>OX465595.1:453103269-454303269 GCA_950022295.1 Bromus sterilis
CCTTTGCTGGCACTTCTCGTCTCACCTAGCGCGATGCGAAGTTCAGTAGCAGACCAGAAACAAATATCGACTTCTACTCTCCAAAGCAGACCAGAAACTAGTATCGACTTATCCTCGGGGGAAGAAGTCTTCATTGGGCCCATTGTCAAATAGCTCTGAGGAAAAGGCAGCACTGAACTAGAAACCACTAGGTTCGCCTTGCCCTCACGGACCATCATACTTGATCTTCTTGATTCAGCAGATCAACGCATCCCACTATCTAAAAGAAAAGAAGGACCGCAACCTTTCTCTTGTCCAGAACTGGACGGGGAGAGTAGTATCCTGCACTAACCAATTAGAAGCAAGAGCTATGGGCATACTTAACTAGAACTCCCTCTTACTTAACTTCACTAACCAGCCCTAACTTAATGGAACTTACCTTAGTACACTATTTCTATTATACAGAGCAAGAGAAAGAAAATGATCTTCTTATCTTATCAATCCTAAGCAGTAAAGTCCTGTTAGTGAGTGGTAAAACAATAGATCCGACTAAACTAGTCCTCGTAGATTCAATTAGTGGATCGGTACAATGGTTGTCTTCTCCTTTTGTCCGTAACAGGTCCAAAACTCAAGACTTTGCGCACCCACCATTCACTAAATTAAGGAAGAGAAGCGGGTTGTGAAGCCCCTACTTTGAAGGGGCTATTCTGCCCTTACTTTTTGTCACTCATACACGAAGTAAGTAGTGAAACGGGTTCCCCTACCGTAATCTTTCACTAGCCCCAATGGATACGCACATTCGATAGAATCATAGTTTCCCCTACTTTCAATTGCTAATCGACGATGAAGCTCTTTCCCCTTTCTTCGACCTCCTTCCTGATATCCCTTAACTAATACTTGCCCGCCTCCTCTCATTGAGCACTGTCTTCAGCAAAAGCAGATCCCTATGATCCATGAGCACAATATCACTATGGGCTGCTCCCCAAGTAGTGGAAACCTGTCAAGGCGAGCACTGGGCGGATATAGACTTTAGAAAGACTCTTTGCATGCCAAGGATTCTATTTATTGTGACCCCATTCGCAAACCATTCCCTAAGGGCTACCTTTACAAAAAGGGATCAGAAACATGCCAGCCTAGTAAATATAGATAGGCGCACTAACTAATAAGGGGAGCGGTAATAACCCTATTTCTCATCAAAACAAGATGGATGTGCTCTAAAGATTCCTGGCCAGTACCTACTTTTACTTGTGAAACATTAAAAAAGCAAGGCGAGGTTATTAGACACTACTCCGTCTCCGGAATCGTTGTTTACTTTCACGTTGTTTAAATTCTTGCAATTGTTTTGTTTGATCATGCCATGCTATCATGCTACTTACACCTAAGTTAAGGCTTAGACCAAAGCCATTGCAATGTAAATAAATGCATATGAAAGTGATGACTTGTCGTCATCACCTTCATTTAAACTTGATTAGACAGGGTCATACCATATCAATAAAACGGGAACATGTCATCCTTATTTGAGTTTGCATCCGTTGCTTACTTGTATGTTTTTCCTTGCCGGTATCCTTACGTTAGCACCCGAGACTGACGAGGAGACTTACGTGGAGCTGTCCGACACCGAACCCGAGGGTACCGTGGGTGCTGCTTCGACTACCTTACCAGGCAAGGGGGAGAAACCGTGCCATTACTTTATAACTTTCTGCTCATGCCTAGCTGTAGATCTAGAACGTTGTTGCTTGATCCTATCCACTTTATATGCCATGTTTAAAACCCATACAGCCATGATCCCCACATCCCAGCAAACCATTGTACTGCTAAGTTACCGCTGCTCAGCCATTGCTTAGTATGGGTAGTAAACCAGCTGCTTACCCTATATACCTATGGTTGGGATATCATGCTATAAAAGAAGTTGGTTGATATTTATTATTGTTAAATGATGTTAATTTATATTCGACGAAAGGTGGAAGGCTGGACTATCCCGTCTGGTGCTTTGTTCCATTTGAGTCACCTAGGACCCGAGTTCCGGGTATTGGTTCTTTGATCGAGCGTGCCTAATCGTGTGTGGGGTTTTATGGGGCCCCCTTGTCTTACCTACCTAGCTTCATACTTTCTAGTGGTGGCCCAAGATGATTTACATTTGCAACGTGTGTGTGCTGGTTGGATCCCCAGTTGTTTCCAAACCAAACCAGGGCCAGGAGGACATAGTTTCTTGGCTGGCCCAAATAGACCGGCTGAGGACCCGGTCTCATAAGAGAACTAACCGGTAATCCAAACCCGAGTTATACGGTAGAGTTCGATTCGAGAGCGTGGCCAGCTTTTGAGTTGGGTGTCGACTCCCCGGGGGCCACCCGGATATGTGTGTTGTTAGTTAGAGGGACTCTGACGTTCCGGAGTTTCAGGCGCTTACCTAGCCAAGTGGAAACCGGGCGTACATGCGACGTCTATAATGGACAGTTGGTACACCCCTGCAGGGTAAATCTTTTCGAGAAGCCGTGTCCGCGGTTATGGACAACTTTGAGCCTACGTCCTGTTCATAGAATAACATCAATTATAATCATGTTATAAAACTTGACAAACCGTGTGCGTGCCTTGGTTGTCTTTCTCCGTCCAGGGGGACCGAGGGAGAAACGAGGTTGTGTTATGTTTGCGTAAGTAGGTGGATAGCCGACTAGTGACACGTTGTCGACGTAACTTCTTGGATCTCAGCTCTATTCTGATAGAACGAGTAGCCACCATATATGCTAGTACGGTTGCAAACTGTCTATGTCTTTACCTTTCCTGTAGCGTTAGTTATTCCGTAATGACATGTTCTCACCCCCGTTTACATTTCTGTCTTTACCGCTTTGCCTGATCGGCCGCTGCAGTGGACTACTACCTCGACCCGAGCACCGGACGCTACTTCGTGGAGGTGCCCCCGGAGGATGACGACGAGTACGAGTACCTCGACCAGTAGGATCTTGTAGTTGGGTTTAGACGTTCCCGTGGATATTTATGTGTAGCCCTCTCTAGGGCAATTTGGATCTTGACCGTACTCGGTCCCTATTATGCTTCCGCTTGATGTATTGATGAGTTGTACTCAGATGATGTTGTATTATTAGACGGTGGCGTTGTATGCCCTGTTCTATTTATCTATCTATATGTATTTCTATCTTGTAGAGTTGTGCTTTATATACCTGTTGTCGAGAATCCGGCAGCGACACGAGTGCGAGTGTCGTGCGCCGGTGGCGTTTGATGCGCTTCTAACTCCGACCGGACGCGAAAGAGACTAGTTAGGGTTAGTACCGCATCAGGGGCTTTACATCTTCTTAGCTCGTATGTGCATCCGTTGCATGGCAATCCCTACTCCTCACATCATATCTATCATTTGGCATTTCTTGCCTATGATTGTCCTCATTGATGTGAGCCTTTCTCATCCTTTTTGTCTTCCTCCTCCGTACTTCTCTCTTTGCCATCCTAAGTGTCAACTCTCGTGCTTACGCTCATCGATTGCATGAGTGCTCAAAATATCGAAAAGGAGTGGATCAAATTGACTTGTACCTGGCTAGTGGTCTGGGGACGAGTCAAGATAAGATTCCAAAGAGGACCAAGTGTGAAACTTTAGTAGATTGAGTTCTCAACACAAAAATACTTTTTTCTCGTATTCCCTATCCCCCTTCTTGCACGCAAACACCATTTGGAGACATTCGAGTCACGGACAGCGAGAGCTCTTGCACCTATTGTTCTTTTGTTACTTGTTTCAATGCTAATATAAACTCTTGCATGTTATGACTTGAATTGAATCTCTAACCTTGATTGCTTTACTTTTCAAAGTTCTTTTATGGTTGCTAGCATGTCACCACAGAAATTATGCTTGTTATCATTTACCTACTCGAGGACGAGCAGGAATTAAGCTTGGGGATGTTGATACGTCCAAAACGTATCTATAATTTCTGCTCGTTCCATGCATGTTTTGTGTGATATTGCTATGATCTAGATACAGTTTCATACATTTTTTTATCATATTTGGACTAACCAATTAACTCAGTGCACCCCAGTGTCAGTTCCTGTTTTCGGTTGTTTTTCTATTTCAGTTTTCCCCCATATAAGAAATGCCAGAAAAATTCGGTAAAATTCAGATAAAAAATCAGCGTGAAGGAAGCTTCGCGAAGAGCCCGAGAGGGGCCAGAGGGGAGCCAGGGGGCCAGGCGGCCACCCAGCGCGGCCCCACCCCTGGCCGCGCCAGGGGGTGCCTGGGGCCCCTGGTCCACCTCTGGCTGCCCCCCTTCGCCTATTTATTCTCCGTCACGGGGAAACTCCAAAAGAGGAACCCTATTCCACAAACTCGCCTTTGTTCCACCGCCGCCGCGCTTCCAAGATCGGGAGCACCAGAAGACCTCTTCCCAGCACCCTGCCGGAGGGAGGATTGATCTCCAGGAGTCTCCTCTCCACCATGGATGCTCCCCTGATGTCTCGTGAGTAGTTTTCCTTGGACCATGGGTCCGTGATCAGTAGCTATGTGATGTTCTCCTCCCCTCTTTGATCTTCATTGTTTAGACCTCGTGAGCTGCCCTACATGATCGAGGCACCTTTGTAATATTTCTGCTGTTGCTATGCTGAGTTTGGAGGGATCTGATGGATTATGAGATTATGTTCAGATTGTGATAGAGTAATATATTTGGTTTTTATCTCTTATATTTTTGTTCCTAAGTAATTCTTGCATGTTCTCCGTTGCTGTTTATTGCTTTGGCCAAGTAGTAGGTAGTGACTTCAAGAGGGAACGTTGTGCTAGATTGTGGGTTCATGCCCCCCGACCCCGATAACACGCTTGAGTGACAGAAACATGAGTCTAGGGGATGTGTTGTTGCCACAAGGGGGAAAACAACGGTGCTTGTAACCGCGGTTACAAGGATTGTTTACTTTACGCAAAGTTCTTTTTAATGCAGTTGTCTGTTGCTTTGGGTTTACACTTTGGGTGGGGCTCGCAACTTAATACCAGCGAGATGTTCTGGATAGATATCTCAAGGTGGATGATTAGTAGTAGATGCAGATGGATTTCGGTCTACTTATTTTGGCGTACTGCCCGTGCTTTTGAGCCTCTTCCTTTCTTTTGTAGCATAGTTAGCATTGCGGTGCGTTCATAATCCTGTCAATTGCCCTTCTGTAATTTGTTTACCTCGCATAGCAGTTTTATCGTCTTTTGGGAGAGAGACATCACTAGTGAACATCACGTATCCCGGTCCATATCCTCATTACTGTTTCCAAGCTATATTCACTTTACTGCTTTTACTTGCTATCATTATCCCTTGCGTTTTATCCTTTGTGAACAACAAGACCGGAGAGATTGACAACCTCTCTGAACTTCGTTGGGAACAAATTTATCTGTGTCTGTGTGCAAGTCCGCGTCAGTTGCGCCGCTGACACCTACTTATCATCTCTGGAGTCCTACTGGAGACAAACCTTGGTATCTTCACCGAGTGAAAACTGCTGCTGCACTACATCTCAAACCTTCCACTTGGGGTAACCAACGAAGGGCGAGAAGCCATCACATGTCACCACAGAAATTATGCTTGTTATCATTTACCTACTCGAGGACGAGCAGGAATTAAGCTTGGGGATGTTGATACGTGCCAAACGTATCTATAATTTCTGCTTGCTCCATGCATGTTTTGCTTGAACTTGCATACACTTTTGAACCTATTTGGACTAACCTATTAACTCAGTCCACCCAGTTGCCAGTTTCTGTTTTCTGCTGTTTTTGTATTTCAGGTTTTTCGGCATTAAAAAGTGCTCCAAAAATTCCGGGAAAAATATATAAAAAATCAGCGCAATAGAAGCTTCCGGAATCACCAAGAAAGGGAAGGGGGGCCACCACCAGGCAGCCTGGAGGGCAGGTGGCGCGGCCCCACCCTGGGTCGCGCCAGGGACCCTCCTGACTGCCTCGTGGGTCCCCTCGATGCCCCCCTTCGCCTATATTTACCCCTCGGGGTGGAAACCCCTAATATCGATCTCTTTCTCGCGAACTCCCCTCTGTACCGCCGCCGCCGCCGTTTCAAGATCGGGGCTGCCTGGAGAAGCTGCCCCGGCACCCTGCCGGAAGGAGGAACCCCTCCGGGAGACCATCCATAGCCATGGACGCCTCCCGGATGTGCCGTGAGTAGTCCCCCTTGGACCATGGGTCCGTGACCAGTAGCTATGTGATGAATCTCTCCCCCCTTTGTGCTTCAACTTTCGAGTCCTCGTGAGCTGCCTCACATGATTGAGGCATCTATGTAATTTTTGTTGTTGCTATGCTGAGTTTGTTGGGATCTGATGGATTATGACACTATGTTCAGATTGTGATGAGTAATATATTTGGTTCTTCTCTTTTATATTTTGTTCTTGAGTAAATTCTTGCATGTTCTCCGTTGCGGTATTTGCTTTGGCAAAGTATTTTATTTGCAACTCCAAGAGAGAGCGTTATGCTCGATTGTGGGTTCAGCCCCCTGATGTCTAGCTTGAGTGACAGAACATGAGACTAGGGGATGTGCTGTCGCCACCAGGGATAAAACAACGGTGCTTGTACCTGCGGGTGCAAGGATTGTTTACTTTACGCAAAGTTCTTTTAATGCAGTTGTCTGTTGCTTTGAGTTTACACTTTGGGTGGGATTCTCAACTTAATACCAGCGAGATGTTCTGGATAGATATCTCAAGGTGGATGATTCGTAGTAGATGATACGTCCAAAACGTATCTATAATTTCAGCTTGCTCCATGCATGTTTTGTGTGATATTGCTATGATCTAGATACACTTTCATACACTTTTGATCATATTTGGACTAACCTATTAACTCAGTGCACCACAGTGACAGTTCCTGTTTTCTGCTGTTTTTCTATTTCAGTTTTCCCCCATATAAAAAGTGCTCCAAAAATTCGGAAAAAATCAGATAATAAATCAGCGCAGAAGAACCTTCCAGATGAACCTAGGTGGGGCCAAAGGGCCACCACCAGGGGCCCAGGCGCCCTGGTGGCGCGCCCCAGTGGCTGGCCGCGCCAAGGGGGCGCCTGGACCCCTGGTGGCCCCCCTTCGCCTATATATTCTCCGTGACGAGAAACCCTCGAGGCCAGAACCCTTTTTCGCGATCTCGCCTCTGTTCCGCCGCCGCCGCGATTCCGAGATCGGGAGCACCAACAGACCTCTTCCCGGCACCCTGCCGGAGGGAGGGCCGACCTCCGGGAGTCTCCTCTCCACCATGGATGCTTCCCGGATGTGTCGTGAGTAGTTTCCTTTGGACCATGGGTCCGTGATCAGTAGCTATGTGATGTTCTCCTCCCCTCTTTGTTCTTCATGGTTTAGACCTCGTGAGCTGCCCTACATGATCGAGGCACTTTTGTAATCTTTCTGCTATTGCTATGCTGAGCTTGATGGGATCTGATGGATTATGAGATTATGTTCAGATTGTGATTGAGTAATATATTTGGTTCTTATCTCTTATATTTTTGTTCTTAAGTAATTCTTGCATGTTCTCCGTTGCTGTTTATTGCTTTGGCCAAGTAGTAGGTAGTAACTCCAAGAGGGAACGTTATGCTCGATTGTGGGTTCATGCCCCCTGATGACACGCTTGAGTGACAGAAACATGAGTGTAGGGGATGTGCTGTTGCCACAAGGGGGAAAACAACGGTGCTTGTAACCGCGGTTACAAGGATTGTTTACTTTACGCAAAGTGCTTTTTAATGCAGTTGTCTGTTGCTTTGGGTTTACACTTTGGGTGGGGCTCGCAACTTAATACCAGCGAGATGTTCTGGATAGATATCTCAAGGTGGATGATTAGTAGTAGATGCAGTTGGATTTCGGTCTACTTATTTTGGCGTTCTGCCCATGCTTTTGAGCCTCTTCCTTTCTTTTGTAGCATAGTTAGCATTGCGGTGCGTTCATAATCCTGTCAATTGCCCTTCTGTAATTTGTTCACCTCGCATAGCAGTTTTATCGCCTTTTGGGAGAGAGACATCACTAGTGAACATCACGTATCCCGGTCCATATCCTCATCACTGTTTCCACGCTCATTTACTTTTCTGCTTTTACTTTCAGTTGCTATCATTATCCCTTTTGTTTGGTCCTTTGTGAACAACAAGACCGGAGAGATTGACAACCTCTCTGAACTTCGTTGGGAATAAAGTTATCTGTGTCTGTGTGCAGGTCCGCGTCAGTTGCGCCGCTGACACCTACTTATCATCTCCGGAGTCCTATTGGAGACAAACCTTGGTATCTTTACTGAGGGAAATTTGCTGATGTGCTACATCATACCTTCCACTTGGGGTTTACCAAAGAAGGGCGAGAAATCAATATCATCACCTTGCACATCACGCAAAATTTCTGGCGCCGTTGCCGGGGACTCCAGTCTACAAGATAGGGGAATTGCACACTATCTTTTATCTTTGCTTTTTAGTCTTGTTAGTTTACCTTTCAGCTTTTGCTTTAGTGTCCTTTATAAAATATCCAAAAAAAATAGTATGTCTAGTTCCTTACTTGCCAATCAATGTCTGACTTCTTTGAAACTAGATCTTATTTGCATGGAGGATTCACCGAGGATCAGCAAAAGTGGTACAAGGAACACCGCTTGTCTCAAAAGGGGATACACTTATGGAAACAAATACACCAGTTGTATGAGTATGCTAGAAACTTGTGCTCAATATATAATATATCTTTTTGCAGGGATGAATCTTGTTGCTTTATGAGGCACAAACACCTTTCTTTCCAATGTGAGTACAATGATGATGAAACCTTAGCTTCTTATGCTAAGGGAAACTATGATTTTTATGATGCAGAGCCAATAGAAGAATTTGTTGCTTATATGGGTGCCTATGAAATTACTTCTCTTCTTAGAAATATTAATGATGCCCCTTAAAAATCTGAGAGTCTTGCTATACTTAACTATTGTTTGGAAAATTATGATGCAAATTATTATATTACTGATCATCTTGAGAGAATATCTCCCCCAAAGGAAGAGACTAATGTTCTGCAGGACTCTATGAAAGAAGAAATTGATGAAACCGAAAGCTCCTTGGATGAAAAAGAGGAGGAGAGTGACGAACAAAAGGAGGAAGAATGGAGCCATCCATGTCTACCTTCTAATGAGAGTAACTCTTTGAATCTTACCTTATATGAGTGTTATGATCCTATGGATTCTTTTGAAATATCCCTTTTTGATGAAGTTGATGCCTTCTATGCTTATGGTCGTGATGCCACTATGGATGATGCTTACGGAAATGAACTTTCTATAGTTCCTCATGTTAAGCATGAAATTTTTGCTATTGCACCCACACTTGATTGTCCTATTATCCTTTTGAAATCTCCAACTCATATTCCGGAGAATTGTGCTCTTATCAAGGCTCAATGTGATGGGTTGCATTTATCTTATAATCCTAAAGACCGTGTTGAAAACTATACACGTGTGCTTGTAGGTCATGAACAACATGATTTATGTGATAGTTATATTCTTGATGTTGTTCATGATACTACTGAAAATTATTTTGAGAGAGGGAAGTTTGGTTGTAGAAACTTCCATATTACTAAAACTCCTCTCTTTATGTTGAAAGTTTTGAAGATGTTCTTGTTCCACCTTCCTATGCGGGTTTCTTTTTGCTTCTTTGATTTATTTTCTTATAAGATGCCTATGCATAGGAAGTGGGTTAGGCTTAAATGTGTCTCATATTTGCTTCTTGATGCTCTCTTTTGCTCCAAATTCATATTCTTATGAGAGCATCTTTTAAAAATCTTTAAGCCTAGCTAATGGCTTTAAAGAAGCGCTTTCGGGAGACAGCCCGCAACGAATTTAGGTTTTTATTTTTGGTTTTCTTCTGTTCTTAGTGGTCTTGATGATTGTTACTAATGTAGCAACATCACTGTATCTTTACTTTTCAAGCTTTGTGCCAAGTTTAGCCTCTTATGATAAGGGAAGCAAAAGTTGTGACATGCTGTCCAGAAACAGATTCTGTCCCTTGACAGAAAAATTCGAATAAAATCACCAGATCATCTTTTTGATCTGAATTTTTTTGACAGCATGCTCTATACAATTGTGAAACTTTCGTATGTTCTGAGTTTTTTGATTTGAGTTGCAGAAGTGCCCCGAAAAAATTCTCTACTACCTGCTGTTCTGTTTTTCACAGATTCTGCCACGTTTTGCCTCTCTTCACTTTTGCAAAACTTAAGCTTGCTTTTTCTTTGCAAAAACTTTTTGGCACTCTTGAGAAACAGTATCTCTTCAAGAATATCTTTATATCCAGTGGGGAAAAATTATTTTATTAAGGGTACTAACCTCTCTAATCAGCTTATGATGAGTTTTGTATGAAGGGAGTTTTCAAGTGTGCGATGGAAGATGATGAAAGAAGATCCAGGAGTGTCAAGCGCTCAAGCTTGGGGATGCCCCCATGCATCCCCAATAAATATTCAAGGAGACTCAAGCGTCTAAGCTTGGGGATGCTCCCGTGCATCCCCTTCTCCATCAACAATCATCAGTTCGTCCGTTGTCTCACTATATTTTTATCACTTCATGCGTTATGTGCTATGCTTGGAGCATCTCGCTCTTAGGTTTTATTTTTAGTTTTATTTAGTTTTGCTTGCTGGTCATAACAAGTTAGACCCCATCTTACTTTGTGTGGGAGAGAAACACGCTCCACTCCAATCTAGAACACATCATAGGATTTTTCCTGCTTATCTTTTTGCTGTTGTGTGTTCTTTATCTTTTCGTAGCTGCTGCCACGTTTAGTTTTGGTCTTAGTTTGTCTTTAGCAAGAGCCTTGGATTTTGTTTAGTTTGTTGCTGGAACTCTCTTTAGTTTTCATGTTTATCTTGTTAAGAGAGTTGGTTGTTGCACTGAGTTGTGTCTTGTCTTGAAAGTAGGTAATTGAGGTTGCTATTTAATTCTAGTAGTAACTTGCAATAGTTTTGAGGTATTGATGTGAGTAATGTCTGAACTTTTGGTGTCAAGAGCTCTAGCCTATTAGTGATAGGTGTCGTATTTTGGGCAATCCGTGTGTGTCGTCGATATGTGACGGCAGATGCCATGGGGATGGCTAGAATGAGGGGAAGACGCGAGGAAGAAGATGTCGATGGTGCCGGAATCGGGTTGGGCACAAACACGGTGAAGGACACCATTATGTACCCAGGTTCGGGGCTCTCCGGAGAGATAACACCCCTACTCCTGCTTGTCTCTTCTATATCAATGGAACTGGACTACAATAACTACTTCTCTATCTTCTCAGGGGAAGGTGAGCGCCGTGAATGAACTGAGGAGAATGTGAGTAATGGTGCGAATGAGCGGATCGTCCCCCACGCAGGAGGGGTACCCCGGGCTCTTATAGTGTGAGCCCGGGGTAAATTGGTAACTTCACTGCCGATTGGGCCCAGCTGTCATCCTCTAATCGGCTGGGTCCCCATCGACTGCTCCTCTCTGGGTGATCCGGACCCGACAAGCGGCGGCCCATGCTGTAGACTTGTAGGGCATGATGATGAACAGTGGAGCTAAGAGGTGTGGTCTTGTCGCCCTGTCCGCGGAATCGGCGGAGAGGTCGACACCGCATCTCTGCCAGATCTTCGATGTGACTTGGCTTCTCTGCCACCCCGATCTCTCGGGATTGCGCATTTATAACCTTGTACCTGTACCCTTGACTGATCTCGGGGTCAACTTCTCCAGGGGTAGTAGGTTGCCCCGATTGCGCCTGGGCCGACTGGTGGTTCTCGGCAAGGTCGATTGCTCTGGGCAATCGGCCATGCCGATGCCCATCTCGGCCCAGCTGCAGACCAATCGGATAATCGTCTTGGTGATTAAAGGGTCGACCGGTTGCGCCTGGGCCGACTGCTGGCATTCGGTACGGCTGATTGCCTTGGAGCAATCAGCCGTACGCCTGCCCAGCTCGGCCCAGCTGCAGCCCAATCGGTCCATCCTTGTTTTGAAAGGTTGCTTTCGCTTGGGTGAGCCTACCCGGGTACCAATCCCCCGACAGTAGCCCCTAAAGCTGTAAAGGTCCCACGGTCATTTGACTGCGGGGCCTTTGCAGTTTTCAATATTTCTCCAATATCTTCCGAATGTTATGGCCTCATCAAGTGCGTCATTCCGAGTTCGTCGACCGACTCGGAGCTCACACTCGGCTGGCCAAGATTTCATCCGATCTATTTTGAATCATCTCCGATTTCTGCCTTCACTTTTTGAGAATAATATTCCTCGCCGATTACCTTCCAACGGTTACCTCCGATTTCTCCGGGGTGCAGTCAATGGACCGGGGCCCATGACCCACGTGGTACTTGACGTAACTGCAGGCCTCGTCCCCCACGTCGCATGCCTCGCTTCTCACGCTGGGATTTCTTGCGCTGGTTTGCCGGTTGGTCTTCCTGTGGGCCGGGCCACACCAGGCCGCATGGCCGCAACTGGATCCCACTCCCCTCCCCCGCCGCCCTTATAAGCCACAGGGGAGGGCCTGTGCCTCTTCCTTCTCTCATACGTCGTCTTCTTCCTCCTCCAACTCTTGCTCTTCGCGCGCGCCATTGCCGCTCCACCTGAAGCTCTCCGTCGCGCTCGCCTCTCCGCCTCTGCGCACGGGACCCGCTCCGGCCGTGCGTTCGCGTGCTGCTCCGCCACCGCGGTATTCTCTCGCCGCTATCTCCTCGTTCCCCTTCTCGCTCCGCCCGTGAGCTCCATGGCTCCCCGGCGAGACACCTCTCAGGCCAGCCGCGGGTGCTGGAAAGGCGCCAAGGTCACCGCGGATGCCATCCAAGCTCTGATTCGCGCCCGCAAGATGCCGGCTGAGGTCCATTGGCGCATTCCCGGCGCCAAGATCGTGTCCACCGCGCGCGCTGGCGAGAGGGTCGTCTTCCTCACTCACTTTGAGCGTGGATTCGGACTCCCCGCCAGCACCTTCTTCCGGAACTTCCTCGACTTCCATCGCCGGCAACCACATCATCTCGCGGCGAACTTCATCATGATCCTTTCCGGCTTCGTCACGCTATGTGAGGGGTATCTTGGCTGCCGCCCAAGCATTGCTCTGTGGAAGCGTTTCTTCAACCTCCGAGCTCACAATGCTCGGACGGGAGCTGTTGTGCCGTCTGCCAGAGAAGGTGGCGAGCCGACGTACCCGACTGACATGACCGACTGCGGCAGTTGCCTTGTCGCAGCCGGCAAACCGAAGTACAAAAGTCCCGAGATCGTCCAGTCATGCAAGAACTGGCAGACCACTTTCTTCTATGTCAAATCTCCCGATCAAGGCCCCGACCTCCTGAATCTGCCCGAGTTCTCCCTCGCCCGGCCGACTGAGAAACATCAGTGGTCGTTGAAGTATGGTTTCGGAGACCTTGACGTTGACGCCCAAGTCGCCCGGGTTGCTCAGCTGGAGCAAGAGGGGCTCCTGCCGACTGATCTTGTTGGTGCTTGGCTTCAAGCCCAAGTGCTTCCTCTGCGGCGCCGAGTGCATCGCATGTGTGACATGTCGGGGCCCCGAGATCCCACTCGGCTCTGCACGTGGCGAGTGAAGCTCGAAGACCTTTGCTCCAGGATAAAGGCTATCACCTCCAGCGCCTTGCCCGATCCCTTCCGCTTCGGCCTTGAGTACCTACACTTCTGACAGAAACCGCCCGTGGTATGTCCCGATTGGTCCCTTTCTCCGATTGCTCTTGCCCCATATTCAATTTCTCTGACAACTTTCTTCGTCTTGCTCAGCACTTCCTTCAATCCAATCTGATGGAAGACGGCCAAGTGGCCGGCACATACGCCCCCGACCGCGAGGAAGATGACCCCGCGGACTTCGAGTATAATGGTGAGGCTCCTTCCTCCGAATCCGACGATGACGATGCCGATGACGGCGAATCCTCTGGGGAGTCCTCCGACTGTGAAGATCCCGCTAGCGATGCCGACGTCGAGGCCGCCGACCCCAAGAACGCCGACACCCGAACTGCGGCTCAAAGGGGTACGCCTGACCCTTCCCTTGAGCAATTTCTGGCTGAATGGAGTGATGACGATAGTGTCTCAAAGGTTGGTAATTCTGATGCAGATCCTCCTGCCAAGCCTCCGAAGGTGCCGACTAAACGCACCTCGGCAACCAGCTCCTCTTCTGGTGCCGCTTCGAGCAAGGTCGCTAAAGGGGCGCCGACTGCCCTCAAAGGCAAACAGCCTCAGGTGACGGCTACTCGAATGCCGATTGGCCAAGCGCCTCTGAACGTCGCCCCCTTGAGATGTCGGATGCCCTCGGGCGCGCCGAGAACAGTCGGGTATGCCCTTATCTTCATGTCTTGAACTTCATTATCTTCTCTTACCCTGATTCACCTCTTTTTTCTTCTTTCAGGGAGCCGATTGGCCTTGATGACGTCGACGCCGACATTCCTGCCCATGCCGGCGCAGTCATCTCCCCTGCTGCGTCTGCTGCTACAATTCACAAACGGCCACCGGCTTCACATCGAACCTCCAAGGACGCCGAGCGCGCAGCCAAAAAAGCCCGCCTCGCTACTGCCAAGACCACTACTATTTCCACCACTACCTCCAAGACCTCCAAGAAAACAGCCGACTGGGGAGTTACTGGTGGCGAAGGAGCGCAACCGGTCAATCTGGTTCCTCCCTCTCTGCCACGACGCTCCGACCCAGTTTCTGCCCCCATTATCTGTACCTCCTCGCCCATCCTGACAACCACCTCGGCAATCATGATGACCACCTCACCGATCATGACGACCACTCCGCCGATTGTGGCAACCACCTCGACCTCGTCTCGCCCGATTGCGCCGCAGCCACAACCAAATGCCTCCGGCCTTTTGGCGACGTCGGCGCCACCGGTCTCTACCATCATTACCTCTGCCGCCGTTATTCAAGCTTCACCGCGACAGCCGACCTCTTCCGCGTCGGAAATTCTGATGCGCTCGGTGGAGCAATTCCGGGCCGAGTATTCTCGCACCCGCCATGTCGGCACCGAGCCCGATGCTCCACACCGCTCTCAAGATCCTTTGACGACAGCATACAGCCGAGTGAACGACTTTGCCACCGCCATTGCTCGGGACCTCCAACAGCTTGACCGCAATCATGCGGTAAGTTTTTCAATTTTCCTTTATGGTTTTCCTTCAATCGGGATATTTTTCTTCCGGTGGGTGCGCGCAAGCGCACCCACTGGGTGTAGTCCCCGAGATTCGGGCCGATTGCTTGCAATCGGTTCGGATCTTTTATTCTCTTCTCTTTTTCTCCTGCCTTCCTCCAATAGGGAGACTTTTCTTCCGGTGGGTGCGCGCAAGCGCACCCACTGGGTGTAGTCCCCGAGATTCGGGCCGATTGCTTGCAATCGGTTCGGATCTTTTATTCTCTTCGCTTTTTCTCCTGCCTTCCTCCAATCGGGAGACTTTTCTTCCGGTGGGTGCGCACAAGCGCACCCACTGGGTGTAGTCCCCGAGATTCGGGCCGATTACTTGCAATCGAATCGGATCTTCTTTTAGATGTTGTGTCTCTAAATTTCATCTTGCTGTTCTTCTCAGGCTGTTATGGAAGAGAAACGCGAGATCTTAGAGAAGCTCCTCGACGCCTATGCCGCCGGCCTCCGAACTCTCGCCCAGGCCCAGCTCGAGGTCAACAATCAATCGGCCGAGATCAATAGGCTGAGAGGTAACTTCTGCGTCATTTCTATCTTCCCTCCGACTGACAATTTCTCTTGTACTAAGTAGCTTTATTTTCCCCTCTAGTCTCTGTTCCCATGGTGGATGATCTTCAAGGCCGAATCGCTGAATTGACCACAGAGCTCCGCCAGCAAGGGCCGGCACTCGACGCGGCTAAGCAAGAGACAGCCCGACTGCAGGGGGTGGAAACCGACTTGACTCGGACAATCAAAAGCCTCCGCTCCGAGATGGCTGCTCTTGAAAAGAAGCATTTGGATGATTTAGCTGCCGTGACTGCTGCTGGTGAGGGCTCCGCGCTAAGCGAGATGCGGCTGTAGCCGCCCGAGAAGCACTGCAGGCCGAGAGGGATGAAGCTGTTGCTATGCGAGACTCTATCCGACAGGACCGTGATGACCATATTGCCAAATATGAAGAGCTGGAGACACGCAATTATGAAGACACAACTAAACTGCGCCGCCGGGCCAAGGGCCTCTGTGACACGATGAGTGAGATGGACGCCCTTCTTGGTGGTAAGTGCTTCTTGCCTCCGAGTGCGTTTCCGACTGCTTCCCTCTTTTGTGCTATTACTTATTCTTTTCTTCATGATGCAGAGGCCTGGCCTGAATCTGAAGCAGCTGCTTATGCAGCCGTGGCTAAATCCCGAAAGGAGACCATCACGGCCGAAGGGTCCTGCCAGCTTGATGATGATGTCTGGACTCGGCACGAGTATTTGATTGGCACAGCATCTCGCATTCCCATCATCAAAGGGATTGCCTTGTCTTTCAAACTTGGCATTCTGAAGATTGCCGAGTTGTTGTGGTCGCCGACTGAGCTCAAGGTTGGACTCCAGAGGATGAAGCGTGCTGCCAGCTCCTCTGCCGAGCCCCGCAGATCGGACACTCTGGACGAAGAAGATTCTGACAAGGGAGATGCTCCAAATGCTACCACCGAGCAGACTCGGATTCTTCTGAAGGCCATTCCCCGTCGGATCGACGTCTTGCTTAACTCTGCTGGTCGGACTGGTGCGGAGACTGCTCTTCAAGCTGTGCTGAGCTGGTACCCGCAAGTGAGACTTCCCAAGCTCTACAGCCTTAGAGAGAACGCAGCCGACGTGCTTGAGAAGACCTATACTGAGGTGAATCGGCTCGCCAGCACCATGGTGAACTGGTTTTCTCCCTACGACTACACTCCGTATCTCGACGAGGGAGGGAATCCACTGGCTGCCACTTCCATCTCTGGCTTGGCCGAAGAGCTTTCTGACAGCGGTTCGTCCCATACCTCTCCGAGGTCCAAGCCTGCTGGGGCCACATCTTCTGATGTACAGTCGGAGCCAGACGCCGCTGCCGCGCAAGCTGATCCGACTGCTCCGACTGCCAGCTCTGCGCCCTCAACTGCCCCGACTTCTTGAGTCGTGCCGCCGACGACACCATCTGCTGCTGCTTGCCGACATCTGACCAACCTTATCTCGTTTTTACTTTCCGACTAGTTGCTTGTAAGACATGGTTTTAATTCTCTCGACGCTCACTGGGTGTGGCTTCGATGTAATGAACTTATTCGGCCTTAGGCCTGTCATCTCTTATGCAATCCGATTGCTCATTGCAAGTTTTTATTTGTGCGATCAACTTTGCGTCTTTGTCGGTTTCTTTTATCGGTCTGCACTTGGGGGTGTCATGCCTTGTCCGTGTTGCTGCCGACATGCGGTCTGCAATCGGGTCAAAGGTTGATTTCCAGCCAAGGTTCGATAAGTTTTTCGAATTTACATGACAAGGTTTAACGCAAAGGATTCTGCAATGTTAGGAGCCGATTGCTCACTTCCGAGCTCGATGCACCGGTCCGTGGCATAATCGGTAGCTTAGTTTCTCGATTATGCCCTTTCTAGAGCGTTTCAATTTGTTTCTCGGGAACTTGTACTGTCGACTGCCCCAACCGCTATCCTTCTCAATGCCACAAACACTTTCGTGACTTGCGCTTGAGTTAGGTGCTAAGTTGAGTGCCAGCCCACAGTCCCCGTGCCTCGTTGGCCTATTCTTCTGACCTCGTGGTCGGTCAGTCCCCGAGTGCGTTACGCATGTCTCGGGTATGACTAAGCGTTGCCGACTTGGGCTAGCTTTTCGAATGAAATAATGCAAAGGTGATCGAATGCTCTTTTTAGAGTCATGATAGCTTTATTGATCGTTTGCCGAATGGCATACATAAATTTCTGCCGCTCAACTATAGAACGGACATAAAAGCTCAGCGTTCCATGGCCGCTCCGTTTCTACTCCTGATGTGTCCTTGTGCCGAGTGCCCTTGGTGCAGTCGATCAAATAATAGGAGTTGTTCTTGAGTGCGCGGCTGATGACGAATGGTCCTTCCCAGGGTGAAGATAGCTTGTGCTGCCCGTCTGACTTCTGAATTCGGCGTAGCACCATGTCGCCCTCTCGGAAGGCGAGAGGACGAATCTTCTTGCTGTGGTAGTGCCGCAACTTCTGCTGATAGACTGTTGATCTGGACAAGGCCAACAAACAGGCTTCTTCTTTGAGATCGACGCTGTCCTCTCGTGCTAACCTGGCTTCTTCTTCGGTGTACAAGGCATGCCGAGGTGAATCAAACTCGATGTCGGATGGGATGATTGCTTCTGAACCATACACCAGGAAGAAAGGAGTGAATCCAGTTGACCTGTTTGGTGTGGTCCTCAAGCTGAACAGTACTGCTGGGAGTTCTTCAATCCATGCTCCGGGTGCCCTCTCAAGTGGATCCACCAATCGGGGTCTGATACCTGCGAGGATGAGGCCATTTGCTCTTTCTACTTGACCATTCGACTGGGGATGCGCCACAGATGCAAGATCAAGCCGAATGCCCTGCTGAGATGCATATCGGGCCAGTGCACCCTTTGCAAAATTTGTGCCGTTGTCGGTGATGATGCTATTGGGCACACCATATCTGCACACGATGTCGGCCACGAATCGGACCGCAGTCGGACCATCAAGCTTCTTGATCGGGCGAGCTTCGATCCACTTGGTAAACTTGTCCACTGCAACCAGGAGATGTGTCATGCCACTTCGGGCCCTCTTGAATGGACCAACCATATCCAAACCCCATACTGCAAACGGCCATGCTATTGGGATTGTCTTCAATGCTGATGCTGACTGATGACTTTTTGCCTTGAACCGCTGGCAACCCTTGCAATATTTCACCAAGTTCTCAGCCGCTGCAAGCGCAGTCGGCCAATAGAAACCATGTCGGAAAGCTTTGATGGCAATGGCTTTTGCAGATGCGTGATGACCGCATTCACCTTGATGGATGTCTCTGAGCAACTCCAAGCCTCTGTCTTCTTCTACACATCTCTGAAAGACACCAGTTGCACTTTTGCGCACTAGCTCGTTGTTGATTATTGTGTATGCCCAAGACCGACGACTGATTTGTCTTGATTCTGCTTCGTCTTTTGGAAGGACTCCGTCTGCTAGGAATCCCTAATCGGTTGTGCCCATGATGGCGCACTGACGATTACCATTACTGCTGCATGCTGGGGTGCAACTTCTTCTTGGATCTCGGCTTCTTGGCCATTGGGCTCTTGGATCTCGGCCTCTTGCACTTCTGTCATCTCGACTTCTGTCTCTGAACTGCCGATTGAGGCGCTGGCACGCATTCGGCAGCCCCTGGTGGCGACTGCTCGTCTGGAGCTGGAGCTTCTTCACTGCAATCGGCAGTTCCTGACGTCATTGGTTCTTCTGAGGCTGTGCTATCTGGCGCTGCCGCTGCTTGCTTCCCTTTGGCTTTGCTCATCTTTCTGCATTCGGCAGCCCCTGGTTTGCAATCGGCAGCCCCTGGTGCTGCTGCTGCACCTTGGGCGCTTGACTGCTTCTTCAGAGCTGGAATTTTTGCCGGTTGAGCTTCTTTCGCCTTTTTCAGTGCTTCAAGGTCGGACTCCGAGATGAAGGTGGACTCAGACTCTGGGGATGGCATGATGGATGGCTTCCTGATGTGCTCAAGTGATACGCCTGGTGGGATAGCTTGCCTTGTTGAGCCGAGCTTGGACAATGCATCTGCTGCTTCATTGTTTGCTCTCGGCACATGGTGGAACTCACATCCTTCAAAGTACCCACTGATCTGCTCCACTAGGAAACGATAGCTTGCCAAATTTGCATCCTTTGCGTCCCAGGTGCCTGTGCACTGCTGTACTACCAAATCGGAGTCACCAAAGCACTTATTCCGAATGCCGATTTCCTTGGCGAGCTTGATACCATGCACAAGGGCTTCGTACTCGGCAACGTTGTTTGATGCTGCAAAGTGAATCTGGAGCACATATTGCAGTTGATCTCCTCTTGGTAAAGTGAGCACTACGCCAGCCCCTAGGCCGCTCTTCATCTTGGATCCGTCAAAATGCATTCGCCAGAAATCCGATCCTGGGAGCTGCGGCATATATTGAGTTTCAGCCCAGTCCACCAGGAAATCGGCCAATGCTTGCGACTTGATTGCTGTTCTCGTCTCATACTGGATACCATGGTTGGCGATCTCGATTGCCCACTTCGCCACTCTTCCTGTTGCATCTCTGCTTCCTATGATGTCGGCCAATGGAGCCGAGCTGACGACCGTGACCAAGTGGGCTTGAAAATATGGCTTCAATCTCTTGGCCGCCATGTACACTCCATAGCACATCTTCTGGTAGTGAGGGTAGTTTTGCTTGGACGCCGAGAGCACTTCACTGATGTAATACACAGTCGCTGAATCTGTTGTGCCTTGTCCTTCTCGGGCCGCTCCACCACCATAACTGCACTGATCACCCGATTGGTTGCCGCGATGTACAGCATCATTGGCTCCTTCTCAATCGGGGCAGCCAGAATCGGCGCAGTGGAGAGCATGCGCTTGAGCTCTCGGAATGCTTCGCTTGCTTGGGAGGTCCAGGTGAACTTCTCCGTTTTCTTCATCGGTTGATACAATGGGATTGCTTTTTCGCCCAGCCGACTGAGAAATCGGCTGAGTGATGCGAGGCAACCGGTGAATTTCTGCACTTGCTTCAGGTTCTTGGGTTGCTCCATGCGCTCGATTGCTGAGGCATGTCATTGCGCCTGCTGTTAACAGCAGGCTCTTCAATTCTTCTGCTTGCCGCTGGGGGTGGCCGATTGCTCCTGACCCTACTCTCATGCCGAGATGGGGCAGACTGCTGTCTGTTCTCGCGCGATGCATTCGGTCGCTGGCTAGCTTCCGGATTCGGCCTCATAGTTCCTCTTGACGCCCCAGGTCCTACGTTCTGATTCTCCATTGCCACGAGCCTCTGCTCCTTTGCGGCTGCCAGCAGCTCACGCATTCGGCGCGACTGCTCTCGCCGCTCATCTCCCTCCAGGTCTTCTAGCTCGATTGCTATCTGCTCGGCTGCTCTCAGGTTTTCAAAACCTACAAAAACTAGTTGAGAACTCTAACTACTAGATGAATCACTAATCTTTGGAGGGATCGAATATTAGAGTACACTCACGTACCATGAGTCGAGGATGCGCAAGGATAACCAAACCCCCATACACTCCTCCTCGGGGTACTTGTCTCTTTGTGAACCTCCTTATTAGATTGAGAGTTACCGATAATAAGTGCATGAGTTCTTCGGACTAATGTAAGTATTGAAAGTTGACACTTCCAGCTTCCCATATTTTGCTAGCCTCTCCCGTGCCGTGCATTGCCTTCTTCTCACTCCGAGAGTTGGTGTCCACCTTCGCCGGTACATCCAAACCCTTGGCACGATACGCTCTGTCATCATAAGCCTCTTTATATCTTTCCTCAAAACAGCCACCATACCTACCTATCAAGGCATTTCCATAGCCTTTCCGAGATATATTGCCATGCAACTTCCACCTCTTCATGACTTGATCTTCATGTCATACATGCTTTTGCTTGATCGATGAGCCGCATGCTAGTGGGGCCTTGCCCTAATCATTGCTACATGACGCGCTAGTATCATTGCATATTCTGCTACACTGGCAGACGCATACATTGCATACATCATGATAGTCACATCTTCTTTATGATTTTGAGTACCTTGTAAAGTGTGAAAGATCTCCTTTACCTTCTTGTAAAATAGAGTGTTGCCCTTAAGTGAGGAAAAGATCCCAAAGTGGACACAATAAAGATCCCAAAGAGGACAAATGAGAGTTAAATAGAAAGAGCCATTGAGGCCACAAAAAAATTACAAAAAATAGAAAAAAGAGAAAAAAAAAGAAATAAAAAGAGAGAAAGGGGCAACACTACTATCCTTTTGAGAGATCCACACTAGTACTCCCTCTATATCCTTGTACTCCATAGAGATGATCATTTATGCATATAGCTATGTGGGGACCTTCACACTATAGAACTTGGCTTGCATATTCCAAGGATGAGCCTCCTCAAACGAGCTCTAGGTCTTCATGAGCGAGCAAGTTAGATGCACCCACACTAGTTCCATTGGAGAGCTTCCAAGCTCATATGTGCATCTGTTGCATGGCAATCCCTACTCCTCACATCATATCTATCATTTGGCATCTCTTGCCTATGATTGTCCTCATTGATGTGAGTCTTTCTCATTCTTTTTTGTCTTCCTCCTCCTCCTCCGTACTTCTCTCTTTGCCATCCTAAGTGTCAACTCTCGTGCTTACGCTCATCCATTGCATGAGTGCTCAAAATATTGAAAAAGGAGTGAATCAAATTGACTTGTACCTGACTAATGGTCTGGGGACGAGTCAAGATAAGATTCCAGAAAAAGACCAAGTGTGAAACTTTAGTAGATTGAGTTCTCAAAAAATAAATATTTTTCTCGTATTCCCTATCCCCCTTCTTGCACGCAAACACCATTTGGAGACATTCGAGTCACGGACAGCGAGAGCTCTTGCACCTAATGTTCTTTTGTTACTTGTTTCAATGCTAATATAGACTCTTGCATGTTATGACTTGAATTGAATCTCTAACCTTGATTGTTTTACTTTTCAAAGTTCTTATATGGTTGCTAGCATGTCACCACATAAATTATGTTGTTATCATTTACCTACTCGAGGACGAGCAGGAATTAAGCTTGGGATGTTGATACGTCCAAAACGTATCTATAATTTCTGCTTGCTCCATGCATGTTTTGTGTGATATTGCTATGATCTAGATACACTTTCATACACTTTTGATCATATTTGGACTAACCTATTAACTCAGTGCACCATAGTGCCAGTTCCTGTTTTCTGTTGTTTTTCTATTTCAGTTTTCCCCCATCTAAAAAGTGCTCCAAAAATTCGGGAAAAATCAGATAAAAAATCAGCGAGAAGAACCTTCCAGATGAACCTAGGTGGGGCCAGAGGGCCACCACCAGGGGCCCAGGCGCCCTGGTGGCGCGCCCTAGGGGCTGGCCGCGCCAGGGGGACGCCTGGACCCCTGGTGGCCCCCCTGGCTGCCCCCCCTTCGCCTATATATTCTCCGTGACGAGAAACCCTCGAGGCCAGAACCCTTTTTCGGGATCTCGCCTCTGTTCCGCCGCCTCCGTGCTTCCGAGATCGGGAGCACCAGCAGACCTCTTCCCGGCACCCTGCCGGAGGGAGGGCCGACCTACGGGAGTCTCCTCTCCACCATGGATGCTTCTCGGATGTGTCGTGAGTAGTTTCCTTTGGACCATGGGTCTGTGATCAGTAGCTATGTGATGTTCTCCTCCCCTCTTTGTTCTTCATGGTTTAGACCTCGTGAGCTGCCCTACATGATCGAGGCACTTTTGTAATCTTTCTGTTGTTGCTATGCTGAGTTTGATGGGATCTGATGGATTATGAGATTATGTTCAGATTGTGATTGAGTAATATATTTGGTTCTTATCTCTTATATTTTTGTTCTTAAGTAATTCTTGCATGTTCTCCGTTGTTGTTTATTGCTTTGGCCAAGTAGTAGGTAGTAACCCCAAGAGGGAACGTTATGCTCGATTGTGGGTTCATGCCCCCTCATGACACGCTTGAGTGACAGAAACATGAGTCTAGGGGATGTGTTGTTGCCACAAGGGGGAAAACAACAGTGCTTGTAACCGCGGTTACAAGGATTGTTTACTTTACGCAAAGTGCTTTTTAATGCAGTTGTCTGTTGCTTTGGGTTTACACTTTGGGTGGGGCTCGCAACTTAATACCAGCGAGATGTTCTGGATAGATATCTCAAGGTGGATGATTAGTAGTAGATGCAGTTGGATTTCGGTCTACTTATTTTGGCGTTCTGCCCATGCTTTTGAGCCTCTTCCTTTCTTTTGTAGCATAGTTAGCATTGCGGTGCGTTCATAATCCTGTCAATTGCCCTTCTGTAATTTGTTCACCTCGCATAGCAGTTTTATCGTCTTATGGGAGAGAGACATCACTAGTGAACATCACGTATCCCGGTCCATATCCTCATCACTGTTTCCACGCTCATTTATTTTTCTGCTTTTACTTTCAGTTGCTATCATTATCCCTTGTGTTTGATCCTTTGTGAACAACAAGACGGGAGAGATTGACAACCTCTCTGAACTTCGTTGGGAACAAAGTTATTGGTTTCTGTGTGCAGGTCCGCGTCAGTTGCGCCACTGACACCTACTTATCATCTCCGGAGTCCTACTGGAGACAAACCTTGGTATCTTACCTGAGGGAAATTTGCTGATGTGCTACATCACACCTTCCACTTGGAGTTTACCAACGAAGGGCGAGAAATCAATATCATCACCTCGCACATCAGTAGATGCAGATGGATTTCGGTCTACTTACCTTGGCGTACTGCCCATTGCTTTTGAGCCTTTTCTTTCTTTGCAGCATAGTTAGCATTGGTGTGCCTTCATAATCCTGTCAATTGCCCAACTGTGATTTGTTTACCTCGCTAGCACTTTTATCGTCTTTTGGGAGAGAGACATCACTAGTGAAAATCACGGGACCCCGGTCCATCTTCACATTATTGTTCACACCCTCAATTTACTTTCAGCTTTTACTTTCCTTTGCAACTTTTATCTCTTGCGTTGATCCTTTGTAAACGACAAGGCCGGAGGAATTGACAACTCCTTTGTACTCGTTTGGAGCAAAGTTATTTGTTGTTGTGTGTAGGTCCACGACAACACCCTAGTAAGGAAGCAATTTCTGGCGACGTTGCCACCTACTTGTATCTCCTGAGTCCTACTGGTTCAATAACCTTGGTATCTTCACCGAGGGAAACTTGCTGCTGCACTGCATCTCAAACCTTCCACTTGGGGTAACCAACGAGGGGCGAGAAGCCATCAATACTCCATAGAGATCATCATACATGCATATAGCTATGTGGGGACCCTTCACACTATAGAACTTGGCTTGTATATTCCAATGATGAGCCTCCTCAAAAAAGCTCTAGGTCTTCTTGAGCAAGCAAGTTGGATGCACCCCCACTAGTTCCCTTGGAGAGCTTTTAGCTCACATGTGCATCCGTTGCATGGCAATCCCTACTCCTCACATCATATCTATCATATGGCTTTCTATCGCCTATGATTGTCCTCATTGATGTGAGCCTTTCATACCTTTTTGTCTTCCTCCTCCACCTTCTGTCTGTTTCAGCGAGAGCTCTTGCACCCTTTGTTCTTTTGTTGCTTGTGTCAATGCTATATAGAATCTTGCTTGTTAAGACTTGAATTGAATTGCATGCTTTGATTGCTTTACTTAAAAGTCCTTATATGGTTGTGTGGCATGTCGCCACAGAAATTATGCTTGTTATCATTTCCCTACTCGAGAACGAGCAGGAATTAAGCTTGGGGATGTTATACGTCCCAAACGTATCCATAATTTCTGCTTGCTCCATGCATGGTTTGTGTGACTTTGCCATGTTTTGCTTGAACTTTCATACACTTTTTATCATATTTAAACTAACCTATTAACTCAGTGCACCCAGTTGCCAGTTCATGTTTTTCTGTTGTTTTTGTATTTCAGGTTTTCCGGCCATTAAAAGTGCCAAATAAATTCCAGAAAAATCCAATAAAAAATCAGCGACCTAGAAGCTTCCCGAATCATCAGGAGGGGAAGGGGGTGGACCCACCAGGGCCCTAGGAGGGTCCCTGGCGTGGCCCCACCCTAGGTCGCGTCAGGAGGCCTCCTGGCTACCCTGTGGCCCCTCTCGGTGCCCCCCTTCGCCTATATTTACCCCCCGTGACGGAAACCCCTAATATCGACCTGCTATTCCCGTTCTCCTCTTTGTTCTGCCGCCGCCGCCATTTTAAGATCGGGGCTGCCAGGAGAAGCTGCCCCGACACCCTGCCGGAAGGAGGAATCCCCTCCGGGAGACCATCCGTAGCCATGGACACCTCCCGTATGTGCCGTGAGTAGTCCCCCTTTGACCATGGGTCCGTGACCAGTAGCTATGTGATGTACCTCTCCCCTCTTTGTGCTTCCACTTTCGAGACCTCGTGAGCTGCCTCACATGATCGAGGCATTTTTGTAGTTTTCTATGTTGCTATGCTGAGTTTGTTGGGATCTGATGGATTATGAGATTACGTTCAGATTGTGATGAGTAATATATTTGGTTCTCTTTTATATTTGTGTTCTTTAGTAAATTCTTTCATGTTCTCCGTTGCCGTATTTTACTTTGGCCAAGTGATTTGTTGCAACTCCAAGAGTGAGCGTTATGCTTGTTTGTGGGTTTAACCCCTTGATGTCTAGCTTGAGTGACAGAAACATGAGACTAGGGGATGTGTTGTTGCCACCAGGGATAAAACAACGGTGCTTGTAATTGCGGGTGCAAGGATTGTTTACTTTACACATAGTTCTTTTAATGCAATCGTCTGTTGCTTTGAGTTTACACTTTGGGTGGGATTCACAACTTAATACCAGCGAGATGTTCCAAATAGATATCTCAAGGTGGATGATTCGTAGTAGATGCAGTTCGATTTCGGTCTACTTACTTTGGTGTACTGCCCATTGCTTTTGAGCCTCTTCCTTTCTTTTGTAGCATAGTTAGCATTGCGGTGCGTTTATAATCCTGTGGGTTCAACCCTTGATGTCTAGCTTGAGTGATAGAAACATGAGACTAGGGGATGTGATGTTGCCACCAGGGATAAAACAACGGTGCTTGTACTTGCGGGTGCAAGGATTGTTTACTTTACGCATAGTTCTTTTAATGAAGTTGTCTGTTGCTTTGAGTTTACACTTTGGGTGGGATTCGCAACTTAATACCAGCGAGATGTTCTGGATAGATATCTCAAGGTGGATGATTCGTAGTAGATGCAGTTGGATTTCGGTCTACTTACTTTGGCGTATTGTCCATTGCTTTTGAGACTCGTCATTTCTTTTGTAGCATAGTTAGCATTGCGGTGCATTTATAATCCTGTCAATTTTCCAACTGTGAGTTGTTTACCTCGCTAGCACTTTTATCGTCTTTTGGGAGAGAGACATCACTAGTGAACATCACGGGACCCCGGTCCATATTCACACCATTGTTTACATCATCAATTTACTTTCAGTCTTTACTTTCAGTTGCCACTATTATTATCTCTTGCGTTGATCCTTTGTAAACAGCAAGGCCGGAGGAATTGACAACTCCCCTGTACTCGTTGGGAGCAAAGTTATTTGTTTCTGTGTGCAGGTCCACGTCAACTCCCTAGCCTGAAATAATTTCTGGCCCCGTTGTCACCTACTTGTATCTCTTGGAGTCCTACTGGTTCGATAACCTTGGTATCTTCACCGGGGGAAATTTGCTGATACGCTACATCTCACCTTCCACTTGGGGTAACCAATGAGGAGTGAGAACTATCCTCATCGTATCACACGTCGCTCCCAAATAATTTAACACAAATGTGTGGTTCTTGAATCATGGGAGGGAAATTCCGACCTTTTCTGGAAAGACCACTTCATTATAAAACTACCAAACCTCAATTTCTTTTAACCTAAATTTATTAGGTCCTAGCCCCGCGCGAAGACTTTACTAGGTGTGCAAAATGAGTGAATCAAGCATGCATGCATTTGAGGAAGGAATTAATGAAATCTGAATTTTAGGATTCTTAGAGTAAGTCCAAACTGGTGATATATTTTTTTCATGCCTATTTTATATGTTCTTAAATATATAAAAGTTGAATAAAATAAAATAATAGCAAAGCTTGAAAAGCAGACGTGACAACACCACATAGCAACTAATTTTGCTATGAAGTGTTGTCACATCTAGTTTCTCTAATTTTGCTATATTATGATAATAGTCCACGCCCCCCCCCCCCCCTTTATAAACACCTCCGGCCATCATTCGGCAGCAAGGTGAGACTAAAGTTTGTAAAGCAGATGGGACGCGAGCGATTTTGTGACCGTTTACGTCTCATCTTCTTTATCTGATTTTGCTATATTATTTACACAATAGTACACGCCGGCTTCACTTATAATCACCTCCGACCATCCTTCGGCCAATGAGGTGGGACTAAACTCGGGTGATTCCCGCGGGAGCGCATGGGACGTAGACAAACGAATCGGGTTGGTCAGATCGTCCTGGCCAAAATGCGTCGCGTCCGCACCGTTATGCCAAGCGACCGACAGACAGACGATGGACATTGGTCCGTTTGACAACACAAACAGACAAATAATGGACAAGTAATGGTTCGTTCGGATCGACTTGATGGAGTTGCCCTTACAGTAGCACGGCAAAGGAACAACAAAAGTTGGACGAAGAATGAGTGAAAGCAGAGCACCTTGAGGAAATAATAATGTTGGGTCCATCACATGCCATGCCATTACTCACTGAGTGTGCAGGCAGCAACAGCTGGAATGGCCATCTCCTATTTGGAGGAGGAGTAATTCAGAGTACTACTGACTTAATCCACAACACCTAAACAAAACAATGACCTAAATTAACTAGTATTAGTAACTCTTGCATCAATGATAGTATCATATCAATCACAGACAGTAAACAATGCTGCAGTAATGAGGCAGGCAGGCGCACACAAACCCTAAACCCACTGATTATTAGAGCAGAGCAGATGATTAGCGGACGTAGGCGTCGGCGAGCATGTTGCCGAGGCGGACCTGCGCCGGTGTGGTGAGGTGGGTGAAGTCGTTGGCGATGGGGAGGCCCATGGCGTCCACGTACCTCAGGTTGGGCGACCTCACCGCCCTCTGAGCCTTCCGAACCAGATCCACGAACTTGCCCTGCCCCGTCGCGATCCCAACCTGATCCATCCAAAAACAAGGAAGCATCACTTAAGAGTTGGCCATTGCCATTGGGAGCAGAGGATGGATGGATGCGACGGACCTGGACGACGAGCAGGTTGGGGATGCCGAGGTCTTGCCGGACATTTCTAATCAACGCCTCCATTCTTCCCGTGTAGGCCAGCGCGTCCTCTCGCCGGATGGTGTCAGTCTCGCCCTGGAACCACAGCATCGCCGCAATCCTCCCCTTCCCAGCGACGGCGGCCTGGGCGCGAGTGAGCATCCGGTCGTAGAGGTCGGAGCCGCGGGTCCAGTTGGCGATGGGGGTGCCGCCCTGGGCGCAGGGGACGAGTCCCACGACGGCGCCCTTGGGGCACTTGGGGGAGCGGAGCAGAGCGTGAGCGAAGGGAATGCCCGGGCCGACCCCGAGGACGTTGCCCACGTCGATGCCGGCGTGAAGCGGCTCACGGGCCTCCTCCCATTGGAGCGACGGGGAGAGGCGGAGGGTGCGGGGGGAGGGGGCGCATTCTGGGGGCACCACGCCGTCCCAGCGGTTGTTGAGCGTGGCACCTCCACGGCCGCCCATGTTGGATTGGCCCGCCAGGATGAACACCAGCGTCGGCGTCTTTGTCTTTGAGACAGCCCCGGTGGCGGTGGCGGTGGTGGGCGCGAGGAGGAAAAGCAGGAGGAGGATGGTGGCCGGAGCCGCCGCTGGTTGCATCTTTGTTTGTTTGTTCCGGCGAGGACTGAGGAGGCCCCTCGCAATGGTCACCGGCACTGGAGTGGATGGCGTCGTGGAAGAGGAGGATATTGGTTGGTGGTTGTTGGTAGTAGAGTAGTATAATAAATACGGGCTGGCGCGTCGGGTTTGTTGGAGAAAAAGTTACTGTACTACTAAAGCGAAGAAAATAAAAAAAGGTTGGGGTGGCCTTGCTTTTGCTTTTTTTGCTGTCACGCGCGCTTAGAATCACATAGGCTCAAAACATGTTCAGATACTCATCCCATGAACACACAAACACATATCTATATCTCTTATAAGACAAAACCCCACTAAAATGTATTTAAAGTGTCTATCTCAACATGCAAGTCATCCACATCACCCACTATTGTATCCAATCATTTGTCCATGTCATCTACTAAGAAAACTCAACTAACATGCATTTGTAGTATCTATCTCAACATACAAAGTATTCACATCACTCACTATTGTATCCAATCATTTAACCATGACATCCACTAACAAGCTCAACTAACATGCATTTGTGGTATCTATCTCAACATGCAAGCTATCCATAACACTCATTATTGTATTCAACAATTTATCCATATCATCCACTTTCATTTACATGAATTTTATATCCTTCCAATTTACATTGTAGAGTTCTTATAAAAAATTCCGCTGCAACGAGCGCGGGGTATTCTTCTAGTACTATTTCTATGAGCGCCTCCAAAATATTAAGCCCAAGTTACATCTTTAAATTGATAAAGTCACTATAGGCGTCTTCGTAGTCGACAACACGTTTATATACTCATCCCTACGAACACACAAACACACACGCTATTGGCCCGTGGCGAGGGTGAAATCATCAAGAATGTTCCTAAGACAAGTTGCGCCCTCAGGCGAGGTTTTGCCAATGATGAAAGTGTCATCAACATATTGGAGGATAGTAGGGGGCGGTCGTGGTAGATTGGGTGACAAAGAACGGAGGAAGAGTATTGTTTAGCGATGAGTCTTTCAAGTGACTATTAATAAGAGGTAGGGAGAGCGGGTCACCTTGCCAAAGGAAGTTTTTGCAGTTGATCCAATTACCTGGAACCCAGTTCAACATTATAACAGTCTTGTATGTGTCAAGGAGATCAAATGTCTAGCGAGGAGGATCTTGGTGTGAGAGGCCCAATAGATGGAGTCAAAAGCTTTGCGCAAGTCAAGTTTGAAGACCGTGTTAGTAGAGGTTTTAAGGCGGCAGGTACTGAGGATATATGCAGCATAAATAAATTTTTCGGTGATGTTGCGGCTATAAATGAAGCCCATTTGGTCCCCATGCACAACCAGGGGAATGATGGGTTTAATCCTGTTAGTGATGACTTTTGCAACGGGGAAACTCCAAACGGAGCACGCGGGCATATGCACCCACTAATTCAAAAATTCAAAACAAAATGCAAATCAATTCCAAAAAATCTGAAATTTTATGGAACGCAACATAATCATGCAAGTGATATCCTTGCAAAATTTCAGGGTATTTCGACATTCGATTTGTGAAAACCAACGTAACACGAAATTCTTGATGAATAGTGCCATTTTCCAAAAACCCTCACAGTCCCAAAATTTGTCATTTTTGAATTGGATTACTCGAATGTTCAAACTTCACGAAACTTGCCATGGACTTCGCACACATGACCAACTTGCATCATACAAAAAATCCGATTTTTTTGGTTTTGTTTACTTTTTGAAAAATTGTTTTCAATAATAATAGGTGCATATGCCCGCGCTATAAAAAAGCCACTCTCTTTGCAATGGCCTTACCCAGACAGATTTGGTGGTAGATTGGTCTAAACTTGTCGGGAGTTCTGGCGGCAGGGTCCTTCGGGAGAAGGATAAGGTGGGCTTTGTTAAAGCGTTCAAGGGACATAGATCCTGAGTGGAAAGAGGAGAAGAGCTCGATCATTTTGGGTTTAGTGAAGTGCTAGAATGTACAATAAAAGGTTGGTCCCAAGTGCCTAAGCAACGGGATCGAGGTGGGGTGGAGCTCATTACTTTAGGTTGAAGCGCCAAACATGCAACTGCATTTAGCCTAGCGGAGTTTGGAAAATCTTTAAGGACGAGGGCTTTTTGATCATGCGTAGTGAATTTTGAGTCGCTGGCCTCAAGGGTACTGATTTTGTTGGAGCGGAGAAGTGAAGGACTTTAGTGCTCTCATCTCCTTGAACGATGATTTTAACTTTGGAGCGTTCTCAAGCGCGCTAAAAAAACCCTATAAACATTGAAAACGTTTACCCAAAAAATAAATAAATAAAGGAAATCTCAAGGGAGGCGCTGAGCATGCGTCACGTGACGCGCTCTCAATGCACCCAAACTGATCGTTGCAGGATGCTTTGAAATAGTACTCGTTAATTAGTTACTCACCCACTTCCTTTTTCATGATTTCATTTTGCTAGAAGGGGGCTTGGAAGGTTAAAGTCATGAATATTTTGGTCAAAAGGGATCATTATCATTGTCGTAATGTTAAAATTTTCGGTGATATTGCGGCCAGAAATGAAGCCCGTTTTGTCCCCGTGCACAATCAAGGGAATGATGGGTTTACCTATTACTGATGACTTTTGCAATGGCCTTAACCAGACAATTTTGGAGGGATATTGTTCTAGACTTATCGGGAGTTCTAACGACAGGGTCCTTCGAGAGAAGGATAAGGTGGGCTTTGTTAAAGCGTTCAAGGGACGTAAATCTTGAGTGTAAAAAGGAGAAGAGATTGATCATTTTGGGTTTAGTGAAGTGCCAGAATTTACGATAAAATTGGTCTAGACTTATCGAGAGTTCTGACGGCGGAGTCCTTCGAGAGAAGGATAAGGTGGGCTTTGTTAAATTGTTCAAGGGACGTAGATCTTGAGTGTAAAAAGGAGAAGAGGTTGATCATTTTGGGTTTAGTGAAGTGCCATAATTTACGATAAAAGGTTGTACCCAGGCCGTCGGGCCCAGGGCTCACATTCGATTTATCTAGAAGAAGGCGTTACCAAGTTCTTCCTAGAAAAATGGGTCATTGAGGTTCCTAAGCAACGGAATCGAGGTGGGGTGAAGCTCATTTAGGTCGAAGCGCCAAACATGCAACTGCATTTGGCCTAGCAAAGTTTGGAAAAAAAATCTTCAAGGACGAGGGCTTTCTGACCATGCATAGTGAATCTTGAGTCCTTGGCCTCGAGGGTACCGTTTTTGTTGGAGCGGATTCGGTGAGAGGCGGAGAAGTGAAGGACTCTAGTGTTATCATCTCCTTGAACGACGATTTTAACTTTGGAGCACTCTCAAGCACGTCGAAAAAACCATCTAAACGCTGAAAACGTGTTACTTGCCTGATATGCAGTGAGCCAGTGAGCAGTGAGTGTACGGTGATTTCTTTTACAATATTTTTCACAGATGGTCATGTCCTTTTTGATATTACGATGTTTGACAGAAATTATAATCTAAAATCGTTTATTTTTCATTTTTGAGAAACATCATCCACCTGACCATAGTGTGCGTGGCCCAACCAACCAACAAACCAACAGCCCATCCCGGCCCGGCCAGCAGAGGAAACCCTAACCTCCAACTCATATACCTCCCCTTGCCCTCGTCCCCTATCCTCCTCCTCTTGCCTCCAGCAGCCAGCCGCCGCAGCAACACCATCACCATGGTATGAATGAATGAATGATACTCTCCTTGTCTACCGTCCATCCGTGAGCAGCAGCAACCTCCAACTCTTGTTTATTCGGTGTTTTGTTGGTTGTTGCAGGCACCGAAGAAGGAGAAAGCCCCGGCGGCGTCTTCGAAGCCAGCCAAGTCCGGCGGAGGCAAGCAGAAGAAGAAGAAGTGGAGCAAGGGTAAGCAAAAGGAGAAGGTGAACAACGCCGTGCTCTTCGACCAGGCCACCTACGACAAGCTCCTCACTGAGGTCCCCAAGTACAAGCAGATCACACCCTCCGTCCTATCCGAGCGCCTCAGGGTAATTCTTTCCTTCCTTCCTTCCCTCCCACCAGTGAGAATTCAGATCTTGAGACTTTTTTGTTTTTGGTTTTCTGCAGTATCATGTTCAGTATCTGTTGTAGTACGCAAATCTTTGGATTTTGATCAATGATTAGTTATGTAATTCAGCAGCGTTTCATAGAGTTCATTTGGTTTGGAACGCTTAATCCGTCTCTCCACGTTTCTTTTTACATGTCTTGATCAGTACTGTAGATTACAACTATTAATTGACATGACCTCACTCACACTGTGTTTGTTTATCTACCTTACCTGCTGCAGATCAACGGCTCTCTGGCTCGCAGGGCCATCAAGGACCTGTGTGAGAGGGGGCTCATCAGGATGGTGTCAATCCACTCCAGCCAGCAGATCTTCACCAGGGCCACAAACACCTGATTGATTTTATTACCTACCTCATGTTTTGTCTAGTCCACTAGACTCGGATGTTGCTGTTATATTCAACTTCATTATGATGTTCAGCAAGGCATCTTGAATTGCTTTTGAGTTTTGCTACAACAATTTAAGATAGCACAATGAAATCTACCTTGTATCTTCATATTGTCTTCTTATTTATTGCTGTCCATGCTTTTAGCTTGCTCCTGCACACAGGTTGCGACTACCTGAGTTGTGTCAGGTGATCTGTGATGCTGATTTTTTTTTTTGGAGATAGCCCTCCATGAACTTGAGATAGCCTTTGGTTTTTGTACAACCTGCATCTAGTGGGGTGTTCTTGTTACCGGGCTCTCCCATGTTTTTCCGTCTACAAAGAGGCTATGGTAGATGATGGTGATATTATCATAGGCAAATTTTATTGTTTGGTGACGGCCAGTTGGTATTTCTTGATTAATTGCAATGGTAATTGACAATTTCTTAATTAATTGGAAATAGGACATGGTAATTAACCATTTCAAGTTTATGTGACAATAAACGTGGCAATTGTAGTTGTACTGTACTTGTATCTGCAAGTAAGAGGGGGGGGGGTACTCAGCCGTGGGGCGCGTCCCCAAGAGCCCAAATAGCGCTGGATTGAACAGAATTTGAGTCTGACGATCTCAAGCTGACCCAGCGTGTTGGGGGTCGCTTGGGGGCGCCGGATGAAAGAAAACGGCGCGAACGTTCGTGCGCGCCGCGTCCACGGCCTCACCTGTCGACATCTTTCCACGCGGTGCCCTTATCCTTTCGCCTCGTCTTTCCCACTCGCGTTGCCGCAGGGGAATCAATGCGGCGTCGGAGTCGAGTCCAATGGCCGCGGCAGGCGATTCAATGCGGCCGCGGTGAGTAGTCCAATCGCTGCCCACAGCGCCGCCGCGTGTACACGCCGCGCCGCTATATAATGCGGTCTCGCCTCGCCGTTGTGAAACGTCGCACACTCGCTCGTCTCCTCTCCTCCTCTCGTCGCGTTCCGCCCACCACTCGCCGCCATGGACGGGCTCGAGAGGAACGACGCCGACGCCGCTGGAGGAGGCGTCGGGGAGCTCGGCATGGAGCACCTTTACTTTTTTTTGCTTTTCAGTAGTTTATTTTTTATTTTTTAGTTGCTATTATGTAAATTAAACCAAATATTATGAATTCGGCTAAAGTTCATTTAAATTCGCGTGTTTTTATCAAAATTGAGCCGAACGTGAGGGGACGCTATGGGGCCGCGACTAGGGGGGGGGGGGGGTCGCCCCAAGCCGTTTTCGTCGCCCGAGCGCCCCTCAAGCGGCGCTAAAATAGCGTCGAAAAACGGCTTGGGGAGCCAAACGGCTGGAGATGCTCTAACCATCCATAATACTTTAACTAACAAATTTGTAGGTGGAAGGATAAGTGGTGAGGTTGTAACATCACTAGCTATGAGTATATCTATTGTAAGGAGGGAAACCAAGCATATGTTGCATGGTTGCATCTAGGTCATCTGATCATCTACTTACGCAATTATAACACCTTTCTTCGTATGATACAACGAAGAAGAGACAATCAAGTAACCGTGGAAATAATTTCTCGTAAAAAAAACCATCCAATTGCCCACTATCTCTACTCCTAAAAGAGGAGTTGATACGTCGTAAGACCCCCCCCCTTCTCGACCGAACGAAGCCCATCCCTCATGTTCTCTCCTTACTTAATTCATAAGTCAATCCCATCAAATTTGGGATTCTTTTTCGTAGAACTCCTCCTGGCGATCTCGTATCAACAGAGGAGGAATTTTCCCGTGATAAGTGTGACATACCTTTCATCGTGGTCCTTTGTCCTTCCTTCCAGAGCCCCCATATTCCTCCCGATGCTTCCTCGCCCCACCACCACCTCCATCTAGACGACAACCGTGGAGGCTTAAGCATGGCCGTAACGGAGCGGCCTCCCGACCGTGAACTCTATGCGCCTTTTTTCTCCCCCTTTATGACCACTCGCTCATGCCTCTATTGAATCTTGTAGGGGCGACGACCATCGCGACGACAAGCAGTTGAGGATCGAAGCTCCCTCTAATGTGATCTCCAAGTCCATGGCAAGATGCTGGGGGATGTTCAAGGGCCTTCGAGGCCTCTATGTGTTCAGCATGCACCCTTGCTAAAGCAGCTACGTGCAAAGATAATCGCTCTTACATATACTGAATCGCTAGTGGCTTCGCTCAGCCAAGACCCAAGACCAGCCTCCTGCAAATCATGTCTATTAAGTGCTGAAATAACTCACTTCTCTCCACCCCCACCATAGAGGGGAACCCCAGATAAGTATCACACAATGCTTCAGTCATAATATTGAGATCTATGCAAATACTCTTCCTTTCCACAACATAAGTGTTAGGACTGAAGTAGACACTAGATTTTGCCATACTCACCAATTGACCAGAGGAATTGAGTAAATATCCAACACATTTGAGAGAATTAGAGTTTTTGGTGTTGGGCCTCATTAGAGTCGATGAATCACCCGCAAATAAAAAGTGTGAGATTGATGGAGCATTTCTACACACCTTGACACCTTCCAAATTCCTCTTAACGAGCCAACAAACTGTATAAACCCTTAGAACATGCTTTCAGAGGGGTCTATTTGGAATTTGTGCCATTACGACTTGATGCAGCGTGGATCTTCGAGACCCTTCTCTTAAAAAAAGACTCTCAAAACATAACATGAATAAATATGGGGAAAGGGGTTCCGCTTGCCTTAATCCTCTGGTTGAAACAAACTCCTTTGTTTCTATATTTTTTGCTCTGACATTATAGGTTACAGAAGAAATGCACTTGATAATAAAAGATACCCACTGCTCATGGAATCCCATCTTGCTCATCATTTTTTCCAAGAATGTTTTATTATTTTGAGACTAAGAATGTTTTACTCCTTCCGTTCCAAATTAGATGACTTCCATTTGTTCACATGTGTTTCTAGATATGTATACAAGCAAAATTCATCTAATTTAGACGGAGAAAGTATTATTTAACAAAATGCCTTTGGAAGTTGGTTTTGAAGAGGGAGGAAACAATGTGGTTGGATGTGGGCAGTGTGTGTTGGATCTGGATCGGAGGGCCACCGGATCCACCGGAGGAAACAATCTTCTTCTATTCAACCCCCATCTCCAGAGCCACCGGATCCATGGGAGGGCTCCTCACCTCAGGTGGAATAGCTCCACCACCTCTTGTCGTCGCCATGGAAAGGGGAGGAGCGGTGAGGCGAGCTCCGGACGGGCCTCCATGGCGGCGGGGTTCATCAGCGGGGGAGAGAGATGGGTGAGGGAGTAGGGGAGGAGAGGAGATGGCGGTGACGCAGGGAGGAGGTGGGTGGTGGTGGCGGCTAGGGTTGAGAGGAAGGAGACGGGAGAGAGAGAGAGAGAGGAGAGGGGAGGAGGCGCTCAGGACTTATCCCTCCGGGGCGCTACAATAACTCTTTTCTACACCCAGCAACACACCCTTTACACCATGCTTGCACAACGATTACAGCGCCCAGGGCCACCAGTCATCAAGCAAAGGACTAATCACCAGCGTAAAAAAGAAACAACGCTAGATTAAGTATCCAACAGTGTACTTAGCACTGTTTGAAAGCTAATCCAACGTCTAAGCTTGATTTGAAGCCTCAAACCTTCCAAGAAGCCGGGTAGGTTAGGGCTGTTTATAGAAGGAATGCCTTTGGAGGTTGGTTTTGAAGAGGGAGGGAACAATGTGGTTGGATGTGGGCAGTGTGTGTTGGATCTGGATCGGAGGGCCGACATCCATCGATCTAGGCGCCTGAATTAAATTAATTAAATAGAATAGCAGCAGCAGCACCAGCATCCCACTCTTCCGGTTGACTCCGGTCTAACTCGGGCCCACCAAGCAGCGACACCAACCGCACCGCACCGTTTATTCAAACCTCTCCGCCCGACCGCAGTCCGTCCGCGACCAAGATGCTGCCTTTGCTCCTCCTCTGCATCCTCGCCGCCGCGCTGCGCGACCACCACCAAGCGGTGGCCGAAGTTCCCCCGTCCAACAAGGTGATCTTCATCCTCGCCGGCCAGTCCAACATGGCCGGCCGGGGCGGGGTCACCGGCACGCACTGGGACGGCGTGGTACCGCCGGACTGCGCGCCGTCGGCCTCCGTGCTCCGCCTCTCCCCGTACCTTCGGTGGGAGCAGGCGCACGAGCCTCTGCACCAGGGCATCGACGGAAACCGCACCTGCGGGGTCGGCCCCGGGATGGCCTTTGCCAACGCCGTGCTCCGCGCCGGGGGCGCGCGCGGCGCCGCCGCCGTCGGCCTCGTGCCCTGCGCCGTCGGAGGCACGCGGATGGCCGAGTGGGCGAAAGGGTCGGAGCTGTACGCCGACATGGTGCGGCGGGCTAGGGTGGCCGTGGAGACGGGCGGCCGGATCGGGGCGGTGCTGTGGTACCAGGGCGAGAGCGACACCGTGCGCTGGGCCGACGCCAGCGAGTACGCGCGGCGCATGGGAATGCTCGTCCGCGACCTCCGTCAGGATCTCGCCATGCCACACCTCCTCCTCATCCAGGTCTCTCCACTCCACCTGCTCCTTGGGTTCCTACACTACACTACTCGTTTAATTTGCTGGCTAGATCTGATCTACTTGAGATGGAGTGATTCATTACCATTGTCTTGTCAGTGGAGGAACACTCCCACTAAACTAAAGGTAGCAGCAGCAGCAGCAGCAGCTTTACTTGTGAATTGGGCATGGTTGGTGTGGTGGACATCTTCCTTTATTTTCATTCCATTCCATTCCATGATGCCAAGGAAAGAACCAACATTCCACTCCCTTTTTCCCTGCAGGGCACACACATAGACACAGAGCAGAGTTGCTACTCGCTGGCCTAACATTCATTCATTTAGGTTTATAGCTGAACCCACACTGTATAGTATATGTACCTGGTCCTAGCCAACTGGTAGCAATACTCCCCGGGTACTGGGCATGATTGTCAAAGCAATCTAGTTAAGTCCACTTGGATCCAACTTGCGTCTCCAAAATTGGGTACTACCACAAGTTCATCAATGCAGAGCAGCAAGATATTTACATATGGAAGCATCTACTCTAGATTGTCTTTTGTCTCTATTCCAGTAATTAGATGTAGCTACGTACTATGCTGAAAGTACTTACTAGCTATGGACCGTAATGATGTTGATACTGGAGTAATGCACCTGGTCCTAGCAAACCGAGTAATAATACGCCAAGGGTACTACTGTCTAACAATAGACAATTGATTATCCTGAATTGGTTACGCCAGGGTTATCACAAGTAGAGTACCTCGAATGCAGAGCAGAGCAGCAAGGTTTATACAAATGGAAGCATCTAAATATGGAACCCTGTCTTTTGCCTCTACTTCGAGCAATTAGATGTAGCTGCATACAGGAACTACTAGTACTAGTTATTTATGGATATTAATTATGTGGATATGCTCACTTCTCATAGATCATCCTTCTTTCGACGTTTCAGGTTGGACTGGCATCAGGGCTTGGGCAGTATACCCAAGTCGTGAGGGAAGCTCAGAAGGGCTTAAAGCTTCGCAACGTGAGGTTTGTCGATGCGATGGGGCTGCCGTTCCAAGACGGCCATCTGCATCTCAACACCCAGGCTCAGGTTCAGCTGGGGCATATGCTGGCTCAGTCCTATCTCACTTATGGTACATTCAAAAACTAGTTATAGCTTTATCTCTAAAGAGATCCATTGCTTATTGTTTCTCTACTTTTGGTTGATTTCATCTCTGAACTCTTTGTTGAGCACCACCATTCTTAGAATTCTTGAATTCGGTTGGTATAAACATACCAATGTAATTCAGAACAAGTTCTTCAGATCAATTGAGTATGGAGAACCAGTGGAGTCTTGCAGTTTTATAATGGAAGCTGCTCCCTTTTTTGGCAGTTGTGCACTTTTTGAATCATAGAAATGCTAATGATTATGCATTAGGAGCCTGGTACTATACAGATTATAATTATCTGGTCAGTTCAACTATAGCAGCATATTTATTCCTCTCCCTGTTTCCCTTTTGTGTGGGGTGGTAGGGCATGCACATCGTCGTCGAACCCCAACACCATGGTGGCTGCAAGTTACCACCTTGGTTTGTTGCTTCATCATTCTTTGGAGGGAGCCATGCACATCTGTGCTTATGTAATCAAACAAACAGAGAAGGTTGAAGAAGGAAGCTATCGGGCTCCATGCACATAACCATATATACACCAATTCACAGGATGCAGTGTGATGCCGATACATAGAAGATTCATTCTGTCAAGACACACACACACATTCAGATAAAATAAATTGAAATACCCATAGAGATCATATATACAGTAGAAGAATTCACCACACATTTTCGTTTGCCCATTGGCAAATCTGGCTAACTCTAGTGTATGTATGTTAGTAAAGTCAGCACAGATGAAAAAAAACTGATTTGATTGAGCTTATGTATTTTTCAATGAGGAGCTGCCACCCTAAGAGATATTTGTCTGTTCACAGTGAAGCCTGAAGCTAACCACCTTGTTTGGTTTCCATCCGGAGCATTCTTTTCCCTCTTTTGACCTGAGACCAAGCACAAAATTAGATTCTATCACCTTCTGACTCGATCGGACACCCGCTGCACTGTGTCACCGTGTTCGTGGATTTATGGCCAGTTCTTTTCGCCTCCTAATTTTTCAGAATCTGATTCTAAGAAACTGCCCATAGAATCGTCCGCCCACATAACCATCTCATTTTTTAATGTGATTATAGTTTATGATTCTTGTATGAGTTGTGTGTTGAAATTTCTGTAATGCTCTTGTTGGAGTGGCATTTTGGAAGTTATTACCTCCTCAAATAGGGGTAAGGTATCAAAATGAACAACTTCTTGTGAGGGACTGCCGAGAATCGCTAGAATCGTGTGTTTTTAGTGATTCTCAGATGCACACTGTGTTGGGGCTTCGGTACAGAAAACAATATTTTTTTTACCTACGATGTCCAAACCCAAGACCTATGCTATGCTGATGTAAATAGTGGAGGGAATCAGTGTTCATACCTTTGAAGACCGAAAGTGAAAAACTTTCTACGAACGTGGCTGGCGTAGACTCGCGATCCTTACGACCTCCTGGCCGTGTATATGTCCTCTGGCGATGAAGGAGTACTGCACGTGCAGTACCTTGCGAGATTACACGCGTACAACATAGTCGATGTTCCTCCGGGCTTCGAAACAGGCGAGCAGCGAAAGAAAGACGGATTCAGATCCCGATTTCCACAGCGCGACGACGTGCGTATGATGCAGAAACCCCCAACCTAGTGCAGACTCCAAACAATGGGAGTCCGACGAAGGTAGGAGAAAGAGAGAGAGAGAGAGAACTCAATGGGATGAAGAAAAAAGTGCACCTCCCTTCTCCATGTGGGACTAATCCCACAAGGGAGGGGGTTGCGTCGGCCAAGGGGGGGGGGAGATGGGCCCTCCCAAGGCGCATGGCCCAAGGGGGAGCCTCCCTCTTTTCCCTAATGGGCCTTTTATGGCCCATGTGCCTTTTAATTCATTTTAAATTTATTTTAATTTTATTTTAATATTTAATTATGTTAGTTAACTAATAAAACATATTTAAACAATATTTCGAACACTTCAAATCTCCAGAACTATTCCCGGCATCATCCAGAACAATTCTGGTGTTCTCTCTTATTTCACCGATGATTTCGAATATGTCCATAATGCATCGATTACCCTTAAGCGTGACACCCTACGGTTCAGGACAACAACAGACATGATCGAGACAATCTCTGACCAATGACCATCATGTGGGATCTGGTTACGATCCTTGATGGCCTCTTTGCTTCCATCGAATTAACTTCATCGCTTTGAACCGCTAACGTTGAGTCCTCATTCCTTTGTTCTACGATACTTTGTTTGTTTGAGGTTTGATCGTCGGTATCCTATACCTAGTTGATCCTTGTTTACCGACAAACATATTTACTCGTCTATGGTATTACATCTCCGTGACCTAGTCACATGCTTGCAAGCTGTTTGATGCAATATCACCGAGTGGGCCCAGAGTACCTATCCGTCACTCGGATAGACAAATCCTGTTCTGATCGATTCATACTTCTCAACATATCCACTTCGGAATACTCAAGATGCACCTTTATGGTTACGCTATTACGGTGTAACGGTTGATACACTCAAAGCATACTTCGCAACTAGCAATTACATATGATCATTACGGTATAAGGATATGTTCACTACGTTACTAAGTTATTGCAATGTTGAACTATGTGATTGGATCACATTGCAACACTTTAGGTGTGTGTGTGTCCATCATATTATTCTCCTAATGACATGTCTTCATTGTCAACGGACGTATGTGTCTCCATGATCAGGAAACTTTGATCATCAATTGTCTAATGAACTAGTATACCTGATTAATTAGGGACATGGTTGTTTATACTACATGTGTATTAATATTTTCGCTTAATACAATTATAGCATAACATAAACTTATTATGAATAAATAGATATGTGACAAACAATATATTTATTATTTGCCTCTAGGGCACATATCCAACACACTGATGGTTCTTTGATTATTCTAGGTGATTCCTAGGGCAGAGATACGTTGTTTTGCGATTTTGATTCCCCAAGCAGTGCGTCTTCAGAATCACACCAAAAGAACTGACCCTTACTTCTGCTTTGTCTTTGTCTTGAGTCCTCCTTCCTATCCTTCATGTAAGGAAGCTGCCTGAGGTGAGTCCCCAATGGGCCGATCCATTATGGCGCCTTTTTCCAGGTTTGCTTTTGTCCCTTTCTCTTTGGTTTTTAATCGTTTTATTTTCAAAAAACCGATTGTTGATTTTTTTATAAGGGATCTAAATGAAAATATATTTGAAAAAAAATACATGAAACATTAAGAAAATGTTTGGTATGTGATAGAAAAAATTCTCCACGCATGGAAAAATAGGTTCACTGTATATTCTATATATCTAAATAGCTAGCCTCCATTAGGATATTTTTCTCAACATACAAGCATACCACCTCATCATTTAACATGGATGAGAAATGCTCATCTCAATATGACACTATGCATAATAAAATTCCACATGCAACATGCATGCATAAGATTTTTTTTATTTTATTATGATATTTCTATTAAATTAATATATTAATTTAAAAATTATTGTTTTAAATATACAAGTTTCATTTAACCAAACATTTTACTGAAATATTTTGCAAAATTTCCCCGCAATAACTTGCGGGGCATCATCTAGTATAGAAAATGTTCCAACCACATGACCACGCTAGTCTCATACGCTCCCAAAAATGGGATGGCTCAAACCAGAGATGATAGTATTAAAAAATGTATTTGATCTTTATAAAAATATTAATTTGCTTTTCAAAAGTGTATCTAACATTTCATAAAATTATTATTTAATATAAAGTAATATTTCCATAATTATAAAAATAATAGTGTAACATTCGCAAAATGTTTATACATTCAAATAATGTTGATGGGTTTCAAATATACTTGTAAAATTTGAAAATATATTTGTATAATGTAAAAAAAAGTTTCACGCCATTATAATGTACAATGAAAATATGTTCACCCACTAATGTATAAAATCTTCGCATAGTTTTAAGAAATGTTTCAATGCATTCAAAAAATGTTTAACATGTAATTGGAAAAATGTACAACATGTATTTAAAAACTATTCAACATGTAGTAAAAATTAATCCACAAGAATGTAAAAAATGTGCAATGTGTATTAAAAAAGTAGATATATGTTAAAAAGAATAATAAGAAGAAAATCAATGAAGAAACGCAAAAAGGCGAATAAAAACCAAAGAACTAAGTGGAAACCAAAAAGAGAAACGAAAGGGGAGAAAATAAAAACAACCAAAGAAACTAGGAATAGCAGAGGGGAAGGGATAGGAGCGGAGAGGAGCGGAGCGGTCAAGAGTGAGTACTAGGGGGGTCTGATTTCGGTGGGAATGGCGTGGATCTTATGTGGGATCGAAGATGGGCCAACCTGATATGATCCGATGCGGTAAACTCGTCCGTGCGTGCATGTTCGGAGCGCCTCATATCCACCCCTCAGGAGGTTTGGTGACTTTGAGGAGGGATTCGGGGCAGTCTTAACATTTGAGCTAGTTTTGAGAGTCCGGTTGGACGTTAGTTTTTTTTTCGAGCCATGTCCGAACTGAGGCTATTGTTTTAGCCAAGTTTTCTTGTGGGCTGTCTAGGGGACGTAGAGTATGACTTATCACCTCTCATGATAACGTTTGTATCGTCTTAAACATTTCAATGGAGTAATAAAGCTTGGTTAAACCTTTTAAAAAAATGTCCGAACTACCAGGCCGGGCATACGAGGGAGTAGGGGACTGGTTGAAGATGCTGTAATTACGTACTCCCTCCGTCCCAAAATTATACTAAACCAGTGACATTTATTTTGAGACGGAGGGAGTACATGTCAATCAATATTGGAGAGATTATTGAGAATGTCAACATCTTATGGTAGATTGATTGTCTAGAGTAGGAAACGGTAGGATGGAAGGATAAACCACCACAGAAAGAAAGAAAGAGAAACCAGAGGAGTGTGGGTGGAGTGGAGAGAGCAAGCAGAGGGGCCTGAGCGCGGCCGAAGCCACACAAAGTCCCGCCCACCATATCTCCCTCCCTCCTCACCTGCGGCTGCCACAAACTTCTCCTCCGCACCGGAGCCATGGCCATGGCCGCCGAGGTGGTGGCGCTCTCGCCGTCATCCCGCCTGCCCTCCCTCTCCTCCAGGCCCTCCTCCTCCTCCCGACCCCGAGCGTCTCGTCCTCCTCCCAGCTGGAGCTGGTCACTGCAGCCGCCGCACAGGGGCCGCCAATCGCTGCTGGTCCTCCGTCGTCCCCGCGCCACGGAGCAGCAAGGGCAGGTGCAGCAGCAGGAGGAGGTGGTGGACGGCAACGTGCTTCCCTACTGCAGCATCGACGGGCAGAAGAAGAAGAGGACCATCGGGGAGATGGAGCAGGAGTTTTTGCGGGCGCTGCAGTCGTTTTATTACGACCAGAAGGCCATCATGTCCAACGAGGAGTTCGACAACCTCAAGGAGGAGCTCATGTGGGAAGGAAGCAGCGTAGTCATGCTAAGTAAGTACAGTACCACAACCTTGCTCTGCAAAACTAAACTGAACTCAATCGTAGTTGGTGTTTCATTTCATTTCATCATCTGAATCCCTCCTTTTGTTGGTAGGCGCCGATGAGCAGAGGCTGCTGGAAGCCTCCATGGCCTACATCGCTGGCAACCCCATCATGTCCGACGCCGAATTCGACGAGCTCAAGCTCAGGCTCAAGGTACCACCTGCTGCTTGCTTGCTTGCTTCCTTCTTAGGCTCTGCTGCTTCCATAACATCTTTGATCCCCATGCTCCCCTCCCTACAACATTGCTTCTATGATCCTTTTCTTAAGCACGCTTTATTTTCTGGCAGCAAGACGGAAGCGACATCGTCACGGAAGGCCCCAGGTGCAGTCTACGGAGTCGCAAGGTGAGTATAAAATGATATGCTCCTCCATTGCTTGCTTTCATTCATTCAGATTCAAGTCCTTTCAGTTTCTTCTGCTCAATCCTCATGCTAACTATCCTTTCACTGCCATTGGTACTTTGACATTTATCCACTAATCTTTACTTTCGCTTCAGAAAACCGAAATCCGTATTGCTGCAAACATAAAAAATGCATGCATGCATGCATGTGTATCGTTGTTGCTGATAACCTCTCTTCAAGAAGAAGAATTGCTCTGAAATTCAACCACCGAAAATGCTGCTGCGATTTTCCTTTCCATTAATTTCCTCATTCGTACAGTATCTCGTAAATAAAACAAGTCTTGTCTACTCTCAACATATAAGAAACATGGCGCAGGTTTACAGCGACCTCACCGTCGACTACCTCAAGATGTTCCTGCTCAATGCTCCAGCGACCGTGGTTGCTCTAGGACTGTGAGTTCATTCACTTTTACTCCTTGCCCTCCTTGTACACAACTAGTGCAAACAAAGGCTTCTTTTTCAAATTTTAAGCAGGTTGTACACAACTCCACACCTATTATGGTAGCTAAAAAACAACTGATTTCTTATTCACATTCAGGTTCTTTTTCATCGATGAGCTGACTGGCTTTGAGGTCAATGTATTCCAGGTTAGTCAGAATTTACTAATTACATATACCTTACCGCTCATTTCTGCAGTCACCTAATCATCCGTGACCAAATTTGTAACCCATATTTTGCCATGCATCATCTTTTTAGTTGGTCTGTTCTTTGCTTCATTTTTTCTGATTGAGTTCTTGCCTTTCTCATGAACAATGAAGTTTCCGGAGCCCTTCGGCTTCATATTCACATATTTTGCCGCTTTGCCTCTCATATTGGTCACGGCACAAGTGGTAACCAAGGCCATAATAAACGACGTCTTAATACTCAAGGTTTGTTATTCCCCTCTTTTCCACTTTGATAATGCATATATTCAGGTTGAGCGAAAAATGACTGTTTTTCTTGCCGTCTAGGGGCCGTGTCCCAACTGCGGTACCGAAAACCTTTCCTTCTACGGGACGATACTGTCGATCGAGAGCGGTGGTGCGACGAACAACGTCAAGTGCGCAAAGTATGTTAATTCCTTTGGCTATCACGGTCAATGTTAATTCCTTTTTTTATTTGGAGTTTTTTCTACCAATGTTTATGTCACTGTGACGTTTCGTTTCTTTTCAGCTGCAAAACAGTGATGATATATGACTCAAAAACTCGGCTCATCACACTTCCAGACTCATGAACAGGATAACTGAAGGTATGTCTCCCCTGCAACTTGCTCTGCATTTCTTCAGGTTCATAATGGAAGAGTAAAAGTAAAATGTGAAATTTTCTGTATATTTATATAGTATCCAGCATAAGTGATGCACATATATACAGTCGTAACTTATATTTGTTACTTTTATGCAACTTTGACGCTGAGAGTGACACTTTTTGATTGACATGTAGGAGCAACGTGACCAGGGCAGAGCTGGCTATTCATGTTTGGTAATTAAGTGAACAAATGGAATTGCTTGCTGCTTCTCTGTTGCAGTATGATTTTCTGTAGATATCTATTCGCAATTGTACCTGATTGGCACGGATGAAATTGCAGAATGTATAGAAAACCAAACCTAGATGGTTGTGAGCCTGTGAGTAACTGTGACACATCAAACCAAAGCATATATATGTTTTTTTTAGTCTATTATCCTTTTTATTCACTCGAACTCAATACAAGGTGTATACAAAACGGATCATGGGGTTGGCCGAGCCAGATATGACGCCCACGATTCAGAGAATGACTAAACCAAGCTAGATATGAAAGCATATTTTTTTGAAGGTTAAATGAAAGCATATATATGCAGTCCTTGTCAATGGTCTCGTAAAGCCCATTACATTCATGAAATGTGGCCGATGGATGTTGTTGTCATGAGCGTTCTTGCGCCCAAATTTATTGTGCCTATTTTGCAAGAAACTGCTCCTACATTTTTTCCGGGATGACCCATTGTGCAAGTGACAACCTTTTTCTCTTCATAGCATATACTACTACCTCCGCCCCATAATGTAGTATCATTTTAAAAGCTATGCTAAGTTTCAAAATGATACTACATTATGAGACGGAGGGAGTACCTCTGTAAATTTTTATAAAACGTTTTAGGTTACTAAAGTAGTAACGTAAAACAACTTATAAAAGTTTACGGAGGGAGTATTTAGGTAAACATTTTTGATTGGGTATATTTAGGTAAACCTTATTTGACTGGAATATCCTATTCAACACTGAATACTTAGTTAACAGTAGGCATCATCATCGCTCGCAGCGCAACACGCAACTGTTTTTATGGGCTAGTGGCCCATTCAGTTCCTGCCAGTTTGGGTGAATGCCAGGCAGTGCAGGCATTCTAAGAAACCTTTCCAGTCTAGGTTTTCTTTTTGGTTTTAAAATTAATGAATATTTTTTTAAATACATGAAAGTTTTTAAAATTCTTGACCGTTTTAAAAATTCACGAATGTTTTAATAATCCAAAAATATTTTCCAATTTTGTGAACATTTCTAATTTTTTTCAAATTCATGAAAATGTTTAAAAATCATTAGCTTCTTTAATGTCACAACATTTTCTTATATTGGCAAAGATTTTTCAAATTCAAGAACTTTATAAAATTTAATAAATAATTAAATTCATGGATAATTGTAAAATTCCATGTTTAAAAATTCATGTTTTTTTGAAATTTCATTAACTTTTAATAATTATAATATTTAAAATTCATTAGCTTTTCTTAAATTGGTGTTTTCAAATCCATATATTTTCTAAAATTCATCAAATTTAAAATTAATAGAACACATGTAACCAAGGTTTTTAACCTGCAGGTTATTTTTTCCACGTGTGCTCGCAATGGAAAAAAAGCTGGCAAGCAAACCAACATAGAGATGGATATTGATCAGTCAACACCACCAAGTGAGAGATCTCAAACTTACAGCGAGCGAGGCCAATTGGGTCGGTCCAATCGCAAGGGTCTATCATTATTATTTCATTATATTTTGGTTTTCCGTTCATACTTTTCCATGTCCGGTTTTTCTTTTGGAATGTTCTTAATTTTGTACCTTGTTGTGTTTTTCTCTTGTTTTATTTCTCTTGTATTAGATTTCCATACTATACACTTTTTCTCAACATATTATACTGTGAAATTATTTATATACATTGATTTTTTTTAAATATATGGTGAATATTTTGGAATACAAACTGAAATTTCTGTATGTAGGTTGAACTATTTTTATTCCATGTTTATTTTGTTCCAAATAGAGTCAAATTTTTTAATGTATGATGAAGTTTCAATATACGATGAACATTATGTATATACATTAAGACTGTGTTTAATGTAAAAGGAACCAATATAAATTGAAAAAACATTAATACACAAGATTTATTTTAAACAACACAAAATATTTTGAATTTTTTTTGAATTGCAAAAATAATGAAAAAATGATCCAATGGCCCGTTTATCAAGAAAATGGACGGAAAACAATGAAAATATATTCTAAAAACTTGCATGAGTGTGGGCCGCTCCATTTGTGCTCCAGTATACCATAATGTATCAACTTCCAGAGTTTTTTTAGAAGTTTAATACAGACACATAGACGAACGAGGCGTTTTGGCACCAAGGAGCACATGCTTCTATTTTTTTTTAAAGTGTTTAAAATATATTATAAATGTTACAAATTCTTAAAAAATTGTTTCGCACATACATGTTGATATTCAATGTGCTCACAAAGTCGTTTTGTAAAAAATCGATAACTTTCGTACGACATGTGTAAAAGACAAAATTCAGTGTAACAAAAAACTTTTTGCAAGAATTTAATTGTCCTTTTTACACAAGTGTACGCACATTGAATATCGAGATGTACATGTCAAATTTTTGTTTGAATTTTTTTAACAGTTTGCAATGTTTTTTTCCTATGGCAGGAGCATATGCTCCCATGTGCCAAAATGAATTTCTGCACACACGCACGCACGTAGTCATTCCTATAAATCTATTTCAGGTTGAGTTTCACTACGTTTGTCATATAAAATATTTCCTCCAATGATATATATTGTATACATTGTCATATTTTCCTATATACTTGATCAAATTTAAAGAAATCTGACTAAGAACAAAGCTGCTCTTGGCGCACTGCGATTTTTCTTCTCATCGTGATAATCCTCCAATGATTTATCCGCAATTTGCAGAGCATTTTATTTGAAAGGTCACCGGAGGAAGAGAGCCCCCACCTGAATATATTTCCATCCAAAGGGTGTTACACCGGAGTTTGGGGGGATCGAGTTGAGGTACGCTATCCAAGACATGGCAGCCTCCCGTTGAGTTACATTTGTGAATCTAAAAATTCAGAGGGAGAGGCGTCGTCGATATGTAACGGCAGATGCCATGAGGATGGCTAATATAAGAGAGGGGAAAGATCCGAGGAGAGTGTCGATGGTACCAGAGACGAGATTGGACACAAGCACAGTGAGACATACCCAGATTCGGGGCTCTCCGTAGGAATAACACCCCTACTCCTGTCAAGCTGTATAAGCAATAACTCTGACTACAATGAATGCTCCTTAAACTGCTACCAGAGGAAGCAAAAGAAGGCCTAGAGCTCTGCTCTCTCCTGCGTCCCTATATGAAGATGGATATGAAGTAAATGCGATCGTCCCTCTCACCGAAGGGGTTCTCGGGGTTCTTATTGCATGAACCCAGGCTACAATGGTAACTACACAACCTCTCTGCTCTGCTCGGTCCCGCCGACTACAGCCCGCCGGCTGCCTAGGCGTAGACTTGCAGCTCACCTATCTTGTCATGGGAATCTTCTAGCCTGCAGCCCTATGAGTAGACATGCAACTCCCTCAGAGCCATATCTTGTCCTCAGTCCTGTCAGCCCGGCATGTCGAGGAAACATCATGCGCCTGACAGGTCGGCGTGGTACTTTGCTGCATGCCATGCGGTTCTCTCGGGATCGTCTATTGATGACCTCAGGCCGGGTGCGCCCATCCGGCCCTTGGTCTACTCTTGATACTTGGGGGGGGGGGGGCTCAGCTGAGCCGATTGTGCTTGGTCGGAGGCCGGTTGCTCCTCCCTGAGCATTCGGCATCCGGACTGATTAGATCGGCCCGATTGCAATCGTCCGTCCTCAGCTCGGCCCAATTTCGTCTTGAAAGATTGTTTCGCTTGGGTGACCTTACCCGGGGGCCATTCCCTCGACAAGAGGTCATGCACAACATTCACGATGATCTCTTTAGAGGATAGGGGGAGGTTTCTGAACGTGAGAGAGTTTCTTGCGTCTCAAAGCTTCCAAAGAATGGAGAGGAGGATCGAGTTCCAGATCCGATGGCAGAGACCGGGGGGAGCGGCATGGCCCAAATCTGGTGGAGCATATATAGCATCAGGTTCGTCCATGATAAACAGTGTGTGGCCTTGTCTAAATCTCGTTCGCTTTTAACCCATCTCTTTGTGCTGCTCGCTTGTCTCTCCATCAGAAAGATCGGCGGATATCTAATTTTGCTGGATGCCAATAAGGTTATATGTCAACATTCCTGGCCTGGGCTGGGACCTCCCTATTTTGGTTAGATTTTGCCACTTTAGACGTAACGAATGTGTACAAACACTACTTCACACGGCTCACCAGCATCGTCTCTGTTGAGAGTAAATTAACGAGATCCACTCATCTTCAAAAATAGAAACCAACAGAATGCCTTAATGGGATAGGCCCTACAAACTTGCATGCACGCCCTTTTTTTCCTTTTGGCATTTCATTCATGTTTTGAGCCGTTGGGTCCCTTCATTTCAAGTTGGCCCATGTAGCCTCAAGTTTCTGTGCCAGCAAATAAATAGTACTTCCTCCGTAAACTAATAGTATAAGATTTTATAAATCACTAGTTTAGTTATCTAAAATATTTTATATTAGTTTACGAAGAGAGTATTAGTGTCGAAAAGCACAAACACTCTACCTCTCAACCTAAAAAGAAGAATGGAACATAAAGAATTAAGTAGGATAAATACCTGTCTAAAACAAATAATGTAAGCTGGCTGTGTGTAGTCTTAAGAAGATGCAAAGAAATTAAGATAAATGGACGAGCACAGTATATAGGATGAGCGTCATTGTCTGATTTGTCTTTTTACACGTGACCAGGTTTACGCCAGGATTTTATGCTTACTTAACTTGGATTTTATGCTTACTTGGCAGGCATCGATGATACCCCAGGATCTGCCGCGTCAGTTCCACCCACCCATATGCATGCATGTTTTTTTTCTCTCATGCACGTACGTACTGCAACCCCGGCTCTCTTGTCCTTTAAAAGTTGCCGTTTTGAATGTTAACAAGTTTTTCAGAGAAAAATCGAGTGATTTTGCAAAGTATTAATAAAGGACATGACTAAGGAGTGGCGCCGCATACCTGTGTTTTCGTGCGGCGGCTCCTGCTGGACATGTATTGTAATAAAAAGTCTGTTATCCACACCTTTTCTGATGGCATGCATACGAAGTAAAAGATTTAAACAATGCACCGTCACTTTCAACCCTGCTCTACCCGTCGCCGCTCTATGCCAAACATCCTGCAAGCTACTAGTGGTACAATGATAGCAGCGCATGCTAGTGACCGGTCAGCTATGCCCATTCATGTTCCCTATTATTTACGGCAAATTTGATGATTTGCCACACCTTACTTTGCCATTTGATGATTTGCCCTCCCCCTGAGAATGACAAGTAGGACCGAGGTCCACCCGTCATTGAAACAACTCGTGACAAATCATCAAATGAAAAAGTAAAATGTGGCGAATCATCAAATCCCCCTTTATTTACTAGTAGGCTAGTAGCCATTGAATTTTAGTATGCATGGCCAGTAACCAATTAGCTAAGAACTGTACAAATTTTACTCTACTCGTCTAGTATTAGTGTGGACATCTGTGTTAAATTATTAATATTATGACTTTTTATTTTATCAAAAAAAATTAACAAAAAAAATTACCACAATTTTCAATGCAGTAGTCGGGTTCTTTCGATGCAGTTGCCACATATTTTTCACATTTTGCCAAATTTTAACAAAAGCAATTACCACATTTTTCAATGTAGTAGTCGGGTTCGCCCAATGTAGTTGCCACATATTTTTCACATTTTGCCAGATTTAAAAAAAAATCAATTACCACATTTTTCAATGTAGTAGTCGGGTTCTTCCAATGCAGTTGCCACATATTTTTCATATTTGCCAGATTTTAACAAAAAACAATTACCACAATTTTAATGTAGTAGTTGGGTTCTTCCAATGCAGTTGCCACATATTTTTCATATTTGCCAGATCTTAACAAAAAACAATTAACACAATTTTCAATGTAGTAGTCGGGTTCTACCAATGAAGTTGCCTTTTTTGCGATAGCTTTTTCAGATTAAAAAAATGTTATACTAAAGTTGAAACCCTTATTTTAGGACGGAGGAAATAGTTTCAGGTTTTTTTAACGCGACACGGGATTATTTAACCAATAGCTACCAAAATGATATAGAACATTTGCCAAATAAATTATAAAATAATTATTAGTTGTCGGGTTTGTGGATTTGTGCGGCCTATACATGTTATATATCTCATAGGAGATGGTCAAGACACAACATTTTCTCTATCTAGTAATTCAACATTAACTAATACTAAAAATCAAAATATAATTATTGACATCACCTAGTAGCTAGCTTCTAGTCGCTCGTATAAATTCGGTGTCTTTTTTTAAAGATCTGTAAGATTACCTAAAGCTAGAGGTCTGGTCATAGTAAAAAAGAAACATGCATAGGGTACTGTTAAAATATCCTCTATAGAGCCCTGTATAGTCTAACACTATTTAGATTGTAGCCTTACGTATAGCATAGCATAGCTGTAGCACTTGTACTATTGTGTGTTCCAATCCAAAATTTCACGGTCCAGCATAACAAGCGCGGGAATCTGCTGCATGCGCCAGCCGCCGCAACGGTCCCGGTTGTTGCCACAAACCGGGACCAATGCTCTGGTGACCAACACGTGACGCACTGCGAGGCATTGGTTCCGGTTGTTGGCAAAAACCGGGACTGTTGCCCTGGCTATATAAACCCCCAGCCAGCACTTTGTCATTTTGCCTCAAAAAATTTCAGGATTGTGTTGGGGTGGGGTGGGTGCTAGATTTTTTTTACTTTGATTGCACACCAGGTGTTCGACGAAATGTCCGAGCCACACTTAGGTCCTCAGAACACCGTATCCTCGACCGAGGTTAGCAACCTTATCTTCTCCATCTGTAACTGATACAAAAATACTGCACGTGTGCATATATAGTGGTCTTTTCACTATTCACGAAGTTATTGTAATGGTTAATTATATGACGCAGATCGAAGCACGGATGCGATGGATGTACAGCGATCGACGCGGGTCCGAGTTTATTACAAACCTGCATACATTTCTCAATGTGGCTAATGCAAACAAAGTGGATAATTTTATGCCTTGTCCCTGTATTGACTGTCGGAACGTGGCGGAGTACTCTTCCTCGAGAACACTTCAAGGCCACCTGTTTCGGAGAGGTTTCATTCCCGTATATTATTGTTGGTCCAAGCACGGAGAAAGATGGGTTAGGCAGGAAGACAATGAAGAAGAGGAGGATGATGATAGCTATCCTATGTCCCCTGAAGAATTCGGTGACACTGCAATGGAAGACAATGAAGAAGATGGAGCTCCTCGAGGTGACAATGAAGAAGAACAACGGGAATCAGATGAGACCGCTGATGGTCTTGGTCGGGTCATCTCTGATGCAAAGAGAGACTGTGAAACAGGAAAAGAGAAGGAGAAGTTGGAGACCATGCTAGAGGATCACAAAAAGCCCTTGTACCCAAATTGCGAAGATGGCAGCACAAAGCTCGGTACCACACTGGAACTGTTGAAATGGAAGGCAAATTTTGGTTGTTCTGACACCGGATTTTAGAAGTTACTGCAAATAATGAAGTCGAAGCTTCCACCGGATAACGAATTGCCCGCGACAACACACGAAGCAAAGAAGGTTATCTGCCCTCTAGGATTAGATGTGCAGAAGATACATGCATGCATTAATGACTGCATCCTGTACCGCGGTGAAAAGTACGAGAGTATTGATAAATGCCCGGTATGCACTGCGAGTCGGTACAAGATCAGACAAGATGACCCTGGTGATGCTGAGGGAGATGACGAGCCCCCGAGGAAGAGGGTTCCTGCTAAGGTTATGTGGTATGCTCCTATAATACCACGGTTCAAACGTCTGTTCAGAAACAAGGAGCATGCCAGGTTGCTGCGATGGCACAAAGAAGACCGTAAGAAAGACGGGAAGTTGAGACACCCCGCTGATGGGTCGCAGTGGAGAAAAATCGAGAGAGGCCACTCAGACTTTACAGATGAAGCAAGAAACTTATGGTTTGGTCTAAGTACAGATGGCATGAACCCTTTTGGAGAGCAGAGCTGTAGTCACAACACCTGGCCTGTGACTCTATGTATCTACAACCTTCCTCCTTGGGTGTGCATGAAGCGGAAGTTCATCATGATGCCAGTGCTCATCCAAAGACCGAGGCAACCCGGCAACGACATTGATGTGTACCTAAGGCCATTAGTCGATGAACTTTTGGAGCTGTGGGCCAAACCAGGTGTACGCGTGTGGGATGAGGACAAACAGGAGGAATTTGATCTGCGAGCGTTGCTTTTCGTAACCATCAATGATTGGCCCGCTCTTAGTAACATTTCAGGACAGTCAAACAAGGGATACAATGCATACACACACTGTTTAGATAAGACTAAAGGTATATATTTGGATAAATGTAAGAAGGTTGTGTACCTGGGGTGTCGTCAATTTCTGCCGCCCAATCATATCGTGAGAAAGAAAGGCAAGCATTTCAACGGTGAGGCAGATCACCGGAAAAAGCCTAAGCTCCCTAAAGGTGCTGATGTATTTGGTATGGTGAATGACCTAGAAGTAATCTTTGGAAAGGGTCCCAGCAGTCAATCTGTTCCGAAAGACGCCGTTACCGGACACGCGGCCATGTGGAAGAAGAAATCTATATTTTGGGAGCTACCCTATTGGGTAGACCTAGAGGTCCGTTCTTCAATCGACGTGATGCACGTGACGAAGAATCTTTGCGTGAACCTGCTAGGGTTCCTGGGCGTGTATGGGAAGTCAAAAGATACACCAGAAGCACGGGAGGATCAGCAACGTATGAAAGACCCATACCACAGGCATACTGATAAAGGGCGTCTAAGCAGCTACGCTCTTACCAAAGGAGAGAAGGAAATCTTTTTTGAATGCCTTAGAAGTATCAAGGTCCCGGCAGGCTTCTCATCAAATATAAAGGGAATAATAAATATGGCAGAGAAAAAATTCCAGAACCTCAAGTCTCATGATTGCCACGTGATTATGACGCAGTTGCTTCCGGTTGCATTGCGGGGGCTTCTACCAGAAAATGTTCGAGTACCCATTGTGAAGCTATGTGCATTTCTCAATGCAATATCTCAGAAGGTAATCGATCATGCAAGTCTGGAAAGGCTACAGAAGGATGTGGTCCAATGTCTCGTCAGTTTTGAGTTGGTGTTCCCCCCGTCCTTCTTCAATATTATGACGCATATGCTGGTTCACCTGGTCGACGAGATTGCCATTCTAGGTCCTGTATTTCTACACAATATGTTCCCCTTCGAGAGGTTCATGGGAGTTTTAAAGAAATATGTTCGTAACCGTGCAAGACCAGAAGGAAGCATCTCCAAGGGCTATGGAACAGAGGAGGTCATTGAGTTCTGTGTTGAATTTATTCCTGACCTTAAGCCGATTGGTGTTCCTGAATCGCGGTATGAGGGGAGACTGAGTGGAAAAGGAACGCTAGGAAAGAAAGCAAAGATATTTCAGGACGGGCAATCTTTGACTCAAGCACACTACACAGTTCTACAAAGTTCTATCTTCGTCCAACCGTATATCGAGGAACACAAGAATGTTCTACGCTCCAAGTTCCCGGGGGAGGATGACCAATGGATTCAAGTCAAACACATGGAGACTTTTGGCACTTGGTTGCAATTACGTCTCAAGCATGACACCACTATTGGAAATCAACTCTACTTGCTGGCTGCGACACCGTCTGAGACTGTATTGACTTTCCAAGGGTACGAGATAAATGGGAATACATTTTACACGGTCGCCCAAGATAAGAAGAGCACCAACCAAAACAGTGGTGTCCGCTTTGATGCAACAAACGAGGATGGTACAAAGGACACATACTATGGTTACATAGATGAGATATGGGAACTTGACTATGGACCTACTTTTAAGGTCCCTTTGTTTCGGTGCAGTTGGGTCAACATGAATGTAGATGGGGTAAAGGTCGACCAGCTGTACGGAATGACAACAGTGGATCTCAAGAATCTTGGTCACACAGACGACCCATTCGTCCTAGCCAAAGATGTGGCTCAGGTTTTCTATGTGAAGGACATGTCTTCTAGACCGAAAAAAGAAAAAAAACAAGGATAAGAATACATCAGACAATGAGCCCAGGCGTCACATAGTTCTTTCAGGAAAAAGAAACATCGTGGGAGTCGAGGACAAGACAGACATGTCCGAAGATTACGATAAGTTTCATGAAATTCCTCCATTCACAGTGAAAACTGACCCAACTATCCCATTAAGCAATGAAGATGCTCCGTGGTTACGGCCCAAGAAGCGATTATAAGCAATGTAGGAAACAAGTGATGTGTAATAATGTATTGAACCATTGGTGATTTTTTTGTGATGTTTGCAATTAGCCAAGTTTGAACATGATGTGACACCACTGTTTCAGTTGTCCAGTTTGCACACATGAATGGCCTTTGAAACAGACGAGTTTTCGTCTGAAACCTTCTTATTTTGAAAGAGATGGTCCAGTTTGTACACGAAGTGCATCCAGTTTTTGTCGTAATCCTCTCAACTTTTGCATACATGCTATGTGGATCAAATGATGATACCATGCCAAGTTTCAACCTTTTCTGAGTCCAGTTGTAGTGCTTTCCAATTTCAAAATGTGGTCAAAACGGGGGAGGGGGGGGGTCAAAATGTGGTCAAAATGTGCACTTGGAAATGTTTTTTTGAAAAAATAAAGAGCAAACTATCAAGCACTTGTAGTTCAAATTTCACCCCGTTCCAGCTGAATTGGCGGCAATTTGTCTTTTTCAGCAGAGGTGCATAAGAAACATTTTACATGGAAACTTTTGTAAATTGTTAATAAAATATGGTCTAGTATAATACAAAAATGGATTGGTTCAAATTGACATCAAATATTTGGTAGATCCTTCACAAAAAGACCCTACTTTCGGCAATCGAAAAATGAAAAATGGATTTTTCGTGCAACGAAAATGAAAAGTTCCTTTGGCAAACTTGTTGGCCATTCAAATATACACACATATGCAAAATATGAGATCATTTGGGGTAACTATCTTTTGAAATTAGCTATAACTTCGGCCATTTGGCTTGAAAGCCATGAACCTTCATACTCGATAGCCCATTTTGAGAAGACTTTTTTAATAGATTTGGATTATTACAAGTTTGTTGGTTTGTATGGTTACTAGGACATAAATTAGGATGCAACGCGAAGGTTTATATATTTTTGATTTTTTTTGAATTGTTTAAGCACCGATTTCAAAATGCGGTCAAAACGGGGGACGGGGGGCATGACCGGTGATAGCTAGGTGTGGAATCTTGCAAAACTCTTTGTAGATCTCTGATGAAATGAGTACTTGTGCACTTGGAAATGTTTTTTTGAAAAAATAAAGAGCAATCTATCAAGCACTTGTAGTTCAAATTTCACCCTGTTCCAGCTGAATTGGTGGCAATTTGTCTTTTTCAGCAGAGGTGCATAAGAAACATTTTACATGGAAACTTTTGTAAATTGTTAATAAAATATGGTCTAATATAATAAAAAAATGGATTGGTTCAAATTGACATCAAATATTTGGTAGATCCTTCACAAAAAGACCCTACTTTCGGCACTCGGAAAAAGGAAAATGATATTTTCGTGCAACGAAAATGAAAACTTCCTTTGGAAAACTTCCAGCTAAATTGGAGTATGTGGCTTTGAATGTTGCATGTTGAATGTAAACAAAAGTCTTGAGTTAAAATAAGTTTGGAAAAATGAAATGCAATAAATATTTGAAAATGCATTTTTAATTGAAAATAGTAAAATTGTATAGTTAAATAAATATTTTTGAAAACAAAAAATGGTTTTGGATTAGTTAATTAAATTGAAGCACTTTTGCTGTTAAAAGTTTTTTCAAATTCCAAACAAGAAATCTTTTTAAATTGAAACACCTAACTAATTAAAAAAGAAAATAAATTTGAAAAGGGCGGGAAGATGAAAGATTGCATAAAAAGGGTCACCAGGGTCATCGGTCCCGGTTCGTCGCACCAACAGGGACCGTTGAGACTTTGGTCCCGGTTGGTGCTACCAACCGGGACCGATGACCCTTACTATATACGCGGCCCTTTCTTCTTCCTCCCCCAACTCCACCAAATCTCCCCCAACTCCACCAAATCGCGCGGAATCCTCTACGGACGCCGGCAGGCTGCCCGATTCGCCGCCGTTCGCCTCGCCGCCCCGTGCCCCGCCGCAAGAGGAGAGGAGCCCGGGAGCACTTTTGCTGTTAAAAGTTCCACCGGGACGGCCTGTGCGCCCGTATTCAAGCCGACGACTCCCGTCGCGGCCGCGTCGCCATTAACGTCGATTAGCTCCACCCCGACTACCTCTGGCTTCCCCGAGTGCTTCACCGCGGTCAGGGTGAGCCCACGGTCATTTCCCCCCATTCCTTGCTCAAAATGCTGCGGTGTGCCGCCGTCCGCGTCGAGTGCAAGCTCTAGCCGCCGCCGTGGTGCACCCTGCCGTCGCCCCCGTTCCTTTTAGGTCGCGCAAATGACACGGTTGATTGCGGCGCGTCGCGTAGATCTTGTAGGTGCAATCGGCACAAACTTTGCCCCCCTGTTGATAGCACACGGGCTCGCCGGAGCACCTGTGCCGTGGTCTCGTCACCGGCGGGATGACCCAGTGGCCGGTGAGCCACTGACCTCTGGGCCCCACCCAGAGGGATTACCCCTAAACCCCCTGTTTGAGTTAATCACCCCCTAATTAAAATGGATTAAATATCCCCTAGGCCATTGACATGTGGGGCCCTGCCCATTATCTAATTAAAAAATTGTTAAGTAGCCTCTATGTCTATGACACATGGGCCCTACCTGTTAGTGTAATAATTAAAATGAATTTAATTAACCTTGTCTCAATGACATGTGGGCCACCTCTGTTAATTGTATTAAACTAAATTAAATTAATTAAACTGCCACTGACCAGTGGGACCCACTGGTCAGTTAATTGAAAATTGATTATTAAATTGATTTAATAATTAATAAAAGAATTATTAAATAGAAAATTGTTTAATTGATTTAAAAATTGAATAAAACTTGTTTAAATAATATCTTTTAATCCGTAACTCGAATTAAAATAATTTATATATGAATATTGCTTAGAAAAATTCAACGAATACGGATACGGTATCCGTTGCTCTACCACACCCCTCTAACATACCGAACATCGAACCGCCCCCCTCCGGACCGCTAGTCCGATGAATTGTCCGGTACTGCTACAGTACCCGGATCAATTTATTTCGAACACGAAAGTTGTTCGGAATAGATCAACTACCCCAGATACACAACCCACACGTGTGTCGGATGTCCACGACACCTTCGGCATGATCCCCCCCCTCTCCGGACACCCTGTCCGGTAATCACCCGGAGTCGGTATTTCATCCCCGGATGAGTTCCCGCTCCGAGCTTATTGTATCGAACTACGTTAGATCGTTGTTTGCATTTCATCTGTCATGCCATGCTTTTCTTGTTACGCTTGTTGTTGAGTGTGTCATGATTAAAACTTTGATTATTTGCATTATAATAGCCTGCAATTCTTAATTTGCAGATACTATGGATCCAATATTTCGTAGAGATGAAAATGAGGAAAACTTGCTTCACGATATGATCAACGAAAATGAAGGTCAAGATGTCACCCGCCGGTTTCTGAACGATTCCGGTGAGGGAGACGAGTCTCTCCACCGAGAAGAAGCATCGGACGGGAGACAAGCCGGCTCCGGCTCCGCCTCCGGCGGAACCTTTATTATCGAAAAAACCGGCGAGGTTGATATATATGTAAATTACTGTTAATTATAATGCAGCTGTATATGTACATGCATATATTAACACTCTTTCTTCTTTTAGCCCTCCGGATCCGGATCCGGCCATTCCTCCGCAAGACCGAAACGAGGCCCAACCAAAAAGTTGGCTGACAATGTGAGGTATAGGATCGAAGAGGTCGGTCCAGACGGCGAACCGTTAGCTCCGGACGATGTCAAGAAAAAATTTGTGAAGGCATGCGGAACTCTCGTGAGGGACAACATCCCGATCACCATTCGAGAATGGATGCATCTAAAGGACCCTACAATCTCGTTTGTGTGCGACACCATGAAAGACAGGCTTTGGAACATGCTCATGCATAATTTCCTCCTGCGGATTCCAGAGGTGGATAATCCAGCTCAGGAGGCGGCAGCTAGACTGGAGCTAGAGGCTAGAGTCAAGAAGTTTGCTCTGAGCAAGATGGCCGAGCAATTCAAGAATTGGAAGAAAAACTTGTACCTAAAATATGTCAAGTTAGACAAGACTCCGAATTTCGAACACGGCTATGGTAAGATAAGAGAGCAGTGGGATGATTTTGTGGCGTACAAGAAATCGGAGCACGCACAGCAAAGGTCTGAAATAAATCAGACGAATGCCGCTAAGAAGAGTTACCACCATAAAATGGGGCCTGCTGGCTACGCCGGTTGCATGCCTAGGTGGGAGGCAATTGAGGCCAAGTATTTTGATGCCGGGATCACTCCAGAGCCTACAACATGGAACGAACGGACAAGAAACTGGTTTTACGGCCAAGGGGGCACGTTGGACCAAGATGGGAAGGCAATATATAACTAGTCACACATAGATGATCCCCTGCTGCCCATCGAAGATATTAGAGATGCAGTACGTGATATTGAAGAGGGACGGTTCATTCCCGATAGAGAGGACGACGAGCTCACACGCGCCCTAAAAAATAAAGAACACCCAGGACGAGCACGAGGCACGCCAGGCTCCAAGTGTTGGAAACTTGCCTTCCCTTCGGAAAGCATGAAATATCCAGATAAAAGCCATCAGAGGAGGAAGGAAAGGGAGGCAGCTGAGAAAGCGGCGGCTGAGAGAGAGAAAGTGGCGAATGAGGCTAAGAAAACGGCTACCATAGAGCGGCTGCGTAATGTAGAAGAAGGCTTAAAGCGGGCGTAGGAGCTGATCGGCAGACTTAGCCAACAAAGTGGCGGCCAACCTCAACAGCTCTTGTTAGAAACTGGATTCGATGCTACCGGCGCCCCATCGAATCGGAAAAGCTCCCAAGCTTCCACGCAGCTCCAGCAGGATGATGATGATGCACTGACAACGGCTGCTCCTAAACGCTACCCAGTGGATTATATCACGGAGAGCACACGTTGTGAGCTTAAGGTGCAAGTGATGAACTTAAAGGTGACGATGGCGGTCGGCATGGCCCTATCAATCCCGGAGAAACCAACTTATCATTGCAACCCGACTCCAGAAGGGTACGCTGTTGTCATGGTGGATGATGTGATGGATGATTATGAGGAGCTGAAGCTGGACCACCCTGCAGGTGAAGATGGGGAGCTGAAAGAACTAGGAGAAGCAAAAAAGGGGAGTGTTCTATGGCGAAAGGAGCACATCGTGCTTCCAAATTATGTGCCGCCAAGGTCACCCACTCTTCAGAAGAGCAATCCACCTTCGCCGCCACGTGACCATTCTTCACCGCAACCATCGCCTTCACCGCCTCACCACTCTCCGGCTCAGCCGTCTCCACTGTCGCCTCAGGCATCTCCACCGTCGCCTCAGCCGTCTCCATCTTCTGAGCCTCAGAGCCAGAAGCGGAAGCGTACCTATACTAGGAGGGGCAGCAAGAAATCACCGAAACGTAAGCGATCACCCCTCCCAAAAGTTCCTCATCAGAATATGAAAAAGCTACCCGGAGAGATGACACCTAAGGAACTAGAAGTGTCCGCAAAAATGTCTTATGAAAAGTGGAAGATTGATGTGGCCAACAAGAAGAAGCCGATAGAGCCATTGTTCCCGCGCACCCCAGAAGATCACGCCGCGTGCGCGAAATTGAAGAAGAAGCTTCACAACCCCATACCGCTCACATCAGACTATGAACGCTCTATTACAAAGTCGGCTGAGGCAAAAGAGCGGAGAGTCGGAAAAGAGATTGCCCAGCTCGGACTACAGAAAGAACAATCGATCGAACCGCTCAAAGTGCACACTTGGCCGCGCCCCCAGCAACATCAGGTCGATGCGTATGATCCGAACAAAGATCCGGAGTTTATAAGACAGTACGGAGCAAAAGCCCAGGCAGTAGGATTGTCTATTACTGATTACCTGAGCCGTCTGGATGAGTTCGGGAACGACGAGGAATTCGTACCGGCATACCAATACCAACACGGGTATCCTCTCGTCAAACCCGAGTTAGTCAACGATCTACCAACAAAGATGCGAAAATTGCATGACTGGTACATGGAAAAATCTGCTAAATCCGAAAATTGGATCTACGCTAAATTTCAGAACGAGCATTACGGGCATGGACAAGGCTTTGATCTGATTGAATTCTCAGAATTATTTCAGTTTTACAATGGAGACGCCATCGACAAATCTATCGTCAGTGCATATTGTCTGTAAGTACCATTAATTTCAATGATCAAGCCTTTCTAGCTCAGTTCATTCGTTTCATGTATAATCTTACACTCATCACTAAACTAATTATATGTGCAGAATGAAGATTCTCGAATGCAAGAAAGGACAAATCTATGACATTGGGTTCGTTGACTGCCAGTTCGTTCATGAAAGAACTCTCAAAGAGAAGCCCAACCAGACAGAGAACAACTTGTTGCAATCGTTGACGTATTTCGGCACAAGAAGGGAAATACTATTTTCCTTACAACTTCGAGTGAGTGTTACTGTCTCGCACACATTCTATTTTGCTTGCTCGGTGTTAAGCGTGTAATTGACTCTTTATGCGTGTGCAGCTTCCACTTTATTCTGTTGATCATTGTTCCGGACAAAGGAGTAGTAAAAGTCATGGACCCGGGACGCAAATCTATGAAATCATGGGAGGACATGCAAGCATGCCTCCAGAGGGTTTGGAAACGGTTCACCGCCAAAACACCGGGTCTTCCGGCAAAGCTTACATTTGAATCACTGAATGTAAGTACTACTTGCTAGATCCGTGCATCTTTTTGATTCTAGTTTCAGTATAATTATCATGCTGATTATAATATTCATTGATCTCCGTTCTCGTAAAGTGTTTGAGACAGGGACCCGGGAATAACTTATTTGGATATTATGTCTGCGAGTTCATTCGCCAAACGACTAAAGAGACGGCCGCAACCCGAAACATAAGGAAAATTGAAGTACGATAAACAACATTCAATAATTTAATTTATTGCGTTAAATTGTGTTTAGTTTCATTCATATATATTGATCCCTTTCTTTTAATTAGATCGAACGAATGCGGGACAGTCTTCTACCACGAGAACGCGTGCGAGCAATTCAAGAGAAAATCGCCGGATTCTTATTAGACCATGTCATAGCTCCGACCGGAGAGTTCTTTCACCCTCATTTTTTGGAAGACAAGCGGCCAAGGACCGATGTAAATTAAGATCGAACTCGTGTGAGTACCGTTTGTGTAATACATGTTCGACCAAGCACGAGGAATGAGATGGTGTATATGATATATTCGTGACGATAATGTGTAATATATATTCTGGTTCTTCATTGTTGCTTTAATTTATATATATATGGTACCATTTAATTGAATACAAAACATAAAATAAATAAATGAAATTTTTTTCAGAAAATAGGGCTAAAAAGGAGGGCAGTGGAGCCTCTTCGGTCCCGGTTCTTCCTATCAACCGGGACCGATGACCCCTCCCCCCCTCGCTGCGCGCCTGGCCACATGGAGCCTCTTCGGTCCCGGTTAGTGGGTCAACCGGCATCATCATTGGTCCCGAGTTATTGGTCCCGGGTGTGAAACCGGGACCGAAAGCCCATATGAACCGGGATAATATGGGGTCTGTCCACTAGTGATGCATGCACATGGCCAAAACACCAGACATAGCTTGCCTGCGCCAACCAAATCGACAACAGTTCCTACCAAGTCATGGTTGTGCATGTCGTATAGTCGGTCTGACGATCCTTGTGCCTACTTGGGTTGGGGATGTAAGTTTTCTTGAAATGTGGGAATTTTTTTCATTATGGGAAAACACTTATTTTCGTTTACTTTTTTTACGGATCGCTGTGGAGGCACAGGTAATAAGTTTCCTTATCTAAGACAAGTTAGATTTGCAAACAATGTTTAATATAGGTACCGTACCCCAATACCATATATAAAAAGGATTGAAGAAACATACATAATTTTCTATCCTTTGGAGTGGAAGTAAGCTCTCGGTCCCCATCACTGCCTAGCTACTTCATTATTTATTTATTTTGTAGATGGATATGTATGCATGCCACAAGTTTTGTTCTTCCCAAAGGGCACAATGCACATTTTGTGTTCTTCGAAAGGGCACCATGCCAAGCAGGCACATGGCCAGGAAGAAACAAAACATGTCCTTCAAACAAGGCTCCTTGCATGCATACATTTACATACATGATGCATGTGCTGGCTGGCTCCAAACATAAGATCGCCCAATTGTACATCTCATATGCAATTATTAGCAGGGGAAGATCCAACAGGGTCCAGTACATGTACATCTCATATATATATGCTAAACAACCACCAGACGATAGACCCTTGTCTTATTGCTTGTTGTTTTTCTCAACAGATTCAGATTTATATGCAACCACTACGCGAGAGGCGGTTGACGCCGACGGCCTCCCTCTACGCCGACGGCCAAATGTCGGGGCCGTCGGCGTAGAGGCACGACTCGTCAGCCCTCGTAACGGTCCGTCGGCGTCCCAAAGCCGTCGGCGTAGGCCTCTTTAGGCCGAGGGCCACCGTCGCCGTAGAAAGGCCGTCGGCATAGGCCAAATTTAGGTCGAGGGCCGCCGTCGGCGTATCGCAAGCCGTCGGCGTAGGCCTGTCGGGTGGGCCCTAGTGGCGGCGGGCGGTAACACCGTTAGCCCATCGTAGGCTACGCCGACGGCCCCGACCTTTGGCCGTCGGCGTAGGCCATGTTTTCATTTTTTTTCATTTTTTTTGTTTAACCGTTTAATCTTATATTAGTAATACATTAAATAACATTGACATGGGATTATAATATATATCATCTCATTTCAAGTTGACATCAAATATTTGGTAGATCCTTCACAAAAAACCCTACTTATGTCACTCAAAAAATGAAAAATGGATTTTCCGTGCAAAGAAAATAAAAAATTCCTTTAGCAAACTTGTTGGCTACTATAATATACACACATGTGCAAAATATGAGATCATTTGGGAAAACTATCCTTTCAAACCAACTATAACATCGATCATTTGGCTTAAAAGTCATGAATCTTCATACTCGATAGCTCATTTGAAAAAGACTTTTATAAGATATTTGCCTTATTACAAGTTTGTTGTTTTGTATGGTTACTAAGAGATAAATTAGGATTCAACGCGAAGGTTTTACAATATTTTATTTTTTTTGAATTATTTTTGTCGATTTCAAAAAGTGATCAAAACGGAGGGCATGACCGGTAATAGATAGGGGTGGAATCTTACAAAAGTCTTGGTGGATCCCTGATGAACTGACTACTTGTGTATCTAGAAATGATTTTTTCAAAAAATAAAGAGCAAACTATCAAGCACATGTAGTTCAAATTTGACCCCGTTCCAGTTGAATCTGCGGAAATTTGTCTTTTTCAGAAGAGGTATATAAAAACCATATTACATGGAAACTTTGGTCAATTGTAAATAAAATATGGTCTAGTATTTTACAAAAATAAAGTGGTTCAAGTTGACATCAAATATTTGGTAGAATCTTCACAAAAACCCCATTTTTGTCGCTCGGAAAATGAAAAATGGATTTTTCGTGCAAAGAAAATAAAAATTTACTTTGGTAAACTTGTTGGCTAATATAATATATACACATGTGCAAAATATGAGATCATTTGGGAAAATTATCCTTTCAAACTAGCTATAACATTGATCATTTGGCTTGAAAGTCATGAATCTTCAACCTCGATAGCTCATTTTTAAAAAAACTTTTATAAGATATTTGCCTTATTCCAAGTTTGTTGTTTTGTATGGTTACTAAGAAATAAATTAGGATGCAACGCGAATGTTTTACAAATTTTTTATTTTTTTTGAATTATTTTTGTCGATTTTAAAAAGTGGTCAAAACGGAGAGCATGACCGGTAATAGATAGGGGTGGAATCTTACAAAAGTCTTGGTGGATACCTGATGAAATGACTACTTGTGTATCTAGAAATGATTTTTTCAAAAAATAAAGAGCAAACTATGAAGCACATGTAGTTCAAATTTGACCCCGTTCCAACTGAATCTGCGGAAATTTGTCTTTTTCAGAAGATGTATATAAAAAACATATTACAGGAAAACTTTCGTCAATTGTAAATAAAATATGATCTAATATTTTACAAAAATAAAGTGGTTCAAGTTTACATCAAATATTTGGTAGAATCTTCACAAAAAACTCCATTTTTGTCACTCGGAAAATGAAAAATGTGTTTTCGAAATTAAAAAGAAATATATTTTTTTCAAAAAAATAATTGAAAACATTTAAAATATAATAGGTAACCGATCGGGAAGTTTCATTTTTTTTTCAAAATTTCATCACACCATAGACATCAACAAGGTCCTAGACATCAACAAGGTTTAATAGGATTGATATGATACATATATCAACAAGTGTCTATTAAGCGAGTTGGGGTAGGTGTTGAATGGAGCTGAGAAGTTAAGCGTGCTGGGGCTGGAGTAGTGTGAGGATGGGTGACCCTTGGGGAAGTTTGACCACGAAGGTCAATTTGACCTGAGATTAACCATAATGATCTTAGATTAATAAAAATAAAAATAATAAAAAATATACGCCGACGGCTTGGCCGTCGGCAGCTAGACCAAACGGCTGTTAGTCTATGTGTGGACCCCACCTAGCATACGCCGACGGCAATGATACGTCGACGGCATCGGAGGCTAACCCAAGGAATACCTAAGCCGACGGTGATACGCCGACGGCGGCCCTCGGCGTAGACCTACGCCGACGATATTTGGCTCAACACCGACGGTAAACCGTCGGCGTATGCGTGCTATGCCGTAGTGAACATCCTGTAAGGAAATGTGGTCCGCAGGATCGCCAAATCTTATGTCAGTAAACCTTTGGCACCTAGATGGTTTTGCCACTTCAAGCATGCACGAAACACTTAGTTATGTACTCCTACGTACCTTAATTTGTTAACCATTGTGCCGTCTTGTTAGGGTTCCAGCCTTCATTTGGGTTTTAAACTAAAACTGGTTGGTGTGTCTGCATGTGACTGTGCACTAATCATGCATGATTAATCCGCAAATGCTATGATTTGCGGCTAGCGAGTACACTACCCGGGCCCCGCGTAGCGCGTGGCCTCCCAAAGCAAGGGAATAATTTTTAGTGAAAAAGCCAAATGAATCTGAATTCATGGGGAGCCAGTACGATATTTGCTAATCTATCACTCCCTTTTTCCTGGAAGTCATAACTGTAGAACAAACATTTTGTTACATTATATATATTAAATTAAATGCAAAACCTCCCAAAATACATCAGCCGATGCCGGTTCTAATCTATCACCCCCTTGAGTTAAACATCTGGTGATGTTTGGATATTACTTCAGTTAAAACTTTTAGAACTTTGACCGTCAATATCATGTTGATTTTTAGTTTAGTCAGTCTATTCCTCTCCCTCTCCCGCAGCAGCAACTAGGACGAAGCTCGATCCCTCGAGGCTTCACCAGCGAGCCTGTTGACCTCACTCCCCTCTGTCTCCCTTTTCAGCGGCCAGCGATCGGGAGGGAGTCATGGTATCTCATTTCTACTACTTCCTCCCATACATAATAATAAACATCGATTATGGACCGGAGGGAGTAATAGTTTCAGTTAGGATTTCTAGTCTTTTGGCTTCGATCTTCCTCAAGTTCGTTCCTCGGATAATAAACAACGGAGCGGAGAATTTTGGACTTTTCGTCGCGCGTGCAAGATTACAAAATTTGGTATTAGACGTTTCTGATCAGCTCATATAGTTGATTGACGACTGCTACAACACTTTTTTTATTGAAAACTTTTTTTTAGAAAAAACAACAAAATTGTGCTGCATATTTTTTATTGATTTTCAAATAAATAATACAGTCTCATAAAAAACAAAGAGCTATACAAAAGATTACAACAATATACAGACGACTGAAAACATTTAGGTGCTGATTCTCATTGATGAAGGAGGAAAGTCAATAGAGGGGCACACACACTCATAGGGGTAACAAACACAGGGGCACCATGTGAGAACACCTCCATCTCATGATTTAGAGGTCACCGGTGTTGGTCGAGACGCGGCCAGGTTCGTGGTTTTGGGTAGGCTCTTTGGCATCGTAATTGTGTGTGTTCGTGTGTGTGTCGTTGGTGGTGTTACTACGCTCGTTGTTCGGAACGAGTGATAGATAACGTTATATATTTGTACTTCTCTTCTTCTATAAAACTAAGGCACGTACAATAAATCAGTTGATTTACAAGGGCATCATGCTGATCCAGTTGGACATGACCGACAAGCAGCTAGCTAAGGCAAATAAACTCTGGAAAATTCCGTACGTGTTGGTATCTCCTGTATGGTGTGCTGGTCAGCCCTTGTCGTCATGCATTAGTTAGGTAGCTGATCAAAACCGTTAAATAATTAGTTATCCTCAGATTGGGCAGTGCACAAGGACAATCCCTGCACATTACTTTAGCTACTCAGCTTAATTAATTCGGTCATTATCGATCTAATCAGCTCACTCGACCCGTAGCGTCTCAGTGTCCTCACGGCTTGCAGGAGATGAAAGGACTCCGGCCCCCACATGCATTTTTGTAATCACACAAACGCTTGTCTCATTCGACAGCAAATACTTTGGAGCTTACAAGTTAACCTGTGATGCTAGCACATGTACGTACGTGCTAGCGGACGCGTCTTGTGCAACGTGGTGCTTGTTGTTTTTGCTCAAGGTTAACACGCACAATGCTCTTCTCAAACTGTAAATATGACGTCCTAATTAGATGCAATTAAGCTACTGGAATGATTGCTCGTATATAAAGTACGCACTATGTATGCACTTACATAAGAACACTAGATGATATCCGGCGCATTGCTGCGGAAAATATTAACAAATACTTTAATTTTTTTATAAAACTTAATACAATTTAAGTTTTTTAAATTTAATATTGTTTATACTAAAGATCTAAGAAAATTTACTGAAAAAACTAAAATGAGTATACTTTTTATTATTAATTTATTACCTTCAGAATATATCGGCGAGACGATATCAAACAAAAACAACGTTGACTGGAGAGAGTGGACACACCACCTTTAGCTAAACCTACAATAATGATAGCAACTACATATGTGCATTCATAAAAAAAATGTTGTGTAGAAAAATAAAATGCGAGGTAATTTAGAATTTGATTTTTTTTATAAAAAGACCGGTTTTAAATCATGAGGCTTAGTGCATTTTTTTTAATATTTAGTTATGATAGGTTGCATGCACATGCGGATTTAATGGAAGCATGTGCATGAAGAGTTAGCGGAAAAAAAGGTGGACCTACTTGATGATGTTGATAGCTTGCATGTCATGAAAAATAGGTTAGCGAGGATGAATTATTTAGGTACTATAGATAAGTACATGGTATCACTATATTATACTTGGTAAAGGTTCAGACTATGTTGTCCGAACCACATTTATAGTCCAACACGGTTCGTGAACCTGTTTACATGTTCGTTTTTCTCAAAACCGATCTAAACTGTGGAGCCCTTACGATAGTTCGGCCATCTGCATATTCAATCTGTTCAATCAAAAGGAAGCACGTGGTCCCTTTTTTTTTCTCTCTTTTCTCAACAACCGCAACCCATATAAGGGATCCCCTTCTTTCTTTGGGTAGGAAAAACCCAAGCGGAATCAACCCTGAAGAGCCTACAACAACATTTGGTAACTCACGAATGGGAGGTATCTCTCCCCTTTCCTCGGGTGAGTCTTCCACGTCTCGAGAGGTCCAGGAGGAAACCCTCGCCTCCCTCACTCTTGCGTCGATTGAGGGCAGTAGCATTGGAGCCCGCCTTTAATAGTGATTAGTACGTGTGCTAAAATACAAGATTTTTGCATTCTTGTGCAGCTCGCATATAAACATATTTCACCATAAAACTTTATAGACAAGTAATATACATCCATACGTATGTGTGTGTGTGTGCGCTTTTAGATTTTTTTGAAACCTAAAAATTAGAATTTTGAATTTTCAAAATTAAAAGAGCCATGAAGCTCGGGATCCAAAAGCAATTTCCCTGCTATGTAGCTAGAAAGGTGTCGTTGCTTACTTGGTCGTTTTGTCTCGTTCCGATTGACTTTAGGACAGATGCACGGTCGATGTTGCTCCTGCATATACAACGCGGTTCGTGCTTCGCGTGTAAGCGGTAGAATCAATGTACGATTGAGCCATCTTGATTTGGACGTATCATGCATCCATCCCAAACCTACCTACCTAGCTTAAGATTGTGCTTTTGCATGTCAAGACAGCTAGCTCCACACACAAATCACAACCACACAACCTAGCTCTGATTAGGCTAGATCGTGTGTGGTTCTCAAGGATCGGAGAATAAGGGATTCTGTTGTTGGCCATATCTCTAGAGCTTAGCCATGCCATGCATATATATAGAAAATAAAAGATAGCTTACTTGCCTAATTAAGTAGGTAGGCCTGTGTTGTAGTATACTACATTGGCAAAGCAATAATCAAGTAACATCGACATGACTTGATCGTGGGTCCTTGTCAAGATTTCTTGACATAAACATGACCTGATCCTCCTAAGAACGTTGATGGTTCTGGAGATTTCTTCACAAAAATCAAGAAAATGACTGGTCCACTTAAGCTGGACTCATCAGCTCATGCACAAAAAGGTGACCATTTCCATGCTAATTCAAGCTCAACTACTAGAAACTACGGCCCAGCTTTATGTTTCTGTCCAGGACAGGATGGCATGAAGTGACCCCATGATTAGATACGTCCTTTGTCGTCCATAAGCAAAAAACACATGACTCCACACGCACCTGACCCACGCTATCTGCATGCATGCATCGATGCACGCTTCGACCATCCGTTTGGTAATAACGAATTTTCCTCCAAACACACTAGGAGCTGCCTAATTAATCTGTGGTTCGCATGAGGTAAGCTTAATTATATTCTTACCTCACCTTAGATGAAGCCCTGGGCCCAACGTCTTGTGTGCCTCGATAAAGTGAAATATTCATGGGAAGTCAAATGGCTAGTCGGTGGTTTCATCAATCTTGAAGCTTCCTGACTCCCGCCTTTAATGAGTGTGGCGTGAGTTGTCCATGTGATGATGTACGTATGGATTCCCGTCCGATTCACATGGACGAATAGTCTGCCTGAGCCGACATATGAAAAGTTGGACCATGTATTGATGAACACTGATTAGGAAGACAAATACCCATTAGTTACAGTACGCGTCCTTCAATGTATTGAGGAATTATCGGATCATGCCCCTCCCTACTCTTATTTACCGGTACATTAAAACCGAACGCGCGACACCACTTTAAATTTGAGTTGGGTTGGTTGTTGCGTGATGGTGTCGATTATATGGTTAAAAGAGTGTGGTCTACTCTGGACCCGGGTAATATTCCCATTCGAAGATGGAATGCAAAAAATCGTAATTTGCGTAAATATCTTCGTGGATAGGCTAGAAACACAACTGGAATTTTTTTGAAAAGAAAAAGAGCGCATGTGTTCCATTATTGACGAGCTTGACCGAACGGCAAAGACACGAGTGCTAATTCAGCAGGAGATTGAGCTTAAAAGCCAATCCAATGCGGAAGTTGCACGAATGTTGTGGAAGGAAGAGCTCAGATGGTACCAAAGATCAAAATCCAACTTCATACTGAAGGAAGATGCAAATACGGAATATTTCCAAAATGTTGCCAATGGTAGACATAGGAAAAAAGGGTTCATTCTCTAAATCAAGAGGAGGGTATGATTAAAGGGCAGGAACAACTCAAGGCTTATATTACAAGCTACTATAACTGGCTGTTTGATGCTCTAGCGGATGATATTTTGTCCATAGATGAGACACGAATAGATGTTATTCCCCAGGATTCTAATGAGGAAAACAACTTTTTTAAAGCTCTCGCCAGAGACGCTGTTGTTGACTGCTTTGACTCATCGATAGGAAAACGAGGAGCACATGGTGCGTAGGTTTCCAACGACTGGGAAAAGATCGGCTGCCGGTGGGAATCACTATTTAGCGGGCATTCTTCCATGCGCCCCGCAGAGGTCATTTTGATGCGCTCCGAAGTCGCCATATGTCGCGCTCTGATTGTGTCCCCCCGCGAAGCAACAATTATGGTTGCGCGAAAAACCATGTTTGCGCGAAACTGTGGCTGTGCGGAAACTGTGATTGAATCTGTGCCTGCGTTGTGTCTGTCCGTAAAACCGTGTCTGCGCGAAAACTGTGGTTGAATCTGTGCCTGCACTGTGGCTACACGGAAAACTGTGACTGCGCGAAACTGTGGGTGTGCGGAAACTGTGGCTAGCTTGTGTTGTGTGGCCGCACGGGAAATTGTGGTTGTGCTGTGGCAGTGGCAGCGCGCTATGCGTTCAAAATATGTCACATGTCGATCGCGGAGGGACCAAGGGAAAACACCAAAACGCACCAGAACGCGACACTTGGCACATTTGAAACGCGCACGTGACCTCCGTAAAGGTACCCTCTAACTAGTAATTGACGCTGTCGGTTGGTACTACGTGCATGCTCGTATCCTTTGTAAATGGGCTGCTTTCTATGGGCTAATTAAGCTATCAACTCCCTCTAATTTTAAGTTGGAGCCTTGAGGGCAATGCTGGAGAGCAACTAGTTGTAGAGTACTAGATCGTGGCCCAGCCTAGCGAGCACTTTACTAGGCTCACATCGCGCCACGTGTCGCATGCATAGCGTACCCTTGGGATTTTGTTTTTTTAATTTTTGTGTACGTATTTTTGGTGTTTAAAATTGGTTTTTTGGCTTTCCCGATTTTCGCATGCGATTTCTATACGTTTTGGTAAAAAAATCATTTTTTTCAAACAAAAAGATGCACGACCATGCTTCCGTGAGAGGCATGAATCTGCTTCCGCGGGAGACACGATTCGTGCCTTAAAAAAAGCATGAGTCGTGCCTCTAAAAAATAAGCACGAGTCGTACCTCTAGAAAAAGGCACGATCGTGCTTTCGCGGAAGGCATGAATTAGTTTACACGGGAGGAACGTCGTGTGCCTATAAAAAGAGGCACGATCGTGCTTCTAAAAAAGAGGCACGAGTCGTGCTTCTAAAAAAGAGACACAACCTTGTCTCTGCGGGAGGCACGACCGTGCTTGCGCGAAAAGCACACCGCGTGCTCCAAAACAAAAGGAAAAAGGAACCGGTAGATCGCGCCACTTGGCGCACGTGCGAAGCACCACTTGTCGAGTGCGAAGGGAATGGACATGTTCGTTGCTACGAGTATTCTATAATTAGTGATTTCGACAGTTGAGTGGGGGCATATACCTGGTGTCGGGGGATTGGTACCCGGGTAGGCTAACCCAAGCGGAAGCAAGCTTTCAAGACAAGGATGGACCGATTGGGCTGCAGCTGGGCCGAGCTGGGCGGAGGTACGGCCAATTGCTCCAAGGCAATCGACCATACCAAGCGCCAGCAGTCGGCCCAGGCGCAATCGGTCCACCCTTCCTTTCACTGAAGACGACCGTCCGATTGGACCGCTGCTGGACCAAGGCTGATTCCTAGAGGGCCGATTGCCCAAAGCAATCGACCTTGCCAAGGAACCACCAGTCGGTCCAGGCGCAATCGGAGCAACCTGACACCCAGTCGGGGGTATGATTACGAGGTCATAAATACCATATCCTGAGATATCTGGGTGGCAGGAAGGCCAAGTCACATCGAGGATTTCCTGGAGATACGGTATCGACCTCTCCGCCGATTCCGCGGACAGGCCGACAAGACCGCACCCCCTAGCTCCACTGTTCATCACTAGACTCTACGAGGTAGCAGCATGGGCCGCCGCTCGTAGGCTCCGGATCACCCGGATAGGAGCAGTCGGTGGGCCCAGGCCGATTAGAGGATGACAGCTGGGCCCAGTCGGCATTGAAGTTACCATAGTACCCTGGACTCACACTATAAGAGCCAGGGTACCCCTCCTGCGCGAGGGATCGATGACCTTAGAGCCTCATTTACTCATTCTCGTTCCAGTTCCTTCACTGCTCATAGTAACTCCTCAGGGAAGCAGGAGAGGACCTTGCCCACGGCGGCGGTGTACTCCTTCCCCTGAGAAGGTAGGAGAGCAGTTATTGTAGCCATCACATTGATATATAAGAGACAAGCAGGAGTAGGGGTGTTATCTCTCCGGAGAGCACCGTGCTTGTGCCCAACCCGATTCCGGCACCATCGACATTCTCTCCCTCGAGTCTTCCCTCTCACATTAGCCAGCCCATGGCATCTGTTGTTAAATATCGACGACAGTTGGCGCCCACCGTGGGGCAGACCGAGGCGTCGACTGGAGTCAAGATCCGGACGGGATCATCCTCTGCATCGGGCGGTAGCCACGCCTCCGGCCTGATTCTGAGGCACGTGGCAATCGACTATGTAGTGGACTACTCGGCGCGGTACAAGGCTGGAGCACCCTTGCCGCCCGGGGTGTCGCTGCAGGTGGGAAGTCATCGTCTCTTCATTGGTAGCTTCCCTGAGGCGTATCCAAGAGACATCCATGTCTTCTCGTGTGCTACAGACCCTCTCTTGACCAGGGGCTGCGCTGCAGCACCTGGCCAAGGGGAGGGCCGACTGCACGCCGCGGTCATGATGGCTAGGGCGTCTTCATCGACCAATCGGGACCCGACAAGCGCAGCAAGGAAGGCAAAGGAAGTAGCTGATGCAGCAGAGCGAATCGGCACCAGCGCGTTGCGGGATGTGTTATACACACCCGTGAACAGGAATGGTGATCCGGAGCAGGTGCACACCGAGCTGGAAACGGCACGGCTTGCTCTGGCTCGCAGGGCTGAGCAAGTGTTGGCAGAGGAGCGACGGCTGGGAGCCATCACTCGGGAGTACAACGCAGCGCATGAAGGACCGCGCCGGCCGATTGAGCTAGCAGTCCTGGAAGACCTGAGAAGCCGAGGCAGAGCAGTCAACCAGCAGTTGTCTGGAGCTGAGCAACAGGAGCGTCCGATAAGTCCAGCGCAACCGGAGCAACCAGCGCAGTCGGCATTCATCCAAAGGCCAACATATAGCACACCGGACAAGAATTTGAGAGCAGCCGAGCAGATAGCGCTTGAGCTGGAAGAGTTGGAGGGAGATGAGCGGCGTGAACAGTCACGCCGAATGCGTGAACTGATAGCGGCCGCGAAGGAGCAGAGGATCGTAGCAATGGGCAACCAACACGCTGAGCCAGAGGCATCAAGAGGGACAATGAGGCCGAATGCGGGAGCTAGTCAGCGACCAAATGCATCGCGCCAGAATAGACATCAACCCGCGCCATCTCGGCATGATAGCAAGGTCAGAAGCAATCGTCCAGTAGCAAGCAGAAGAGTGGAAGAGCCAGCTGTTAACAGCAGGCGCCATGACATGCCGCAGCAATCGGCACCGCGACCAGCAATCAGCACCCGACTCGGCCCTCGCCAAATCGGTCAAAATGATGCAAGGCACCGCATTGAGCTCCTGGAGAAGGAGGCTCAGGAAGATGAAGAAGGAGAAGCAGGCCCAGCATGTTTCGGTCATCGCATCCGGACGGAGAAATTCCCCAAAGGATTTACACTGCCGAGAGATACTCCCAAGTACAATGGCTCGGTGAAGCCTGAAGACTGGCTGTCCGATTACCTGACGGCAGTTCGCATTGCGGGAGGCAATCGGCGTGTAGCAGCCCGCTATGCACCTCTCATGCTGCAGGGTTCAGCTCGGACTTGGTTGAACAGTTTGCCCAAGGACAGTGTGAATTGTTGGGAGGACTTCACAACAGCATTCATCCACAACTTCACAAGCACATATGAAAGGCCCAACCTCCCTCGGCAGTTAGCTTTGTGTGTGCAAGGAAAGGACGAGCCCCTCCGAGATTACCTATCTCGGTGGATCAAGCTGAAGAATTCATGCGAAGGAGTCCATGAGATCCAGGCCATTCAATACTTCACCGATGGATGCCTGGCCGATTCAATGCTGAAGCATAAGCTGCTCCGCAAAGACTTCACATCGCTCGCCGAGCTCATGAAGGTGGCAAATGCGTTCGCTATGTCCGATTCTGCGATGCGCCCTATCCAACTCGGAGTTGGAGGTGTGATCCAGTCACCAGGGGCTCGACAGTCGGACACAGGGAACCAAGGCCTCAGTCGGAAGGAGAGAAGAGAGAACAACCGCAACAACAACCAGCAGAACAACGGCAAGCGTAAGGACAAGCAACCGGATACTCAGTATGGCAATCGGCAGGTGGCCGCTGTCCAGAATGAGGAAGACCCAGCGGCTGCAGGAGGCAGTCGAAAGATGAGACCAAACGTGAGACCTCCAGGGTAGATGAAGCCCAAGTACACATTCGAGGACATGTTGGACGCACCGTGCAAGTTGCACAGTACGCCTGGGAGGCCGTCTGCGCACACCACTCGGCAATGTGATTTTGTGAGAAGGATAGCAAAGGGAGAAGCTTTACCCCCACCACCACCACCACCACCACCCCAGAACAGAGGACACCTCAGCAGCAGAACCAGTACCCGCAGCAGGATGCGGCTTACATGATTTTCACCAGTGAATCCACAGACAAGGGCAGTCGGAGAGCCCGAGCCCAAGAAGTCAATGCAATTATGCCACCGATTCCCCAATTCATACACTGGTCCGAGTGTCCGATATCCTGGGACAGAGGAGATCACCCCACCATTTTGCCGAATCCAGGCAACTATCCGCTGGTGGTGGATGCTCTGGTCGCAGGGCCAAAGTTTTCATGCAAGTTTTCTAGAGTGCTAGTCGATGGAGGAAGCACGATCAACATCCTGTACCGAGATACGATGCTCAAGCTAGGGCTTACAGAGAGGGATCTGGAGCGCAGTCGGACGACATTCCACGGGATTGTCCCTGGGTTGTCTTGCACCCCCATGGGTCGCATTCGGCTGGATGTCATTTTCGGCACGGAGGAAAATTTCAGGAGAGAGCCGATTTGGTTTGAGGTGGCCGACCTCAGCAGTCCATACCATGCTTTGTTGGGATTACCAGCATTCGCCAAGTTCATGATCAGTGCACAGCAAACATACCTGAAGATGAAGATCCCGGGGCCAAACGGCGTCATCACAGTCACCGGAGACTTCAGGAAGTCCCTCGAGTGCACATCTGCTGGCAGCAGTTTGGCTGAGTCCTTAGTGGTGGAGACAGAGAAACGTCAGCTCGGCAAGGTGATTGCAATGGCACAAGCACAGAGCAAGAATCCACTGCCGGTTGGCCCAGCGAAGAGAGCAGACGAGGAATCGGCTTTTCAGTCGGCCAAGGACAGCAAGAAAATCGCTCTAGATCCCTCCGACTCAACCAAGTTTGTTGTGGTTGGAGCTGGACTTAGCGACAAATAGGAAAGCGAGCTCGTCGAGTTTCTCCGTGAGAATCGGGACATCTTTGCATGGTCTCCACAGGACATGCCTGGTGTTCCGAGAGAACTCGCCGAGCACAAGCTGCACATTCGGCCAGGCTCGAAGCCGGTCAAGCAACCCCTGAGGCGTTTTTCTGAGGACAAGAGAAGAGCAATCGGCGAAGAGATTGCAAAGTTACAAGCTGCAGGTTTCATCATGGAAGTGTTTTACCCCGAGTGGCTGGCCAATCCAGTCCTCGTCATGAAAAAGAACAAGACTTGGCATATGTGTATATACTTGCTTGAACAAGGCATGCCCGAAAGATCCGTTTGCTCTGCCCCGTATCGATCAAGTGATTGATTCCACGGACGGTTGTGAGCTGCTATCTTTTCTGGATGCTACTGCTGGGTATCACCAGATCAAGTTGGCCGTGGAAGATCAGATAAAGACTGCATTCATAACCCCTTTCGGGGCCTATTGTTATATCACCATGCCTTTTGGTCTGAAGAATGGAGGTGCCACTTATCAGCGCACGATTCAAAGGTGCACATATTCTCAGCTCGGCCGAAATCTCCATGTCTACGTGGATGATCTGGTGGTGAAGTCGGCAAAGGGAGTCACATTGTTGGACGACCTCAGAGAGACCTTCGCAAATTTGAGAACTTATCAGATCAAGCTCAACCCGGAGAAGTGCGTGTTTGGGGTCCAAGCCGGCAAGCTCTTGGGGTTTCTTGTTTCCGAGAGAGGAATTGAATGCAACCCCGAGAAGATAGCCGCAATAGAGCGCATGGAGCAGCCCAAGACCTTGAAGCAAGTGCAGAAGTTCACCGGTTGCCTCACATCTCTCAACCGATTCCTCAGTCGGCTGGGCGAGAAGGAAATTCCCTTATACCAGTTGATGAAGAAGGCAGAGAAGTTTACTTGGACCCCTCAAGAAAATGAAGCATTCCGAGAGCTCAAGCGCATGCTATCCACGGCACCGATTCTGGCTGCCCCGATTGAGAAGGAGCCTATGATGTTATACATTGCGGCAACCAATCGGGTGATCAGTGCAGTTATGGTGGTGGAGCGGCCCGAGAAGGACAAGGCACAACAGATCCAGCGACCAGTATACTATATCAGCGAAGTGCTCTCGGCGTCCAAGCAGAATTACCCTCACTACCAGAAGATGTGCTATGGAGTGTACATGGCAGCCAAGAGATTGAAGCCATATTTCCAAGCCCACTTGATCACTGTTGTAAGCTCGGCCCCATTGGCCGACATCATGGGAAGCAGAGATGCAACCGGAAGAGTGGCGAAATGGGAAATCGAAGTTGCAAGTCATGGCATCCAGTATGAGCCACGAACTGCAATCAAATCACAAGCACTAGCCGATTTCCTGGTAGACTGGGCTGAAACTCAGTACATGCCGCAGCTTCCCATGACGGATTTCTGGCGAATGCACTTTGATGGTTCCAAGATGAAGAATGGCCTAGGGGCAGGGGTGGTACTCACTTCCCCAAGAGGAGATCAATTGCAATACGTGCTCCAGATTCACTTCGCAGCATCAAACAATGTAGCCGAGTACGAAGCCCTTGTACATGGTGTCAAGCTGGCCAAGGAAATCGGTATTCGGAATATTGAGTGCTATGGTGACTCCGATCTGGTGGTACAGCAGTGCTCTGGCACGTGGGATGCAAAGGATGCTAACATGGCGAGCTACCGATTCTTGGTGCAGCAAATCAGCGGATACTTTGAAGGTTGTGAGTTCCATCATGTTCCAAGAGCAAATAATGAAGCAGCGGACGCCCTGGCCAAGCTTGGCTCCACAAGGCAAGCAATTCCACCAGGCATATCTCTCGAGCACATCAAGAAGCCATCTATCATTCCATCCCCAGACTCCGAGTCCATTTTCATCTCGGAGACCGATCTTGAAGCTCTAAGAAAGGCAAAAGAAGTTCAACCGGCCAAGCCTGCAACCACGAAGAAGCAATCCAGCGCCCAGGGTGTCTCGGCAACAACACCAGGGGCTGCCGATTGCGAACCAGGGGCTGCAGAAGAGAAGAAGAAGAGCAACACCAAAGAAAAGCAAGCAGAGGCCGGATCAGACGGCACAACCTTGGGAGAGCAAACGACATCAGAAATTGCCGATTGCAATGATGAAGCTCCAACTCCAGATGAGAAGTCGGCACCAGGGGCTGCCGAATGCGTGCCAGGTGCCGCAGTCGGAAGTTCGCAAGCAGAAGGAGAAATGACATTCCTCCAAGAAGCCGAGATCGAACAGGCCAATGTTCAAGAGACCGAGATCCAAGAAGAAGTCTTACCCCAGCAGGCAGCAGTAATGGCAGTAGTCAGTGCGCCATCATGGGCACAGCCGATTCGAGATTTCTTAGCAGATGGGATCCTTACACCAGATTTAGCATTGTCCAGGCAGATCAGCCGCCGATCTTGGGCATACACAATCATCAACAATGAGCTGATGCGCAAGAGTCCGACTGGAGTTCTCCAAAGGTGTGTCGAAGAGGATAGAGGTTTGGAGCTGCTCAGAGACATCCATCAAGGTGAATGTGGTCATCACGTGTCAGCAAAGGCCATCGCCAACAAAGCTTTCCGACATGGTTTCTACTGGCCAACTGCACTTGCAGCGGCTGAGAATTTGGTGAAGCACTGCATCGGTTGTCAGAAGTTCAAGGCAAGAAGTCATCATCCAGCATCGGCACTGAAGACCATCCCAATAGCATGGCCGTTTGCGGTTTGGGGTTTGGATATGGTTGGACCATTCAAGAGAGCTCGAAGCGGCATGACACATTTCCTAGTGGCAGTCGACAAGTTTACCAAGTGGATCGAGGCAAGACCAATCAAGAAGTTGGATGGGCTGACTGCAGTCAGGTTTGTGGCCGACATCGTATGCAGATATGGTGTTCCTAACAGCATCATCACCGACAATGGCACAAACTTTGCAAAGGGGGCACTGGCTCGATATGCATCTCAGCAAGGCATTCGGCTTGATCTGGTGTCTGTGGCACATCCACAGTCCAATGGTCAAGTCGAAAGGGCAAATGGACTAATCCTATCGGGTATCAGGCCCAGATTGGTAGAGCCACTTGAGAGGGCACCCGGAGCATGGATTGATGAGCTCCCCGCAGTACTTTTTAGTTTGAGGACCACTCCAAACAGGTCGACTGGATTCACTCCTTTCTTCCTGGTATATGGTTCAGAAGCAGTCATCCCCTCCGACATTGAGTTTGATTCATCTCGGCACGTCTTGTACACTGAAGAAGAAGCTAGATTGGCAAGAGAAGACGGCGTCGACCTCAAAGAAGAAGCTTGCTTGTTGGCCTTGTCTAGGTCAGTAATTTATCAGCAGAAATTGCGGCACTACCACAGCAAGAAGATTCGACCTCTCTCTTTCCGAGAGGGGGACATGGTGCTACGCCAAATCCAGAAGTCAGGTGGGCAGCACAAGCTATCCTCACCTTGGGAAGGGCCATTTATTGTCAGCAGAGCGCTCAAGAACAACTCCTACTACCTGATCGACTGCACCAAGGGAACTCAGCACAAGGACACGTCGGGAGCAGAGACGGAGCGGCCGTGGAATGCCGAGTTGTTATGTCCGTTCTATAGTTGAACGACATAAGTTTATGTAAGCCATTCGGCAAACAATCAGTTAAAGTTATCATGTCTCTGAAAATGAGCATTCGAGTACTTTCGTACAACTCCATTCGAAGAGCTAGCCCTAATCGGCAACGCTCCGTCATACCCGAGATGTGCATAGCATACCCGGGGACTGGCCGACCACGAGGTCAAGAAAATAAGCCATCGCGGCACGGGGACTACAGGCTAGCTCTCAATCGGATACCTAGCTCAAGCACAAATCACTAAAGGGTTTGTGGCATTGAAAAAGGTCGACGATTGAAGCAGTCGGTGGTATAAATCCCGGGAAACAACTCGAAACATGCCACCATGAGCAAAGCCGACGAAATAAAGTCGCCGATTGCGCCGCAAAGCAGGACATGAGATCCAGAAGCGAGCAATCGGCGCCTGCTGTTGCAGAATCCTTTGCGTTAAAAACCTTATCGTGTAAAAAATAAAAACTCATCGAACCTTGGCTGGATGTCTACTGTTGATCCGATTGCGGACCGCACGACGGCAGCAAGATCGACACAGTAGACATTCCCAAGTGCAGCCGATGAAGGAAACCGGCAAAGACGCAAAGTTGATCGCACATGCAAAAGTTAAAACAAGCAATCGAGTTGCATCAAAAGTAACAGGCCCAAGGCCGAATAAGTTCATTACATCCAGGTCACACCCAGTGGATGTCAACAGAATTAAAATTGTCTTACAAGATAAGATAAAACCGATCTAATATCGGCAAACGGACAATTGGAATACGGATTAAAATAGCACAGCTTAAGCAGTCGGAGGCACCGAGCTGGAGGATGGAGTAGACGGATCCGATTGAGCAACAGAACCGGCGGCATCAGTCGGCTTAGTCTTCGGAGAGGTTTGAGATGAATCGCTGTCGGAGGGCTCCTCGGCCAGCCCAGAGATTGTTGAAGCGGGGAGTGGATTCCCTCCGTCGTCAAGATACGGAGTGTAGTCATACGGAAAGAACCAGTTCACCATAGTGCTGGCCAACCGATTGATTTCGGCGTAGGTCTTTTCAAGAAGGTCCCCGGCATTATCTCGGAGGCTGTATAATCGGGAAAGCTTCACCTGAGGATACCAAGTCAACACTGTCTGAAGGGCGGTCTCCGCACCAGTCCGATCTGCGGAGTTCAGCAGAACGTCGATCCGACGAGGAATAGCCTTGAGGAGAATCCGAGTCTGCTCAGTGGTGGCATTGGGAGTTTCCCCTTGGTCAGAATCTTCTTCTTGTGTGTCGTCCTTGCGGATCTCGGCGGAGGAGTCGGCAGCATGTTTCATCTTCTGGAGTCCGGCCTTGAGCTCAGTCGGCGACCACAGCGCTTCGGCAATCCTCAGAATTCCGAGCTTGAAAGACAGGGCTACTCCTTGGATAACAGGAATGCGGGCTTGGGTGCCGATCAGATATTCATGTCGGGTCCAGACGCTGTCCGCGCGGTCACAGGTCCCTCCAGCGGCGATGTGATCTTCTTGGGACTTGGCGACAGCTGCATAGGCAGCCGCTTCAGATTCGGGCCAGGCTTCTATGTCAAGAAGGAAAAGTATGAGCAGTCAGATACAAGAGGAAAGCAATCGAAAAATGCACTTGGCATCAAGGGAGACTCACCGCTAAGGAGGAGGTCCATTTCAGTTAGCGAATCGCAGAAGCCCTTGGCTCGGTGGCGCATTCGGGCGTTCTCCTCAGTATAATGTTTTTCCATTTCCTCGTATTTTGCGATGTGCTCGTCACGATCTTTGCGAATGGAGTCTCGCGTGGCAACTGCTTCATCCCTCTCGACTTGCAAAGCATGTCGGGCGGAGATAGCAGCATCCCGTTCAGCAAGAAGTCCAGCACTGGTAGCCGTCACAACAGCGAGGTCGGCAAGATGTTTCTTCTCGAGAGCCGCCATCTCAGTTCGGAGGGTGCGGATAGTCCGATTCAGATCAATCTCTACCCCTTGCAGTCGGGTCATTTCTTCAGTAGCTTTGGCAAGAGCTGGACTTTGCTGGTTAAGTTCGGCAGTTAATTCAGCAATTCGGCCCATAAGGTCACCTACCAGAGGAACAGAAGCTAGAAGAAAGCACAGAGAAATGAGCACCAGAGCAATCGGCTAGTGAAGAAAAGACAGATGGTATAGAAGATACCTTTCAGTTTGGAGGTCTCGGCTGACAGGTTGTTGACCTGCAGCTGGGCCTAGGCAAGGGTTCGGAGACTGGCGGTGTAAGCTTCAAGGAGTTTTTCGAAGATATTTCGCTTGTCCTCCATAACAGCCTGAGAAGAACAGTACGACAAAGTCAGAGATAAAGCAAAGAGTATTAAAGATCCGAACCGATTGTAACCAATCGGCCCGAATCTCGGGGACTACACCCAGTGGGTGCGCTTGCGCGCACCCACCGGAAGAAAAGTCCACCGATTGAGGAAGGAAAACGAGAAAAGCAAAAGTGCTAAAAGATCCGAACCGATTGTAACCAATCGGCCCGAATCTCGGGGACTACACCCAGTGGGTGCGCTTGCGCGCGCTCACCGGAAAAAAAGTCCACCGATTGAGGAAGGCAAACGAGAAAAGAAAAATCGTTAAGAGATCCGAACCGATTGTAACCAATCGGCCCGAATCTCGGGGACTACACCCACTGGGTGCGCTTGCGCGCACCCACCGGAAGAAAAATCCTTAAAGTAAAAGAAGGACAAGGAGCGAAAGCAAGAGGTTACCGTATGGTGAGAAGTGAGCTGTTGCAGATCCCGAGCAAGGGCATTGGCGAAGTCGTTTACTCGGCTCAGCGCAGCTGTCATGGGCTCTTGAGGACGGGGCGCAGCATCAGACTCGGCACCGACATGACGGGCGCGAGAGTACTCGGCCCGGAAGTGGTCCACCGAGCGCATAAGAGTTTCTGAGGCAGAAGAGGTCGGCATCGTTGTTGAAATCGGAACCATAATGGAGGTTGTGGTCGTGAGAGCTGTTGGGATTGTTGTCACTTGAAGATCAGAAGCACCCGATGTCGTCGGCGGCGCAACCGGGCGAGGTGGAGCAGGTGTAGTAACAATGACTGGCAGAAGGGTCGTGGTCGTCGGCGGCGCTGACAGAACAGCTGGCGGCGCAGTCGCTGTAGTCGGTGGTGCCGACATCACAATCGGCGACGAGCTCGTCACCATTGGCGTGTCGGACGCGGAGGTTACAGCAGGGGCAGTCGCAGCAGCGGCGGCAGGACTGGAGCGGGGTGGCGGAGACGGGGCAATCGGATCGACCGATTGTGTTCCTCCAACACCAGGAGACACCGGGTCGGCCGCGCGCTTGGAGGTTTTGGGAGCAAGGTTGGAAGAGGAGGTCTTCTGAGCCGCAGCAAGGCGAGCCTTCTTGGCAGCACGCTCGGCGTCCTTGGAAGAGCGATTAGTGGCAGTCGGCCGCTTGCGAACAGCTGCAGCCGAAGCAGCAGGCGAGATGATGGCGCCGATACGAGCCGGAATGTCGGTGTCAATGTCATCAAGTCCAATCGGCTCACTGAAATAAAAAAGGGAGAAGAGTGAGTAGAAGCAAAGATAGCAAAGTACTGCGCGGAAAGACAGAAACATACCCGACTGTCCGGGGTGCGCCGGTAGGCATTCGGCAGCGGAGTGGGGCAACGTTCAGCGGCGCCTGAGTGGTCGGCCTCCGAGTGGTCGTCTCTTGGGTTTGCTTGCCCTTTTTTGCAGTCGTTTTGGTTTTGGTGATTTTGGGGAGAGCCGTACCAGAGGAGGAGCCAGCGGCCGAGGTGCGTTTAGCTGGCACCTTCGGAGGTTTATCCCGAGGAGCTGCATCAGAAGCAGCACCCTTTGAGACACTATCATCGTCACTCCATTCAGCCAAAAATTGCTCAAGGGAAGAGTCGGGCGTACCCCGTTGGGCTGGCAGCCGAGTGGTGGTCCTCGGAGGGTCGGCGCGCTCGGCGTCATCGTCATCAGCATCCATGGGGTCGGAGGATTCCCCGGAGGACTCGTCTTCGTCCTCATCATCCCCACTGGTCTCGGCGGAAGGAATCTCGCCGTCATACTCAAGGTCGGTAGGATCCTCTTCCGTGCGGTCAGGGGCGTACACGCCAGCTTCCTGGCCGTCTTCCATGAGGTCGGACTGAATGAAATGCTGAAAAGAAGACATAAGTGATCAGAGCAATCGGAAGAGAAAGCAATCGGAAGAACGTGCAATCGGATAAAAAAAAGAAAGTCGGGGCGTACCACAGGCGGCTTTCGCCGGCGCGTGAGGTAGTCAAGCCCGAATCGGAAAGGATCAGGCAGCGCACTAGCAGTGATGGCCTTCAATCGGGCGCAAAGGACTTCTGTCGTCACCTCCCACGTGCAGAGCCGAGTGGGATCCCGAGGTCCCGACACGTCGCAGAGGCGGTGCACTCGGCGTTGCAGGGGATTGGTACCCGGGTAGGCTAACCCAAGCGGAAGCAAGCTTAGAAGACAAGGATGGACCGATTGGGCTGCAGCTGGGCCGAGCTGGGCGGAGGTACGGCCGATTGCTCCAAGGCAATCGACCATACCAAGCGCCAGCAGTCGGCCCAGGCGCAATCGGTCCACCCTTCCTTTCACTGAAGACGACCGTCTGATTGGACCGCTGCTGGACCAAGGCTGATTCCTAGAGGGCCGATTGCCCAAAGCAATCGACCTTGCCAAGGAACCACCAGTCGGTCCAGGCGCAATCGGAGCAACCTGACACCCAGTCGGGGGTATGATTACGAGGTCATAAATACCATATCCCGAGATATCTGGGTGGCAGGAAGGCCAAGTCACATCGAGGATTTCCTGGAGATACGGTGTCGACCTCTCCGCCGATTCCGCGGACAGGCCGACAAGACCGCACCCCCTAGCTCCACTGTTCATCACTAGACTCTACGAGGTAGCAGCATGGGCCGCCGCTCGTAGGCTCCGGATCACCCGGATAGGAGCAGTCAGTGGGCCCAGGCCGATTAGAGGATGACAGCTGGGCCCAGTCGGCATTGAAGTTACCATAGTACCCTGGACTCACACTATAAGAGCCAGGGTACCCCTCCTGCGCGAGGGATCGATGACCTTAGAGCCTCATTTACTCATTCTCGTTCCAGTTCCTTCACTGCTCATAGTAACTCCTCAGGGAAGCAGGAGAGGACCTTGCCCACGGCGGCGGTGTACTCCTTCCCCTGAGAAGGTAGGAGAGCAGTTATTGTAGCCATCACATTGATATATAAGAGACAAGCAGGAGTAGGGGTGTTATCTCTCCGGAGAGCCCCGAACCTGGGTACATCGTGGTGTCTTCACCGTGCTTGTGCCCAACCCGATTCCGGCACCATCGACATTCTCTCCCTCGAGTCTTCCCTCTCACATTAGCCATCCCATGGCATCTGTTGTTAAATATCGACGACACCTGGGCTGAGTGGGGAAACACCCTGTATCCCAGTACATGCATAAGTAGCCCAAAAAATCTGAGTGGGGGCATTCGCCCCACAACCATACATCTACATTTGCTCCTGCATCAAACTGTCATCTTTCCTCTTAATTATCTTATCACATAGGATTTTTTTTGTTTTCTTGGCATGCTCAGCACATATTCAAGATAGAACATTGGAAACAACCTAACTATTGAGATGTACTCCCAACCAATGTGATCACTTGCGTAATTAATCATGCGGGTAAAGGTAAGGTTGCACTACTAGTAGTAGTTTAGTTACAACAGGAATGAGGTGCCCACAGGAAACAGAGCTCATTCTCTCGCCCTTGCGTGGCCACGAGGGGTAAACCCTAATAACCGCCACTAGCCTCTCCTCCTCTCCTACTTATCCTCCTTCGCTACTGTCGTCGATGGGGGCGACGGGGTGCTATCATCCCCTCTCACGTGGAGATTGGTGTGGGCGGACGACTTTGAGCCCGGGCGTGGTGCGACTGCTGGGCATCACGGCGTGGCGGCTTTTCGACGTGTTTCGATCGTTGGGTTTCCCTAGCGTGCGAGAGCACGTTGGTACAGTGGTGATACCGCCGATAGCGGCGGTGGGTAGCACTTGGAAGGATCGAGGTTATGGCCTTCGTATTTCGGGCGACAATGAAGGTGGATTGCGCGGGCTGGAGATCGCTTGTTGTCTCGACATGGATGATGCCCGTAGTCTGTGCAACCATTAGTACAAAAAATCTCATCTGTGGCGTGTTAAAAAAAGACTTTCTGGTGTAGGCATCAGATGCCAGCAATATGCCGTTAGTGTTAAAAAAACTGTTGACATCGAGTGCCTACACCAGCATTATTATTAATACTTATGGCCTGTGAAATAGTGTCATAGCATATATAATTTGATTCAACTCAACAACATAAATCACAGTAGAAAATAGAGAGATCATACAATATTATTTAACATAAACCACATTATGATTTATTCAATCAACACGTACTTATCTTACATTCTTAAGAAGTTGGTCTCAATTCTCTCAACATGCAAGGTGTCCACCTCAACATCCCCACTAAAGCACTACATTTATTATCTTAACATGCACACATAACATCTCATCAAAGGCCCACCGGCCACCACAATATGCATGGGATAAAGGTTTTTATTAATAGTTAATCTCATGCATAAATCCATCTCACCACACAGGCCACCATATCAAGGCTCAATCAACATGCATAGGGATTTTTTTTTCATTCTATCATGTCACTTATATTAAATAAATATTTTCAATTACATAATAATCAAATACGATATATAATAGTATTTTTAGTTTGAGTTTATATATTATTAATTCAACTATCCATGCTTTATACATTCAAAATATATTGCAATTGATTCCCGCAGCAACGCGCGGGATATCCTCTAGTTCATACAAGTTTAACAAACCATCTAGCAGAATTGACTTGATGTTCTTCACTAGGTTTTTCCTTGTTTAGATCTAATCCATCTGTAAACAAATCAAACTTTTTATTTCTCTTCCACCTTTCCAGCTTAAGCATGTTGGTCTCTTGTTTATGTTGGTCCGTCTCATTCTTCATCTCTCAACTTTTTTCTCTATAAACTTGATGATCTTAATATTACACTTCGCAACATATAGCATCACCTCCACCCCTTCCTTGGAAGAAGTCCAATTGTTAACCTCGGGATCACATTATCGAAAGCAATATGAAAGTTTGATTATAGCTCTGATGATGCAAATATAAAACAAATTAGTAATATACTAAGTCTAAGATCATCTAGGACTAAATAAATTAGACTACAATGAAACTATAAATAACAATAAGTATAAATTCATATACAACTACAAGTAAATCTAGCAATACACAAAGATTATGAATAACTCTAAGTTTAAATTCATCTACAACTACAAGTAAATCTACCAATACACAAAGACTACAAATAACTTTAAGTCTAAATTTCTCTACAACTATAAGTAAATCTAGAAATACACAAAAACACAAATAACTTTAAGTCTAAATTTCTCTACAACTATAAGTAAATCTAGAAATACACAAAAACACAAATGACGTCAAGTCTAAATTTATCTACAACGACAAATAAATCTAGCAATACACAAAAACTATAAATAATTCTAAGTCAAAATTCATCTACAACTAGAGGTAAATCTAGATACACAAATAATATAAATAACTTTAAATCTAAAATCATCTACAATTACAAGTAAATCTAAGTCTAAATTTATCTACAATTACAAGTAAATCTAGCAATACACAAAGACTACAATAATTAAGTCTAAATTTATTTATAACTACCAGTAAATATAAGTTCAAATTCATCTACAGAAATAAATCTAGTAATACGAGAGTACAAATAACTTTAAGTCTAAATTCATTTACAACTACATGTAATCTAAATCTAAATATATCTACAACAACAACTAAATCTAGCAATAAACAAAGACTATAAATAACTTTAAGTCTAAATTTATGTACAACTATAAGTAAATCTAAGTCTAAGTTCATCAAAAACTAGAAGTAAATCTAGCAATATACGAAGACTACAAATAACTCCAAGTCTAAATTCATCTACAACTACAATTTTTTTTAGAAATACACAAAATTCTATAAATAATTTGAAGTCTAAATTCATCTATCATTACCCAAAAAATCTAGCAACACACAAAGACTAAAAATAACTAAGTAAAAATTCATGTACACCTACATAGAAATATAAGTCTAAATTCATCTACAACTATAAGTAAATCTAGTAATACATAAAGACTACAAATTAAGTCCAAATTCATCTACAATTAAAAATTACTCTGTATATCTAAATTCATCAAATTGCACCTTGAAAGGCGACGGGCGAGAGGGATGCATCAATGGACAAAGGGACGGGCGAGGACGTTCCAGGGAGGGTCGAGGACGAGTCGGCTTTAGCTGAGGGCGGTGCAGTGATGGCCGAGGATGAGTCGGCGACGGCGGAGTGGGGTGCAAGGAAGGCCGAGGACGAATTAGCGACGACCGATGGCGATGCAGGGAGGTTCAAGATGAGTCGGAGATGGACGAGGGCGCTGCATTGAGGGGCGATGATGGCAACGACATGGTGACGGTCAAAAAGTGTGATGCAACTAGAATAATTAAAAAAGTGTAACGCACCTACGGTTGCAACTTCTATCGACAGAGTTGGTAATGACGTGCAGTTTTTTTTGTATGCCAGCAATTATACCATTATCTACGGCGTGTCAACGCCATCATATATATTTGTCGAGGGAGGAAACCTGGTCCCATCTAGTTCTGGCGTTGTCTTTAAATTCCATGCCAGCGATAGGCACATAAGACTGACGTACCAAATATGTGCTTATTTTAACGCCAATATAATTAAAAAAATAGCACGGATGTGGATTAAATTTGGCGCGCCAGCAATTAAAGTTGGGGATAACCTTTTTTCTAGTAGGTTACGACCCCAAGATCTGGTGGAGCTCCCATGGTGGATGGTGCCTCGGGCTGTGTTCGCCGCCGGGGACACTATGCTAGGCGAGGGGTGGCAACGAACTGGATCGCGATGGTGTGGGGACCGGCTTGCTGCAGTGAATAAAAGCCCTCCTTGATTTGGTTATCGATGTGTTTCGAAACTACGGCCGGAGAGCTTGTCTAGGATATCTGGATCAAATAGAATCTGATCGTGCACGTCCATATCAACCTACGAGATTCCATGAGGACGCGACGCGAATCTCTGTTGTTTGCAGCACTAGAGGATTTCATTTTTGGTGGTGCTCCTTCGGGAGTGAGTCGTAACTTTTAGGTGAAAACCTAAGATCTGACCTTTATTAGTTGTGCCTCGCAATTGCCTTGCCCAAGAAATTATTTTAAGAGTTCAAACTTTTCCAGGGTGAAAACCTAAGATATCTTGAAACGAGCAACGGTGGCGCTTGTGCATTGTTCCTTTTTTTTTGGAGGGATTGCTTTTAAAGATCTTTAATGTTTTCCGGATGTTGTATTTAGTGATGGTTTGTGTGCTGGTATTGAGAGGAGTTGATCGCTATAGCTGGACCTTTTTTTTCTATTTTGGTTGGATGCATCCTGGATGTCTTTACGATATATTGTAGGTATAGAGCCTAGATGTAATTTGTATCTTCACCGTATTAATAAATTTTCTTTCTTGAAAAAATAGTTTAGTTAGAATAACCACAAACATCCAAACCACATATATATACTTGCAAACTTGTCATTGGATGAGATGATCGATGCCTTAATTTGATTTTACCAGCTAACTATCAAAATGAAATGTAGCTAAGTAGCACTGATCATGCTAGTTAACCCGATAAGTAGGTAATTAATTAAGTAGAGTAAACAAATAATAATAACGCAAATACCGTCAGTGGTGACATCAGTTTGTACTGTGGAGGCAGCACAAAACAACAAGGCATATGCAGCTTAAGAGCTGTACTTGTTATTCAGACAGCTAATTAAAATATATTTTTTGTAGATGAGTTTCCAGTGTTGTTTAGTCCTATATGTATGGGCAGGAAGCAAAGCGCAGAAGCACAATGCAATGTTGGCATATATGAGATTAAGAGAAGGATCTAGATCGACTAATCTGTCGTCTAGCTAGCTTTGTGTTGTTGCGATCTTGATTAATTAGCATGAAATTAATCAAATGGCCACATGCATGTCTTGACAGCAACATCAAGGAGGAATTAAGCATGGGAGATTAACAATATGCAGCGATCGTACGAGCTAGAGTGGCGTGTCGTCTTCTCCATCAACGGAGATGTGTTAATTATGCAGCGAGTAGGCACTGTGTGGCGCCAAAAACCTTTCGAACGGTGGAGACATTTGTTATATGTAATCTTCTGATTACAAGATCTACTGTTGTTCTGATCCTATGGCCGCAGTTTTTCTAATCCTTGAAGAACTAATTTGACATTTTTTGTTTGGGAACCAAACAACAGCACACATGAAAGACAAAATTGATCGGGGCTTGTTGACGTAATCATGGAAGTAGCATTGTATTAGTTTAGTACGTTTAATCCAACTGCATTGATGATGCAATTTTAGATTGCGCGATCAGTTTTTAAAGTTAATGAGCTCCAATTCTTTTTGATGAAATGGAAACCGTTGCATTTATTTGTCGAAAGGAGGAAGTCCAGTCACCACCAATGGCGGATTCAGGCCACAGGCAGCCCGAACGGCGGCGGCCTGAAACGTGAGGCCTAAGAGCATCTCCAGCCGTTCGCCCCCCAGGACGTTTTGCGGCGCTATTTTTAGCGCCGCTTGGGGGCGACCGACGCGGCGATAGGTCCTGGGGGGAGGGGGGGGGGGCTACCCAGTCGCTGCCCCAAAACGCCCCCCAAGTTCGACCAAATTTCGTCCAAGTTCGGCGGAATTCATGAACATAGAGCAAATTTGGCGAAAATTCATTAATATTTGGGGGATTTTACATAATATGCGATAATATTTGGCCTACTGTTACATAGATTCATCAGAAAATTAAAAACTAGGATGGTGCATCTGCTGCACCATCGACGCAGCTCGCCTCCGCTGCACCGTCGACGCTACTCGCCTCCGCTGCACCACCGACGCTGCTCTACTCCGTTGCACCATCGACGCCGCTCGCCGTCACCCCTTCATGGGTACTCTAGGCGCGGCTGGTTGCCGTCCTAGATGTGGTAGAGGACGGAGACGAGCGTGCGCCCCTCGGTGCTCCACCACAGGATCCGGCCGAGCCGGTTCCCTTGGCCGGCCACCGGCTCCAGACCTTGGACGGAGACGAGCGCTTGGTTGCGGCGCTCCTCGAAGTAGTCCGTCTAGCGCGCAATGTTGTTCGGCGCATTCGCCGGATCGGCGAATTCTTCGGCGGTCATGGTGGCGCGGACGGCGAGAACCTCCCGCTCGAACTCCTGCCCCTGAGGCAGAGGCGGCACCGGCACGCCGACGGCGCTGAGCACCCACCCGCGCGGCAGACGCATGTCTACCGGACAAGGGTAGTTTCCCTCGGCCAGAAGGATGGCCTCGACGCGGGTGAGGGCGCGGCGGATGCCGTTCTGGCTGCGGTAGGGATTCATGGCGGAGCAGCAAGAGGGGAGGAAAGAGGAAGAGTGCGGCGAGCAGGGGAGGAAGAAGAGGTGCGCGGTGTGTCTCTCGACGGCGAGCCCGTCCGCTTTATATAGCGGCGGAGGGGGTGCATGCGGCTGGACACGCGGCGGACGAGCGGCGGCGATTGGACTGGACTCCGACGAGCATTGATTCCCCTGCGGCGGCGTCAGAGCGAGGAAGACGAGGTGGATGGATGAGCACGCCGCGTCGGAAAGAGGCCGACAAGTGGGGCCGTTGGGGGAAGCGCGCGAAAGGCGCCCGTGATCGCGCGGTTTCCTTTCATCCGGCGACCCCAAGCGACCCCAGCGCGCTGGGTTTGGGTTGGGATCGCCGGACTTAGTTTTGGCCCAATCCGGCGCTATTTGGGCCCTTGGGGGCGCGGCTGGGGGAATTTTCACCCCACGGCGCTAGTTTCGCCGGCCTCTTGGGGGCGCGGCTGGAGATGCTCTAAGTCCTTTGTTGACTATAGCATTTGCCGACAGTAGACAAATATGCCAATTAATTAACCGACACATGCATGCATGTGTGATGGACTAAACATATAACCTAACTTGGTGATTGTCCGATTGATTTGACCGAGATCTCCTGTGTTTAGTTGACTTAAGCATGGCTAGTGTGGCACGTCTGGGTGGAACAAGTTAAGAAGAAATAAAGCACTTGGATGAGGATGACTTGGATGTAATTAACTTTGATGTTGGTCGATCTGATATATATGTAAGTGGAAATCACTTATAGCTAGCTAGCTAGCTTGATACAGTACGTCTGTCATGTGTAACTTTCTCACGAGGACGCTATGACTTGTCTCCTATCTTGCACCGGCAAATTAAGTTGGATAACTAATTTCCATAGCAAGCCTGACCAATGTATCTGGTACGTAATATAGTATGTAGCTTAGTGGATGCAGTCAAATTAGGCAACATGATATGCATGCATGGATGGTGCCTAGCTAGGGACAAAGCGAAAAATGAAGGAGAAATTCAAACACATAATAATAAGCACACTAAGAGCATCTCTAGCCGCGCCCCCAAGAGGCCCCAAGACGGCGAAACTAGCGCCGTGGGGTGAAAATTCCTCCAGCCGCGCCCCCAAGGCCCCAAATAGCGCCGGATTGGGCCAAAACTGAGTCCGGCTATCCCAACCCAAACCCAGCGCGCTGGGGGCCGCTTGGGGTCGCCAGATGAAAGGAAACCGCGCGATCACGGGCGCCTTTCGCGCGCTTCCCCCAACGGCCCCAATTGTCGGCCTCTTTCCGACGCGGCGTGCTCATCCATTCACCTCGTCTTCCTCGCTCTGACGCCGCCGCAGGGGAATCAATGCTCGTCGGAGTCCAGTCCAATCGCCGCGGAGTAGTCCAATCGCCGCCGCTCATCCGCCGCGTGTCCAGCCGCATGCACCCCCTCCGCCGCTATATAAAGCGGGCGGGCTCACCGTCGAGAGACACACCGCGCACCTCTTCTTCCTCCCCTGCTCGCCGCACTCTTCCTCTTTCCTCCCCTCTCGTTGCTCTGCCATGAATCCCTACCGCAGCCAGAACGGCATCCGCCGTGCCCTCACCCGCGCCGAGGCCATCCTTCTGGCCGAGGGAAACTACCCTTGTCCGGTAGACATGCGTCTGCCGCGCGGGTGGGTGCTCAGCGCCGCCGGCGTGCCGGCGCCGCCTCTGCCTCAGGGGCAGGAGTTCGAGCGGGAGGTTCTCGCCGTCCGCGCCACCATGACCGCCGAAAAATTCGCCGATCCGGCGAATGCGCCGAACAACATTGCGCGCTGGACGGACTACTTCGAGGAGCGCCACAACCAGGCGCTCGTCTCCGTCCAAGGTTTGGAGCCGGTGGCCGGCCAAGGGAACCGGCTCGGCCGGATCCTGTGGTGGAGCGCCGAGGGGCGCACGCTCGTCTCCGTCCTCTACCACATCCAGGACGGCAACCAGCCGTGCCTAGAGTACCCATGAAGGGGTGACGGCGAGCGGCGTCGATGGTCTAACGGAGTAGAGCAGCGTCAGTGGTGCAGCGGAGGCGAGTAGCGTCGACGGTGCAACGGAGGCGAGCTGCGTCGATGGTGCAGCAGATGCACCATCCTAGTTTTTAATTTTTTGATGAATCTATGTAACAGTAGGTCAAATATTATCGCATATTATGTAAAATCCCCCAAATATTAATGAATTTTCGCCGAATTTGCTTCATGTTCATGAATTCTGCCGAACTTGGACGAAATTTGGTCGAACTTGGGGGGGGCGTTTTGGGGCCGCGACTGGGTAGCCGCCCCCAAGACCTATCGCCGCGTCGGTCGCCCCAAGCGGCGCTAAAAATAGCGCCGCAAAACGTCCTGGGGGGCGAACGGCTGGAGATGCTCTAAGATGTAGGAATATGATTTCACTTGTGTACGTGCGTGGCAATTAACCGTAAAAGTGAAAGTGGGACATGATAAGAAAGAAAGCAGGCATGATCGAGAGACAGTCTCAAAGATGATTGAATTATATGGACGTGTCGATGCCTCGCACTCCACTCCGGCCATGAGAGATTCATGCATGAGGGAGCTAGCTGCACCTATACCTATACGTACGTCCATGGATTGGCATTTAGCCAGAGAAAGCAGTGAGATATCTACTCTTAATTATATGTACACACACAACACAAGCACAACATGCATGTACGTACTCTACAAAGCAGCGAGCAGTGTACTGAACTCGCTGTCGACGCCAGCCATTGCATGCATGCTGCATGGCGTACGATTTCAACACAAGGATGTGGTACGTGTTGTTTGTCCCATTGGAGTACTTACTTTACATGCATCTTTTCCAAGCTGAAGCTGAGCTTTACATGGAGATGGAGGAGACACACCTATCGAGTTTCTACACGTACACACGTCCGGTGCCGAGTACACAAGCCTTTCGCCGGGCCACACTTCACGTGCCTGCCTGCCTGCCTGCCCGACCTGGCCCCGAAAATATCTCTTGTTTGTCGCCAGATGATTGAAACATATACATACGCACTCTGTATAAGTACGAACCCACCCTGGAAAAGATGAGTCCTGATGAATAGTACTCCCTCTGTAAAGTAATATAAGAGTGTTTAGGTCACTACTTTAGTAATTTAAACGCTCTTATATTTCTTCACGGAGGGAGTAAATCTTAAAAAATTGAAAAAAACTCTAAAAAATTTAGGCACTTAATTTGCTCATGTACGTCTGTGTGCAAATTTAAGGGTATTTGAACATCCAAAAAGATCATGAAAAAAAAATCAGCTTCAACAATGTTCTTTTCTAAAGTTTCTCAGACACCTATATGTTGTTCTTCTTTTTTGATGTAATTAAACTCCTTGGATGTTCAAACATCATGAAATTTTACACGCACCTTGCGCATATACGTATTTTTGGATGCCTTTATTTTTATTTTTTGAAGGTCATTACTATTTTGTTTGATTTTACTGTTCACTCTTAGGTGAAAATGCACCTGAGAACCGAATCATCACTCTCAAAACCATGGGTGCATATATTTAATCTTAGGGCATCTCTAACGTCAACCCTAAAAACGGACACTGTGTTCATTCGTGGACTGGTCTGAACTAGACCAGTCCACGGACATTGAACCAAAGGGAGGGCAGGCGAGAGAGGAGAGGAGGAGCTGTGGGGATGATAGGTGCATAACTCGTATACATGAAAAGATGGGTTAGGGATAAGGATGAATGTAAGACGTGTGTTCAATGTTAACACTCGTCTTACAATTATGTATCATAAATTTAATGAAATTCTAAGTTGGGCATATTGTTAGAGGACACTTGGATTATACCAACCGTCATCACAAGACCTCAACTACTTTCATGATACTCACGTGACAACAACTTTGTTGAGAGGGCCTTATAAGCCAAGTGTTTTCTTCTTGTTATACCGATTTTTTGTTATAAGCCAAACTTCGTTTTCGCTATGCTAATTTTAATATTGTCTACGCCGAGGTCAGTCGTTTTATCATGTGTCTTAGGATTTGGTACTCGGTTTACAAGTATAAGCCAATTACCCGTGAAATTATGTTCAACTTACAACCAAAAATTAGGCAACTTATATTTTTCTATAGTGGGCCTAATGGAATGATTTATCTACAACAATCAGCACAAAATAGTCCTATTAAATTTTCTTTTGAGCAACATGACTAATTAAATTAGTTTTTTTAGGCAAGCCTAATTAAATCAGTAAACATGATGTACCTATAGTACAATTAAATGGGCCGGAAGATCTAATAGGCCAAAATTGTGGCGCATTAGTGGTAATGTACATGTATATTACAGTACAATAACAAATAGATATATTATTTTTCTCAAACAAAAATGCACCATGAAATGTATTTAGTGGAAAATCTATTGTTATTGATTAATCATTGCATATATATAAATTTTCTACATAAGTGAAAAAGTTTGAGTTAGGACAAATTTTATATAATTTATATTCGCGCGCGTGCGCACACACAGAAAGAGCTACTATTAATGGAAACTTTATTAGATATCGCAGTCGCTACAAGGTTACTTGTTACATATGAAGTGCCTCTCCTTATATAGAGGTTGTACGGAGTGCCTCTGGCGTGGAGTGGATTCATTTTTCTCCTATCTTTTACACATGTCCTCATAGTCCTCGTCATTGGCCCTCACATTCCGCTGACAGAATCGGTGCTCCATGGCCCAAAGTGAGAGGCCAGACGTGTGCCTCTTCGGTGATAGCTTGGTGTGTTCGATGCACTAGGGACGAATGGTTTCCTAGGGCAACACGGTTAAGTTCCTCATCTATAGTCTAGGTTAACTCCATTTAGGTTTGGCGACTCTTGTTTTCATGCTCGGGTTCGGTTGCCATCCACTCGATTGTCGTTTTTCTGTTGAATTACTTGCATGAGACTTCATCATCACCTTTGTTGTTTCAGTCGTTTGGGCGTGACATATAAAGTTGAGCGAAAGCCCGTTTTAAGATGGGTGGTGCTATAGTGATCGATCAACTATAACCGACGTTGCTACAGTAGTGCAGATCACAACTTGTTCATCTACTGCACAACTCATACCAATGTAACTCGTATATATAGTTCTAGATAACTATTGCATGATGACGTGTACCATGCCATTATATTGAGTGATAACCATATGGTAATAAATTATTAAGGATGTACTACCTCGGTATAAAAATAGTTAGAATTCTAGTTTTTTTTCTTTCTAAAATGGTTTTATAAAGGTCTGTCGTGTTTTTTCTTCAAAAAAGGGCAGACTCTAAAACCTGCATCGATAAATGAACTCTAATAGGAAATTTATCTACAATACCAGATTATAAGATGACATCTACAACACAAGATTATATATGAAATACAATTTATTAACTATATATAAGGAAATCGGTTCGATGCTGTTGAAAGCATTATTGAGAAAATCTTTAATAGGTAGTTGCTCGGTTGGCTTACGAATAAGGGATTAATAGGCTAATCGGTCAATCTATCATTTTATCGGCTCTATGTTGACCTTAGGAGCAACGATTGCCTGGTCAGTTAACTAGTTAATTGGCCGGTTTCTTAAACAAGCTTGTAAGCATGTCACTAGTGGACAGACCCCCCTTTCGTCCAGCCCAAAAAAGGCATCGCTCCCGGTTCATTTCAGAACCGGGACCGATGCCGGGCAACGGTCCCGGTTCGTCTGGAATGGGCAACGGTCCCGGTTCATGTGAGGCAACGGTCCCGGTTGTTGCCACAAACCGGGACCAATGCTCTGGCGACCAACACGTGGCGCACTGCGAGGCATTGGTCCCGGTTGTTGGCAAAAACCGGGACTGTTTCCCTGGCTATATAAGCCCCCAACCAACACTTTGCCATTTTGCCTCAAAAATTTTCAGGATTGTCTTGGGGTGGGGTGGGTGCTAGAATTTTTTTCCTTTGATTGCACACCAGGTGTTCGACGAAATGTCCGATCCACACTTAGGTCCTCAGAACACCGTATCCTCGGCCGAGGTTAGCAACCTTATCTTCTCCATCTGTAACTGATACAAAAATACTGCACGTGTGCATATATAGTGGTCTTTTCACTATTCACGAAGTTATTGTAATGGTTAATTATATGACGCAGATGGAAGCACGGATGCGATGGATGTACAACGGTCGACGCGGGTTCGAGTTTATTACAAACCTGCATACATTTCTCAATGTGGCTAATGCAAACAAAGTGGATAATTTTATGCCTTGTCCCTGTATTGACTGTCGGAACGTGGCGGAGTACTCTTCCTCGAGAACACTTCAAGGCCACCTGCTTCGGAGAGGTTTCATTCCCGGATATTATTGTTGGTCCAAGCACGGAGAAAGAGGGGTTAGGCAGGAAGACAATGAAGAAGAGGAGGATGATGATAGCTATCCTATGTCCCCTGAAGAATTCGGTGACACTGCAATGGAAGACAATGAAGAAGATGGAGCTCCTCGAGGTGACAATGAAGAAGAACAACGGGAATCGGATGAGACCGCTGATGGTCTTGGTCGGGTCATCTCTGATGCAAAGCGAGACTGTGAAACAAGAAAAGAGAAGGAGAAGTTGGAGACCATGCTAGAGGATCACAAAAAGCCCTTGTACCCAAATTGCGAAGATGGCAGCACAAAGCTCGGTACCACACTGGAACTGTTGAAATGGAAGGCAGATTTTTGTTGTTCTGACACCGGATTTGAGAAGTTACTGCAAATAATGAAGTCGAAGCTTCCACCGGATAACGAATTGCCCGCGACAACACACGAAGCAAAGAAGGTTATCTGCCCTCTAGGATTAGATGTGCAGAAGATACATGCATGCATTAATGACTGCATTCTGTACCGCGGTGAAAAGTACGAGAGTATGGATAAATGCCCGGTATGCACTGCGAGTCGGTACAAGATCAGACAAGATGACCCTGGTGATGCTGAGGGAGATGACGAGCCCCCGAGGAAGAGGGTTCCTGTTAAGGTTATGTGGTATGCTCCTATAATACCACGGTTGAAAGGTCTGTTCAGAAACAAGGAGCATGTCAGGTTGCTGCGATGGCACAAAGAAGACTGTAAGAAAGACGGGAAATTGAGACACCCCGCTGATGGGTCGCAGTGGAGAAAAATCGAGAGAGTCCACTCAGACTTTACAGATGAAGCAAGAAACTTATAGTTTGGTCTAAGTACAGATGGCATGAACCCTTTTGGAGAGCAGAGCTGCAATCACAACACCTGGCCTGTGACTCTATGTATCTACAACCTTCCTCCTTGGGTGTGCATGAAGCGGAAGTTCATCATGATGCCAGTGCTCATCCAAGGACCGAGGCAACCCGGCAACGACATTGATGTGTACCTAAGGCCATTAGTCGATGAACTTTTGGAGCTGTGGGCCAAACCAGGTGTACGCGTGTGGGATGAGGACAAACAGGAGGAATTTGACCTGCGAGCGTTGCTTTTCGTAACCATCAATGATTGGCCCGCTCTTAGTAACATTTCAGGACAGTCAAACAAGGGATACAATGCATGCACGCACTGTTTAGATAAGACTAAAGGTATATATTTGGATAAATGTAAGAAGGTTGTGTACCTCGGGTGTCGTCAATTTCTGCCGCCCAATCATATCGTGAGAAAGAAAGGCAAGCATTTCAACGGTGAGGCAGATCACCGGAAAAAGCCTAAGCTCCCTAAAGGTGCTGATGTATTTGGTATGGTCAATGACCTAGAAGTAATCTTTGGAAAGGGTCCTGGCAGTCAATCTGTTCCGAAAGACGTCGTTACCGGACACGCGGCCATGTGGAAGAAGAAATCTATATTTTGGGAGCTACCCTATTGGGTAGACCTAGAGGTCCGTTCTTCAATCGACGTGATGCACGTGACGAAGAATCTTTGCGTGAATCTGCTAGGGTTCCTAGGCGTGTATGGGAAGTCAAAAGATACACCAGAAGCACGGGAGGACCAACAACGTATGAAAGACCCATACCACAGGCATACTGATAAAGGGCGTCTAAGCAGCTACGCTCTTACCAAAGCAGAGAAGGAAATCTTTTTTGAATGCCTTAGAAGTATCAAGGTCCCGGCAGGCTTCTCGTCAAATATAAAGGGAATAATAAATATGGCAGAGAAAAAATTCCAGAACCTCAAGTCTCATGATTGCCACGTGATTATGACGCAGTTGCTTCCGGTTGCATTGCGGGGGCTTCTACCAGAAAATGTTCGAGTACCCATTGTGAAGCTATGTGCATTTCTCAATGCAATATCTCAGAAGGTAATCGATCATGCAAGTCTGGAAAGGCTACAGAAAGATGTGGTCCAATGTCTCGTCAGTTTTGAGTTGGTGTTCCCCCCGTCCTTCTTCAATATTATGACGCATCTGCTGGTTCACCTGGTCGACGAGATTGCCATTCTAGGTCCTGTATTTCTACACAATATGTTCCCCTTCGAGAGGTTCATGGGAGTTTTAAAGAAATATGTTCGTAACCGTGCAAGGCCAGAAGGAAGCATCTCCAAGGGCTATGGAACAGAGGAGGTCATTGAGTTCTGTGTTGACTTTATTCCTGACCTTAAGCCGATTGGTGTTCCTGAATCGCGGTATGAGGAGAGACTGAGTGGAAAAGGAACGCTAGGAAAGAAAGCAAAGATATTTCAGGAAGGGCATTCTTTGACTCAAGCACACTACACAGTTCTACAAAGTTCTATCTTCGTCCAACCGTATATCGAGGAACACAAGAATGTTCTACGCTCCAAGTTCCTAGGGGAGGATGACCAATGGATTCAAGTCAAACACATGGAGACTTTCGGCACTTGGTTGCAATTACGTCTCATGCATGACACCACTATTGGAAATCAACTCTACTTGCTGGCCGCGACACCGTCTGAGACTGTATTGACTTTCCAAGGGTACGAGATAAATGAGAATACATTTTACACGGTCGCCCAAGATAAGAAGAGCACCAACCAAAACAGTGGTGTCCTCTTTGATGCAACAAACGAGGATGGTACAAAGTACACATACTATGGTTACATAGATGAGATATGGGAACTTGGCTATGGACCTACTTTTAAGGTCCCTTTGTTTCGGTGCAGTTGGGTCAACATGAATGTAGATGGGGTAAAGGTCGACCAGCTGTACGGAATGACAACAGTGGATCTCAAGAATCTTGGTCACACAGACGACCCATTCGTCCTAGCCAAAGATGTGGCTCAGGTTTTCTATCTGAAGGACATGTCTTCTAGACCGAAAAAAGGAAAAACAAGGATACGAATACATCAGACAATGAGCCCATGCGTCACATAGTTCTTTCAGGAAAAAGAAACATCGTGGGAGTCGAGGACAAGACAGACATGTCTGAAGATTACGATAAGTTTCATGAAATTCCTCCATTCACAGTGAAAACTGACCCAACTATCCCATTAAGCAATGAAGATGATCCGTGGTTACGACCCAAGAAGCGATCATAAGAAATGTAGGAAACAAGTGATGTGTAATAATGTATTGAACCATTGGTGATTTTTTTGTGATGTTTGCAATTAGCCAAGTTTGAACATGATGCTTTCCAATTGTAGTGCTTTCCAATTTCAAAATGCGGTCAAAACGGGGCAGGGGGGCATGGCCGGTGATAGCTAGGTGTGGAATCTTGCAAAACTCTTTGTAGATCTCTGATGAAATGAGTACTTGTGCACTTGGAAATGTTTTTTTGAAAAAATAAAGAGCAATCTATCAAGCACTTGTAGTTCAAATTTCACCCCGTTCCAACTGAATTGGCGGCAATTTGTCTTTTTCAGCAGAGGTGCATAAGAAACATTTTACATGGAAACTTTTGTAAATTGTGAATAAAATTAGGTCTAGTATAATACAAAAATGGGTTGGTTACAATTGACATCAAATATTTGGTAGATCCTTCACAAAAAGACCCTACTTTCGGCACTCGGAAAATGAAAAATGGATTTTTCGTGCAACGGAAATGAAAACTTCCTTTGGCAAACTTGTTGGCCATTCAAATATACACACATATGCAAAATATGAGATCATTTGGGGAAACTATCATTTGAAATTAGCTATAACTTCGGCCATTTGGCTTGAAAGCCATGAACCTTCATACTCGATAGCCCATTATGAGAAGACTTTTTTAATAGATTTTCATTATTCCAAGTTTGTTGGTTTGTATGGTTACTAGGACATAAATTAGGATGCAACGCGAAGGTTTTATATTTTTTTGATTTTTTTTGAATTGTTTAAGCACAGATTTCAAAATGCGGTCAAAACGGGGGAGGGGGGGCATGGCCGGTGATAGCTAGGTGTGGAATCTTGCAAAACTCTTTGTAGATCTCTGATGAAATGAGTACTTGTGCACTTGGAAATGTTTTTTTGAAAAAATAAAGAGCAATCTATCAAGCACTTGTAGTTCAAATTTCACCCCGTTCCACCTGAATTGGCGGCAATTTATCTTTTTCAGCAGAGGTGCATAAGAAACATTTTACATCGAAACTTTTGTAAATTGTTAATTAAATATGGTCTAGTATAATACAAAAATGGGTTGGTTCAAATTGACATCAAATATTTGGTAGATCCTTCACAAAAAGACCCTACTTTCGGCACTCGGAAAATGAAAAATGGATTTTTCGTGCAACGGAAATGAAAACTTCCTTTGGCAAACTTGTTGGCCATTCAAATATACACACATATGCAAAATATGAGATCATTTGGGGAAACTATCATTTGAAATTAGCTATAACTTTGGCCATTTGGCTTGAAAGCCATGAACCTTCATACTCGATAGCCCATTTTGAGAAGACTTTTTTAATAGATTTGCATTATTCCAAGTTTGTTGGTTTGTATGGTTACTAGGACATAAATTAGGATGCAACGCGAAGGTTTTATATATTTCTGATTTTTTTTGAATTGTTTAAGCACCGATTTCAAAATGCGGTCAAAACGAGGGAGGGGGGGCATGGCCGGTGATAACTAGGTGTGGAATCTTGCAAAACTCTTTGTAGATCTCTGATGAAATGAGTACTTGTGCACTTGAAAATGTTTTTTTGAAAAAATAAAGAGCAAACTATCAAGCACTTGTAGTTCAAATTTCACCCCGTTCCACCTGAATTGGCGGCAATTTGTCTTTTTCAGCAGAGGTGCATAAGAAACATTTTACATAGAAACTTTTGTAAATTGTTAATAAAATATGGTCTAGTATAATACAAAAATGGGTTGGTTCAAATTGACATCAAATATTTGGTAGATCCTTCACAAAAAGACCCTACTTTCGGCACTCGGAAAATGAAAAATTGATTTTTCGTGCAACGGAAATGAAAACTTCCTTTGGCAAACTTGTTGGCCATTCAAATATACACACATATGCAAAATATGAGATCATTTGGGGAAACTATCATTTTAAATTAGCTATAACTTCGGCCATTTGGCTTGAAAGCCATGAACCTTCATACTCGATAGCCCATTTTGAGAAGACTTTTTTAATAGATTTGCATTATTCCAAGTTTTTTGGTTTGTATGGTTACTAGGACATAAATTATGATGCAACGCGAAGGTTTTTTATTTTTTTATTTTTTTTGAATTGTTTAAGCACCGATTTCAAAATGCGGTCAAAACGGGGGAGGGGGGGGCATGGCCGGTGATAGCTAGATGTGGAATCTTGCAAAACTCTTTGTAGATCTCTGATGAAATGAGTACTTGTGCACTTGGAAATGTTTTTTTGAAAAAATAAAGAGCAAACTATCAAGCACTTGTAGTTCAAATTTCACCCGTTCCAGCTGAATTGGCGGCAATTTGTCTTTTTCAGCAAAGGTGCATAAGAAACATTTTACATAGAAACTTTTGTAAATTGTTAATAAAATATGGTCTCGTATAATACAAAAATAGGTTGGTTCAAATTGACATCAAATATTTGATAGATCCTTCACAAAAATAAAGAGCAAATATTTGAAAATGCATTTTTAATTGAAAATAGTAAAATTGTATAGTTAAAAAAATATTTTTCAAAACAAAAAATGGTTTTGGATTAGTTAATTAAATTGAAGCACTTTTGCTGTTAAAAGTTTTTTCAAATTCCAAACAAAACATCATTTTAAATTGAAACACCTAACTAATTAAAAAAGAAAATAAATTTGAAAAGGGCGGGAAGCCGAAACATTGCATAAAAGGGCCATCGATCCCGGTTGGTAGCACCAACTGGGACCAAAGACTCAACGGTTCCGGTTGGTGCTACCAACCGGGATCGATGACCCTGGTGCGACGTGGCAGCACTACGCCCCTCCCCGCCCAGGCCAACGATCCCGGTTGGTAGCACCAACCGGGACCGTTGAGTCTTTGGTCCCGGTTGGTGCGACCAACCGGGATCGATGGCCCTTACTATAATACGCGCAACCTCTTCTTCCTCCCCCAACTCCACCAAATCCCCCAACCTCTTCTTCTTCCCTGCGGAATTCGCCGTCGACGCCGGCAGGCTGCCCGCCGATTCGACGCCGTGGACACGCAGCACCGAGCCCCGTCCCCGAGCCCGCTTAACGGCTACACACTCGCCGTGAGCTCTTCTTCCCCCTTCCAACCTCCCCTTGTTGGCTTCCCGTGCGCCGCCGTCGAGCTTGGAACCGCTCCCCGCCGCCGTCGAGCTTCTCACCCGCGCCATCTTGCTCCCCGTGTCCCCAGCTGTCGAACGCACCCACCTAAGCCCCTCTACATGCGCTGAATCGTCGACGCCGTCGGAGCTGTCCCCTGCACCGCCGCTGTACTCGTCGCCGTCGTCACTCCGGCAGGCCTTCGGCGACGCCACCACCCCAGATCGACGCGCGGCCCACCCCTGGTTCGAACGCGACACGCCCCGCTCCATCCCGTGGCCTGCAGCGAGCTCGGGCTCGACCTCGCCGGCGGCCGTCTCCGGTGGCCTCTCCGGTGAGGCTGGCCGGTGGGCCCGCCCAGTCAGGTCCACTGTTAGTGGCTAATTAGCCACTGACTGGTGGGCCACCCCCTCCTAATTGGCCTGTTAAAAAGAAATTAATAGTTAATTAGTTAACTGTTGTGAATGACATGTGGGCCCTGCCTAATTTAATTTAATTAAAATGATTAATTAGCACATGTGTTAGTATGACATATGGGGACAACCCCTTGTTATTAGTTAAATTAATTAATTTAATTAAACAGTCACTGACCAGTGGGACCCACTGGTCAGTTAATTAAAAATGATTATTAATTCATTTAATAATTAATAATAGAATTATTAAATAGGAAATTTGATTTAATTGATTTAAATATTGGATAAAACTTAATAAATTAATATCTTTTAATCCGTAACCCGGATTAAAATAATTTATATATGAAAGTTGCTCAGAAAAATTCAACGAATCCAAATACGATATCCGTTGCTCTACCACACCCCCCTAACATACCGAACATCGAACCGCCCCCCTCCGGACTGCCAGTCCGATGAATTGTCCGGTACTGCTACAGTACCCGGATCAATTTATTTCGAACACGAAAGTTGTTCGGAATAGGTCAACTAACCCGGATACACAACCCACACGCGTGTCAGATGTCCACGACACCCCCGGCTTGATCTTTTCCCCCTCCGGACACCTTGTCTGGTAATCACCTTGTCCGGACGAGTAGTGTGGTTGGGTTGTTGAGTGTGTCATGATAGTGAAAGCCTTCATAAAATCCTTTGTCGCTGACACCTTAAGGTTTACGAGTCCATCATACTATGCCCACATTATCTGGTGAATTTGCTATGATTGCCGTGTATTTACTGTTTCTCCCCCCCTTTAATCTCCGGTAGACTCTGCTGCTACCGTTGACTACACCGCTGCCGCCTACGATTTGCATTATAATAGCTTGCAATTCTTAATTTGCAGATACTATGGATCCAATATTTCATAGAGATGAAAATGAGGAAAACTTGCTTCACGATATGATCAACGACAATGAAGGTCAAGATGTCACCCGCCGGTTTCTGAACGATTCCGGTGAGGGAGACGAGTCTCTCCACCGAGAAGAAGCATCAGACGGGAGACAAGCCGGCTCCGGCTCCGCCTCCGGCGGAACCTTTAATCTCGAAAACACCGGCGAGGTTGATATATATGTAAATTACTGTTAATGATAATGCAGCTGTATATGTACATGCATATATTAACACTCTTTCTTCTTTTAGCCCTCCGGATCCGGATCCGACCATTCCTCCGCAAGACCGAAACGAGGCCCAACCAAAAAGTTGGCTGACAATGTGAGGTATAGGATCGAAGAGGTCGGTCCAGACGGCGAACCGTTAGCTCCGGACGATGTCAAGAAAAATTTTGTGAAGGCATGCGGAACTCTCGTGAGGGACAACATCCCGATCACCATTCGAGAATGGATGCAGCTAAAGGACCCTACAATCTCGTTTGTGTGCGACACCATGAAAGACAGGCTTTGGAACATGCTCATGCATAATTTCCTCCTGCGGATGCCAGAGGTAGATAATCCAGCTCAGGAGGCGGCAGCTAGACTGGAGCCAGAGGCTAGAGTCAAGAAGTTTGCTCTCAGCAAGATGGCCGAGCAATTCAAGAATTGGAAGAAAAACTTGTACCTAAAATATGTCAAGTTAGACAAGATTCCAGATTTCGAACACGGCTATGGTAAGATAAGAGAGCAGTGGGATGATTTTGTGGCGTACAAGAAATCGGAGCACGCACAGCAAAGGTCTGAAATAAATCAGACGAATGCCGCTAAGAAGAGTTACCACCATAAAATGGGGCCTGCTGGCTACGCCGGTTGCATGCCTAGGTGGGAGGCAATTGAGGCCAAGTATTTTGATGCCGGGATCACTCCAGAGCCTACAACATGGAACGAACGGACAAGAAACTGGTTTTATTGCCATGGGGGCACGTTGGACCAAGATGGGAAGGCAATATATAACCAGTCACACATAGATGATCCCCTGCTGCCCATCGATGATATTAGAGATGCAGTACGTGATATTGAAGAGGGACGGTTCATTCCCGATAGAGAGGACGACGAGCTCACACGCGCCCTAAAAAATAAAGAACACCCAGGACGAGCACGAGGCACGCCAGGCTCCAAGTGTTGGAAACTTGCCTTCCCTTCGGAAAGCAAGAAATATCCAGATAAAAGCCATCAGAGGAGGAAGGAAAGGGAGGCAGCTGAGAAAGCGGCGGCTGAGAGAGAGAAAGTGGCGAATGAGGCTGAGAAAACGGCTACCAAAGTGTTGGAAATATGCCCTAGAGGCAATAATAAAATGTTATTATATATATATTTCCACGTTCGTAATTAATGTTTATATTTCTGTGCTATAATTGCAATGACCCTGACTGTGAGATTCAGAAGAAAACTCATTTGCATGTGTGGAAATGTAAACACCAAGAGTTCCTGGTTTAGCCTCTAAGACCAGCTCATGTGCTAACTGATGATTACGTTTTCTTAATCATGGACATTGTTCTTGTAACAAGGATGTCAGTAGCAATGGGAACATATTGTTAGCAGAACAATGATGTTGAACCGACCCCAGTATTGAATGATATACTTAGAGATCACATCGTAACTACGTTATAAGTCATATCATGAAATGTTATCATATACGTAATTCCTTAGACCATGAGAGTATCGAGTTGCTTCACACAGGAAGACATGCTTTGGTTCTTAGATGAATCCTCCCGTAAATGGGAAGTAGTAAAATAAGTTCTGGGTATGTCAGATGGTGTGGCTAGTGACTGTGATAGTTCAAGAATGGAATTTGCTCCTTCACGATGAAGAAGATATTCACTTCGGGCCCACTCGGTATGACGGTATCCATTATAGTCTGGCCAGACGCATTGTGATTCAGTCACAGGGATACCGGAATACGATAACGAGAAAAGGGACAAACGAGCAAAGAGGATAACGAGTGGCTTGTGTTCAAAAAGTTGTTACACATGGGTGCCAAACTTCTCTCCTCTAAATTTGTCATATATCGCGAAGCAAAGGGAATGGTACATGACTAAACATAATGGTTCACTCGAAGTTTCTTCGTGTATGTGCAGGAGTCAACATGGGTGTCCATGGCTCCGCTGTTGATTATTGGCTATTGACGAAAGGCTGTTGACCTATGTCCGGAAGATGTTCTGAGTCATGTCCGCATTATACCGAACCTATTGGGTCACACACTTAACGAGCAGTAGTCTGTTAGAATACTAGTATGGTAGAAGGTTTAGTGGAAGCAAAGCAGAATAGTTCATACGGGTACCGGAAGTAGTTCCGGAGATTTATGGAATTGTTTATAAGGGCACCAGAAGTAGTTCTGGGTATTTAAGGTTATGTACGGATCACTCTGGAGTAGTCCCAGGTGGTTCCGGAACATATGAGAATGGTACTGGGGAAGTCCTGGATCAACCAGAATAGTTTCCGGATAATCGCTGGGCGTCCCGACAACCTTCGCGGTCATCGGGTGGCTTAAACTGTAACTCGGATGGTCTTGGAAACTATCCGGATGGCTCCGGAACATCCGAGAACGGTCTCGGAAGGTCCTGGAAGTGCTCCAGAAGTGTCCGGAATGTCCCGAAACGGTCCCGGTATGTCCCGGAAGGTCTTGGAAGCTTCTAGAAGCTCATGGAAGGTTCCGGAAGGTTCCGGGCAGTACCACCCACTCCCCTGCGCCCCTGGCCTTGGGGGGCAAGCCACCTAGGCTGCCCTGGCCGGCCAAGGGGTGGGGACGCACCAAGGGGAAGGAATTCCCCTCCAGGTGGGAATACCAAAACCCAAATATGGCAGGTTTCCGGTGGGAAGGTATGGGAAGATTTGGGAGGTTTGGGAGTCCAAGTTGGACTCCCCACCCCCCTTATTGCGCCCCAAGGGCCTCTTGGCCACCTATATAATGTGGGGGAGGGGTGGGGGGCGCAGCACAACTTGTCCCCAAGGCCTATGCGCCACCCTCCCTCCTCTAAACCCCGTTGCTCCACTTTTAGACCCCGGTTTAGACGCTGTTCTAGATCGGAATCCGTTAGGGTTTTCTCCCTCTAGTTTTCTCGGTGGCGTTCATCTCTGGATGGCGGAGCGCTGCTGGATTGCTGCTACGGGATGTGTGGATACTAATGGAGGGGTCGTACCTTCGACCCTTCTTCGAGGAGCTTGTTCATGGGACTTGTCCGTGGGACTAGATCGCGGGACTTGTTCGTGGGATTGATCGAGGGACTGTTCGTGGGAGAACTTGCGAGATCTACTTCCACTACGTCCACGAGCTTCACCAACTCTACTTCCGCTACATCGGTTGGTGAGCCATGACCTAAAACCTTGTATGCAATCTTCTTGGATGATCTTGGGTTCTTGATTCGTAGGCCGAAAATTTTGTTTTCTACTACGTTTCCCAACACAAAGAGCGGCTGCGTAATGTAGAAGAAGGCTTAAAGCGGGCAGAGGAGCTGATCGGCAGACTTAGCCAGCAAAGTGGCGGCCAACCTCAACAGCTCTTGTTAGAAACTGGATTCGATGCTACCGGCGCCCCATCGAATCGGAAAAGCTCCCAAGCTTCCACGCAGCTCCAGCAGGATGATGGTGATGCACTGACAACGGCTGCTCCTAAACGCTACCCAGTGGATTATATCACGGAGAGCACACGTTGTGAGCTTAAGGTGCAAGTGATGAACTTAAAGGTGACGGTGGCGGTCAGCATGGCCCTATCAATCCCGGAGAAACCAACTTATCATTGCAACCCGACTCCAGAAGGGTACGCTGTCGTCATGGTGGATGATGTGATGGATGATTATGAGGAGCTGAAGCTGGACCACCCTGCAGGTGAAGATGGGGAGCTGAAAGAACTAGGAGAAGAAAAAAAGGGGAGTGTTCTATGGCGAAAGGAGCACATCGTGCTTCCAGATTATGTGCCGCCAAGGTCACCCACTCTTCAGAAGAGCAATCCACCTTCGCCGCCACGTGACCATTCTTCACCGCAACCATCGCCTTCACCGCCTCACCACTCTCCGGCTCAGCTGTCTCCACCGTCGCTTCAGGCATCTCCACCGTCGCCTCAGCCGTCTCCATCTCCTGAGCCTCAGAGCCAGAAGCGGAAGCGTACCTATACTAGGAGGGGCAGCAAGAAATCACCGAAACGTAAGCGATCACCCCTCCCAAAAGTTCCTCATCAGAATATGAAGAAGCTACCCGGAGATATGACACCTGAGGAACTGAAAGTGTCCGTAAAAATGTCTTATGAAAAGTGGAAGATTGATGTGGCCAACAAGAAGAAGCCGATAGAGCCATTGTTCCCGCGCACCCCAAAAGATCACGCCGCGTGCGCGAAACTGAAGAAGAAGCTTCACAACCCCATACCGCTCACATCAGACTATGAACGCTCTATTACAAAGTCGGCTGAGGCAAAAGAGCGGAGAGTCGGAAAAGAGATTGCCCAGCTCGGACTACAAAAAGAACAATCGATCGAACCGCTCAAAGTGCACACTTGGCCGCGCCCCCAGCAGCATCAGGTCGATGCGTATGATCCGAACAAAGATCCGGAGTTTATAAGACAGTACGGAGCAAAAGCCCAGGCAGTAGGATTGTCTATTACTGATTACCTGAGCCGTCTGGATGAGTTCGGGAACGACGAGGAATTCGTACCGGCATACCAATACCAACACGGGTATCCTCTCGTCAAACCCGAGTTAGTCAAGGATCTACCAACAAAGATGCGAAAATTGCATGACTGGTACATGGAAAATTCTGCTAAATCCGAAAACTGGATCTACGCTAAATTTCAGAACGAGCATTACGGGCATGGACAAGGCTTCGATCTGATTGAATTCTTAGAATTATTTCAGTTTTACAATGGAGACGCCATCGACAAATCTATCGTCAGTGCATATTGTCTGTAAGTACCATTAATTTCAGTGATCAAGCCTTTCTAGCTCAGTTCATTCGTTTCATGTACAATCTTACACTCATCACTAAACTAATTATATATGGAGAATGAAGATTCTTGAATGCAAGAAAGGACAAATCTATGACAGTGGGTTCGTTGACTGCCAGTTCGTTCATGAAAGAACTCTCAAAGAGAAGCCCAACCAGACAGAGAACAACTTGTTGCAATCGTTGACGTATTTCGGCACAAGAAGGGAAATACTATTTCCTTACAACTTCGAGTGAGTGTTACTGTCTCGCATACATTCTATTTTGCTTGCTCAGTGTTAAGCGTATAATTGACTCTTTATGCGTGTGCAGCTTCCACTTTATTCTGTTGATCATTGTTCCGGACGAAGGAGTAGTAAAAGTCATGGACCCGGGACGCAAATCTATGAAATCATGGGAGGACATGCAAGCATGCCTCCAGAGGGTTTGGAAACGGTTCACCGCCAAAACACCGGGTCTTCCGGCAAAGCTTACATTTGAATCACTGAATGTAAGTACTACTTGCTAGATCCGTGCATCTTTTTGATTCTAGTTTCAGTATAATTATCATGCTGATTATAATATTCATTGATCTCCGTTCTCGTAAAGTGTTTGAGACAGGGACCCGGGAATAACTTATGTGGATATTATGTCTGCGAGTTCATTCGCCAGACGACCAAAGAGACGGCCGCAACCCGAAACATAAGGAAAATTGAAGTACGATAAACAACATTCAATACTTTAATTTATTGCGTTAAATTGTGTTTAGTTTCATTCATATATATTGATCCCTTTCTTTTAATTAGATCGAACGAATGCCGGACGGTCTTCTACCACGAGAACGCGTGCGAGCAATTCAAGAGGAAATCGCCGGATTCTTATTAGACCATGTCATAGCTCCGACCGGAGAGTTCTTTCACCCTCATTTTTTGGAAGACAAGTGGGCAAGGACCGATGTAAATTAGATCGAACTCGTGTGAGTACCGTTTGTGTAATACATGTTCGACCAAGCACGAGGAATGAGATGGTGTATATGATATATTCGTGACGATAATGTGTAATATATATTGTGGTTCCTTTCATTGTTGCTTTAATTTATATATATATGGTACCATTTAATTGAATACAAAACACAAAATAACATAAATGAAAAAAAATCAGAAAATAGGGCTAAAAAGGGGGGCAGTGGAGCCTCTTCGGTCCCGGTTTGTGGGCCAACCGGAATCATCATTGGTCCCGAGTTATTGGTCCCGGGTGTGAAACCGGGACCGAAGGCCCATATGAACCGGAATAATATGGGGGTCTGTCCACTAGTGTGTACTCCCGCTCACTTTTCTCATAAATAATTAGCTAGGTGAGCAGGATGAAAGGATGCAAATACATTTGCCTAGGGATACAGAATAGATAACCCGACGATGGATGGAGCGAATCAAATCCGGGGCCATTTTTGTGATGGTGACGGAGGGACAAGAGCGTACGTTCGGTGTGGCCGGCCGGGGTCAGATTATGTAGTTGATAGCAGCTAGCAAACGATTGATCCACAGTAGCTGCCCATACAGGCGATGGATATATGTTGCTGTTTACGGATGGTGATCTATATATGTTATGTACCATCGATCGAGCTACTCAATAATGCATGTAGACATCGTTTTCGTTTAGCTGGAAATTAATCAAGTCCATGTCTGCCGTACAAGAGACTCATCATCTGTAACCCCTGTTCCCCAAAGCTAAGACGCCATTGAAATACATACATATGGACCCATATTATAGGTAGGTTGCCATCGTTGGAAAAGCTAGCGACCGACCGGCTGGGGTAGCTGATGTGCACTGTGCTTCGTCTTTAGCGAGAGCTCTTTGTTCATCACGTACTTGGTACGTACAGTAGCTCCCTCCCATGGCGACCTGCTTAATTGCTGCCTCCCGATCGGATCTTCTATCATATCTTTATCTCTCTATCTGGTTACCCATCGGGGGTGTCGCCGTTGCTCACGTGGCCACCTTCTTCCACCACCGCTGTCGCCTAGCTACGTGCCAACAATTGGCCTTTTTTTTGGCCTTTCCTTGCTCAATTTCCTGACCGTACGAACAATAAAATACTAGATGGAAATAAGGTATATTACATGCCACATGAAAAATGTAACTTGCTAACTACTCTTCTGAAAAAACCCTATATATTCAAAAATAACCAATCAAAATGGGCTTATTCACTAAATAATTTGCTCCTGTTTCGTTGATGTCAAAACCTAGTCCTGTTGTCCTAAAAATAAACAAGCGCATAGTTGCATTTGCTATATCATGTCTTCGTGTCAAACACGCTATGTTTATGCACAATCTTCCTCAAGTTCAGAGGGTTGTGGTGTGAGGATGCTCTTATGTCACATTTGGCACATTCATAATGATGAGATACAAGAGATGATAGGAAAAGATCTCCTAAAATTAAGGAATTCAGGTTTCATCTGTCCTGGGTCAAGAATGAGGATTTTCTGCGAATCGCAGAGAATATCTGGTGTAGACATGTTAAGTCTACGGATCCTATTGATGTGCTTAACATTAAGCTAAAAAGGATCAAAACTTATGTTAAAGGTTGGTGTTCTAATAAATTTGGCCATGACAAGAAGAGGAGAGAGTGCATCAAAGAGGAGTTGAGAATGCGCTAATGTTTGATAGGAGAGTAGATTTAAAAGCTGAATTGCTGGATCTTCTAGTCCAGGAGGAGTTATATTGGCTACATCAGTCTCATGAGAGATGGCTGTTAAAAGGTGATAGTAACACTGATTAATATCATAAAATCGCAAATGGGCGTAAACGTAAGAACACTATTCATTCGCTTAAATGCGGTGATGTTGAAATTGAAGGAACCAACAACTTACTGAGTCATGCAACTGAATATTATAAGGAGTTGTTTGGTCATGCTGAAGGTAACAAATTCCATCTAGATCCTAATACATGGGGCCCTGCTGATAAACTCTCTAGGGAGGATAATGATTTTCTTATTAGACTTTTTTCTGTTGATGAGGTGAAATCAGCCTTGTTTGCAATGGATATTAATCGGGCACCTGGGCCTGATAATATTCCTGCTGAGTTCTATCAAGCTTGTTGGAGCTTTGTTAAATATGACATTATGCAATTGTTCGAGGCCTTTCATAAAGGTGAAATCGATGTTCAGAGACTGAACTATGGAGTTATAACCCTTTTACCAAAAGTGTCTGGGGCTGATAGGATTCAGAAGTTTAGGCCCATTTGTCTGCTTAGATGCCCTTATAAACTTCTTACAAAAGTAATGGATCGTAGAGTAGTGGTGATGGTGCCTAAACTGATCATCCTAAATCAAAATGCGTTTGCTAAAGGCCGCAATATTATGGATGGTATCTTGTTGTTGCATGAGCTGTTAAATTACACTCATGTTAAGAAAAAAGTGGGGGTGGTTCTCAAACTTGATTTTGAAAAAGCCTATGATAAGGTTAATTGGAAATTCCTGCTGGATTGTCATAAAATGCGGGGGTTTGATGATAAATGGTGCAAATGGGTGGAGAAAAATTTATACAATGGCAATGTTAGCATCAAACTCAATGGAGCTTTGGGGCCTTACTTTCAAAGTGAAAAAGGTGTGCGCCAAGGAGACCCCCTATCCCCATTTTTGTTTAATCTTGCAGCTGAGTGCCTTACTAAGATGATATCCAATGCCCAAAATAATAACTTACTAGTGGGACTAGCTGCTGATCTCATACTGAAAGGGGTTGCGGTTTTACAATATGCTGACGATACGATTATCTGTATCGAGCACGATGCCGAGCGGGCAATTAATCTCAAGTTTCTTCTGTACATTTTCAAGATGATGTCTGGGTTAAAGGTGAATTTTAATAAAAGTGAGATTCTTATGGTTGGTGGAGATGAGGATATAACCCATTTCTATGTTGATCTTTTCTCTTGTGAGATAGGCAGTTTTCCTATGCAATATTTAGGAATGCCAGTGAGCTACACCAATCTCAAAACTTCAGATTGGGATTATGTGGAAGGAAAATATATTAAAAAGACTTGATGCATGGGTGGGAAATGCTGCTTCTTCTGGTGGGAGGCATACTCTACTCAATGCTGTCTTGACCCAAATCTCGTTCTATCATATGTCGACGTGGCATATGAGTAAGACGTTCATTGAGAAAATTGATAAACATCGTAGGAGATTTTTCTGGCAAGGTGCCGGCGGGAAAAAAGATATCATATGGTCAAATGGTCTAGGATCTGTAGATCCAAAGACAAAGGTGGGCTGGGAGTTAAGAATCTCCGTAAACAAAATATTAGCATGATGGTGAATTGGTGGTGGAAATTAGAGACTCGGACGGGTGTCTGGCAGGACTTGGTAAGGGCTAGATATCTAGCCAATTCCAATGTGGTTATGGTTAAAGCTAAGTTTACTGACCCCCCCTGTTGGAAATCTCTGCTCAAAATTTGGGACTTCTACTTGATGGGTAGGAGGATTAAAGTAAACTCTGGTGATGTGGCCCTTCTATGGCATGACTCTGTTGGCAATAAACCTCCTCTACAATATAAATATCTTGATTTATATGATATCTGCAATTTTCAGAACTGCACCATTGCCCAAGATGTTAATAGTGAGGTTGGTTCCTTTAGAAGAAGGCTCACTCCTACATTAGCTGCCCAGTGGGGAGAAATTGGTGAATGGTTGAGATCCTTACATCTATCTATTGACCATGATCAGGTCTGCTGGGGGCTGCACAAGGGTGGTAAATTCACCACCAAGTCTATGTATAAACACCTTGAAAAGCCTTTGCATGGCTGTAATTTTAGGTGGATTTGAGGTGCTAAGTTACCGCTGAAAACAAAGATCTTTTTGTGGTAGCTATTTCAAAATGTTGTGTTGACTTGGGAGTGATACGTCCCAAACGTATCTATAATTTCTGCTTGCTCCATGCATGTTTTGTGTGACTTTGCCATGTTTTTCTTGAACTTTCATACACTTTTCAGCATATTTGGACTAACCTATTAACTCAGTGCACCCAGTTGCCAGTTCCTGTTTTCTGCTGTTTTTGTATTTCTAGTTTTCCGGCCATTAAAAGTGCTCCAAAAATTGCGGAAAAAATATATAAAAAATCAGCGTCCCGGAAGCTTCCGGAATCATCAAGGAAGGATGGGAGGGCCACCACAGGGACTCCAGAAGGGTCCCTGGCGCGGCCCCACCCTAGGCCGCGCCGGGCACCCTCCTGGCTGCCCTGTGGCCTCCCTGGTGCCCCCCTTTGGCCCTATTTTTACCCCCGCGGAGGAAACCCTGATTCCGGACCCCTTTTCTCCAGAAGCAATTCCGATCTCCGCCGCCATCGCCATCAAGTTTCGGGGAGACAAAATTTCTGTGCCGGCACCCTGCCGGGACGGGGAAGTGCCCCCGGTTTCATCTCCATCGATGTTGCTTCCTCCCTCCATGAAGTGGGAGTAGTTCCTCCTCGGGGCTGAGGTTTCTACCAGTAGCTATGTGTTCTTCTCTCTCTCCCATGATGTGATCTTCGTTGTGATCATAGGCTATGCTAATCTAGGGTGATCCCATGATATTTCCCCTTCCTCTATGTATTGGATTGATGTACTCAATTGATATTATCTAGTATAATCCCCGAGACCAAGGTGACATCGGTCTATTGGACATGGGTTAGAAGAATATTATCATGAGTGATTTCCTCTTTTGTGTGTTGATTGAAGATTGAGAGTCTTTTGGTGCTTGTCTTTGACTCTCCTTGAGATATGTTGTGGTGATTGTGGTACTCTCTTTGGATGGCCGCGGTGACATTGGGAAATCCATTGATTGAGAACTACGAACTTTGAGGTGTGCTTTTGTAGCCCTACATAATTCTCGTCCTCTCTTGACCACAAAGGAATGACCTCCGAGTACGTCTCCATTGCATGTTTTATGGGGAATATCATGTGATTAGACTATGTTAATGTTGTGGAAAGTTGCCACCAGTGAAAGTATGAAGCCTAGGCCTTGTTTCCACCATTGTTACACCGTTTACACTCACGTTTACTACATGTTTGCTTGCTGCACTTTTTATTACAGATTTATATTGCTTCGTTTTGCCTCACCTATCACCTATATTTTACTATCTCTTCGCCGAACTAGTGCACCTATACAACTCCTAGCTGTATTAGGTGTGTTGGGGATACAAGAGACTTCTTGTATCTTAATTGCAGGGTTGCTTGAGAGAGACCATCTTCGACCTCTACTTCCCTGAGTTCGATAAACCTTAGGTCATCCACTTGAGGGAAATTGCTGTTGTCCTACAAACCTCTGCGCTTGGAGGCCCAACATAGTCTACAAGAATAGAAGTGTGAATAGACATCAAGCTATTTCTGGCGCCGTTGCCGGGGAGGTGAGAACTTGAAGGTATATCTTTAGATCTTGCAATTAATTCTTTTTGTTTCTTGTTTTTATTTTCACTAGTTAGGCTTTATGGAAAACAAATTTTTTTTATGAGAGAGCTTTATGAGCTCTATCTTGAGTTAGGACATGAAGTGTTTGAGGAGGAGATCAAAAATCCTATGGAGCTTAATTATTTGAACAACACTCATGATATTAGTAATTTTATTAGCATGTCTTCTTTGAATACTTTTGATACTAATGATATGCAAAACCATAAGCTTGGGGATGCTACGTTTTATGAAGATGGTCTTTTTAGCCCCCCAAATTTTGATGAGGAAATTTATTTTGATGATACTTTGCCTCCTATCTATGATGATTATTGTGATGACACTTATGCTATAAAGAATAAATGTTTGCAAGTGTATCATGATAAGAATGATTCATGTGATAGCTATTTTGTTGAGTTTGCTCCCACTATTACTAATGAGAAGGATTTTGCTTATGTGGAGAGTAACAAATTTTCTATGCTTGTGGATCATGATAAGAATTTTATATGTGATACTTATATTGGTGAGTTTATTCATGATCCCACTGGAAATTATTATGAGAGGGGAATATATGCCTATAGATATTTCAATAATATCAAGTTCCCTCTCTTTGTGTTGAAGGTTTTGAAGTTGCACATTTTTGCCTTCCTATGCTAATATCTTTATGCTTCAATGAGTTATTTCTCTACAAGATCCCTTTGCATAGGAAGCATGTTAGACTTAAATGTGTTTGGTATTTGCTTCTTTATGCTCTGTTTTGTGCTTCAACTCTTATTCCTATGAGAGCATCACTAAAGTCTTAAGCCTATCTTTATGGCTATAAAGAAAGCGCTCTAGGGAGACAACCCTTGTGATCTTTACTTTGAGTTTTTACTTTCTGTTTTTAGTTGTCTTGATGATTGTTTCTACTGTATCAACATCATTGTATCTTTATTTTCAAGCTTTGTGCCAAGTTATAGCCTCATATGACAAGGGAAGTGAAAGTTGTGACATGCTGTCCAGAAAACAGATTCTGTCCTCGTGACGGAAAAAATCAGATAAAATCACCAGTTCATATTTTTGAGCTGAATTGTTTACACAGTTTGCGCTATACAATCACGGAACTTTCGTATGTTCTGAGTTTTTTGATTTGAGTTGAATAAGTACCCCTAAAAAATTCTTTACTACCTGATGTTCTGTTTTTCACAGATTCTGCCACGTTTTGTCTCTCCTAACGTTTGCAAACCTTAAGCTTGTTTTTTATTTGAAAAAACCTTTTGGAAATATTCATAAACAGTGGCTATTCAAGAATATCTTTATATCCAGTGGGGAAAATTTATTTTATTAAGGGTACTAACCTCTCTAATCAGCTTATGATGAGTTATGTATGAATGGAGTTTTCAAGTGTGCGATGGAAGATGATGAAAGAAGATCCGGGAGTGTCAAGCGCTCAATCTTGGGGATGCCCCCATGCATCCCCAATAAATATTCAAGAAGACTCAAGCATCTAAGCTTGGGGATGCCCCCGTGCATCCCCTTCTCCATCAACAATCATCATTTCGTCCTTCGTCTCACTATATTTTTATCACTTCATGCGTTATGTGCTATGTTTGGAGCGTCTCGCTCTTAGGTTTTATTTTTAGTTTTCTTTAGCTTTGCTTGCTGTTCATAAAAAGTTAGATCCCGTCTTACTTTGTGTGGTAGAGAAACACGCTCCACTTTAAAAATCTAGAACACATCATAGGATTCTTCGTGCCTATCTTTTTTGCTGTTATGTGTTCTTTATCTTTTCGTAGCTACTGTCATGTCTAGTTTTAGTCTTAGTTTGTCTTAGCAAGAGCCTTGGCTTTTGTTTAGTTGTTGCTGGAACTCTCTTCAGTTTTCATGTTTATCTTGTTAAGAGAGTTGGTTGTTGCACTGGGTTGTGTCTTTCCTTGAAAGTAGGTAATTGAGGTTGCTATTTAATTTTAGTAGTAACTTGCAATAGTTTTGAGGTATTGATGTGAGTAATGTTTGAACTTTTGGTGTCAAGAGATCTAGCCTATTAGTGGTAGGTGTCGTATTTTGGGCAATCCGTGTTTATTTTCAAAACCTACAAAACTAGTTGAGAACTCTAGCCACTAGATGGATCACTACTCTTCTGAGGGGTCGAATATTAGAGTACACTCACGTACCATGAGTCGAGGATGCGCAAGGATAACCAAACCCCCATACACTCCTCCTCGGGGTACTTGTCTCTTTGTGAACCTCCTTATTAGATTGAGAGTTACCGATAATAAGTTGATGACTTCTCGCCACTCGTTGGTTACCCCAAGTGGAAGGTTTGAGATGTAGTGCAACAGCAAGTTTCCCTCGGTGAAGATACCAAGGTTATCGAACCAGTAGGACTCAGGAGATACAAGTAGGTGGCAACAACGCCAGAAATTTACTTGCTGACTAGGGTGTTGTCGTGGACCTGCACACATCAACAAATAACTTTGCTCCCAACGAGTACAGAGGAGTTGCCAATTCCTCCGGCCTTGTCGTTTACAAAGGATCAACGCAAGAGATAAAAGGTGAAAACAAAAGTAAAAAGCTAAAAGTAATTTGAGGGTGTGAACAATAATGTGAAGATGGACCGGGGTCCCATGATTTTCACTAGTGATGTCTCTCTCCCAAGAGACGATAAAAGTGCTAGCGAGGTAAACAAATCACAGTTGGGCAATTGACAGGATTATGAAGGCACCGCAATGGGCAGTACGCCAAGGTAATTAGACCGAAATCCATCTGCATCTACTACGAATGATCCACCTTGAGATATCTTTCCAGAACATCTCGCTGGTATTAAGTTGCGAATCCCACCCAAAGTGTAAACTCAAAGCAACAGACAACTGCATTAAAAGAACTTTGCGTAAAGTAAACAATCCTTGCACCCGCAGGTACAAGCACCGTTATTTTATCCCTGGTGGCAACAACACATCCCCTAGTCTCATGTTTCTGTCACTCAAGCTAGACATCAAGGGGCTGAACCCACAATCGAGCATAACGCTCTCTCTTGGAGTTGCAAATAAAATACTTGGCCAAAGCAAATACCGCAACGGAGAACATGCAAGAATTTACTAAAGAACAAAATATAAAAGAGAAGAACCAAATATATTACTCATCACAATCTGAACATAGTCTCATAATCCATCAGATCCCAACAAACTCAGCATAGCAACAACAGATTACATAGATGCCTCGATCATGTGAGACAGCTCACGAGGACTCGAAAGTGGAAGCACAAAAGGGGGAGAGATTCATCACATAGCTACTGGTCACGGACCCATGGTCCAAGGAGGACTACTCACGGTACATACGGGAGGCGTCCATGGCTATGGATGGTCTCCCGGAGGGGGTAGCTTCTCCCTGGAGGGTGCCGGAGCTGCTTCTCCAGGCAGCCCCGATCTTGAAACGGCGGTACAGAGGGGAGTTCGCGAGAGAGAGATCGATATTAGGGGTTTCCACCCCAAGGGGTAAATATAGGTGAAGGGGGCATCAAGGGGACCCACGAGGCAGTCAGGAGGGTCCCTGGCGCGGCCCAGGGTGGGGCCGCGCCACCTGCCCTCCTAGCTGCCTGGTGGTGGCCCCCCTTCCCTTTCTTGGTGATTCTAGAAGCTTCTGTTGCGCTGATTTTTTATATATTTTTCCCGGAATTTTTGGAGCACTTTTAATGGCCGGAAAACCTGAAATACAAAAACAGTAGAAAACAGAAACTGGCAACTGGGTGCACTGAGTTAATAGGTTAGTCCAAATAGGTTGAAAAGTGTATGAAAGTTCAAGCAAAACATGGCAAAGTCACACAAAACATGCATGGAGCAAGAAGAAATTATAGATACGTTTGGGACGTATCATAAGTGCATGAGTTCTTCAGACTAATGTGAGTATTGAAAGTTGACACTTCCACCTCCTCATATTTGCTAGCCTCTCTTGTGCCGTGCATTGCCTCCTTCTCACTCCGAGAGTTGGCGTCCACCTTCGCCGGTACATCCAAACCCTTGGCATGATACGCTTTTTCATCATAAACCTCCTTATATCTTTCCTCAAAACAACCACCATACCTACCTATCAAGGCATTTCCATAGCCTTTCCGAGATATATTGCCATGCAACATTCACCTCTTCATGACTTGATCTTCATGTCATACATGTTCCTGCTACACTGGCAGCGACATACATTGCATAAATCATGATAACTACATCTTCTTTATGTTTTGAGTACCTTGTAAAGTGTGAAAGATCTCCTATATTCTTGTAAAATATAGAGTGTTGCCCCTAAAGTGAGGAAAATATCCCAAAGAGGACAAAATCAAAAGATCCCAAAGAGGACAAATGAGAGAAATAGAGAGCCATTGAGGCCACCAAAAAAAATAGAAAAAATAGAAAAAAGAGAAAAAAAAAGAAATAAAAAGAGAGAAGGGGCACACTACTATTCGTTTTGAGAGATCCACACTAGTACTTCATCCTCTATCCCTTGTACTCCATAGTGATCATCATACATGCATATAGCTACGTGGGGACCCTTCACACTATAGAACTTGGCTTGTATATTCCAATGATGAGCCTCCTCAAATAAGCTCTAGGTCTTATTGAGCAATCAAGTTGGATGCACCCCCCTAGTTCCATTGGAGAGCTTACCTTAGCTCACATGTGCATCCGTTGCATGGCAATCCCTACTCCTCACATCATATCTATCATTTGGCTTTCTCTCGCCTATGATTGTCCTCATTGATGTGAGCCTTTCACACCTTTTTTTGTCTTCCTCCTTCACCATATTCTCTCTTTGCCACCCGAAGTGTCAACTTTCTTGCTTACGCTCATCCATTGCATGAGTGCTCAAAATGTTGAAAAGGAGTGGATCATTTTGATTTGTACCTGACTAGTGGTCTGGGGATGAGTCAAGATAAGATTCCAAAGAAGACCAAGTGTGAAACTTTAGTAGATTGAGTTCTCAACACAAAAATAACTTTTTCTCATATATCCCTATCCCCTTTCTTGCATGCAAACACCGTTTGGAGACATTCGAGTCACGGACAACGAGAGCCCTTGCACCTTTATGTTCTTATGTTGCTTGTTTCAATGCTAAATATAGATTCTTGCCTGTTATGACTTGAATTGAATTACATGCCTTGATTGCTTTACTTAAAAGTTCTTATATGGTTGTTAGCATGTCACCACAGAAATTATGCTTGTTATCATTTACCTACTCGAGGACGAGCAGGAATTAAGCTTGGGGATGTTGATACGTCCCAAACGTATCTATAATTTCTGCTTGCTCCATGCATGTTTTGTGTGACTTTGCCATGTTTTGCTTGAACTTTCATACACTTTTGAGCATATTTGGACTAACCTATTAACTCAGTGAAACCATTTTCCAGTTCCTATTTTCTGTTGTTTTTGTATTTCAGGTTTTCCGGCCATTAAAAGTGCTCCGAAAATTCCGGAAAAATTATATAAAAAATCAGCGTCCCAGAAGCTTCCAGAATCACCAAGGAAGGAGGGGAGGGCCACCACAGGGACTCCAGAAGGGTCCCTGGCGCGGCCCCACCCTAGGCCGCGCCGGGCACCCTCCTGGCTGCCCTGTGCCCCCCTGGTGCCCCCCTTTGGCCCTATTTTTACCCCCGCGGAGGAAACCCTGATTCCGGACCCCTTTTCTCCAGAAGCAATTCCGATCTCCGCCGCCATCGCCATCAAGTTTAGGGGGGACATAATTCCTGTGTCGGCACCCTGCCGGGACGGGGAAGTGCCCCCGGATTCATCTCCATTGATGTTTCTTCCTCCCTCCATGAAGCGGGAGTAGTTCCTCCTCGGGGCTGAGGTTTCTACCAGTAGCTATGTGTTCTTCTCTCTCTCCCATGATGTGATCTTCGTTGTGATCATAGGATATATTAATCTAGGGTGATCCCATGATATTCCCCTTCCTGTATGTATTGGATTGATGTACTCAATTGATCTTATCTAGTATAATCCCTGAGACCAAGGTGACAGCGGTCTATTGTGTTGGGGAACGTAGTAGAAAACAAAAATTTTCGTGCCTACGAAACAAGATCCCAAGATCATCCAAGAAAGATCGCATACAAGGTTTAGGCCAATGCTCACCAATGGTTGCAGCGGAAGAAGAGTTGGTGAAGCGGGTGGACGTAGTGGAAGTAGTCGAAGTAGATCTCCCACGAACAGCCCCTCGATCTATCCCACGAACAAGTCCCTCGAACAGATCTCCGAGAAGAAGAAGAAGCTCCTCGAAGAAGGATCAAAGGTATGATCCCTCTACCGGTATCCACACGTCCCGATGTAGCAATCCAGAAGCGCTCCGCCGTCCAGAGAAGAACGCCACCGAGAGAAACTAGAGGAAGAACAGCCTAGCGGCGTCCGGACTAGAACGATCTAACCCGAATAGAGATTTAGAGGCGCGTGGATTAGCTAGGGGAACCTTGGGGCTTTTCTGGTGTAGTTTTGGGGTTGCCCCTTCCCCTGTATATATAGGTGGAAGCCTGGGGTTGCAACTTGGGCGAGGGTCCTCCCCAAAGTCGGTTTTGTCCACCAGGAGGAGTCCAACACGGATTCCAGTACGAAACGCCGCGGACTACGGCGTCTAGGGGGAAACGCCAGGGACCTTGGCGTTTTTCCCTGGCCCCCAAGGAAAGTCTATTTCCCACCGACCTACGGCCTTTTGGACCTTCCTACTTGGTCCAACCTCGGTTTCCGCGTCTTGGAGAGTTCCATAACCCTCCGGATACTTCCATAAGCTCCCGGGAACCTTCCGGAACCTCCCGAAACATTTCCGGAAGTCCCGGAACAATTTTCCCGATGTTCCGTAATCTTTCAACACCTAACACCAAATGTTTTATGACCATTCAAGACCATTCTTGAATGTTACGGAATCATCCGTGATCATTCGGTACCACCTAAAACATTTCTATTGTTACCCGAAACACTTCCGGTTCCACCCGAAACAACTCCGGTGCCTTTCTCTTTTCATCTCCTAGTTCTCTAACAGATTTCTACTCGTTAAGTGTGTGACCCAATAGGTTCGGTATTATGCGGACATGACTCGGAACGTCTTCCGGACGTAGGACAACAGCCTATTGTCGATAGCCAATAATCAACAGCGGAGCCATGGACACCCATGTTGACTCCCGCACATACACGAAGAAACTTCGAGTGAACCTTTATGTTTAGTCATGTACCATTCCCTTTGCTTCGCGATATACGACAAAGTTAGAGGAGAGAAGTTTGGCACCTTTGTGTAACAACTTCTTGAACACAAGCCACCCGTTATCCTCATTTCTCGTTTGTCTCTATTTCTCGTTATTGTATTCCGGTATCCCCGTGACTAAATCACAATGTGTCTGTCCAGACTAGAATGGATACCGTCATACCGAGTGGGCCCAAAGTCAATATCTCTTCATCGTGAAGGAGCAAATCCCATTCTTGAAATATTGCAGTTACTAGACACGCTATCCGATATACCCAGAACTTATTTTACTACTTCCCAGTTATGGGAAGATTCATCTAAGAACCAAAGCACATCTTCATGCGTGAAGCAACTCGATACTCTCATGGTCTAAGGAATTACATATATGATAACATTTCATGATAGACTTATAACGTATTTACGATGTGATCTCTAAGTATATCATTCAATACTGGGGTCGGTTCAACATCATCGTTCTGCTAACAATATGTCCTCATTGCTACCGACATCCTTGTTACAATAACAATGTCCATGATCAAGAAAACGCAATCATCAGTTAGCACATGAGCTGGTCTTAGAGGCTAAACCAGGAACTCTTGTTGTTTACATTTCCACACATGCAAATGAGTTTTCTTCTGAATCTCACAGTCATGGTCATTGCAATTATAGCACAGAAATATAAACATTAATTATGAACTTGAATATTAGTAATAACATACTTTATTATTGCCTCTAGGGCATATATCCAACAGTCTCCCACTTGCACTAGATACAATAATACTAGTTACATAAGTTCTCGCACACCAATGGCTGTCCGGTGTTGCTCATGCTTAGCTCGTGGAAGAGGCTTCGTCATTGGGTCTGACACGTTCAGATCCGTGTGAATCTTGCATACTTTCACATATCCTTTGTCAACGAACTCCCGGATTTTGTGATAACGGCGTTCAATGTGTTTGGACTTCTGGTGGGACCTTGGTTCTCTAGCTTGCGGCATGGCTCCACTATTGTCACAATAGATCTCCATGGGGTCTTCAGCGCTAGGAACCACACCGAGTTCAGTGACGAACTTCTTAATCCAATATCCCTCCTTCGTAGCTTCTGAAGCTGCGATGTACTCCGCCTCCGTTGTAGAATCCGCGACCGTATTCTGCTTAGAACTTTTCCAGCTCACGGCACCCCCGTTGAGTGTGAAAACATATCCTGATTGAGATTTGAAGTCATTTGGATCTTTCATGAAGTTTGAATCCGTGTAACCCTTTACAACAAGTTCTTCATCACCTCCGAACACCAAAAACATATTCTTGGTTCTATTCAGATACTTCAAAATATTTTTGACTGCTACCCAGTGTGCATTACCTGGGTTGCTCTGGTATTTGCTACAAACACTCAGAGCATAGGAAACGTCTGGTCTTGTACATATCATGGCATACATAACAGATCCAATTGCCGAGGCATATGGAACTGTACTCATCTCTACCTGCTCATCAGCATTCTTAGGACACTGACTCTTGCAGAGTACTACACCATGTGACATTGGGAGCAATCCCTTCTTTGAACTCTCCATTCTGAATCTCTTCAGAACCTTGTCTATATACGTGCTCTGGCTTAGTCCTATCAGGCGCCGGGATCTATCTCTATAGATCTTGATGCCCAATATGTAGGCGGCTTCGCCTAAGTCTTTCATCGAAAAACTACTTTTCAATGACTCTTTTATAGTGTTAAGAAATTCTTTATCATTTCCAATCAACAATATGTCGTCTACATACAGTATTAGAAAAGATATTGCGCTCCCACTTACTTTCTTGTAAACACAAGCTTCTTCGCCATTCTGGATGAAGCCAAAACCTTTGACCACTTCATCAAAACGAAGATTCCAACTCCTTGATGCTTGCTTTAGTCCATAGATGGACCTTTTAAGCTTGCATACCTTTCCAGCATCCTCTGGTGCGACAAAACCCTCAGGTTGTATCATGTATACATTCTCCTCGAGTTTCCCATTCAGGAAAGCTGTTTTGACGTCCATTTGCCATATCTCATAGTCGAAATATGCAGCAATTGCTAGTAAAATCTGCACAGACTTGAGCATTGCTACTGGCGAGAAAGTCTCGTCGTAGTCAACTCCTTGCACTTGTCGGAACCCTTTCGCAACAAGCCTAGCCTTATGGATAGTAATATTACCATCCGCGTTTGTCTTTCTTTTGAAAATCCATTTACATTCAATTGGTTTCACACCCTCTGGAGGGATAACCAAGTCCCATACTTGGTTCTCGTACATGGATTCCATTTCGTATTTCATGGCTTGTAGCCATTCAGTGGAGTTGGGGCTCATCATCGCTTATTTGTAGTTCACATGCTCATCATCTTCCAAGATGAATACTTCGTTAGCGTACCACTCAGGTAGCTGACGCACTCTGCCTGATCTCCTTGGTTCAGTCTCTAGCTTCTCAGAAGTTCCTACATCACTTGCAGGAGCTTCCGGTTCCTTCATCGGAATGACTGCCGGAACAACTTCCGCCGTTTCATTCCTTGGTTCCGAAGGTTCACTAACCTCATCAAGCTGTACTGTCCTCCCACTCACCTCTTTGCTAAGAAACTCTTTCTCTAGAAAAGTTCCTCCTTTAGCAATAAAGACTTTGCCATCGGAGGGTGGTAGAAAGAATAGCCTACGGTGTCTTTGGCATAACCTACAAAGTAGCACTTGTCTGCTTTAGGGTCGAGTTTGTTCGGCTGTAAACGTTTTACATAAGCATCACAACCCCAAATTTTCAGGAACGATATATTGGGTTTGCTCCCATTCCATAACTCGTATGGTGTCGTTTCCACAGACTTTGAAGACGCCCTATTTAAGTAAAAGAAACAGTCTCTAACGCGTAACCCCAAAAAGATAGTGGCAGATCAGTTAATGACATCATAGACCTTACCATGTCTAACAAAGTTCGGTTACGCCTCTCAGACACTCCATTTCTCTGTGGAATTCCAGGTGGCGTCAGCTGTGAAACGATTCCACGCTCTATGAGGTGTTCTCTAAAATCATGTCTAAGATATTCACCACCACGATCGGATCGTAGAAATTTGATTTTCTTGTCACGACGATTCTCAACTTCATTCTGAAATTCTTTGAACTTTTCGAAAGTTTCGGACTTTTGCTTCATTAAGTAAATATAGCCATATCTACTTAAATCATCAGTAAAAGTTACGAAGTAGAGATATCCACCGCGCGCCGGTATACTCATCGGTTCACACACATCACTATGTATTATTTCCAATAAGTCTTTCGCCCGTTCAACATGACCTGTGAACGGCGTCCGAGTCAGTTTGCCCATCAGACAAACCTCACACTTATCAAATAATTCGAAATCAAAAGATTGCAAAATCCCATCTTTATGAAGTTTCTGCATGCGTTTCTTCCCGATGTGACCCAGACGGCAGTGCCACATGTAAGTGGTATTTTCATCCTTCTTAAGTCGTTTAGAGCTTATGTTTAAGATGTCGTTACTACATTCAAGATCTAAATAAAACAGCCCATTCTTAATAGGTGCAAAACCATAGAACATATTCTTCAAGTAAATAGAGCAACCATTGTTCTCAGACTTAAAAGTATAACCGTCGCGGATTAAACATGATCCGGACATAATGTTCTTACTAATAGCAGGAACGAAATAACAATTATCTAATTCTATGGTAATCCTGAAGGTAGATGTAGAGTGTAGACGCCCACGGCTTTAGCAGAGATCGTAGCTCCATTTCCGACACGCATCGTCACTTCATTCCTTTCCAGCTTCCTTATTCTCCTTAGTCCCTGTAATGAATTACAGATATGAGCAACAACTCCAGTATCAAATACCCACGACTTAGAGTGAGAGCCGGAAAGAAAAAACATCTATGACATATATAACTTTTATACCTTCGTTGTTAAAACCAGGCTTCTTTCTATCTGCCAGATACTTCTTGCAGTTCCTCTTCCAGTGAGCTTTAGCTTTGCAGTAGAAGCACTCAGTATCTTTGTTAGGGCCAGTACCAAAGGGTTTCTTGGTCTTGGCGCAAGGCTTGCCGGCGCCCTTGCCCTTGGACTTGCCCTTCTTCTTGAAACTGGTGGTCTTGCTAACCGCCAACGTGTAGTTAGGGTCAGCCTGCATGGTAGTCTCCGCATTTTTCAGCATTGCAAGCAGTTCATTAACTGAATTATCCATCCCGTTCATGCGATAGTTCTGAACAAAGCCTTTGAAACTTGGCGGGAGTGACATGATAACAATATCTGTACCCAGTGATTCCGGGACCGGAAATCCCAGCTCAGTCAACCTTTGCCGAAGGCGCATGATCTTTTTCACGTGCTCACTGACAGGTGTTCCTTCCTTCATCTTGCAATTCCACATGGCATGAGTTACCTCATACCGTTCAGTTCTAGCGTGTTTGGCATACAGAGCGTCTAACTCCTTAACAATTAAGTAGGGATCGGTGTTTTCAAACCTCCCTTGTAACCCTGATTCCATACACGCAGTCATAAGACACTGAACTGCGGTGCTATCATCAAGCTTAGTCTGATGCACATTCTGCTCAGCAACCGTGGCTTCAGGCGCCGGCGCTGCTGGGAGAGGTGTCGTCAGGACATAGTCCTTCTTAGCACTCCTGAGTATAATTCCCAGGGAACGAACCCAGTCCGCATAGTTGCTTCCATCAGCTTTCAATTTTTCTTTCTCAATCAACGGACCTAAGTTAAACTGGGGATTGACACGGGCCATTTTAATCTACAACATAAACACAAGTTTCACTTTAGACAATGTTCATAATTAAGTTACACTAATTAATCATACTATTAATTTAATAAGTGCTCCCACTCAGACCAACATCTCTCGTAGTTGATTCTAAGTGATTCAAGATCCAAGTTTAGTCATCCGCCATTGATGTGACATCACTGATGGCTTAGACTGAATTGGTAGGCCAACTTGCCAATCACGCAAGGGTGATTCTTGTTCATCTTTCGATGGGCGTGTTCCGGTAGCAAACTTTTATCCAAACCGTCAAGACAACCAAGTGCAAATGCAGTGTGTTCTTAACACACCCGCCTTTTATGCGTCACACCGTGTGCACCCATGTGACATGACCTACTCCGGTGTGAAACATAGTATAGACGGTGCTACAGTTGGGAGAACACTATCTACTTGATATTATTTTGCGAGAGATCACCCTAATAAAAGACGACTACCGCGCATAAAACAAGGGTGCATCAAAGGGATTAACATCACAGGAAATTCATAAAATATGTGACATGGTATAGCCCTTTGTGTCTTGAAGTTTTCGTTGCCTTCATGACTCCGTGGTTGAAGTCTCCACCCACCACCTTTTGTCCTTGGCGCCAGGACCTCCTCACGGCTTCGGCATGTGTGTTGGGGTCCACCTTCACATCATTGATCATCACCTCGTCTCTATCTATAGCCTTGCCTCAAGCTACTAAACAGTTCTGGCACGCAGGCCATAATTAAGTGACAATCATATGACTCCAGTCATCATGCCGTACCACGGCTCGCAGGCCGCGAAAAATATTACATCATATAGCATCTCATACAAACACATTGCAAATCTTGAAGGCTATACCACATCACATGCATTCTCTGCAAAAACAAGTTAGATCGCTATCTACACGGGTTGTTGCAAATTTTATCGTGGATGTTAAGCAGGTTTACATGGCAAACGAGAAACCCTAGACAAAACAAAACACGATACTTCTTTTTTTGCTAGTTTAACATACGGGGTGCGTGTAGCAACTAATGCCACAAGCCAAACTTCGTTAAACGCGTGACCCCCGTGTGGATTTGAGTTCATAAAATCCACAAGACCGTTCATGTAAAAATTTCTATAGCAAGACTAAGAGTGGTCCAAGGAATTTGATGTAGTCCATGATCAAGGCAACCAACATACTAAAAGCAGCATAGAGGGATCATGGCAAAACTCAAACCTTGTAGCAAAATCTCATCATGCCATCGAGCAAAGAAAAGATCACATGACAGGGAAGCAAACAAGAAAAATCAATGCCTCATATCAACATATGATCTACCTAAACATGCATCTAATCAAGGATCACTCTGATACCACTGTTGGGGAACGTAGTAGAAAACAAAAAAATTTGTGCCTACGAAACAAGATCCCAAGATCATCCAAGAAAGATCGCATACAAGGTTTAGGCCAATGCTCACCAATGGTTGCAGCGGAAGAAGAGTTGGTGAAGCGGGTGGACGTAGTGGAAGTAGTCGAAGTAGATCTCCCACGAACAGTCCCTCGATCTATCCCACGAACAAGTCCCTCGAACAGATCTCCGAGAAGAAGAAGAAGCTCCTCGAAGAAGGATCAAAGGTATGATCCCTCTACCGGTATCCACACGTCCTGATGTAGCAATCCAGCAGCGCTCCGCCGTCCAGAGAAGAACGCCACCGACAGAAACTAGAGGAAGAACAGCCTAGCGGCGTTCGGACTAGAACGATCTAGCCCAAATAGAGATTTAGAGGCGCGTGGATTAGCTAGGGCAACCTTGGGGCTTTTATGGTGTAGTTTTGGGGTTTCCCCTGCCCCTGTATATATAGGTGGAAGCCTGGGGTCGCAACTTGGGCGAGGGTCCTCCCCAAAGTCGGTTTTGGCCACCAGGAGGAGTCCAACACGGATTCTAGTACGAAACGCCGCGGACTACGGCGTCTAGGGGGAAACGCCAGGGACCCAGGCGTTTTGCCCTGGCCCCCAAGGAAATTCTATTTCCCACCGACCTACGGCCTTGTGGACCTTCCTACTTGGTCCAGCCTCGGTTTCCGCGTCTTGGAGAGTTCCATAACCCTCCGGATACTTCCATAAGCTCCCGGGAACCTTCCAGAACCTCCCCAAAACATTTCTGGAAGTCCCGGAACAATTTTTTTGATGTTCCGTAATCTTTCAACACCTAACACCAAATGTTTTATGACCATTCAAGACCATTCTTGAATGTTCCGGAATCATCCGTGATCATTCGTGTAAGGCCCGATATGCGGTACTGTTCCAGATCTAAGTGTTTCCACCCAGATCCGGGGACGAAGCACATATCGGTCCCACCGCGACATATGACAAAGCCATATGCCCCGGATTTCCAACATGATATCACAACATTACAGATACAGGATACAAAATCTCATACAATCGGCATACAACTGCCTCAAATACAATACAACAGCGGAAGATATATGTCTGAGTACAGACTACAATCAAATTCCTACTGGCAAAGAGAAAAGCATCGATCCCATAACCACACGGGTCCAGGCCCTCCGCCGGGATCCGCCTAACTAGTCGTCGTCGAGTCTCCACGTGAAACGTCGATCACCATACCTGTTGTCGATCAGAACCCTGAAAAGAGTTTGGGGGTAGTATCATGAGTACAGAGGTACTCAGCATCCAACTGTAGTGGTCATCTGACCCAACAAGGACTTCATCACTCGTCATTCTAGGACAACTAGTAGTTTACGGTAAGGAAGGGATAAGTGGTGAGGTTGCTGCCGCACTAGCATTTATGAAGTGGCTATCGATCTAGAGAGTAAGGTAAGAAGCCAAGCATTCGATGAGGAATCGCCTCCAACAAGTCTTGCTATCAACTACTTACGCAAACATAACACCTATGCTATCCTTGTCCTCCTCTTCGCATCCCGACGAAGAAGAAGCAATCAAGGCACACGCACACGTTGATCAAGTTATAATAAGATTATCTCAGTTGTTGTTGTCTATGAACAGGACGTAGGTCTCAAGTCGTCCATAACCGTGGACACGACTTCTCGAAAAGATTTAACCCTGCAGGGGTGTACCAACTGCCCATTACAAGGCTCCGCACGCACGTCCATCACTCTCAGTTGCTACCCATCATAGGCAACCATTTTATGATTTAGTTCCAAGAGATCCGAAACGACAAGTCCCTCTAGCTAACAACGAACAAATCCGGGTGGTCCCCGGTGAGTCGACATCCAACTCAAAAGCCGGCCGCGCTCTTGAACTGGTCTCTACCGTCTGTCGCTGGTTTGGATAGCCGGTTAATCACACATTGGGAAACCGGGTCCTCAGCCGGACAAAGTGGGCCAGCAAGGGAACTATGTCCTCACTGGTCCGGGTTATTTTAAAGGATGTCTGCCAGGAGCTACCCGACAGGCATATATGCATGGTTTTCAAATGGTAAATCAGCTTGGGCCACCACTAGAAATGTTTGAAGCTAGATAGGTAAGAAAAGGGGACCCCATAAAATCCCACACGCGGTTAGGCACGCTCAGTCTTAAAACCAATACCCGGAACTCGGATCCTAGGTGACTCGAATGGAACAAAGCGTCGGGGCGGGATAGCCTAGACCTTCCATCCTTCGTCGAATATAGTCAACATTATAATAATCATATCATCAACAACAATATAATAATCAGGTGATATCCCAACCCAAAGAGTAACAGGGTAACATCGTAGCATCCTAAGCATGCATACTAAGCAGGGGCTGAGCAACGAGCAATAGTAACATAGCAGTACATGGTTTGCTGGGAGGGGACATGGCTGTATCGGTTTGAAAGAGGCTGTAAACATGTGGTAGGATCAAACATCGCCTAACCTATTCTAGCATGCAAACCGCTGGTTGAAATAGAATGGATCATAAGTAATGTATAGTCCTTGCCTGTTGATAAGTCGGGTTCCGAAGGTGTAGCCGATCGCAAGCTCGCATCGTCGGAAGCACACAAGACGGTAAACACTGGAAAGCAATCAACGAGCAAGCATCTATTACTACGAGGCAAACATGAGCAAGCATCAACAATAAGAAACACGAGACATCGCACCTACCGTCGAGAGAGGTTACTAACGGTTTAAGTGGAGTACTCGTCACACACGACGATACCGCACGTTTACGGTGGTTCAAGTTGTTTAGCTAAAGGTGATCAAACAACGGTTATTAACATGGCAACTCAATCAAGCATGGCATAGCACACAAACATGGCAAGAGGTGAAGCACAAAGTAAACTATCTATGCTAGTCAATTTAAGTGAGGCACAACCTAAACATGGCATAACACTAAGTGTCGCACGATGATTAAAGGATTTGGTACTGTTCTGCCCTATACCATATTTTAGGTTGGTTAACAACAGCAAACAATAGCATAAACACAAAGTACACGGAAAACTAATCAAGTTACATATAAAGAACACTCCAAACGGAGTTACGGTTAAAAAGATATAAGCAAGACAAGTTATGCACACAAGCTGTATAAACAGGGGTAAATCTATATGAAAAAGTGCAGCAACATGACATAGCAATACATGGGATGAAAGTAGACATGATGCTTAACAATATGCAACTGGAATCACTCAATTCCGATGAACGGTTGCGAAGCAATCGCCATCCGAAGTTGCAACAAAATAACAGTTTCAGCAACAACAGCACAATAACATCAGGATCACCACTTTGGAGCAAGATATAAACATGATGCAGCAAGAAAATATGGCATGTGAATGCATGAAACTGAAGTAGAAACATTTCTTAACGCAACGCAAAAGGAATCAATGCAATAGGCCTCATGGATTTCTTACAATCATCATGCAAAGTAGCAACAAAATAATAACAGCATCACATAACAGGAAAAAGTAGCAGTTTAACGGCCCGATGCCCTGTTCAGCACACAATTACACAATCAAGTTGAGATCAAATGAAAATTCTCACAAAAGATGAATTAAAGTACACGCAATTCTAAACAATTCGACTTTTGGGCGCAACGCGATCCGAGCTACGGATCGCTTGCTATCGTCAACGCGGAATCGAATCAGCAACACAATTTTCCAGACTTAGGAAAATTCGCAGGCTTCAACGGAAAAAAAAATGGAGCCTCACCCACTGGGCCACGGCCCATCTGGCCGCTGGGGATCTGGCGCCTGGCCTGGGCTCGGATCTGGCGCGGTGGGCCGCTAGGGAAGCCGGCCCAACAGCGGTTGGAGCGGAGGCAGCCGGCTGGCTGCGCTGGTCCTCCCGAATGGGGCTCGTCGGCTACGCCCGACGCCGGCGTGGCGCGCGGCGGCGCAAGGCGAGGCGGCGGCTCGCCGGCCACCGCGGGACGGAGGAGGCGACGAGGGGGTGAGGGAGGCAGGCGGCTGCGGTCGCACGGGCCGTGCTCGGGCGGGCGCTGAGCTCGGGCGGAGCTCCGTCCATGGCGCCACGGCTGCGGGTCTTGCGGGGGAGAAGGAGAGGCAGAGGGTGAGAGGGAGAGCGAGAAGAGGAGAAAGGGAGAGGAGAAGGGGGGGCGCCGCGGTGGAGTGCTTGCCGGAGCTGCTGCCGGCGGCGGCGGCGGCCTCGAGATCCCACGGGATGGAGGCGGGCACGGCTCCATGGGAGAGAAGCTCGGGGAGAGAGAGAGAGGAGGGAAAGGCTGCAGGCGATCTCGGCCCTCCGATCTCGCGATCGGACGACTGCAAACGAATCTGGGCTGGATCCAGATCTGGGGGCTAGGGTTTGCTGCGAAAATTGGGGTATTTGGGGCTAGATTTGGGGTTGGTGGCTGCCTAGGGAAACCCTAGGTGGGTGGGAGTGTGGTGGTCTTTATATAGCATGGGTGGCTGGCAGTTTGCAAAAACATCCCCGGTTTTTATCTCGTGCGCGCGGTGCTCACGTTTCTGACCGTCGGGGGTCCGCAATACCTCCGATTCGGGTAAAACTTCGACCTGCGCGATCAGCGAGTCGAGCCGGAGGCGTTCACCTCGCGCTGGAACCGTTCCGAAAACACTTTCCAGCGCGCTATAAAAATATCCCGTTTAATTATTAAACGGGTTTTTCGTTCCGTTGGCTGCGGCTGGTCTCGTGCGGTTTTCGCAACGGTGATCGGGTGAAACCCGGTGTCGCAAGGTCGAGTGTCAGGGTGGCAAGGGTCGGTCTCCGTCCGATACTAGATAAGAGGGGGGAAAATATTCGCCGATCGATAAATCGGGGATGCAAACACCGCAAACAAATCAAGCAATCAAACAATACACGCCGAAAATAAAATTTTTAATTTTTGTGAAAACTGGGCTGTTACAATTCGGTACCACCTAGAACATTTCTATTGTTACCCGAAACACTTCCGGTTCCACCCGAAACAATTCCGGTGCCTTTCTCTTTTCATCTCCTAGTTCTCTAACAGATTTCTACTCGTTAAGTGTGTGACCCAATAGGTTCGGTATTATGCGGACATGACTCGGAACGTCTTCAGGACGTAGGACAACAGCCTATTGTCAATAGCCAATAATCAACAGCGGAGCCATGGACACCCATGTTGACTCCCGCACATACACGAAGAAACTTCGAGTGAACCTTTATGTTTAGTCATGTACCATTCCCTTTGCTTCGCGATATACGACAAAGTTAGAGGAGAGAAGTTTGGCACCTATGTGTAACAACTTCTTGAACACAAGCCACCCGTTATCCTCATTGCTCGTTTGTCTCTATTTCTCGTTATTGTATTCCGGTATCCCCGTGACTAAATCACAATGTGTCTAGCCAGACTAGAATGGATACCGTCATACCGAGTGGGCCCAAAGTCAATATCTCTTCATCGTGAAGGAGCAAATCCCATTCTTGAACTATCGCAGTTACTAGACATGCTATCTGATATACCCAGAACTTATTTTACTACTTCCCAGTTACGGGAAGATTCATCTAAGAACCAAAGCACATCTTCCTGCGTGAAGCAACTCGATACTCTCATGGTCTAAGGAATTACGTATATGATAACATTTCATGATAGACTTATAACGTAGTTACGATGTGATCTCTAAGTATGTCATTCAATACTGGGGTCGGTTCAACATCATCGTTCTGCTAACAATATGTCCTCATTGCTACCGACATCCTTATTACAATAACAATGTCCATGATCAAGAAAACGCAATCATCAGTTAGCACATGAGCTGGTCTTAGAGGCTAAACCAGGAACTCTTGTTGTTTACATTTCCACACATGCAAATGAGTTTTCTTCTGAATCTCACAGTCAGGGTCATTGCAATTATAGCACAGAAATATAAACATTAATTATGAACTTGAATATTAATAATAACATACTTTATTATTGCCTCTAGGGCATATATCCAACATATTGGACATGGGTTAGAAGAATATTATCATGAGTGATTTCCTCTTTTGTGTGTTGATTGAAGATTGAGAGTCTCTTGGTGCTTGTCTTTGACTATCCTTGAGATATGTTGTGGTGATTGTGGTACTCTCTTTGGATGGCTGCGGTGACATTAGGAAATCCATAGATTGAGAACTACGAACTTTGAGGTGTGCTTTTGTAGCCCTACATAATTCTCGTCCTCTCTTGACCACAAAGGAATGACCTCCGAGTACGTCTCCATTGCATGTTTTATGGGGAATATCATGTGATTAGACTATTTTAATGTTGTGGAGAGTTGCCACTAGTGCAAGTATGAAACCTAGGCCTTGTTTCCACCATTGTTACACCGTTTACACTCACGTTTACTACATTTTTGCTTGCTGCACTTTTTATTACAGATTTATATTGCTTCGTTTTGCCACACCAATCACCTATATTTTACCATCTCTTCGCCGAACTAGTGCACCTATACAACTCCTGGTTGTATTAGGTGTGTTGGGGATACAAGAGACTTCTTGTATCTTAATTGCAGGGTTGCTTGAGAGAGACCATCTTCAACCTCTACTTCCCTGAGTTCGATAAACCTTAGGTCATCCACTTGAGGGAAATTGCTGCTGTCCTACAAACCTCACGCTTGGAGGCCCAACATAGTCTACAAGAATAGAAGTGTGCGTAGACATCAGAGAGAACATGAAAAAAAGAAAGTGGTTGGGTAATCCTAATTGCTCTTTCTGTAATAAGTTAGAGAGTGCGCAACATTTGTTTTTTGGATGCTCAGTGGCTAAATGCATCTGGAGATCCATTGGTGTAGCCCTGGGAACTGAACTTTGTCCTGAATATCTGGCAATTTTATGTTTGGTGTTATAAGTTTCTACCTGACATGGAAAGATTTTATACAATTGTCCTGGCCGCGGTTGTTTGGGCCATTTGGTTAGCTCAAAATATAGAAACCTTTGAGAATAAGAATATTAAAACGCATTTCTATATTGTTTTCTCCGTGGTTTCTCTAATACTATGCTGGGCAGGTCTGCAAGCGGAGGGCGACGAAAAAAAGCTGAAAAGCGGCGCGGAAGCCATTCATCAAGGAACTCTGGCTCTGATGAGGATATGCGCAGATCCAACAGTGATGAGTAGCGCGGATGACGGTGACAATCGTCTCTAAATCATGGTTTGATAAGGCGTACTGGAGTCTTTTGAGCAACTGGATGTGTTCCCTGTTAGTCTTAACTCTCTTCCTTTATGCCTCCCAGCATGTTGGGTGCTAAAAACTTTGTTTTGAGACCGAGTTTGGTCTGCTGGACTACCTGCTACCTATTCTTGTAATAGGATAGTTCTCATGCGATGTTGAAAGTGGCATCAGGTTTTTGCCCCACAGTTCTTGCCTCGATATCGAGCAAGAACAGTGGGTTTCCTTGTGCTGCTGGAACACGTCTCCCCCTACCCCTTTATTCTCAGACTTTGACGCCTGTATTTCCGTTTCTCTACAATGGAAAGTGGTGAGGCCCGGTTCTAGAAAAAGAATGATGAGATACATTCGCAACTAACCGCCGAGGTGGATGTCAAACGTTTTTGTAGTGGGAAAACGATGGCATGCAAATGTTCTAATATAATTAAACAAGTGTTGGCTTGCAAAAGTTCTAATGAAAATCAAACACAACATGTTTAGCGCGATCCACGAGAGCCTAGTTCAATCGAGCACATCTGGCATTCAGAGAATAAAGCGACATGGCCGTTCCGAGTTGCCAAGTGACAGTTTACCATTCCCATTTCCACCGTGCATTCCGCCAAATCGATCTGCCGCCAAAACTACCCCCGCATTCCCACCTGCATCCACGCACCCAAAACTGTTTAAATCCCGACATTTGAACGGCCGATCATCCACTATACTCTGGGTGCCACTCCACTCCTTCACATCCACACGTCGCGGAATATTTTCCAGACACCATGGTGAGGTAGTGCAAGATGACCCGGATTTTCATAGGAGGACCTATGCCCATACCGCCAGTGCCCGACGCCGAAGCACAAGGCGAGGGAGGGAGCTCCAACTACGGCGAGGTCTCTCTATGTTTGGGAATTGCACAATGTATTACTCAGGTGCATACCGCACGTATATATGGAGTACAACGGTGGACCACGGCCACAACTATACACAACTAGTAGGTGCGCCCAATACACAAATATACTCAACACCCCCCCGCAGTCAAAGTGGCACCACTGCTGATGTAAAGACTAGAACGGAACTCCTCAAATGACGCCGTAGGCAATCCTTTGGTCATGTTATCGGCAAATTGTTGGGAAGTAGGAATGTGTATAAGACGAATGTGATCAAGGGCCACCTGTTCCCGAATATGCTTGGTCCGACGGTGATGAAACGGATTAGCGGAGAGGTAGACCGCCGAGACATTGTCGCAGTAGACCAAAGTGGCACGGTGATGCCCCACAGGCGTAAGGGATTGAGATAGTCTTCGTGGGTAAGTTAACCCAATTTATTGATTCGACACACGGGGAGCCAAAGAGTATTTATAAGCTTTGACAGTTGAGTTGTCAATTCAACCGCACCTGAAATATACTTGCTTGCAACGATAGATAAGTAGTAACGGTAATATGATAGTGATGATAGCAACAGTAAAAATAGATAGCAAAAATAAAAACTAATGACCAGCAGGATTGAAAACACTGTAGGCTAGGGAGATGGATGGTTGGGCGCTGCATGGATGAGAGTAAACATATAATAGATTCTAACACGGGGCAAGGCACACAGAAAAGCAATGATCATCTAGGCAAATATCAAACAATAGGCATGTATCCCGTAGGTAGTTGTGCGTGCTTGCAATAATAACTTGCACAACATCTTTTGTCCTACCATCCCTCTACGAACGGGGCCAAAAGGAACTTATGGAGATTAAGGTGCTCCTGTCAAAGAGCACCGGAACAAAGCAATAAACTCAATGGATACATGGAATCCTCAAATTATGGACCATCCCCTTTGGTGTCCCAAGCTGTCACCTTTGGGATCGCCGGTTCCGGACCATAATAGGTGCATACAACTCATAGATAGGATCTAGAACACAAATATATTCATGAAAACACATAGGGTTCAGATATGAAAACATGGCACTCGGGCCCAAAGTGACAAGCATTAAGAACAACAAGTTGTAGCAAAGAAGATAAACACCAATCTAGATGATAGGCAACATGCCCCCAACAATCTGACGAACTATTACATGATCAAACTCATCCAATCCCTACCATCCCCTTTGCCTACAACAGGGAATTACTCACACATATGAAGAGAAGTCATGGAGGATGGATGGAGTGGCGATGGTGATGACGATGGCGACGATCTCCCCTCTCCGGAGGCCAAATCAGCCTCCAGATTAGCCCTCCCGAAGACTTCTAGTGCTACCCAGAACACTTCCGGTTCCACCCGAAACAATTTCGGTACCCTTTCTCTTTTCATCTCCTAGTTCTCTAACAGATTACTACTCGTTAAGTGTGTGACCCAATAGGTTCGGTATAATGCGTACATGACTCAGAACATCTTCCATACATAGGTCAACAGCCTTTTGTCAATAGCCAATAATCAACAGCGGAGCCATGGACGCCCATGTTCACTCCCGCACATACACGAATAAACTTCGAGTGAACCTTTATGTTTAGTGATGTACCATTCCCTTTGCTTCGTGATATATGACAAAGTTAGAGGAGAGATGTTTGGCACCCATGTGTAACAACTTCTTGAACACAAGCCACTCGTTATCCTCTTTGCTCGTTTGTCTCTATTTCTCGTTATTGTATTCCGGTATCCCCGTGATTAAATCACAATGCGTCTGGCCAGACTAGAATGGATACCGTCATACCGAGTGGGCCCAAAGTCAATATCTCTTCATCGTGAAGGAGCAAATCCCATTCTTGAACTATCACAGTCACTAGCCACACCATCTGACATACCCAGAACTTATTTTACTACTTCCCATTTACGGGAGGATTCATTTAAGAACCAAAGCATGTCTTCCTGTGTGAAGCAACTCGATACTCTCATGGTCTAAGGAATTACGTATATGATAACATTTCATGATATGACTTATAACGTAGTTACGATGTGATCTCTAAGTATATCATTCAATACTGGGGTCGGTTCAACATCATTGTTCTGCTAACAATATGTTCCCATTGCTACTGACATCCTTGTTACAAGAACAATGTCCATGATTAAGAAAACGTAATCATCAGTTAGCACATGAGCTGGTCTTAGAGGCTAAACCAGGAACTCTTGGTGTTTACATTTCCACACATGCAAGTGAGTTTTCTTCTGAATCTCATAGCCAGGGTCATTGCAATTATAGCACAGAAATATAAATATTAATTACGAACGTGGAAATATATATATAATAACATTTTATTATTGCCTCTAGGGCATATTTCCAACAGTCTCCCACTTGCACTAGAGTCAATAATATTATCAGTGCATCAGCACCTTACACCTATGGCATACCGGTGTAATACATGCTTCATTTGTGGTATAGACTTCATCATCGGATCTGACGTTTCAGGCCCGTTTGTATCTTGCATATCTTCGCGTTTTCACGCTATCATAAAATTCACTAATTTTATCAGTTTAGCTTTGTATATGTTTGAATCATTTGGCAGGACCTTGGTTCCTTTAGAATAAGTCATGAAATCATTCATCAATGTTCCATGAGCTTCAAGCATCTTGGAAACCATACCATGTTCATAAATGAACTGATAATTCAAAATACCCTCCCTTGTTACTTCTTTAAGCAACAATATACTTAGCCTCTGCTATAGAATTTGCCACAGTATCTAACTTAACACAGTTCCTCCATACTGTGCCACCCTTATGTGTGAAACATATAATCCCAATTAAAATCGAAAATCGGTCGAAGTAAGTATGAAGACTGAATTGGTGTAACTATTTACATCAAAAATTCAGCTGGTGTAACTCATTACAACGAGCTCTTCATTCTCTCCATTTTCCGAGAAACATATCTTATCTATCATAAGTTTAACTTTTCACTATTTGTCCAATGATCAACATATTGATCACTTTGGTATCTTGCTCACAACCTTTTGGAGCACTGGACATATCTGGTCGTTTTACATATTATGGTGTACATGATTAATCCAAACACATAGGTGAGTGAAATCCAATTCATGTGTTTTGCTTATCTGTGTTCATGAACACCGATTTCTGCAAACAACTTTTCACCATGACCTCGGCAAGAACATCCTTCTTGGCGTATTCATACTAAACTACTTTAGTACCATGTCAACATGTAATGTTGGCTTTAGCATGATCAGGCACTTACTATCTACATAGATCATTGTGCTTAATACTAATGCTATATTAGCCCAAGTTCTTCAACTGAAAACTATTTCCAATGAAGTCCTTATTCGTGTCAAGAAATTTATATCATTTCCAATCAACAATATGTCATCTACATAAGGTTTTAGAAATATCATTCAGCTCCCACTTACTTTCTTGAACATTCAAGCATATTCGTTTATTCCCGATGAAAACAAACTATTTTGGCAATTTCATCACAACGAAAATTCTAACTCCATTATGCCAGCTTCAGTCCATCACTGGACATCCAAGGCTTGCATCTATTTTAGCATCCTTTGAATCGACAAAACATTCCGGTCGTATCACGTATACGTCCTTTGTTATATTTCCGGGTAGGAACTTAGTTTTGACGTTCATTCTACCATATCCTATAAATGAGATATGTAGTAATTGCTAATATAACCCGAATTGACTAAAGCATCTCTACGGTCGACACTATTTCGCCGTAGTCAACGTTTGAACTTGCTAGAAAACAATTTTCAACGAGTTGAGCTTTATGGATAAAACAATTTCATCCGAATCAATTATAGATCCACATATATATTCTTCAGACTTTTAGTCTTTCAGAGGGTCTACCAAGTTCAAAACTTGACTTACTTCCATGGATACTATCTCGGATTATTTGGCATTTAGCCAAATCCCGGAGTCAGGGCCCATCAACGCTTCTTTGTATATCACAGGTTTATCATTGTCGAACAATAATATCTCGTCTTATATATCATGAATGTTTGTACGAGTTTTGTCTAACCTGTGTGGTTCAGCTACACACTTATTTGAAGATTCAACAATCTTTAACAAGTTGCACTGTCCTCCCACTCACTATTTTACAAGAAACCATTTTCTCAAAACACATTGTCCTTAACAGCAAACAGTTTTGCTTTTGTGTAGTGATAGAGGAATACCAAACCTTTTGGAATAACCTTCACAAAGTAGCACTTATCTGATTTGGTGTTTTGAGTATGTCAAACATATATCTCATACACCCAAATTTTAAGAAAAGACAATATGGTTTTATCATTTCCATATCATATCTAATATGGTGTCATTTCAACAGATTTGATGGTGCTCTTTTCAGTGTAAAAGCCGTAGTCTCTAACGCATAACTTTAATAAGTATAATGGCAAATTGATAAACATCATATTTGATCTTACCGTGTCATACATGACTTGATTACATCTCTCGAACACTTTACTCATAGTGGTGTTCCGGGAGACGCAAGTTATGACACTTCTTCACAACTCATCAGACGTTCGCTAAACTTGTAACTCAAATATTACTTTCTACAATCTAATTTGCAGAAGCTTTATTTCCTCATTACAATGAATTTCTATTTCACTCTAAAATTCCTTGAACATTTCAAAGATTTCAGACGTATGTCTCTATTGAACAGATATCCTCATATCTATTTCAACTCATGAGTGAAGATAGGGAATCCACTGCACACAACTACACTTATTGGACTACACACATCATCATGTATGATTATCAATGGTTTAGTTGTCCGTTCATGCATGGCCTATCAACGGTGTTTTAGTCACATTACTTCGAGACAAAGATCGCAAGCGTCAAGTGATTCATAATCATATGACTCGAAAGTCCATCACTTATGGAAATTCTTCACGCATGTTATGTCACTTGTGATAAACGGCAGTGCCACATGTATGTGGTATTTCTGTCAGTCTTGCGACGTTTAGCGTCAGTGTTATGGATGTTTAATGTTATTATCAAGATTCATAACATACAACCTATTCATAATGGAAGTATGGCCTTTACGTTATTCATAGCTTTGAACAACTCTCTTGCAACAAACATGATTCAAAATGATGTTTTGCAACAAGGCTAAAGTGTAGTAACAATTTACTCAACTCTAAAATGAATTATGAAGATAATCATAGAGTCAACACATACTATAGTAAACCTTTTACCGAGTTCTCGTGCGAGTCAAAACTCATCATTAGCTAGTCATAAAGGCCATAGTATTTCTTGTATCGAGTTGCAACAATATGCAATCGAGACATATCAACTCCCCCAAGCTTAGCATATTGCTTGTCCTCAAGAAATTTAGTTCAACGAACTGGACGCGACAAAGAAAACTTTGACAAACTCTTTTTCTTCAAAAGATGTATATAAGCATGTACTACGAAAAGAGTTTAGCAAGTAATGAAACAATGCTATAAGGACAATGCACGAAGCAATTCTTCTTTCATGTGATCAGTCACAACCGACTAAAAGTAAATAATAAGCTGCTGAAAATCAAGACAGGATCACAATGCACATAGCTTGAACATACTTGAGTGGCATTTCGCTAGACTCCATGAGTGAAGCAAAACATAAATGCAGAAACTCCTCCGGAGTTTTAAAGGTGACTAGAACTCAGTATTTCAGACTAGCAATAACACAAGCATGCAGAAGACAATGTAATACTTTGGGACAATGCATGTTACACTAAGAATGACAATTATGCTCTCATAGTTGGTGTTTTGAAGAAAGAAGAGGAGACTCTCGAACCGTGGATTTTGATGGCAAGGTTGAAAACCCTTGAAAGGAAGCAAAGACTAAACATGTGCCAGAGCTCTTGGTTTTGAAAACAGAGATAAAATATTTTTGAGAAGTGTAACTTTCCAGTCAACGGTGAACGGTAAAGGTCTCTCAATATCTCCCATGCCAACCATATATATGTTGGGAAACGTAGTAGAAAACAAAAAATTTCGGCCTACGAATCAAGAACCCAAGATCATCCAAGAAGATTGCATACAAGGTTTTAGGTCATGGCTCACCAACCGATGTAGCGGAAGTAGAGTTGGTGAAGACCGTTGGTGCAGATCCCCGCAGCTAGGAATTTCAATGACCTCCCAACCGCGAGGATATCGATCCCGCGTACCGTTTCACGATCCGTTCCGCGATCTGTCCCGCGAACCGTCCCACGATCCGTCCCGATCAAGTCCCACGAACAAGTCCCTCGAACATGATCTTCGAGGAAAAAGAAGGAACTCGAAGAAGGATCAAAGGTATGATCCCTCTACCGGTATCCACACATCCCGATGTAGCAATCCAGCGGCGCTCCGCCGTCCAGAGAAGAATGCCACCGAGAGAAGCTAGAGGGAGAATAGCCTAGCAGCGTCCGGACTAGAACGATCTAGCCCGAAGAGAATTAGAGGCGCGTGGAATTTAGCTGGGGCAGCCTTGGGGCTTTTCTGGTGTGTATTTGGGGCTACCCCTGCCCCCGAATATATAGGTGGAAGCCTGGGGTCGCAACTTGGGCGAGGGTTCTCCCCAAAGTCGGTTTTGGCCACCAGGAGGAGTCCAACACGGATTCCCCGCCGAAACGCCGCGGACCCCGGTGTCCTGGTCCAAAACGCCAGGGACCCTGTCGTCTGGGCCTTGGACTCAAGGAAAGTCCTTTTCCTTCCGAGTTACGACCTTGTGGACCTTCCTACTTGGTCTAACGTCGGTTTCCGCGGTTTGGAGAGTTCCTTAACCCTCCGGATACTTCCATAAGCTCCCGGGAACCTTCCGAAACCTCCCGGAACATTTCCGGAAGTTCCAGAACAATTTTCCCGATGTTCCGTAACCTTTCCACAACTACTACCGAATGTTGCAAAACCTTCCGAGACTATCACGGATGTCTTGTTACCACTTCAAGACTCTTCTTGAATGTTCCGGAATCATTCGAGACCGTTCTCGAATATTCTAAAACCATTCGGCACCACCTAGAACACTTCTAGTGCTACCCAGAACACTTCCGGTTCCACCCGAAACAATTTCGGTACCCTTTCTCTTTTCATCTCCTAGTTCTCTAACAGATTACTACTCGTTAAGTGTGTGACCCAATAGGTTCGGTATAATGCGTACATGACTCAGAACATCTTCCATACATAGGTCAACAGCCTTTTGTCAATAGCCAATAATCAACAGCGGAGCCATGGACGCCCATGTTCACTCCCGCACATACACGAATAAACTTCGAGTGAACCTTTATGTTTAGTGATGTACCATTCCCTTTGCTTCGTGATATATGACAAAGTTAGAGGAGAGATGTTTGGCACCCATGTGTAACAACTTCTTGAACACAAGCCACTCGTTATCCTCTTTGCTCGTTTGTCTCTATTTCTCGTTATTGTATTCCGGTATCCCCGTGATTAAATCACAATGCGTCTGGCCAGACTAGAATGGATACCGTCATACCGAGTGGGCCCAAAGTCAATATCTCTTCATCGTGAAGGAGCAAATCCCATTCTTGAACTATCACAGTCACTAGCCACACCATCTGACATACCCAGAACTTATTTTACTACTTCCCATTTACGGGAGGATTCATTTAAGAACCAAAGCATGTCTTCCTGTGTGAAGCAACTCGATACTCTCATGGTCTAAGGAATTACGTATATGATAACATTTCATGATATGACTTATAACGTAGTTACGATGTGATCTCTAAGTATATCATTCAATACTGGGGTCGGTTCAACATCATTGTTCTGCTAACAATATGTTCCCATTGCTACTGACATCCTTGTTACAAGAACAATGTCCATGATTAAGAAAACGTAATCATCAGTTAGCACATGAGCTGGTCTTAGAGGCTAAACCAGGAACTCTTGGTGTTTACATTTCCACACATGCAAGTGAGTTTTCTTCTGAATCTCATAGCCAGGGTCATTGCAATTATAGCACAGAAATATAAATATTAATTACGAACGTGGAAATATATATATAATAACATTTTATTATTGCCTCTAGGGCATATTTCCAACAGTCTCCCACTTGCACTAGAGTCAATAATATTATCAGTGCATCAGCACCTTACACCTATGGCATACCGGTGTAATACATGCTTCATTTGTGGTATAGACTTCATCATCGGATCTGACGTTTCAGGCCCGTTTGTATCTTGCATATCTTCGCGTTTTCACGCTATCATAAAATTCACTAATTTTATCAGTTTAGCTTTGTATATGTTTGAATCATTTGGCAGGACCTTGGTTCCTTTAGAATAAGTCATGAAATCATTCATCAATGTTCCATGAGCTTCAAGCATCTTGGAAACCATACCATGTTCATAAATGAACTGATAATTCAAAATACCCTCCCTTGTTACTTCTTTAAGCAACAATATACTTAGCCTCTGCTATAGAATTTGCCACAGTATCTAACTTAACACAGTTCCTCCATACTGTGCCACCCTTATGTGTGAAACATATAATCCCAATTAAAATCGAAAATCGGTCGAAGTAAGTATGAAGACTGAATTGGTGTAACTATTTACATCAAAAATTCAGCTGGTGTAACTCATTACAACGAGCTCTTCATTCTCTCCATTTTCCGAGAAACATATCTTATCTATCATAAGTTTAACTTTTCACTATTTGTCCAATGATCAACATATTGATCACTTTGGTATCTTGCTCACAACCTTTTGGAGCACTGGACATATCTGGTCGTTTTACATATTATGGTGTACATGATTAATCCAAACACATAGGTGAGTGAAATCCAATTCATGTGTTTTGCTTATCTGTGTTCATGAACACCGATTTCTGCAAACAACTTTTCACCATGACCTCGGCAAGAACATCCTTCTTGGCGTATTCATACTAAACTACTTTAGTACCATGTCAACATGTAATGTTGGCTTTAGCATGATCAGGCACTTACTATCTACATAGATCATTGTGCTTAATACTAATGCTATATTAGCCCAAGTTCTTCAACTGAAAACTATTTCCAATGAAGTCCTTATTCGTGTCAAGAAATTTATATCATTTCCAATCAACAATATGTCATCTACATAAGGTTTTAGAAATATCATTCAGCTCCCACTTACTTTCTTGAACATTCAAGCATATTCGTTTATTCCCGATGAAAACAAACTATTTTGGCAATTTCATCACAACGAAAATTCTAACTCCATTATGCCAGCTTCAGTCCATCACTGGACATCCAAGGCTTGCATCTATTTTAGCATCCTTTGAATCGACAAAACATTCCGGTCGTATCACGTATACGTCCTTTGTTATATTTCCGGGTAGGAACTTAGTTTTGACGTTCATTCTACCATATCCTATAAATGAGATATGTAGTAATTGCTAATATAACCCGAATTGACTAAAGCATCTCTACGGTCGACACTATTTCGCCGTAGTCAACGTTTGAACTTGCTAGAAAACAATTTTCAACGAGTTGAGCTTTATGGATAAAACAATTTCATCCGAATCAATTATAGATCCACATATATATTCTTCAGACTTTTAGTCTTTCAGAGGGTCTACCAAGTTCAAAACTTGACTTACTTCCATGGATACTATCTCGGATTATTTGGCATTTAGCCAAATCCCGGAGTCAGGGCCCATCAACGCTTCTTTGTATATCACAGGTTTATCATTGTCGAACAATAATATCTCGTCTTATATATCATGAATGTTTGTACGAGTTTTGTCTAACCTGTGTGGTTCAGCTACACACTTATTTGAAGATTCAACAATCTTTAACAAGTTGCACTGTCCTCCCACTCACTATTTTACAAGAAACCATTTTCTCAAAACACATTGTCCTTAACAGCAAACAGTTTTGCTTTTGTGTAGTGATAGAGGAATACCAAACCTTTTGGAATAACCTTCACAAAGTAGCACTTATCTGATTTGGTGTTTTGAGTATGTCAAACATATATCTCATACACCCAAATTTTAAGAAAAGACAATATGGTTTTATCATTTCCATATCATATCTAATATGGTGTCATTTCAACAGATTTGATGGTGCTCTTTTCAGTGTAAAAGCCGTAGTCTCTAACGCATAACTTTAATAAGTATAATGGCAAATTGATAAACATCATATTTGATCTTACCGTGTCATACATGACTTGATTACATCTCTCGAACACTTTACTCATAGTGGTGTTCCGGGAGACGCAAGTTATGACACTTCTTCACAACTCATCAGACGTTCGCTAAACTTGTAACTCAAATATTACTTTCTACAATCTAATTTGCAGAAGCTTTATTTCCTCATTACAATGAATTTCTATTTCACTCTAAAATTCCTTGAACATTTCAAAGATTTCAGACGTATGTCTCTATTGAACAGATATCCTCATATCTATTTCAACTCATGAGTGAAGATAGGGAATCCACTGCACACAACTACACTTATTGGACTACACACATCATCATGTATGATTATCAATGGTTTAGTTGTCCGTTCATGCATGGCCTATCAACGGTGTTTTAGTCACATTACTTCGAGACAAAGATCGCAAGCGTCAAGTGATTCATAATCATATGACTCGAAAGTCCATCACTTATGGAAATTCTTCACGCATGTTATGTCACTTGTGATAAACGGCAGTGCCACATGTATGTGGTATTTCTGTCAGTCTTGCGACGTTTAGCGTCAGTGTTATGGATGTTTAATGTTATTATCAAGATTCATAACATACAACCTATTCATAATGGAAGTATGGCCTTTACGTTATTCATAGCTTTGAACAACTCTCTTGCAACAAACATGATTCAAAATGATGTTTTGCAACAAGGCTAAAGTGTAGTAACAATTTACTCAACTCTAAAATGAATTATGAAGATAATCATAGAGTCAACACATACTATAGTAAACCTTTTACCGAGTTCTCGTGCGAGTCAAAACTCATCATTAGCTAGTCATAAAGGCCATAGTATTTCTTGTATCGAGTTGCAACAATATGCAATCGAGACATATCAACTCCCCCAAGCTTAGCATATTGCTTGTCCTCAAGAAATTTAGTTCAACGAACTGGACGCGACAAAGAAAACTTTGACAAACTCTTTTTCTTCAAAAGATGTATATAAGCATGTACTACGAAAAGAGTTTAGCAAGTAATGAAACAATGCTATAAGGACAATGCACGAAGCAATTCTTCTTTCATGTGATCAGTCACAACCGACTAAAAGTAAATAATAAGCTGCTGAAAATCAAGACAGGATCACAATGCACATAGCTTGAACATACTTGAGTGGCATTTCGCTAGACTCCATGAGTGAAGCAAAACATAAATGCAGAAACTCCTCCGGAGTTTTAAAGGTGACTAGAACTCAGTATTTCAGACTAGCAATAACACAAGCATGCAGAAGACAATGTAATACTTTGGGACAATGCATGTTACACTAAGAATGACAATTATGCTCTCATAGTTGGTGTTTTGAAGAAAGAAGAGGAGACTCTCGAACCGTGGATTTTGATGGCAAGGTTGAAAACCCTTGAAAGGAAGCAAAGACTAAACATGTGCCAGAGCTCTTGGTTTTGAAAACAGAGATAAAATATTTTTGAGAAGTGTAACTTTCCAGTCAACGGTGAACGGTAAAGGTCTCTCAATATCTCCCATGCCAACCATATATATGTTGGGAAACGTAGTAGAAAACAAAAAATTTCGGCCTACGAATCAAGAACCCAAGATCATCCAAGAAGATTGCATACAAGGTTTTAGGTCATGGCTCACCAACCGATGTAGCGGAAGTAGAGTTGGTGAAGACCGTTGGTGCAGATCCCCGCAGCTAGGAATTTCAATGACCTCCCAACCGCGAGGATATCGATCCCGCGTACCGTTTCACGATCCGTTCCGCGATCTGTCCCGCGAACCGTCCCACGATCCGTCCCGATCAAGTCCCACGAACAAGTCCCTCGAACATGATCTTCGAGGAAAAAGAAGGAACTCGAAGAAGGATCAAAGGTATGATCCCTCTACCGGTATCCACACATCCCGATGTAGCAATCCAGCGGCGCTCCGCCGTCCAGAGAAGAATGCCACCGAGAGAAGCTAGAGGGAGAATAGCCTAGCAGCGTCCGGACTAGAACGATCTAGCCCGAAGAGAATTAGAGGCGCGTGGAATTTAGCTGGGGCAGCCTTGGGGCTTTTCTGGTGTGTATTTGGGGCTACCCCTGCCCCCGAATATATAGGTGGAAGCCTGGGGTCGCAACTTGGGCGAGGGTTCTCCCCAAAGTCGGTTTTGGCCACCAGGAGGAGTCCAACACGGATTCCCCGCCGAAACGCCGCGGACCCCGGTGTCCTGGTCCAAAACGCCAGGGACCCTGTCGTCTGGGCCTTGGACTCAAGGAAAGTCCTTTTCCTTCCGAGTTACGACCTTGTGGACCTTCCTACTTGGTCTAACGTCGGTTTCCGCGGTTTGGAGAGTTCCTTAACCCTCCGGATACTTCCATAAGCTCCCGGGAACCTTCCGAAACCTCCCGGAACATTTCCGGAAGTTCCAGAACAATTTTCCCGATGTTCCGTAACCTTTCCACAACTACTACCGAATGTTGCAAAACCTTCCGAGACTATCACGGATGTCTTGTTACCACTTCAAGACTCTTCTTGAATGTTCCGGAATCATTCGAGACCGTTCTCGAATATTCTAAAACCATTCGGCACCACCTAGAACACTTCTAGTGCTACCCAGAACACTTCCGGTTCCACCCGAAACAATTTCGGTACCCTTTCTCTTTTCATCTCCTAGTTCTCTAACAGATTACTACTCGTTAAGTGTGTGACCCAATAGGTTCGGTATAATGCGTACATGACTCAGAACATCTTCCATACATAGGTCAACAGCCTTTTGTCAATAGCCAATAATCAACAGCGGAGCCATGGACGCCCATGTTCACTCCCGCACATACACGAATAAACTTCGAGTGAACCTTTATGTTTAGTGATGTACCATTCCCTTTGCTTCGTGATATATGACAAAGTTAGAGGAGAGATGTTTGGCACCCATGTGTAACAACTTCTTGAACACAAGCCACTCGTTATCCTCTTTGCTCGTTTGTCTCTATTTCTCGTTATTGTATTCCGGTATCCCCGTGATTAAATCACAATGCGTCTGGCCAGACTAGAATGGATACCGTCATACCGAGTGGGCCCAAAGTCAATATCTCTTCATCGTGAAGGAGCAAATCCCATTCTTGAACTATCACAGTCACTAGCCACACCATCTGACATACCCAGAACTTATTTTACTACTTCCCATTTACGGGAGGATTCATTTAAGAACCAAAGCATGTCTTCCTGTGTGAAGCAACTCGATACTCTCATGGTCTAAGGAATTACGTATATGATAACATTTCATGATATGACTTATAACGTAGTTACGATGTGATCTCTAAGTATATCATTCAATACTGGGGTCGGTTCAACATCATTGTTCTGCTAACAATATGTTCCCATTGCTACTGACATCCTTGTTACAAGAACAATGTCCATGATTAAGAAAACGTAATCATCAGTTAGCACATGAGCTGGTCTTAGAGGCTAAACCAGGAACTCTTGGTGTTTACATTTCCACACATGCTAGTCACATTACTTCGAGACAAAGATCGCAAGCGTCAAGTGATTCATAATCATATGACTCGAAAGTCCATCACTTATGGAAATTCTTCACGCATGTTATGTCACTTGTGATAAACGGCAGTGCCACATGTATGTGGTATTTCTGTCAGTCTTGCGACGTTTAGCGTCAGTGTTATGGATGTTTAATGTTATTATCAAGATTCATAACATACAACCTATTCATAATGGAAGTATGGCCTTTACGTTATTCATAGCTTTGAACAACTCTCTTGCAACAAACATGATTCAAAATGATGTTTTGCAACAAGGCTAAAGTGTAGTAACAATTTACTCAACTCTAAAATGAATTATGAAGATAATCATAGAGTCAACACATACTATAGTAAACCTTTTACCGAGTTCTCGTGCGAGTCAAAACTCATCATTAGCTAGTCATAAAGGCCATAGTATTTCTTGTATCGAGTTGCAACAATATGCAATCGATGTGATATTCCGGTGATCAACAGTTTAATCACAATATACAGAATCCACAATTAACTGCTTAATCATGATTCCCAAGAATTACATCTCTTGACCAGCAATGAATTCATCTATAACTCCGTATGACTTTCATTTCGGAGCTGGTTATTCCAGTCTTCTTTCGTTTTGCCTTTATACGTATCATAGTTCTATTTCCAATGTCACTCCTACTCACAAAAGCTCACACATGATTAAGGATGGCACGGGCCATGGACTTTCCGGCGTGTAAGTCTTACTAACACCGTTTGGAACTTCCTTTCCCTTAATTCCCATCATCATATGATCGGTGTTCTTCTAGATCCCACACTTATCAGTTTTGTTTGAGCACAATGAACATTTTTCACTAATGCTCACAATCATACATTGTACTAGATATCTTATATCCTATATCAATTGTCTTACTACTGAAAACAGTTTTTCAGTTCCATGAATGTCAAGTAACTATCCCAAATGTTTCGAAGTTCGGGTTTCATGGTGGTGAAGACAATGTACTTAGCTGTGGTGGAATTCTAGCATTTTGGATTATGGACGTAAGTCACATCATCCATAGCATCAGCGGGAGAGCATCAAAAATTTTGCGATAGGACAAGCTCCTTCTCGACTCTATTGAGGATAGTCCTCACAATACGGTACCAATCGTAAAGTTTTTACCAGATAATACAGTTAAACAAAATAAATTGGGAAGGTGGTAACGCGAGCCATTATTCTACAACGATAATGCAAATACTAATACTTTGTTCATAATTAAGTTTCACTTGTGATTAATCAATTTAATTACTAAGTGCGCTCCCACTCAGATCAATATCTCTCGTAATTGATGCTAGAGCGATTCAAGATCCAAACCAATCGTCCGCCATTGATGTGACATCACTGATGACTTAGACTGGACCGGTAGGCCAACTTGCCAATCACGCCAAAGGTGATTCTTGTTCATCTTTCGATGGGCGTGTTCCGGTAGCAAACTTTTATCCAAACCGTCAAGATAACCAAGTGTAATGTGCTGTGTGTTCCTTTAACACACCCGTCTTTTATGCGTCATACCGTGTGCACCCATGTGACATGACCTGCTCCGATGTGAAACATAGTATAGACGGTGCTACAGTTGGAAGAACACTATCAACTTGATATTGTTTTGCGAGAGATCACCCTAATAAAATACGACTACCGCGCATCAAACAAGGGTGCATCAAAGGGATAAACATCACAGGCAGTTCATAAAATTATGTGATATAGTATAGCCGTTTGCTTCGTGAAGTCTTCATTGTCTTCACGTCGTCGTGGTTGAAGTCACCGTGTCCAACAACTTTGTCCTTGGCGCCGGGACCATCACCACGGCTTCCGGCATGTGCGTCGGGGTCCACCTCCGCATCGTAGATCATCAACTTGCATCTATCTATTGCTTTGCCTCGAGCTAATAAACAGTTCTGGCACGCAGGCCATAATTAAGTGACAATCATATGACTCCAGTCATCATCCCGTACCACGACACATAGGTCGCGAATAAATATTACATAACATATAGCATCTCATACAAACACATTGTAAATCTTGAAGGCTATACCACATCACATGCACATTCTGCAAAAACGAGTTAGATCGCCATCTACACGGGTTGTTGCAAATTTTATCGTGGTTGATTAGCAGGTTACAGGCAAACGTTGTTCCCTATACAAACCAAACACGATACTTCAATGTTGCTAGTTTAACGTTCGGGGTGCGTGTAGCAACTAATGCCACAAGCCAAACTTCGTTCAACGCGTGACCCCCGTGTGGATTTGAGTTCATAAAATCCACAAGCCCCTCCATGTTAAATCTTCTAGTGCGAGATTAAGATGAGATCCAAGGAGTTTGATGTAGACCATGATCAAGGCAACCAGCATACTGAAAGCAGCATAGAGGGATCGATGGAAAACTCAATCCTTGTAGAAAAACCTCAACTTGCCATCAAGCATAGAAAAAATCACATGACAGGGAAGCAACAAGAAAATCAATGCCTCATATCACACATATGATCTAGACCTAAACATGCATCTAATCAAGGATCGCTCATGATACCACTGTCGGGAAACGTAGTAGAAAACAAAAAAATTCGGCCTACGAATCAAGAACCCAAGATCATCCAAGAAGATTGCATACAAGGTTTTAGGTCATGGCTCACCAACCGATGTAGCGGAAGTAGAGTTGGTGAAGACCGTTGGTGCAGATCCCCGCAGCTAGGAATTTCAATGACCTCCCAACCGCGAGGATATCGATCCCGCGTACCGTTTCACGATCCGTTGCGCGATCTGTCCCGCGAACCGCCCCACGATCCGTCCCGATCAAGTCCCACGAACAAGTCCCTCGAACATGATCTTCGAGGAAAAAGAAGGACCTCGAAGAAGGATCAAAGGTATGATCCCTCTACCGGTATCCACACATCCTGATGTAGCAATCCAGCAGCGCTCCGCCGTCCAGAGAAGAACGCCACCGAGAGAAGCTAGAGGGAGAATAGCCTAGCGGCGTCCGGACTAGAACGATCTAGCCCGAAGAGAATTAGAGGCGCGTGGAATTTAGCTGGGGCAGCCTTGGGGCTTTTCTGGTGTGTATTTGGGGCTACCCCTGCCCCCGAATATATAGGTGGAAGCCTGGGGTCGCAACTTGGGCGAGGGTTCTCCCCAAAGTCGGTTTTGGCCACCAGGAGGAGTCCAACACGGATTCCCCGCTGGAAATGCCGCGGACCCTGGCGTCCTGACTCAGAACATCTTCCAGACATAGGTCAACAGCCTTTTGTCAATAGCCAATAATCAACAGCGAAGCCATGGACACCCATGTTGACTCCCGCACATACACGAATAAACTTCGAGTGAACCTTTATGTTTAGTCATGTACCATTCCCTTTGCTTCGTGATATATGACAAAGTTAGAGGAGAGATGTTTGGCACCCATGTGTAACAACTTCTTGAACACAAGCCACTCGTTATCCTCTTTGCTCGTTTGTCTCTATTTCTCGTTATTGTATTCCGGTATCCCCGTGATTAAATCACAATGCGTCTGGCCAGACTAGAATGGATACCGTCATACCGAGTGGGCCCAAAGTCAATATCTCTTCATCGTGAAGGAGCAAATCCCATTCTTGAACTATCACAGTCACTAGCCACACCATCTGACATACCCAGAACTTATTTTACTACTTCCCATTTACGGAAGGATTCATCTAAGAACCAAAGCATGTCTTCCTGTGTGAAGCAACTCGATACTCTCATGGTCTAAGGAATTACGTATATGATAACATTTCATGATATGACTTATAACGTAGTTACGATGTGATGTCTAAGTATATCATTCAATACTGGGGTCGGTTCAACATCATTGTTCTGCTAACAATATGTTCCCATTGCTACTGACATCCTTGTTACAAGAACAATGTCCATGATTAAGAAAACGTAATCATCAGTTAGCACATGAGCTGGTCTTAGAGGCTAAACCAGGAACTCTTGGTGTTTACATTTCCACACATGCAAGTGAGTTTTCTTCTGAATCTCATAGCGAGGGTCATTGCAATTATAGCACAGAAATATAAACATTAATTACGAACGTGGAAATATATCTATAATAACATTTTATTATTGCCTCTAGGGCATATTTCCAACAATATAATGTCTTTTGCTTACACATATTCCCTTATCCATAAATCCTTCGATGGTCTACGGAACCTTTTATTTTGCCTCAAGGATGGAAGGAGGGTATCATTCCACCTATCATAAGCAGCATTTGGTCCATTTCACTCCATCGTCAAGTATGGGGGAGGTGTAACTCTCATATATTTTTTATTTTTTTGTTTTGACTAGTTAAAACTTCCGTCAAAATATTTTTGGCATGAAATATACTGATTTCCCCTCACCGCACCATGAGCTTGTACGGTTACAAAAAGGGAAGCCTTTGAATAAATTTCGAGATGGCACAAGAAAGTCTAAGTTAGGAGTGGCCGGTAAATACCACATATAGGTAGGTATGGTGGACTCAAATGGAACAACTGGGTTTGAAAAGGAGTTTGGAAACACAAGAAGAATTCCGCTTAGTGCGAGCAAAGGCTAGCAAAAGACTGGGAAGCGACCAACTAGAGAGCAATAACTGTCATAATCATGCAGAGCGACAAAGCACATTGAATCGGGCATGAAAGTGATATAACTATTCTGAAACAAAAAGATCATCAAGGCAAAATAGACTTTTTAGTCGTAAGCATGTGTGAACATGTGCCAAGTCAATCCAAAAATTCTCCGAAGGGAAATACCACTTCAGTATGCCTAACCATGAACAATGCAATGCATGTAAATCATTTCAACAACACATTATGTACTTTAGCTATTTGAGACTAGCCACAAGGAAAGCATGAACACTGGGAAAGCATTGTAAACATAGCACTATGTCGCTACAAGCTGGTCTCTAGATCATAAGTACAGGCATATGTACAAAAGTAGAAACAAGAAGAATTCATACCGGTTTTCCTTGTTGCTTCCCTTCCGTCGATCTTCGTCATTACTGCCTGGTCACTTGCATGATCGAACGTAGGAAATATAATCAAATGCCATCACGGACTTGAGTTGATCTCTGAAAACAAAACAAACTAAAGAGAGAAAGGAAATCTTTTTGGGGTTTTCAAAGGTTTAAAAGAAAATAAAGAAAAGAGGAAATCTTTTTGTTGTTTTTGCAAAGTAAGAAAGAAAGAAAACGGGCAAAAGCTTCGAAAAGATCAAAGCGAATAAAATGGATAATACAATGGAAAAGTGAGAAGGGCACGTACTCCCCCAAGCTTAGGATTTTGGCCTAAGTTGGTAGCAGCTAATGTCCCCAGGAGCCTCCTGCTCCAGGGTAGTACGGGTGAGTCCAAGGATCATATGAGGCTTCCGGTGCGTACACCGAAGTCCTTGGATCCTCCCACGAAGAAGGATCCGCGCTCCAAACAGAGGAAGACCCTTCACCAAACTGGGTGACGGCCTCTCCCTGGAAAGGTGGGAACTCACCATGCTCCTCCTCGTCGGGCACAACCCCCTCCATGGGGTTATGAAACTGATGCTGGACCACGAACTCATCGAACTGGATAACATCAAAGGACCATCCGTTCCTGCGAGAAAAATCAAACAATAGAGGTGCAGGTAGACGGATCTTGCGTTCCGTGGTGGCTCCAAAACGCAAGATATAATCAAGGTTACCAAACTCGAAAGTCATGGTAACAAACTTATGCCTTTTCATAGCAGCAAGATCAAAACTTAAATAAGTAAAAGGCTTGTCATCGGGGTGTGGGGTGCCATTAAGAGACTCTAAGATGAGTGTGGCGTAAACGCCACCAAATAAATCTCCCTTGTTACCGTTCATAGCAAGGCGTCGAGCAATTAAGGCACCGACATTACAATCAAACCTCCCTGAAAGGGCGGTTGCCAAGATAGCAATATCCGACGCAGATATGTTGCTCGTGTTGTCACGAGCTAACACCCCTCTAGCAATATAATACGCAGATTACCTGAGGTGTGGGAATAAGATGCTGGAGATCTTTGACCGATGAATATCCCTTGTATCCATGCTACAGAGCGAGTTGAAGACGGTTCTCAGCTCGGAGGGCTGAGAGCTCATCTTCGCTGTCAGTCCCACGTTCGGCACACCTATTATTTCACAAAACTTTTCCAAAGGCATGTTCAAAAGATCATTGTAAATTTTAAACTCAACGGAACCAGCATCAAGGTTATATCTAAAACTATTGATAAAACAGGAGGCGGGTTTTTGATACTGAGTAACGCGGCACGTTGCGAGCCGCGTCAAACCTGCATTAGCACAAAGATTATAGAACTCCTCCTTAATTCCTGTAGCTTCAAGGAATTCATCGCACGGTAAAGTCATTGCACGTGCTTGATTTGTGTCCTCCAACAACTCCAAGGGCACATGATCTTCGTTGTAGCTCACCCTAGCAGTCGAGGGTGAAGCTGCAACTCTCGTAACTCGATCAGAGCGCTCGGGCCTCTTCTTCCCAAGCCATCCCTTTGCTCTTCCTAGCAAACTCATTTCTGAAATTTTTGACAAATTACAAAAACAAGGATTTAACCAAAGTGAGTTAAGGCAAACTACTCAACTCACTTACCTAAAGCATAAACTTGCATCAAAACTTGGAAAATAAAATTCTACACAAGCATGCAAGCTCATATAAACAGCACCAAGAGCTACTAAATACTCACAAATGAAGCCACCAATCAAAAATCTAATTGGAGGGGTGAAGGAGTTACATACCAGGGAGTATTTGCTCAAAATTTTAGCTCAAATGGTGGGATGTAGAGAGATATCGAAAATCGCCTCCAAGCACAGCAAGAACGCAAGAACTGGAGCAGAACTCGTGTTTTTGGAGAGAGAGGAAGGAGGAGGAAGAAGACATACCTGGTTGGCTGCCCTGTGGGCCCCAGGCGCCCTGTGGGCGCGGCAAGGGGGCAGGCCGCGCCAGCTGGCCGCCTGGGCCACTGGTGGCCCCCCCTGGTCAGCCCCAGGTGCCTCTGGGTCACACCTGACATGGAAATTTTTATTAAAATTTTTCTGGAATTTTTCTGAAAACTTCACTGTTGAAAATTTATCGGAGTTCAAAAAGCTGCAAAACTTTCTGAAAACTTAAAGCAGTGATTAGTATTGTGAAGCTTCAAAAATATAAAAACTTGGTACAACAAAGAGAATGAAAGCTAAAGTAAATGAAAACATAACAAGCTTAACTTTTTACCTACATAAAACAAGCTCACTCGTAAGGTTGATCAAGTCTTACCAACAAACTTGCGATATATAGAACAAGAAGTCTCCCCTCTTATGAAGTGATCATTGCACCTTTACTTTAATGGACATTGTCCCTACCATAATGGTTTTGTATTTGTGGTGCACATGTAGTGGACAGTCCCATTCTCCAATCTTCAAGGTCTCGATATTCTCTATAGAGTTAAGGCCATGCCTCTTGTCGATCTTCTTTGGAAAATACACCGTGTGTTCTTTATCATCAACGTTGAAAGTGACCTTTCCTTTATTACAATCAATAATAGCACCTGTGGTGTTAAGAAAAGGTCTACCAAGAATAATGGACATGCTCCCATCCTCGGGCATGTCAAGCACAACAAAATCTGTAAGGATCAAACAGTTAGCAACTTCAACGGGTACATCCTCACAAATACCTATTGGGACAGTGGTTGATTTGTCAGCCATCTGAAGGGAGATATCTGTAGGGATTAGTTTCTCTAAAAAAAGCCTTTTGTAAAGAGAGAAAGGCATAACACTCACTCCTGCACCAAGATCACATAAAGCAGTTCTGACATAATTATTCTTTATGGAGCAAGGAATGGTGGGTATACCTGGATCACCGAGCTTCTTGGGAATCTTGCCACTGAAAGAGTAGTTAGCAAGCATAGTAGATATTGCCTCATTAGGTACTTTTCTTTTATTAGTAACAATATCTTTCATATATTTCGAATAAGGAGGCAACTTAATAGCATCAGTCAAAGGAATTTGAAGAAAAAGAGGTTTCATCCATTCACAAAATTTATTATAATGCTCTTCTTCTTTGGATTTGAGGGACTTACCTGGAAAGGGCATAGGTTTCTGTATCCATGGTTCTCTTTCCTTCCCATGTCTTCTTGCGATGAAATCTTCTTTAGAGTACCTCTTGCGTTTATCGGGTGCTTCTTCTTCTCTTCCCTTTGGTGGATCATCCTTCTCGGCGTCTTTTTCTTCAGGCTCGGCATCGTCTTCAGTTTCAGCATCGGAAGTAGATATGCTGTTAGGATCAACAGCTGGCTTTTCACTTGTAATAGGATCATCGGGATTGTCAGCCTCCTTGTGTTTCTTCTTCTTTTTTTTCTTCTTTGGAGGGCTAACAACCTCGTCTTCTTCTTGCACTTGAGAATCTTGCTCGATCCTCTTTGGGTGCCCTTCAGGATAGAGCAGGTCCTGGGTGTGTGTTCCACCCCTCGTTTTAATTCCATAAGCTTGTATGTCCTGTTTAGCATTATTAGCAAGCAAATCTTTTTGCACATTAGAAATTTGTTCAAGCTGAGTTTGAACCATATGAAAATGCTTAACAAGACATTTAACATCATTAACTGTTCTCTCTAGAACATCACATAAACTTTTGATAGCAAGAGAATTATCATGCAACTCACTTTGTAACTTCCTATTAAAATGGTCTTGCTTAACAATAAAATTATCAAGCTCATCTAAACACTGGTCGGGAGGCTTACCTTTAGGGATGTCACTTTCAGTAAAGTATAATAGAGAGTGTACCTCTACCAAGGGAGGGTGAGTATTAGGCTCACACAACTTCTCAATAGGCGGTAGATTCTTCACGTCTTCGGCTTTAATACCTTTCTCCTTTATAGACTTCTTTTCTTCTTGCATATCTTCGGGGTTCACGACAAGCATGCCCCTCTTTTTCGGTGGTAGAAGTGGTTCAGGAACGGACCAGTCTTCATAGTTCTTGGCAATTTTGCACATTAATTCTTCTGCATCGTCCGGTGTTCTTTCCCTGAAAACACAACTAGCACAACTATCCAGATAGGATCGGGATTCATCGGTTAAACCAGCGTAAAATATATCAAGCAGTTCATTCTTGGGAACTCCATGTCCCGGCATAACCTTAAGTAAATCACAAAACCTCCCCCAAGCTTTAGGGAGGCACTCATCCTGCAATTGTTTAAAGTTATAGATTCTTCGCAAAGCAGCATGTTGTAGATGAGCTGGAAAATATTTATCAACAAAGAATTGGACTAAGTCCTGAGGACTTTTAATGGAACCATAAGGTAGTGCATTGTACCATGATTTAGCGTCTTCCTTCAAAGAAAAAGGAAAAAGCTTGGCCACATAGAAGTTTCGTATCTTCTCATCAGTAGTGAATAGGTTGCTTAACTCAGCGAGTTTGCTCAAGTGTGCTATAGCATCATCATTTTCTCTGCCATAAAAGGGGTCAGCCTCGACTGTAGATATAAGTGAAAGATCAACAGAGAAATCATAATCAGGATCAGTGATGCATATAGGAGATGTGGAAAATTGAGGATCAGGAATAACTTTGTTCTTCATGGAGTGCTTTTTGAGCAACTCCTTAACAGCACCAGGGTCGGAGTCGACACACTCTTTGAGTTCCCTGCAAAAATCATCATCAAGAGTAACATAATCATCATCAAGGATTCTTTCCCTGAGTTCATCTAAGCTCGGGTAACCAAAGGTTTTGCAGGTAGGAATATAGGTAGTAGGGGTCTCGGTCTTGGATTTTTCTGCAGCCTCAGTAGTCTAAGTTTCAATATAGCGACCAAGAAATAGCATCATCAAGAGTAGTGGAAGCATCATCAAAAGTATCGGACATAGTAACAGACTCAATAGAAGCATCATGTAGTGCTGGTGAAGTAAACTGAATCAAGTATAGCACTAGTGTTCAGAACAGTACCTTTTCTTGTACGGGATGGTAAGATCGGAACCTTGGGGTCTCCTTTCTTACCCATAGCGGACGATATGCAGCAGGCAGGATACTTAAAGTAGACCTGTAAATATTTCTATGCTCCCCGGCAACGGCGCCAGAAAACGCTGCTTGATGCCCCACAGGCGTAAGGGATCGAGATAGTCTTCGCGGGTAAGTTAACCCAATTTATTGATTCGACACACGGGGATCCAAAGAGTATTTATAAGCTTTGACAGTTGAGTTGTCAATTCAACCGCACCTGAAATATACTTGCTTGCAACGATAGATAAGTAGTAACGGTAATATGATAGTGATGATAGCAACAGTAAAAATAGATAGCAAAAATAACAACTAATGACCAGCAGGATTGAAAACACTGTAGGCTAGGGAGTTGGATGGTTGGGCGCTGCATGGATGAGAGTAAACATATAATAGATTCTAACACGGGGAAAGGCACACAAAAAAGCAATGATCATCTAGGCAAATATCAAACAATAGGCATGTATCCAGTAGGTAGTTGTGCGTGCTTGCAATAAGAACTTGTACAACATCTTTTGTCCTACCATCCCGCTATGAACGGGGCCAAAAGGAACTTATGGAGATTAAGGTGCTCCTGTCAAAGAGCACCGGAACAAAGCAATAAACTCAATGGATACATGGAATCCTCAAATTATGGACCATCCCCTTTGGTGTCCCAAGCTGTCACCTTTGGGATCGCCGGTTCCGGACCATAATAGGTGCATACAACTCATAGATAGGATCTAGAACACAAATATATTCATGAAAACACATAGGGTTCAGATCTGAAAACATGGCACGCGGGCCCAAAGTGACAAGCATTAAGAACAACAAGTTGTAGCAAAGAAGATAAACACCAATCTACATGATAGGCAACATGCCCCCAACAATCTGACGAACTATTACATGATTAAACTCATCCAATCCCTACCATCCCCTTTGCCTACAACAGGGAATTACTCACACATATGAAGAGAAGTCATGGAGGATGGATGGAGTGGCGATGGTGATGACGATGGCGACGATCTACCCTCTCCGGAGGCCAAATCAGCCTCCAGATTAGCCCTCCCGAAGAAGAACAGAGGGTGTCAGCGGCTCCGCGACGGAAACTGGGAAACCGACTTCTGTTCTGGGGTTTTCTCGTCACGGGGATAAATAGGAGCATCGGTAGGGCACCAGAGGAGGGGGGAGCAGCCCAGGCGGCCTGAGGGCGCGGCCCCACCCCTGGCCGCGCCAGGGGGGGCGCCTGGGGCCCCCAGGGCTCCCCTCTGGCCCCTCTTCTGGCTCCTAGCTCCTTCGGGTGCGTGGATTTTCTGGTATTTTTCTGGGAATTTTCTGGGACGTCTAAAAATCCATTTTCCTGCGCACAAATAAACCATACAGGCAGCTCTGCTGAAAACAGCGTTAGTCCGGGTTAGTTTCGTCCAAATCATGCAAGAATGAGGGCAAAACAATAGCAAAAGTGTTTGGAAAAGTAGATACATTTGAGACGTATCACACGTTCAACAGGACAAGAGAGCTCCTGAAGCAGGTGGCGAAGCCACGAACACTCCGCGACGGTGTTAGCCACAGTGCGATACTCAGCCTTAGCACTGGAACGAGGCACCGAAGGCTACAACTTGGACGACCATAGGGGATCGTTTGTAGTGTTCTCGCGGGTAAGTTAACCCAATTTATTGATTCGACACAAGGGGATCTAAAGAGTATTTATAAGCTTTGACAGTTGAGTTGTCAATTCAATCGCACCTGAAATATACTTTCTTGCGACAAAATATTAAAAACAATTGTGGTATGATAGTGATAGTGATAACAACAAAAGTAAAACAACATAAATAAACTAGTAGTGACCAGCAGGATTAAAACACTATAGGCTATGGAGATGGATGGTTGGGCGCTGCATGAATGAGAGTGGACATGTAATAAATTCTAACACGGGGCAAGCCACATAGAAAAGCAATGATCATCTAGGAAAATATCAAACATTAGGCATGTATCCCGTAGGTAGTTGTGCATACTTGCAATAAGAACTTGCACAACATCTTTTGTCCTACCATCCCGCTACGAACGGGGCCGAAGGGAACTTATGAAGATTAAGCTTCTCTTGTCAAAGAGCACCGGAACAAAGCAATAAACTCAATGGATACATGAAATCCTCAAATTATGGCCCATCCCCTTTAGTGTCCCAAGCTGTCACCTTTGGGATCGCCGGTTCTGGACCATAATAGGTGCATACAACTCATAGATAGGATCTAAAACATAAATATAATCATGAAAAAAAATAAGTGGTTCAGATCTGAAAACATGGCACTCGGGCCCAAAGTGACAAGCATTAAGAGCAACAAGTTGTAGCAAAGATGATAAATACCAAAGTAGATGATAGGCAACATGCCCCCAATAATCTGACGAACTATTACATGATCAAACTCATCCAATCCCTATCATCCCCTTTGCCTACAACACGGAATTAATCACACATGTGATGGAAAGGAGGAGGCCACGATCAATAATCAGTTTGGCTACGGGCCTTTACTATTTTGCGTCTAGGTTTGACTCAATGCCTTTTTCTATTTTCTTTTTCCAATCGTTGAGTCAAGGACTCAAGGCCTCATGGCAGTTAGGGGGGGATGAGTACACGTAATCACGTAAGTATCGCTAGTTACCAGGATTCGCTAAAACGTTTTCCCGATCGATGGGGCGGGGGCAGGCCCCTGCTCGTCCCCCTGGCTTCGCCACTGGTCTAGGCCGACGCTGAGGCCATCAGGAGTTTCACTCACGCTGGCATGTGGGCCTGTTCGTATCAGATTTTTACACGCATTGTATACTGACTGGGTGGTTGTTTAGTACGGAGTACCTCTGTATGACGTGTGGGCCTATTGATGGATTGTGCTGGCCCTCAAGTCGGTTTAGATTGGGCCCGGTTGCTTGGACGGTGCAACGACAGTCTCGTGGGAGTGCGCCATTCACCTCTATGGATTGGGCCCTCAAGTCATTGGATGGAGCATCGCTGTGCAATGTGCGGTCATTGGGTGTAGATGAAGCTGCTGGTGTGTGACACTCTTTACTGTTTTCAAATCATACAAAACGGTATGCAGACATCAGCCTCAAATGTATTCACAACTCAAACCATGTACCAGTACCAAATCAAATACGATCCATTTGTTCGTTTTAAATTTGTTTGGTCCGTGTGTCCAAAAATAGCGGCCCAACAACACAACGCAAAAGAACCGCTATTTGTTTCGGTCTGCTTTTTGGTTCACTAGGACCCAAATGTTGCTTAACTTTGAGGCACATTTGCGATCCGGCGGGCAGAAGGCAGACTGTCCACGCATTTGCGTTTGTCCGCTTACATCCGTCTCGAGCACACGTGACAGCCACACAACCACACGACAACCGATGACCTCCCCCACATGGGTTGACTACCCCTCCCCCCCCCCAAACTCGAAGTCACTCTCACCGTCGCCACCTCGCTCCCCAAACACAAACATCGCCGCCGGCCCCAATGTAAAATAAAAATGAGGATGGGAGCTCGGCGCGCGATCGCCGCTCCTAGGAGTGGTCGAACCACGTCTCCATCCTCACGCACAAGGCCATGTGGTACTGGAGAAATGGCGTGTCGGTGCCACAAATCGACGTGAAGCTACCGCATGATTGGAACCTCTGTCCTGTGAGGGTGCCAGTCCCTCCCTCGAACGTCGCAACTGCCTACTCCCCCCTCTCCATCTGGTGGGCTGTCGAGGACTGCATTGGGTCCTCCTTCGCGGTCCTACCCCCCCTCGCCACTCTACGTCCCGACATGCTACGACGAGGAGGAAGCCTTCAGAAAGGACCTCGAAGAGTCAGAGCATGAGGAGCACAAGAAGTGGCCCAAGCTCACGGACATTCTCGACCTGACGTCCTGCGGAGCCCGACGTCGCATTCTAAGCGACTATGGCGCCTCCATCGCCACCTCCCCTGCCACCACCGCGCCCGTGGTACGAGGACATGCCACCACCCTCGCCGTATTCATCGCCCGCCAACGGCAATGAGGCATGGGTTTGCAACCTCGTGTGGACGCACTGGACCTTTGAAGCACAGTCGTTCACGTTCTGGCCTCTAAAGACACCGACACCTCCTCCACCCCCACCGCCACTGCTCCCGTAGGGCTATCGGCCCCAAGGCGTGCCGTGGTCACCACCCCCTTTCATCGACCTCAACGGGGACGACGGTGGGAACATCAATGACGAGTAGAACCTCTTAATAGGACCATGACTAGCTAGGCGATTTTCTCCGTTTTTAATGTATAACTAAGTTTATTGACTTTTGATATTAAAAAAATATTATCTAAATTTGCATCCTTTCTTCACCGTTAGGCACCGTGCGACCCAAACTGACGAGGTGTAGCCATTGGGTCCGCCAGATCAACCTACAAGGACAAAATCAAACTAATCGTTGGTCCATTTGGATCGCACCGTTGAAGTTGCCCTTAGCCACAAGTCTCATGTAAACCATCTATCCACAAAAGAAATAAAAGATGAAAGTACGAGCTCACAGAGTCACATGCACCCAGCTAAATGGTATTCCCTCTATGATGACTTAATCTAGATACCTTCATATCTATATAAATTTTGAAATATATATAGTTATTTTTTTTAATTTTTAGATAACAACCATTCTTTAATATTTCATCGGGGCTCAAATTTTTGTGATGCGATGATATTTTTGGAGGTCTAGAAGAAAAACTCAATGCTTTCAAAATTAATATTTTTAAGTATTGATTATATGTTTTTTTGTCTAAACCTTTACGGATGTCATTCTTTCACAAAAGTTTGCACGTAGGTGAAACATTCACCAATGTTTATCACAAACAAAATTATGATCTTTTTAGTTTCTCTAATTTTTTGAGTTTTATATTCACATGGATGCATGTGTACTCAGGATCCGAAACTCTGTATCAAAAAAATAGACAGTACACATACTCAGCAACAACCCTGCAAAGTCAGCCACTACTAAAATCATCATTAGACTAGATGTCTATCGTTGGGCGCGGTCCTAGTATGAGGAAGAGCCGAAGCTTGGCGACACACGTATATGCATGCATGCTTGCATGATTAGTTGGGACGTCATGCTTCTCCAAGTGGCACTGCAGAGATAGGAGATGGAACAGCAGATCAAAGGCGCCGGGCTCGATCGATCAACAGTACCCCAAGATACTCTTGGCTGTTGGCCACTAACTTTAGGCCAGGTCACTACAAGAAAGAGCAACGCCACCATGGCCGTGTCGTCGAATATTGACGGTCGTGATCATCGTCGATGGCATAGCATAGGGTTCGTTCCTCCATGATATACATCGATCGTGTGGTGTGGCCCTGTGCTTGCATGTTGTTGTCTCAGTATATATATATCTTGTTGGCTTTTAACCCCACGAACGCACGCATGCACGTACACTGACTGCCACAGCCACAACCCATCTCTTTCTCTGCTGCATCTTTCTCTCTCAAATCGATCGGAGGATATATATCTATATATAATTAGCTGTCTTTCTATAGGTTAGGTTGGGTCAACTCCTGGTCCTGCTCCTGCTCCTGGACCTCCCTATTTTGGCCACCTTTGCATGTTCCAATCGATACCACTTTCCAACTAAGAACTGTACAACACAAGCCCCCATCTCTTGATGCATCTCCGTTTTTTTGTAAAAGAGACCCATCTTCCAAACCATAAACAAACAAAATGCCTTCGATCATGGGATCCATCCAACACCAACACCTTTAATCCTATTTTAGTTTGACATTTCGTTCACATTGGATGGTGCTCATGAAGCCCATCTCAACCACTTCGCCATGACATCGTGCGACAATTCGATCCCTTACTGGTTTCAGCTACGAAAGTTTTATTTTCACCGTAAAACTTAAGCACACACAAACCAGTATAATACTCCCTCAGTAAATTAATATAAGATGTTTTAGATCACTAGTTTAATTATCTAAAACATCTTATATTAGTTTACGGAAGGAGTATTTGTAACAATGAAAATCCAAGAGAATAAATTACTGATTCTGCATCTATATTGCATGTCCAAAATTATTCCTGATTGTTGTCAATGCAGTTTCACGCCACCGGAATTTTATAATTTTTTAGAAAATAATGTTAACTTTTAATACTAAGGGAAAAGTTCAGATAAAAACAAAAAAGATCTGCAATCTACATTGACAATATGAATAATAATATAATTAAAAATCAACATCTAGAACATTAGTGAAAAAATAATTGGAAATTCCATATATAAAATTAATTATGGTGCATAAGACAAAATTATAGAACAATCTAAATAATGTCTAATAACTATTCTTATAAAAACCATAAGAACTTCACATGGTTCTTCAAAAGTTAACAACTGGTCAATTTTAAAAATATGGATTCTTGAATATTGTCCATGTAGACAATCATAAATCACCGATTCATTATTTGTCCGAATGACGAGGGGATACCCCCGCGACTCCTCTACATGAGGATAGCTGGTGCGTGTCAAGTCCGGCGGCCCACTAGAAGCTTTGGAAGGCCCATGATCTGCCCACCCGAAGTATCGGCGACTGCACCGACATGGAGTCCAGGACTTGGTTGCCAAGACTAGCTAGATTAGGCAAATATCTATGTAAACCTAGACGGACTCCTCGAGACCTAGCCTAGTATATAAAGGCTGGGAGAGGGGACCTCTAGGGCACTCATAATCTCATTACAATACTTCGTCCTGGAGCAATCTCGCCGAAGCCTTCACTGTAATCACCGCCACCATATAATACATCGAACATGAAGTAGGGGTTTTACCGATCGAGGGTCCTGAACCTGCGTAATCCATGTTTCCCATTAGCCGACGAGAATCATCAACCTTGCACTCCTCTCTCTATGATCTAAACCCAAAGTTCCTAACCATGGGATTTGCGAGGCTAATCCTCGTCACCGAATTTCAATGATCTTACAAATAAACAATGACCAATCTTAATAGCAAGGAAAACATTCAAATAATAACAAAAGTATCAGTAAAGTGCTCCATTCATTCTTGATATGGGTTTTAGAAATTTCTATAACTAACAAGAAAATAATCATTGATTCAAGCAATCGATCATATGGGCTTTTTAGGATGAACTAAAGAGTAGCAATTAAATACTCCAGCCATTCTCAATTAAGTGAAGTGCTATGTCTATGTTAACCATCTCTATATTTGACTAATGCTAACGAAAAATAGGTTAAGATCTACAACAGTGTACATATTATGTGATATGCAAATACCCCCTTCGTTCAAGATTAGTTGTCATTGAAATAGATGTATCTAGCACTGAAATACGTCTAAATACATCCATTTCAACGACATCTAATCACAAATGTAGGGAGTAGTATTTTACCGTGAATTTAATGAAACTAACTTTGGTGTAAAGTGCTCCTTGGAAGTCTATAAATTACGAGCCAAAAAAAGGCAGGTCTGAGGATGATATATGGTAGAAAGAACTGTTGGAGAAAAATACGTGATGGAATTTGCATTGATTTGATAATGAGATATTATCGGTCCAACCAAAAAAGGTGACCAATCACCGTTGGAGAATAAATATGGAGGTGGCTAGCTAAATCTACGAGAGGAAGGCACACTTATAGAAGATGATATTTGCATTTTTGCGCGGGACAGGGGTTAGGTGAGGGGGGGTGGGGGTGGGAGAGCGATTTTGCGATACGTCTGGATCACATCCATCGATCGGACATGGAATTTTGATACATCCACTTCAACGACATCTAATTCCAAAAAATAGGGAATACCATAGTAGTTTACGGTGAATTTAATGAAAATAAGTATGGTACAAAGTTCCCCTTGGAAGTCTATAAATTATGATCCAGAAGGAGGCGGGTATGAGGATGATATAGTACAAGAAATTGCCAGAGAAAAATACATGATGGAATTTGTTTTGATTTGATAATAAGATATTATGGATCCGACCAAAACAGGTGATCAATCCCCATTGGAGAATAAATATGGAGGTGGCACCTATAAAAGATGAGATTTGCATTTTGGCGAGGGGGACCATTTTCCGATACGCCGGATCACATCGATCGATCGGACATGGAAACCGGGGGCCGGCGGCATTTGTGCCATCCGGCGGCATTTCGTGGTCCTCCTCCTCTTCATATGCCTCATCGATCGATCAGATTCCATGCACCACGATGCAACTCGGACCAATAAAACTAGCGGCCTCCTACTACTAGTATTTTCTTGGTTCCATCCTAACGATCAGCTGTACACGCATGAAATGCATGGCTGGTAAAATATTGCGACTACATACAAATTGCAGATTGGCAGCATGCAGTAGCTTGCTGTTCATGGTACCGTGCTACTGGTAATGGTAGGGTGACAAAAACCAGTAAATACACCTGGACAAAAAAGTGCATTGTGCCACGCATGGTTCACGATGTACTATTCATAGTGGGAATAACATTAATGATAATATCACACATATCTATACAAAATAGATGATGTGACTAATAATTAGTGAGAAAAAGGTCATATGATAATTAATTTTTAGGTAGTTACTTGCTCTTTGAGTAATATCACATATAGCAATATAATATGAGTCTATAATATAATAAATGAGTACTACATGACACAACATATATGTTACTTCCCACTATAGAGGTAGTAACATACAGTAAGCTAGACTAGTAACATATGGATGTTACTAATGAATGTTACTAGTTGATGTTATTCCTCACTATGACTAGTCAGCTCCATGTATCCATCGGTCAAAGGAAGAAGATTCAACGAACAAATCATTTTTATTTATTTATTTTGTTGAAAGAATGAAGAAAAGAAGATGAAAAGGAGAGGAATCCATGCAGTGCAGCTAGCGGATAGAAAAAGATTTCATGGGGAATTCCGCCGTTTGACGTGCACCCATCAATTTGGACTGCTACCTTGGCATTGGCAGCGGTGGTGGGGAGGGATCTCAGCTGCCTGACGTGCGCTACGCTTGGTCACCTACGTAACCGCCAAATCATCAATGGAGGGAGAGATGAAGAAAATACGTTGGAATTCAAAAGAGATTGACAAGAACATGAGGAACAAGACAAGGATTGAGATAGAGATGGAGATGAGATAAAAAACCCTAACGTGATTGCTTCCCTGCATCCTCAAGTACAGTTGCATTATTATCATTGTCTTCTCTTTAGAAATAAACAGGCTTTAGCTTCGTTTTATGCATAAAGCACCAATCAAAATCCATATACCATGCAAGCACTTTTTATAAATGGAAAAAGAGCAAATAATCTGTTGGGGAAACAACACAAACATGTACAAAAGTGAAAAAAATACATGGCCCCAAAGGATGGCACGCGCAAATTTTACTTCGCTTTATACATAAAGCATCACTCATAATTCATACATCATGAAAAAAATAGCCTGTTTGGGCCACATCATAAACATGTCCTAAAGTGAAACAAACAAACAGATACATGGTGCCAAAGAACAACACACGTCAACTGCTAGGAAGGCAATATGAACTGATAGTCAACCGCGTGTTGGCGATCAAACATGCGAATCAGTCAGACCCTCTGATCGCGGCCTAAAGAGTTGCCACCACTACTGCATACAAGCTAAATAATTTAAGCATAGAGTCGGTTGCATGTTGCAACATGATTGTCTCAATAATTATACTATTATGAGTCATCCACAATGTATACAACGTGGCAAACATCAACCAAGGAGGTCTAATAATTGAGGCATAAGATTAGAGCGAAGACATCATCTAGCTACTGATCATGGACTCATGGTCCAAGGGAACTAATCACGGTACATCTGGGAATCTATCATGGCGATGGAGGAGCTTCCGGAGGTCAATCCTTCCTTCGGCAGGGTGCCGGGACAGGTCTTCTGGCGATCCCGATCTCGGGATCGCGGCGGCAGAACAGTGGTGAAAATCGCGTAACGGAGGTCCTTCCGATGGTTTTCAGCACATAAGGGATAAATAGGCCAAAGGGCCCACCAGGGGGCCCCACCTGACCAGGCGGCCAGATGGCGCGGCCCCACCCTAGGCCGCGCCAGGGACCCTCCTGGTTAGGGGTTGGCCGGGCCCCTCGAGCCCCCCTTCGGCCTTCTGGAGTCTTCTATCGCGCTTATTTTTTATATGATTTTTTCTGGATTTTTCCGAGCACTTCAATATTTGACATTTTCCTGCAATGCACGGACAACAGCAGCTAAAAACTAGCACGGGGGCACTGAGTTAGTAGGTTAGTCCAAATATGTTAGTAAAGGTATGAACGTGTAGCAAAGCACATAGCAATATCACTAATATAAGCATGGAACACAAGAAGAAATTATAGATACGTTTGAGACGTATCACCATCCCCAAGCTTAATTTTTGCTTGTCCTCGAGCAGGTAAATCATAACAAATATAATTTCTGTGGTGACAGGCTACCAACAAAGATTTGAACATTAAAGAGGCATGGCCTTAACTCTATAGAGAATATCGAGACCTTGAGTGTAAGTAAGATTAGTTGGCACTTAGAATGGCAAATAGAATAATGATGGGGAAGGAAGACAAAAAAGATGTGAAAGGCTTACATCAATGAGGACAATCATAGGAGAGAGAGAAAGCCAAATGATAGATATGATGTGAGGAGTAGGGATTGCCATGCAACGGATGAGCATATGAGCTATGGGAAGCTCTCCAATGGAGCTAGTGCGGGTGCATCCAACTTGCTTGCTCAAGAAGACCTATAGCTCATTTGAGGAGGCTCATCATTGGAATATACAAGCCAACTTATATAGTGTAAGGATCCCCACATAGTTATGCATGAATGATATGAAACTCTCTATAAAGTACAAATATTACTTTGGAGTACAAGTGTGGATCTTTCAAAAGGAATAGTAGTTCCCTTCTCTTTTTTCTTTTCTTTTTTTCTTTCTTTTTTTTCTATATTTTTTATTTTTTTGTAGCCTCTTTGGCTTTTTCTATTTATTTCTCATTTGTCCTCTTTGGGATCTTTTCATTTGTCCTCTTTTGGGATGTTTTATCTGTGTCCTTTTTGGGATCTTTTCCTCACTTTAAAGGCAAAACACTATATTTTACAAATATGTAAAAGATCACACACTTTATTAGAAGTACTTAACATAAAGAACACTGAAAACTAAATCACGATGTATGCAAATGTATGCCTCTGCCAGTGTAGTAAGATATGCAATGATACTAGCGTGTCATGTAGCAATTATAAGGGCAAGGCCCATCTAGCATGCGGCTTTACGATCAAGAAAAATCATGTATGACAATAAAAGATCAAGTCATGAGAAGATGGATATTGCATGGCAATGTATCTCGAAAAGGATATGGAAATGCATTGATAGGTAGGTATGGTGGCTGTTTTGAGGAAGATAAAATGGGGCTTATGATGACAGAGCGTATCACGCCAAGGGTTTGGATGCACCGACAAAGTTTGCACCGAATCTCAATATGAGAAAGGGCAATGCACGGTACCGAAGAGGCTAGAAAATTATGGATGGTGGAAGTGCCAACAATAGAATACTCGCATTAGTCAAAGGAACTCATCCACTTATTATGGGTAACTCTCTATCTAGTCAGGATATTCACAAAGAGACAAGTACCCCTAGGGGAAGTGTATGGGGGCTTAGTTATCATTCCGCATCCTCAACCCATGGTACGTGAGTGTACTCTATATATTACAACCCCTCCAGAGGTTAGTGATCCATCTAGTAGCTAGAGTTCTCAACTAATTTTTGTAGTTTTTGAAAATAAGCACAATGAACCAAAATACGACACCTATCACTAATAGGCTTGAGATCTCAGCACACAGAAGACCCAACTTTACTCGAAACAATACCTCAAAACTATTGCAAGTTACTACTAGACTTATAATAGCAACCTCAATTACCTACTCAAAGTAAGACAGAAACTCACTGCAAAGGGCTAACTCTCTAAACAAGATAAGCATGAATAAACAGAGTTCTAGAAGTCACAACCTAAATAAAAGATCTTAAAGATAAAACATGAAAGCAAAAACTAAACATGACAACAGCAAGAAAAGGTAAAGAACACTCAACAAAGATAAGCATGAAAACTATAAACATTCTAGGTGAAAGTGGAGCGTGTTTCTCAACCAAACAAGGTATGCTAGAGTCCAACTTGTTATGAACAGAAAAAAAAACTAAACAAACTAGAAAGTAAAGAGCGAGACGCTCCAAGCATAGCACATAACATATGAAGTGGTAAAAATATAGCGTGGAGAAGGAAAAACTGATGATTGTGTTGGGATACGGGGCAGAAAACACAAATTTTTCACACCTACGGTACCCGAACCCAAGATCTATGCTATGGCGATGTAAAGTAACGGAGGGAATCGGTGTTCATACCTTTGAAGACCGAAAGAGGGAAACGTTCTTACGAACGTGGTTGGCGTAGACTCAGAACTACGACCTCCCTGTCGTGTAGAAGACCACCACCGACGAGGATGACTCCCGGTAAACCTCCAGCGACGAAGTAGCACCATAGGTGTAGTGCCTCGAAGAGATTATACACGTACGGTACAATCGATGTTCCTCCCGGGCCTCGAACCAGGCGAGCAGCGGAAGAAAGACGGCTGAGGATCCCGACTCCAGCAGAGCGACGGCCTGCCTTATGGTGGAGAACTCCAATCCTGGTGCAGACTCCAAACAAGGGGAGTCCACTTCCGGGAAGGAGAAGGAGGAAGAAGGAGATTTGGTGTGTTGGGAAAAGGGGGGTCTACCCCTCCTTATATAGGCCAAGGGGGGTGTGATCCTCCTCCCCTCCCCCATGTGGGACTAAACCCCCAAGGGGGGGAGGTGCGCCGGCCATAGGGGGGGATGGGCCCCACCCTTGGCGCCAAGCCCAAGGGGGGAAACCCCTCCTCCCCTAATGGGCCCCATGGGCCCATATAGCCTTTTTCCCATTTTTTAATTTATTTAATATGTTTTAAATATTTAATTCAGATAATTAAATAATAAAAACATTATTAAAACAATTAAACTTTATTTTGAACTATTCAAAATGTCCGGAAACCATTCCGTCCGCCTCCGAAACTATTCCGGTGATTTCTCCTATTTCACCGATTGATCCCGTAACTGTCCTATGCATCGATTGCCCTTAAGTGTAACACCCTAACGGTCCGGGAAACAGCAGACATGGTCGAGACTCTTCTCATTGACCAATGACTAGTCAGTTGGACCTGGTTACAATCCTTGACATCCCCTGCGCTTCCATCGAATGAACTTCGATCGCTTTTGGAAACCGTTAACGATACGACGTAATCCCTTTGTGCTTCGGTACTTTGTTTGTCCGAGGTTTGATCGTCGGTATTCTACATACCGTGTTCACACCTCATTCACAACAAACAAGTTTACTCGTCCATGATCATTGCATCTCTTGTGACCTAGTCACTTGCTTGCAAGCTATTGATGCAATATCACCGAGTGGGCCCAGAGTACTTGTCCTGTCACAAGGACTGACAAATCCCGCTCTGATCTATTAACATACTCATCAACCATCTATTTCGGAATACCCAAAGTGCACCATTATAGCCAGCATATTTCAGTCAGGCGGTGGGATACAAATCAAAGTCTCCTCATAGATGACAATTACGTATGATCATTACGGTCTAAGGACTAAGTCATATGTTACAAAGTCATAGCAACGCTGAACTATGTGACTCGATCACATTGCAATACTTTAGGTGGGTGTACGTCCATCACATCATTCCCCTTAACGATATGACCTCATTTTCAATGGACTTAAGTGTCGCCATGATCAGGAAAGCTTGATCAATCAATTGCCCAATGAGATAGTTTACCCGAGTTAAACTACGGACCATGTTTTATACTACACCTGTATTAGTATTTCCAAGTAATACAGTTATAGCACAGTATAAAACGTATTATGAACAAAACGGATATGTGACAAATATCTTTATTAATTTGTCTCTAGGGCACATATCCAATAGTCTCCCACTTGCACTAGAGTACAAATTACACTAGTTTACATCAGGTATGTATCTAACACCAATGGTCTCTCGGTGTTCTTCAAACTTGCCCTGTGGAAGAGATTTAGTCATCGGGTCTGCTGCGTTCAGATCCGTATGTATCTTGTGAATCCTAGTGTGTCCATCCCTGACGTAGTCTCGCGTCACATGGAACTTTCGGAGGATGTGCTTGGCTGTAGAGTGAGTTCTTTGCTCGTTCGTGTTAGCAATGGCACCCGTGTTACCGCAGAAGATTCCCACGGGGTCAGTGCAGCTGGGAAAGACGCCAAGCTCGATCACGAACTTCTTCAGCCACAACGCCTCATTTGACGCTTCGCAAGCGGCAATATACTCCGACTCCATTATAGATTGGACGACGACTGACTGTTTACCGCTCCTCCAGCTAATAGTGCCACCGTTCAACATGAAAACATATCCCGTCTGGGATTTCGAGTCATCTAGATCTGAGCCGAGGCTTGCGTCAACGTAACCCTTTACGGTGAGCTCCTCATCAACTCCTCCATAAACGAGAAAGAGATCCTTGGTTCTTCTTAAGTACTTAAGGATGTTCTTTACTGCTGTCTAGTGAGCCATTCCCGGGTTACTCTGGTAGCGATTAGTCATACTAATGGCCAGCGCTAAATCCGGTCTGGTACATAACATAGCATACATGAGAGAACCTATGGCTGAGGCATAGGGCTTTGAGGACATTTCCTCCTTTACTTTTGCTGTGGTTGGGCATTGAGTCACGCTTAATTTGACACCTTTTATAACTGGCAAGAGGCCTCTCTTGGAGTTATCCATACTGAACCTTTTCAATATCTTGTCAATATAAGTGTTCTGACTCAAGGCCAACCGTCGATTAGGTCTATCTCTATAGATCTTAATCCCCAATATGTACGCAGCTTCACCTAGGTCCTTCATGGAAAATTGTCCATTCAGATATTCCTTTACTTCTTCTAAGAATTTCTAATCGTTCCCTATTAGTAATATGTCATCTACATATAACACAAGGAATGCTACAGAGCTCCCATTCAGTTTCTTATAGACGCAGAACTCTTCGACGTTTTGGACAAATCCAAAAGCTTTAATGACCTCATCAAATCGAAGATTCCAGCTCCGAGATGCTTGCTTCAACCCATAGATGGACCGTTGAAGCTTGCACACCTTACCAGCATTCCTTGGATCGATAAACCCCTCTGGTTGCATCATATACAACTCTTCCTCAATGTTGCCATTAAGGAACGCAGTTTTCACATCCATCTGCCATATCTCGTAATCATGATAGGCAGCTATTGCTAGTAGGATCCGAATAGACTTGATCATCGCTACAGGAGAGAATGTCTCCTTGTAGTCAACTCCTTGAATTTGTCGGAACCCCTTCGCGACAAGTCAAGCTTTGTAGACAGATACGTTTCCGTCTGCGTCAATCTTTTTCTTGAAAATCCATTTATTCTCGACGGCCTTGCGGTCCTCGGGAATATCCACCAAAGTCCAAACTTTGTTGGTGTACATGGAGTCTATTTCGGATTTCATGGCTTCTAGCCATTTCTCGGACTCGGGTCCCTCCATTGCTTCTTTGTAACTCGTAGGTTCATCCGACTCATCAGCCAAGACTGCATTCACAAGTTGTCCGTAAAACTCGGTAGGTTGACGGACTCTTGATGACCTACGGGGAAAAATAGGTTCCTCTTCATTCTCATCATGATCATCATGTATGTCATGATCGTTATGAATGTCTTCCTGGCCATTCTCTTCAGCTCCCACTGTGGAAGAAGGTTCCAGAACAATTTCTGTTGCCGGTTCTTCCATTTGGAGTGATTGGTCAGTCACTTCATCGAGGTCTATTTTCCTCCCACTCAATTCTTTCGAGAGAAACTCCTTCTCAAGAAAGTGTCCAGTCTTAGCGACAAACGTTTTGCCCTCAGATTGGTTATAGAAGGTGTATCCAACAGTTTCCTTTGCATATCCTACAAAGATGCATTTCTCCGCCTTAGATTCGAGTTTGTCAGGCTGAAGTTTCCTAACATAAGCCTCATCCCCCCAAATCTTCAGGTGAGACAACTTTGGCTTCTTGCCACACCATTTCTCAATTGGCGTTGTCTCTACGGATTTGGATGGTACCCTATTAAGAACGTAAGCGGCAGTTTCTAATGCATACCCCCAGAATGATGTAGGTAAGTCGGTATGAGACATCATTGACCGTACACTATCCAATAGTGTTCGATTACGTCGCTCGGACACACTGTTTCGCTGAGGTGTTCCAGCTCGCGTAAGTTGTGGAACAATACCACAAGTCTTCAGATGAGTGCCAAACTCGTGACTTAAATACTCGCCTCCTCGATCAGATCGAAGGTGCTTGATTTTCTTCCCGAGTTGATTCTCGACCTCACTCTGAAATTCCTTGAACTTTTCAAAGGTTTCAGACTTGCGTTTCATTAAATAGATATACCTGTATCTACTTAAGTCATCCGTGAAGGTCACGAAGTAACGAAAACCATTGCGTGCGGTGACATTCATTGGTCCGCATACATCAGTATGTATGATCCCTAATAAGTCCACCGCACGCTCCATTGTCCCATTGAATGGAGTCCTTGTCATTTTTCCCATTAGCCATGTTTCACATGTGTCAAGGGATCCAAAATCCAATGACTCCAGAAGTCCATCTTTATGGAGTTCCTCCATGCGCTTTATACCAATATGACCAAGTCGACAATGCCACATCGTCATGTGTTCTTCGTTACTAGGCTTTAATCTTTTGGCCTCTAAGTTATTGATGTGGGAGTCATGATATTCGAGATCCATTAAGAATAAACCATTACGCACCGGTGCATGAACATAGAAGACATTATTCTTATAAATCGAACAACCAGTTGTTTTGGATTTAAAAGAATACTGGTCTCGCATCAAGCAAGAGCCACTCACAATGTTCATACTCAACGCGGGTACATAATAGCAATTATTCAAGACCAGAATCAATCCCGAAGGGAGACTAAGACGAAGCGTGCCAATTGACATTACTTCAACCTTGGCACCGTTCCCAACGCGCATCGTCACTTCATCCTTCCGCAAGAGTCGTTTATTCTGCATCCCCTCCTGGGAGTTACAGATGTGAGCAACTGATCCGGTATCAAATATCCAGACGTTGCTCCGAGCACTTGTCAGGAAAACATCAATAACATGTATATCACATATATCCATGTCTCTTCCGGCAACCTTTCCGGCCTTCTTATCTTCTAGGTACTTGGTGCAGTTGTGCTCCTTCTTGATTTCCATCTCAGCAATTTTGAGTATTGTGAACAATTCAGAAAGGGTCTCAACCATTCCTTGCATGTTGTACTTCAACACAAAACTCTCATAGCTAGGGGGTAGCGACCGCAACACCCTATCAATCGCCACTTCATCTGGAATCTTAAATTCTAGATCATTTAGGCGTTGAACGTAGTCAGACATTTTGACTACGTGCTCAGTCATGCTGGTGTGCTCTTCCATTTTTCCAGAGAAGAAAGCTTCACAAACTTCATTTCTCTCAACCTTGGCTTGAGGTGCAAAGACGGTCTTGAGGTCAGTGATTATCTCATAAGCACTGAAGCTCTCGAACCGTTTCTGCAGTTCAGCCTCCATGGCATGGAGCATACCCTTCTTGACAAGGGAGGAATCATCCGACTTAATGAGATAGACTTTCTTCTCAGCCGGAGTAGCGGTAGTTGCTGGTGCATCTCCTAATGCAGTCTCAAGTACATAGGACATTTTGAGGGGAACGAGGAGAATCCTCAGGGTGCGGAACCAGGAGGTGAAGTTTGACCCATTAGTTTTCAGTTTATCTTTCTCTAGGAATGATCCTAAGTTGAACGAGGGGCGTGGTGCTATCATCTACAAGGTTGATTCACAAAGATACATATTTAGACTTTTGTTCATAATGTGGAGTTCAATTACAGTTAATTCTAAAACTCCCACTTAGGAAAACATCTCTCAATTTTGCTAAGTGATTACACGATCCTAGAACACCATACATCCCCCGATCGTCACGGCCATCAGTATGTGTTCAAGGTAGGCCATCATGCCAATCACATCTTCTATGTGACTCATGCTCGACCTTTCGGTCTCTTGTGTCCCGAGGCCATATCATATACATATGCCAGGCTCGCCATCACACCCTATGTGATTTGTTGCTGTGTCATGCAAGGCCATATCATATACATATGCCAGGCTTGCTACACCCACCTCTTGTGAACGAAAAAATGTTTGACACCCGTGTGACACGTGATGTCTCCATAATGTAGAACTTTCCAGGTGGTGCTCACTAGGGTAAGGACACTGTGTTGGTTTTAGTGAGAGATCATCCTATAATGCTACCGTCGTTATATCAAGTATATTAGCAAAACAGGATGTAAAACTTTTAAATCATACAAGCTATGATCCCCCTTCATGCAAAGCAAAGTTAAACGCCTTTCTACTTTAGCTTGTGCAAGTTTTACGTGGATGTTAGGGGTTTCGAGAGAGAGAACCGTTTCTATCCTGCGAAAAACATGCCACAACACCGTCTCCCATCCGTCTCTATTACACCCCTGTCAGGGCCCTCCGTTGCAAACATCTTCGCATCACTAATACAGAGAGACAGACACCCCCCCAGCCACTTTATATGGTACAATCCATATGTCAAGTGTGGAACCAGTCTCGCGTAAACGCGTAAGGTCGGTCGGGGCCCGCTTCATCAAACATTGCCGCAACGCTAAATGAGTGCACGTAGGAGGGTAACGAATGAAGATTCGATGCCCACATCCTAGATGTGTTCTACCCGTACAATACATCTACGCATAGCTAGCTCTGATACCACTGTTGGGATACGGGGCAGAAAACACAAATTTTCACACCTACGGTACCCGAACCCAAGATCTATGCTATGGCGATGTAAAGTAACGGAGGGAATCGGTGTTCATACCTTTGAAGACCGAAAGAGGGAAACGTTCTTACGAACGTGGTTGGCGTAGACTCGGAACTACGACCTCCCTGTCGTGTAGAAGACCACCACCGACGAGGATGACTCCCGGTAAACCTCCAGCGACGAAGTAGCACCACAGGTGTAGTGCCTCGAAGAGATTATACACGTACGGTACAATCGATGTTCCTCCCGGGCCCCGAACCAGGCGAGCAGCGGAAGAAAGACGGCTACGGATCCCGACTCCAGCAGAGCGACGGCCTGCCTTATGGTGGAAAACTCCAATCCTGGTGCAGACTGCAAACAAGGGGAGTCCACTTCCGGGAAGGAGAAGGAGGAAGAAGGAGATTTGGTGTGTTGGGAAAAGGGGGGTCTACCCCTCCTTATATAGGCCAAGGGGGGGTGTGATCCTCCTCCCCTCCCCCATGTGGGACTAAACCCCCAAGGGGGGGAGGTGCACCGGCCATAGGGGGGGATGGGCCCCACCCTTGGCGCCAAGCCCAATGGGGGGAAACCCCTCCTCCCCTAATGGGCCCCATGGGCCCATATAGCCTTTTTCCCATTTTTTAATTTATTTAATATGTTTTAAATATTTAATTCAGATAATTAAATAATAAAAACATTATTAAAACAATTAAACTTTATTTTGAACTATTCAAAATGTCCGGAAACCATTCCGTCCTCCTTCGGAACTATTCCGGTGATTTCTCCTATTTCACCGATTGATCCCGTAACTGTCCTATGCAGCGATTGCCCTTAAGTGTAACACCCTAACGGTCCGGGAAACAGCAGACATGGTCGAGACTCTTCTCATTGACCAATGACTAGTCAGTTGGACCTGGTTACAATCCTTGACAGCCCCTGCGCTTCCATCGAATGAACTTCGATCGCTTTTGGAAACCGTTAACGATACGACGTAATCCCTTTGTGCTTCGGTACTTTGTTTGTCCGAGGTTTGATCGTCGGTATCCTACATACCGTGTTCACACCTCGTTCACAACAAACAAGTTTACTCGTCCATGATCATTGCATCTCTTGTGACCTAGTCACTTGCTTGCAAGCTATTGATGCAATATCACCGAGTGGGCCCAGAGTACTTGTCCTGTCACAAGGACTGACAAATCCCGCTCTGATCTATTAACATACTCATCAACCATCTATTTCGGAATACCCAAAGTGCACCGTTATAGCCAGCATATTTCAGTCAGGCGGTGGGATACAAATCAAAGTCTCCTCATAGATGACAATTACGTATGATCATTACGGTCTAAGGACTAAGTCATATGTTACAAAGTCATAGCAACGCTGAACTATGTGACTCGATCACATTGCAATACTTTAGGTGGGTGTACGTCCATCACATCATTCCCCTTAACGATATGACCTCATTGTCAATGGACTTAAGTGTCGCCATGATCAGGAAAGCTTGATCAATCAATTGCCCAATGAGATAGTTTACCCGAGTTAAACTACGGACCATGTTTTATACTACACCTGTATTAGTATTTCCAAGTAATACAGTTATAGCACAGTATAAAACGTTTTATGAACAAAACGGATATGTGACAAATATCTTTATTAATTTATCTCTAGGGCACATATCCAACAGATTGTTGATGGAGAAGAAGGGATGCACGGGGGCATCCGTAAGCTTGGACGCTTGAGTCTCCTTGAATATTTCTTGGGGGTGCATTAGGGAATCCCCAAGCTTGAGCCTTGGACACTTGAGTATTGGGGAATCCCGGATCTTCTTTCATCAACTTCCGTCGCACACTTGGAAACTCCCTTCATACGAAACTCATCATAAGCTGATTAGAGTGGTTAGTACCCAAAATTAAATAATTCGCCTCTGCTGGAAATAATTATTTTCAACAAGGGCTACTGTTTCTCAAGATTGCCAAAAAGTTTTTGCAAAGAAAAAGCATGCACAAGATTTGCAAAATTGGGAAAACGCAAAACATTGCAGTATCTGGGAAAAACAGACCAACAGGTAGTAAATTTTTTTTTCGGGGTACTTCTGTAACTCAAATAAAAGAAACTCAAAACATGCCACAGATAGTTAATTGTATAGAGCATACTGTCAAACCAATCAGATCAAAAAGATGATCTGGTGATTTTTAAGAAATTTTGCGATGAAGCAAACAATATCTGTTGTGTGGACAACATGTCACAACTTTTGATCTACTTGCCACCGGAGGATAAAACTTGGCACAAAGCTTGAAAATAAAGATACAATGATGTTGCTACAGTAGTAACAAGCATCAAGACCACTAAAACTGAAAGTAAAAACATTTTGGGTTGCCTCCCAATAAACGCTTTCTTTTATGCCTTTGAGCTAGGTATGAAGATTATAAAAGATGCTCACTAGACAATAAGAATTTAAGCAAAAGATAGCATTAGGAAGCAAATATGAAATACATTTAGGCCTAACCCACTTACTATGCATGGGAAACTTGTAAACAAATAAATCATGAAAGCACAAAGTAACAAGCATAGGAAGCTAAAACAAGAACAACTTCCAAACTTTCATCATAAAGAGAGGTGTTTTGTAACATGAAAGTTTCTACAACAAACTTTCCTCTCTCAAAATAATTTTCGGTAGCATCATAAACAACATCAAGAATGTAAATGTCACATAAAGCATGTTGTTCAGGACCTACAAGAACATGTGTATAGTTTTCAACATGGTCTTTAGGAGCTTAAGATAAATGCAACCCGTCACTATGAGCCCTAGTAAGAGAAAAAAACCTCCAAAATAATAACACAATCAAGTATGGGTGCAATAGCAACAATTTTATGCTTAACATGAGGAACTATAGCAAGTTCATCTCCGTAGGCATCATCCATAGTGGCATCATGGCCACAAGTATAGAAGGGATCAACTTCATCAAAAAGGGATATTTCAAAAGAATCCATAGGATCATAACACACATCAACATAGTATTCATCCTCCTCTGGTAATCATGGAGGGCAATCATATAAAGTTAGAGCCAAAGAGTTACTCTCATTAGAAGGTAGACATGGATGGCTCCATTCTTCCTCCTTTTGTTCGTCACTCTCCTCCTCTTTTATATCCAAGGAGCTTCCAGTTTCAGCAATTTCTTCTTCCATAGAGTCCTGCAACGCATTAGACTTTTCCTTTGGGGGAGATTCTCTCAAGATAATCAGTAATATAATAGTTTTCATTATAATTTTCAAAGTACTACTGAAGTATAGCAAGGCTCTTAGATTTTTAAGGGGCATCATCAATTTTTTCAAGAAAAGAAGTAATTTCATAGGCACCCTTAAAAGCAACAAATTCTTCTATTTTCTCTACATCATAAAAATCATAATTTCCCTTAGCATAAGAAGCTAAGGTTTCATAAACATTGTACTCACATTGGAAAGAAAGGTGTTTAGGCTTCATAAAGCAACAAGATTCATCCCTACAGAAAGATATATCATATATTGAGCACAAGTTTATAGCATACTCATACGATAGGTGTATTAGTCTCCATAAGTGTACCCTTTTTGAGACAAGCGGTATTCCTTGTAATATTCCTATTGATCCTCCGTGAATCCTCCCTGCCAATAAGATCTCGTTTCAAAGAAGTTCGACATTGATGGCAAGTAAGTAACTAGACATACTATTTTTTGGGGGTTTTTGATATAAGACTCAAAAGAAAAAATTGAAAATTAAATTAACAAGACTAAAAAGCAAAGATAAAAGGTAGTGTGCAACTCCCCTATCTTGTAGACTGAAGTCCCCGACAACGACGCCTGAAATTCTTTTGATGGCACCGGTTAGTACTCCTCGTTGATTAGCCCAAGTGAAACGTTGAGATGTAGACAACGGTGAATTTCCCTTACATGAGGACTGTAAGGTTTATCGAACCAGGAGGACTCCAAGGATCAACAAGTAGGTGGTGAAGCGAGCAAGGCGTCGTTTGAATTATATTACTCACTTTACCCAGACCTGCACACAAAAGCAAATAACTTTGCTCCCAACAGGTCAGAGAGGTTGTTAATCTCTCTAGTCTTGTTGTTTACAAAGGATCAAAACACAAAGAGGAATAGTAGAGGTGATTGCAACGGAAATGAAATAAAAGCAGTAAAGGTGAACGGTGTAAACTATGGTGGAAATATGGACCGAGGTCCCATGAATTTCACTAGTGATGTCTCTCTCCCAAAAGACAATAAACAACTAGGCTGGGTGAACAAATTAAAGTTGGGCAATTGACAGAATTATAAACGCACCGCAATGCTAATTATGCTACAAGGAAGCTAGAGGCTCAATCGTATGGGAATTAAACCAAAACAAGTAGACAGTAATGTAAGCAATCCTTTCAACTGTAGTTACAAGCACCGCTGATTTCTCCCTGGTGGCAACAACACATGCCTAGTCTCATGTTTTTGTCACTCAAGCTAGACATCGGGGGGCATGAACCCACAATCGTGCATAACGCTCCCTCTTGGAGTTACTATCTATTACTTGGCCAAAGCAATAAAAATAAATAGAGAACACGCAAGAATACCCAGGAACTAAAACATAAAAGGTAAACCAAATATAGTAGTCACCACAATTTGCGCATAATCTCATAATCCATCAGATCCTAGCAAACACAACATAGCAACACAGAAACTAATACAAAAGTGCCTTAATCATGTAGGGCATCTCACAAGGTCTAAGAATTGAGGCACAAGATTTGAGAAAAGACATCATCTAGCTACTGATCATGGACTCATGGTCCAAGGAGAACCACTCACAACACATCCGGGAAGCGATCATGGCGATGGAGGAGCTTTCGGAGGTGAATCCTCCCTCCGTCAGGGTGCAGGGACATGTCTTCTAACGATCCCGATCTCGGGATCGCGGTGGCGGCGGCGGAATAGTGGTGAAAATCGCGTAACAGAGTTCCTCCCGAGGGTTTTCGGAAGAGGAGGGATAAATAGGCTAAAAGGGGGCCCCAGGGGGGTCCCACCTGACCAGGCGGCCAGGTGGCGCGAACCCACACTAGGCTGCGCCAGGGACCTGCCTGGTAAGGATGCTGGGACCCTCTGGCCCCCTCCGGCCTTCTGGAGTCTTCTGTCGCGCTGTTTTTTATATGGATTTTCTGTATTTTTTTGAGCACTTTAATATTTGACATTTTCCTGCAATGCACAGACAACAGCAAACATAAACTGGCACTGGGGCACTGAGTTAGTAGGTTAGTCCAAATATGTTGTAAAAGGTATGAAAGTGTAGCAAAACACATAGCAATATCATCAATATAAGCATGGAACAAGCAGAAATTAGAGATATGTTTGAGACGTATCAACTGTATCCGTCCGTAGATTAATCCATACAAGTACACGGACTAATCCAGATCAGTATCCCTTAAAAGTTTGTTACCGGTTGTTTAAGTCTTTTCGCTTAAAATAATGTTTGAAAATATTAGAATCTGTAATAATGTTAGAAATAAATTATTTTGGAAATAGTATATTAGTTTAAATAAAGATGCATTGATTTCAGTGAGTTTTTAGATTCACCAAATTCAATTAAAATGAAGCTGTCCTGAATGTGTGTAGATGGTGTGCAACTTCGCTCCTCATCTTCATCCAACAATGCATCAATATAAATTATCTCCCCTCGTTTCATTGATATAACACGACAACTCGTTCAGTACAATTTGATGATTATTAGTTTTAGCATTGAATGAATCAATGAATTGATCAGCATATAGAACATGATTGAACAAAAACATACAATCTCCATAGCTGATGTGCTCGGTTGGAACATAGACTTCACTTGTCTAACCGCACAATGGTGTTGGGGTTCGCAGCAGAAAACACAAATTTTTCTAACTAGCGTTCCCATAACCCAAGATCTAGCAAGCCGTATTATCGTAACGGAAAGTAGTGCGGAAATAACATACCTCGGGGTGTAGTCCGTTGCGCGGGAAACGTTCCCGCAAACGTGGTTGATGTAGCCGATCAAGTTTCACAGCCCCCTGGCTGTGTTGAGCACCCGGATGGGTGTAGTGCCACACGTGCAGCACCTCGTAGTACTCGCACACGTACGAGACTCGATGACGACCTCCGTTCTCCGATCCAGCGAAGGTGGCGGAAGCAGACCTCCGGACGGAGCTTCGGCAGCACGACGGCCTCCGATTCTAGCAGAGAAGCCTCAATTCCACTATAGGCTCACACTAGGGAGCCCACCGTGAAAGAGACAAGGGAGGGGAGAAGACCGGAGAAAACCGATCTCAATTCGGAGTAATATTTAATTTCTCACGAATTTCTGTGTATCAAATATGTGCACCCTGCCCATCTATATATAGGCAGAGGGGAGGGAGTCAACCCCTCTCCCTTAGCAATGTGGGACTAAAGTCCCTTTGCTAAGGGGGGTGGCCGGCCAAGGGGGGGGGGAGGGGGTGCACCCCTCATGGGCCCTAGGGCCCATGGCGCCTCCCCCCTCTTTTCTCTTTTTCTTTTTTCCCTTTTATTTCCCCTAATGGGCCTTTTTCTCCACTAAGTCCAATTGCACATATTAATTAGAAATAAGATGATTTTAATTATTAATTCAATTAATTAATAACTAAAACATAATATTCCATCTCCCGGTGCTCCGGAACAACTTCCGGTTCACTCCGAACTTGTTCGGTTCAACACGGTACTTCTCCGATGTCGTTTCCTTTATTCTCTGGTTACTCCGATGGTTCCGAAAAGTCTCCGATTTCATCAAGCCCTTAAGTGTTTTACCCTACGGTCCGAGAACACTCCAGTCATGACCGAGATGAGGCTACGGTCAATGATCAACAGCGGGACCTGGATGCCCATAATGACCCCTGTGCATTCCGGATATCAAACATCGATTGGACCTTACGCCGTATAGCATTCCCTTTGTCAGCGATACTGGATTGTTCCGAGATTCGATCAATGACATCCTATGTCTGGTTCAACCTCGTTCCGAACTAATCATCATTCATTCGTTCCCGTGATATTCATCCTTGTGACCTAGTCACACGCTGCAGCTTTATGGATGGAATCTCACCGAGTGGGCCCAGAGTATCTATGCATTATATGGATTGACAAATCCCGCTCTTGTAACAATACTCCTCAACATATCTCCACGGAATACCTAAGATACAACCGTTATGACCCGCATATTTCAGTCGGGTTGTGGGATGTAAGTCAAAGCATCCGGGAAGATAGTAATTATGCACGTACTCACGGTCAAAGGAACGGTCTACCACGTTCTGTAATTACAACACTGAACCTTCATAAGATTTGATCATGTTGTAATGCTTACTTTGGGTAATGTTCATCACGTCACTTAAACAGTGAGGTGACCTCATAGTCAAGAGACTTAATTGTCCATGATCGCGAAACCACGACCATCATGTTGACCATGAACTAGTTATCGATGTAGAGGCTAACTAGGAACTCTGGGGGTTACTATACCACACCTGCATCATTGTTTCACTGACGCAGTTCTAGCACGGTATGAAACTGGTTATGAACTTGCTTAGATATACTGGAATAATCATATATTATTTGCCTCTAGAGCATATATCCAACAGTCTCCCACTTGCACTAGAGTGCTAATAATCTAGCCGCAATTTTTCCCGATCATAATCATCTTATCACATAAGTGTTTCATTGATCATGCATGCTCATGGAAGAGGGTTCGTCAACGAACTGCACCAATTCGGATTCGTATGTTTCCTTTGCAACTGGTATAGGTCAAAAAATCTTTTGACATACCACTCATTATCATATAATGGTTGGATATAAGTTTCGCGGGAGAGTGAGACTATTATTTCACAGTATCCTCCAATGATCTCTTGGTTCAGTCTTTAGAAGACTCATGCTTAGTCATATATACTGGGAAATACACTCAACCAGAAGTCCAATACTTCTAACGCTAAACTTTTATCCATACATCTACTTTCTTAAGTAGTATTATGTTTGTAGTGCCGTGAATTTTGCTCACATTTCTTTCATGTCTTTGGTGATGTCTCTAATTCCATATAGACCCATAATATGGCTTGCAATTGTAATCTTGCATTACATTCAAGTCTATTACCCTTTCTATATTTTAGAGAATAGTCCTCAGTATTCCTCATATACTGAATGCATGGACTTTATTCAGATTCTGTGTTTTACTCCTAAAGCACATCGGAATCTGTTCTTCTTCCAAGAACTTTTGAGTCATTCTCATGTTGGATTCACAATGCATGTTATATGGTAGAATCATATGTCAAGAACATATAAGATCACATGTCCAGTACATGGTGCATCTCTATTCTTCCATCAAGACATTGCTTGTGATATTTGGATTTCATCCATTATATAATTTCTAGCCACAAGAACCTGTTTCTTGTCTTAGAAGATTATTCCAACCTTCACTTCGTTTCATTATACGTATCTTAATTTACTCATATAGATTTCAACGTGTAATGTGTTGGTATTTCACATAAAAGAAGATTCTTGCAATCTTGTATTTTATTTGCCTTATGCTCTATATATATCATAATGCACATATGTATATAAGACGATTCTCTATATACACAATCAATGCATATCCATATATATACATATGAGATCATTCTTCACACATATCAATGCATATATGTTTGAGACAATGATCACGCTCCCACTCAAATATATCCATCATATACTCATATATTTGTGGTTCAACTTTCATCAAGTCATTTTATTGTTCACTATGTCTCACATAATGACAATGCTTCCAAAGCTCCCACTTAGAAAATGCCCTCTGCATTCCAAGTTTCTGGGAAGTCTTCAAAGCTCCCACTCAGTTTCATGAAACTGCAGGCCCACTCAATATTTTGGTCATCACAAAAATCACTTGATCAAATCAAGGTTGAGGGTTCCTGTCTTGAGGTACTATAGTCCATCCTTTTAACGAAATAACCTTCGTCATGCCCATTTCTATTCTCTTTCAAATCCCAAATTTGATTGAGATGCAATTTCAGGCTATGGTCCATCGTAGTGTAAATGAAATAGTTTTATTGATTAAAGCATTCCTACGTTTCCGTAGTCAATCACCATTGAACTTTGGTCATAACCAAATAATGCCTTATGCCCATTACCTTATTCTCAATAACTCTCCAGTTTGTCGAGAATTTGAAATAACCGATTTATTTCACGGGACGTGAGCCATCCTATATGTAACTCAATATTATTTCATTTCTCCTCGTTTTCTAGGCTACCATCATTCTTTGTGTCTTCAAGCAATGTTATTTTCCTATTGTTTTATTAAGAAGACTCATGATTATTGTTCTGTACAGAACGTATTCATGACAACCTTCTAAATTCAACAATGGCTTCAACTCATATACCAAGATCAATCATCTTTGGCATATCCTTCCTTATATAGCGTCATTACAGCGGAACACGCTTCCGTTGCAATACTCTGATATTATGAAGGCAAGGTCCAATACCTCGGTCAAAGTTTCCATTATCTCCCATTGGATCCGTGTCGAGAGACTTCTTCTCGCATTACCAATCAAGCAACACACATTTTGCTATTCGGGGAGAATATGTAATTTCAATTGCTTGTAGTTTTATTACAAAGAAGTTCTTTCTTTTAAGAAACCTTATAACACCATCAGTTATGGAGCTATCATGTCTCGTTAGATTCAGGATGGTTTCCTATTCATGAAGTGGGTGTTTTAACTTAATGAATTAAACAACCTTATTCGACAATAACAATAGTGCTAGGGGAAAGAACTTTTAGACCATACTATGGTTTACTATGACTACGAATGGTTTAAGTAGTCTAGCACTTTCAACTTCCATCGTAGTTTGTGGTACAACTTCCACAAGTCTCCCATTATGTCAATATCAATACTTATCACTTCGGATCGTAGCGTAGTGATATGTATCCTTGTATTCTCACTTCTCACTGTGATTCCTGAATCTCCGTTTTATGATCTCAATTGAATACAACTTTCAATTAATCATATGAAGTCTTTAATGATAACTCACATGCCCATTTAGTACATCATTTATGTATAATGATTGGCACAAGTTCTACTTGCTAGAACCTTGTCATGGTTATATTTATTGCAGAGGTTCATAGATCGTGTATCTAATCCATCTCATGCAATTAAGTTATGATTTTCATTCGATAATGAAACCCACAAGTTAATAGATCATACATTTAATGAATTCATCAGTTATGAAGTCACCTCATGCAATCAAATCTTTGACTTGTTGTAATCAAGACAACTTTATCATTAAACATTGAATATTTCTTGACAATAATAGTAGTATTATAAATGCTTTCTATCATATCATAAATCAAGACGTAATCAAAGTATAATCACTCTTTTATTCATAAAGATGGAACAACTGACTTGTCTCATTACATGAATAACTTTGTCTCGCGAGATGCAAGACACACAACTAAGTGTTCATACTATAATGATTACATAAGATTTATCTAATACTCTAAGTATCTCCTATGATAGATGTCTCGACGGAATGCATGCTGGCCATGAACTGACTTGATATCCATCAATCCTCGATTTCACCTCTTCCCTTCCATGCAACGGCAGGTCCTGTTTTCATAAAACAGAATAAGTATCAGATACTCATTTACTGCAAATGTTGTATAAGGGAATAAACATTTATAAAGTATATCCAGTATATACCTTCTCCATCAACAACTTCTCCTTCAATGGGTTCAACCTCCAGGTACCGAAGTCAATCCATGAAGTCAGAGAACTCGAGGCTTTCACCTCTGCCGACATAGCCATGGACATGGTCTGTATAGCTCGGTGGAAGCGAGTGTAACACCGTGTATATCGCAGACTCATGTGTGGTCTCATATTCAAAATCATCTACGAGGCTCAGATGTATCTCATGCATCTTGGCCAAGTGTGCCTTCAGGCAAGAGCCTTCTTCCATCTTTGTAGAGAGAAACTCACTTTCTAACTCTAAACTGGCAACTCTAAACTGATGCAAGTTTGATGACTTCAGCTCATCAATCATATCATATGTATCCAAATCAGCATACTCCTCACGCAAAGGTTGCGGAATTCTGGTTTCTATGATACCCTTAGCTATGGCATATGTCCTTCGACGATACTGATAATCAATCGCCGCTTGTGCATCCATGTCGTTTGCTGGAGGGTTTCCCACATGCCTTTTAGTTAAGAATGAAAGGTTGATTCTCTTGAGCACGGCTCTAAGGCGTAAGTACCAACTAACGAAGTTTGACCCATTTTCTTTAAGTCTTTCACCATGTAAGAAGGAAACCATTTCAAAGTACTGGGTGTTATCCATTTTCTACAAACATAATTGCAAGGAAAACAATTAAGACTAGTTCACAACAATGAGTTCATATAATCATATTATAATTGAGCTCGCACTAAAACAATTCATCCCTAGGAAGTTTTAGTGATTACATGATCCAGATTCACTGCCCGACCTCGAATATCACACGGCCGACGGGTCAGTTTCAAAGGTAGACAACAACTTGTGCGATCATATTATCTTAAGTGTACTGTGACTCATGCTCGATCTTTCGATCTCTAGTATTCCGAGGCCATATCTGCATATGCCAGACTTGCCAAACCCAACCTCATGCGAACTCCATTTAATATGTAGGACAACTTCGGTATGTACGGAGCATCAAGCCATATGGGAGAACCTTCCAGGAGGTGCACACTTCGGTAGAATACTTGTGTTTGGCTTTGTTAAGGGATCATCTTATCACATGCTACCGTCGTGTATCCTATACTAGCAAGTTTTAAGATGTCTGAGCTATGGAAACACTAAGTCTACAGTGTCTCCATTTTAGTTTGTTTTATGATGACGATTACTACTTACTAGTAACACATAGCAAAGCTATCACTACATCACAATCAAACAAACGATAGCCCCCACTTAGCAATACAAGGTTTAGACGGTCTAGTTGTATATTGCAAGTTTTACGTGGCTGCTAGGGCTTTCATAGTCAAACAGGTTTTAACCTACAGGTCAACCACAACTTCAACCATACGATTGTCTCTATTACACCCCGCACGGGGCCCTCCGTTGCAAATGCCACATCCGCTAAAGTAGAGAGACAGACACCCCCCAGCCACTTTATACGGTACAAGCCGCATGTCAAGCGTGGAACCAGTCTCGCGTAAGCATACGCGTAAGGTCGGTCGGGGGCCGCTTCATCAAACAATGCCGCAGATGTGAACAAGTACAAGTGGGAGGGTAACAATCATATAATCAACGCCCACATCCCCGATGTGTTCTATCCGTACAGTAATACTAAGCATAGACCTAGCTCATGATACCACTGTTGGGGTTCGCAGCAGAAAACACAATTTTTTCTAACTAGCGTTCCCATAACCCAAGATCTAGCTAGCCGTATTACCGTAACGGAAAGTAGTGCGGAAATAACATACCTCGGGGTGTAGTCCGTTGCGCGGGAAACGTTCCCGCAAACGTGGTTGATGTAGCCGATCAAGTTTCACAGCCCCCTGGCTGTGTTGAGCACCCGGATGGGTGTAGTGCCACACGTGCAACACCTCGTAGTACTTGCACACGTACGAGACTCGATGACGACCTCCGTTCTCCGATCCAGCGAAGGTGGCGGAAGCAGACCTCCGGACAGAGTTTCGGCAGCACGACGGCCTCCGATTCTAGCAGAGAAGCCTCAATTCCACTATAGGCTCACACTAGGGAGCCCACCGTGAAAGACACAAGGGAGGGGAGAAGACCGGAGAAAACCGATCTCAATTCGGAGTAATATTTAATTTCTCACGAATTTCTGTGTATAATATATGTGCACCCTGCCCATCTATATATAGGCAGAGGGGAGGGAGTCAACCCCTCTCCCTTTGCAATGTGGGACTAAAGTCCCTTTGCTAAGGGGGGTGGCCGACCAAGGGGGGGAGGGGCGCACCCCTCATGGGCCCTAGGGCCCATGGCGCCTCCCCCCTCTTTTCTTTTTCCTTTTTTCCCTTTTATTTCCCCTAATGGGCCTTTTTCTCCACTAAGGCCCATTGCACATATTAATTAGAAATAAAATGATTTTAATTATTAATTCAATTAATTAATAACTAAAACATAATATTCCATCTCCCGGTGCTCCGGAACAACTTCCGGTTCACTCCGAACTTGTTCGGTTCAACACGGTACTTCTCCGATGTTGTTTCCTTTATTCTCTGGTTACTCCGATGGTTCCGAAAAAGTCTCCGATTTCATCGAGCCCTTAAGTGTGTTACCCTACGGTCCGAGAACACTCCAGTCATGACCGAGATGAGACTACGGTCAATGATCATCAGCGGGACCTGGATGCCCATAATGACCCCTGTGCATTCCGGATATCAAACACCGATTGGACCTTACGCCGTATAGCATTCCCTTTGTCAGCGATACTGGATTGTTCCGAGATTCGATCAATGACATCCTATGTCTGGTTCAACCTCGTTCCGAACTAATCCTCATTCACTCATTCCCGTGATATTAATCCTCGTGACCTAGTCACACGCTGCAGCTTTATGGATGGAATCTCACCGAGTGGGCCCAGAGTATCTATCCATTATATGGATTGACAAATCCCGCTCTTCTAACAATACTCCTCAACATATCTCCACGGAATACCTAAGATACAACCGTTATGACCCGCATATTTCAGTCAGGTGGTGGGATGTAAGTCAAAGCATCCGGGAAGATAGTAATTATGCACGTACTCACGGTCAAAGGAACGGTCTACCACGTTCTGTAATTACAACACTGAACCTTCATTAGATTTGATCATGCTGTAATGCTTACATTGGGTAATGTTCATCACCTCACTTAAACAGTGAGGTGACCTCATAGTCAAGAGACTTAATTGTCCATGATCGCGAAACCACGACCATCATGTTGACCATGAACTAGTTATCGATGTAGAGGCTAACTAGGAACTCTGGGGGTTTCTATACCACACCTGCATCATTGTTTCACTGACGCAGTTCTAGCACGGTATGAAACTGTGTATGAACTTGCTTAGATAAATTGGAATAATCGTATATTATTTGCCTCTAGAGCATATATCCCACAAATGGTACTTGTTGACGAAGTTGAAGATGGCGTATGATACGGTGAGGATAGTTCTCTCACTCCTCGTTGGTTACCCCAAGTGGAAGGTGAGATGTAGCGTAGCAGCAAATTTCCCTCGGTGAAGATACCAAGGTTATCGAACCAGTAGGACTCCAAGAGATACAAGAAGGTGACAACGGCGCCAGATTGGGCGGTTGACGTGGACCTGCACACAGCAACAAATAACTTTGCTCCCAACGAGTACAGAGGAGTTGTCAATTCCTCCGGCCTTGCTGTTTACAAAGGATCAACGCAAGAGATAATAATAGTGGCAACTGAAAGTAAATTGAAGGTGTAAAAAATAAGGTAAAGATGGAGCGAAGTCCCGTGATTTTCACTAGTGATGTCTCTCCCAAAAGACAACAAAAGTGCTAGGGAGGTAAAAAAATCATAGCTGGGCAATTGACATGATTATTAAGGCACCGCAATGCTAACTATGCTGCAAATAAAGGAAGGGCTCAAAAGCAATGGGCAGTACGCCAAGGTAAGTAGACCGAAATCCAACTTCATCTACTACGAATCATCCACCTTGAGATATCTATCCAGAACAACTCGCTGGTATTAAGTTGTGAATCCCACCCAAAGTGTAAACTCAAAGCAACAGACAACTGCATTAAAATAACTTTGCGTAAAGTAAACAATCCTTGCACCCGCGGATACAAGCACCGTTGTTTTATCCCTGGTGGCAACAACACATCCCCTAGTCTCATGTTTCTGTCACTCAAGCTAGACATCAAGGGGCTGAACCCACAATCGAGCATAATGCTCCCTCTTGGAGTTGCAACAAATCACTTGGCCAAAGTAAAATACGACAACGGAGAACATGCAAGAATTTACTCAAGAAAAAAAATATAAAAGAGAAGAACCAAATATATTACTCATCATAATCTGAACATAGTCTCATAATCCATCAGATCCCAACAAACTCAGCATAGCAACAGCAGAAAATTACAAAGGTGCCTCGATCATGTGAGGCAGCTCACGAGGTCTCGAAAGTGGAAGCACAAAGAGGACAGAAGTACATCACATAGCTACTGGTCACGGACCCATGGTCCAAGGGAAACTACTCACGGTACATACGGGAGGCGTCCATGGCTATGGATGGTCTCCCGGAGAGGGTTCCTCCTCCCGGCAGGGTGTCGGGGCATCTTCTCCAGGAAGCCCCGATATAGAAACGCCGGCGGCGGCGGTACAGAGGCGAGATCGCAGAAAAGAGATCGATATTAGGGGTTTCCACCCCGAGGGCTAAATATAGGCGGAGGGGGGTGTCGAGGGGACCCACAGGGCAGCCAGGAGGCTCCCTGGCACGGCCTAGGGTGGGGCCGCGCCAGGGACCCTTCTAGAGTCCCTGTGGTGGCCCCCTCCACTGCCTTGGTTATTCCGGAAGCTTCCGGGTCGCTGATTTTTTATCTGATTTTTGAGGATTTTTTGGAGCACTTTTAATGGCCGGAAAACCTGGAATACAAAAACAGCAGAAAACAACAACTGGCAGCTGGGTGCACTAGGTTAATAGATTAGTCCAAATATGCTCAAAATTGTATGAAAGTTCAAGCAAATCATGGCAAAGTCACACAAAACATGCATGGAGCAAGCAGAAATTATAGATACGTTTGGGACGTATCAACATCCCCAAGCTTAATTCCTGCTCGTCCTCGAGTAGGTAAATGATAACAAGCATAATTTCTGTGGTGACATGCCACACAACCATATAAGGACTTTTAAGTAAAGCAATCAAAGAATGCAATTCAATTCAAGTATTAACAAGCAAGAGTCTATATTAGCATTGACACAAGCAACAAAAGAACAAAAGGTGCAAGAGCTCTCGCTGTCCGTGACTCGAATGTATCCAGATGGTGTTTGCGTGCAAGCAGGGGACTGGGAAAAAGAGAGAAAATAGGTTGTTGAGAACAACTATCTACTAAAGTTTCACACTTATTCACCTTTGGATTCTTATCTTGACTCATCCTTAGACCACTAGTCAGGTACAAGTCAAATTGATCCACTCCCTTTCAATATTTTGAGCACTCATGCAATGGATGAGCGTGAGAAAGAAAGTTGACACTTAAAAGGCGAAACATAAAGAAGGTGGAGGAGGAAGACAAAAAAGGTGTGAAAGGCTCACATCAATGAGGACAATCATAGGCGAGACAAATTAAAAGATACCAAAGAGGACAAAATGAAAAGATACCAAAGAGGACAAAATGAAAAGATACCAAAAGAGGACACATGAGAGATATAAAAGAAAGATCCATAGAGGCCACACAAAAAAGGAAAAAAGAGGCAACACTACTATTCTTCTTAAGATCCACACTTGTGCTTCAAAGTAGAACTTGTATTCATAGAGAGTCATCATACCATTCATGCATAACTATGCGGGGACCTTGATATGAGCCTTTCTCGCTTTTTGACTTCCTATCGCCATCATTATTCTCTTCGCCATCCTAAGTGCCAACTAATCTTGCTTGCGCTCATTCATTGCATGAGTTGCTCAAAGTCAAAAGTGAGATGATTAGATTTTATTGTACCTGACCGACGGTCTGGAGATGAGTCATAATAAGATTCCAAAGAGACCATGTGTGAAAGTTAGTAGATTGAGTTCTCAACAACTAATAAGTATTTTTATGCTCTAAATCTTCCCTGCTCTGCACGGGAACACTGATTGGACACAACTGATTCATGGACAGAGAGAGCTCTTTCACCTTTATGTTCTTGCTTTACTAGTTTCAATACTAGATACCAACTCTTGCTTATTATTACTTTGTCTCATTTTACATGAATTGATTGTTGTATTTAATGTTCTTCTTGTGTTGGTACATGTCACCATGAAAAATATCTTGTTTATCATTTACCTACCCAAGGACAAGCAGGAATTAAGCTTGGGGATGCTGATACGTTTCAAACGTATCTATAGTTTATGTTTGTTCCATGCTTGTTTGTGTGATTTTGCTATATGTTTTGATGCACTTTCATATATTTTTACAACATATTTGGGAAGTAAACTATTAACCCAGTGCCTAGTGCCAGTTTCTGTCTGTTTTGTTAGTGCATTGCAGAAAAAGGTAAACAATCAAAGTTCTCAAAAAAATCCAGAAATTCTAACTCACCGAAAGACCTCAAGAGCCAGAAGGACTGCTGGAGGGGGGGGGGTGGGGGCACCACTGGTCCAGGCGACTAGGCCCTAGCCTCTTGGGTGACTGCCCCCTCCTCTTGGGACCCCCCCCCCTTGGCCTATATTTACCTCCCGATCGTGAAAACCTTGAATATCCAGAAACTTTTTCCAGAAGGGTTTCCGATCTCCACCGCCATATCCAGCAAGCTTCGAGAGACCAGAAGTTCCCGTTCGAACACCCTAACGGTACGGGGAGTTGCTCCCGGATCCATCTTCATCGATGTTTCTTCTTCCCCATGATGATGCGAGAAGTTCCTTCTCGGGGTTGAGGTCTTCTACATTAGCTATGTGGTTAATTCTCTCTCCCATGATGTGATATTGATTGTAATAATTGGCTATGTTAATCTAGTTGTATCCCATTATATTCCCCTTCCTCTATGTATTGGATATGATGTGCTCCTTTGATGATATTGCCGGAATCCATCGGTGATGTGGTGACTCCATTATTAGGGTAATATTGATCATGAGATTGTTCATCTTGTTGGATTGAATTATGGAATAATGACAGTCTCTTGATGCTTGTGTTGAGTATAATTTTCATAGTGTTGCGGTGACATTGGGCACTTTGTCATATCCAAAAGAGATTATTCTTTAGATATATTGTGTTGTTTGTTTGTACTATCTTTGGATGGCTGCAGTGATGTTGGGACATCCATTGGAATGGAATAAAAACTCTAAGGCGTGCTTTTGTAGCCCTAGAAAATTCTCATCCTCTTTTGATCCACGAATGATCTTCGAGTAACGTCTTCCTTGCATGCTTTTGGAGGAATTATCATGAGTTTCAATTAGGTTAATGTTGTTGGGAGTTGCCACTAGTGAAAGTATGAAGCCTAGGCCTTATTTCCAAGCATTGTTACACTGTTATTAGTCACTTTTGTTACTTGCTACCTTGCTGTAATTTTTATTACATATTTATATTACCTTGCTTGTCACACCTATCACCCATATTGTACCATATCTTCGCCGAGCTAGTGCACCTATGCAAATCCTTGTTGTATTAGGTGTGTTGGGGACACAAGAGAATTCTCATATCTTAATTGCAGGGTTGCTTGAGAGAGACCATAATCATCCTCTACTTTCCTGAGTTCGATAAACCTTAGGTCATCCACTTGAGGAAAAGTTGTTGTTGTCATAGAAACCTCTGCGCTTGGAGGCCAAAAATAGTCCACAAGAATAGAAGCGTGTAGTAGACATTCATCGATTTCTCGTGCTATTGCCGGGAAGGTGAGTGCTTGAAGGTAATGGAAGACTGTGCTCTCAATTCGCTGTTTGGGGTAGGCCGCTCCACCACACCCGTGGTAGAGAAAGGTCCTCCCCCTACTAAATGTACCCCATTCAAAATACCACTTGGGATTATTGAAAGCATACGGATTGCCCAAAATACGACATCTATCACTAATAGGCTCGAGCTCTTGACACCAAAAGTTCAAACATTACTCTAATCAATACCTCAAAACTATTGCAAGTTACTACTACAAAGAGAATAACAACTTCAACTACCTACTTCTAGTAAAGACACAAAACTCAGTGCAACAGGGAAACTCTCTAACAAGATAAAACATGCAACCTATATAAAGTTCAACCTAAAACAAAATAAAATCTCTAGAAAAACTAAAGAACTACAACTAAACAGAGCAGCAGCTAAGAAAAGAAAAAGAACAACTCACAACTAAAAGAATAAGCATGCTAATCCTATGAGGAGTTCTAGTTCAAGAAGAGCGTGTATGTCTCCCACACAAAAGAGTAAGATGGGGTCTAACTTGTTATGAACAGCAAACAAAGCAAAAACAAACAAAAAATAAAACCTAAGAGCGAGACGCTCCAAGCATAGCACATAATGCATGAAGTGATAAAAATATAGTGCAACGAGAGACGAACTGATAATTGTTGATGAAGAAGGGGATGCACGGGGGCATCCCCAAGCTTAGACACTTGGGTGTCCTTGAATATTTGTTGGGGGTGCACATGGGAATCCACAAGATTGAGCGTTTGACACTCCAAGATCTTCTTTCATCATCTTCCATCGCGCACTTGAAAACTCCCTTCATACATAACTCATTGTAGACTGATTAGAGAGTTTAGTACCCTATTAAAATAATTTTTCCCTTACTGGAAATAAATATAACCTTGAAGAGCTACTGTTTCCCAAGATTTCAAAAAAGTTTTTGCAAAGAAAAAGCAAGCTTAAGGTTTGCAAAAGTAAAGAGAGACAAAACGTGTCAGAATCTGTGAAAAACAGAACAGCAGGTAGTAAAGAATTTTTAGGGATACTTCTGCAACTCAAATAAAAAAACTCAGTACATACGCAAGTTTCGTAATTGTATAGAGCATGCTGTGTAAAAATTTCAGCTCAAAAAGATGAACTGGGATTTTTATCTGATTTTTCTAGTCACGAGGACAGAATCTGTTTTCTGGACAGCATGTCACAACTTTTACTTCCCTTGTCGTATGAGGCTATAAAAGGCACAACGCTTGAAAAGTAAAGATACAATGATGTTGCTACAGTAGTAACAATCATCAATACCACTAAAAAACATAAGAAAAGAAAAAATAAAAACCTAAATTCGTTGCGGGCTGCCTCCCGAAAGCGCTTCTTTAGAGCCATTAGCTAGGCTTAAAGCAAAAGATCAAGTCTTTTCAAGAGAATAACTAGCCCGTGTGACGGACTCAAAATGAAACTTAATCTTTTTCCTAGGGAAATGTTCCATCCCTTTTTTGAGAGGGAATTGGAATTTGATATTCCCCTCTTTCATGTCAATAACAGCACCAACTGTGCGAAGAAAAGGACATCCCAAAATAATTGGACAAGAAGGTTCACATTCAATGTCCATAATAGTAAAATCAACGGGAACATAATTGTCATTGACAATGGTAAGAACATCGTCGATCTTCCCCAAAGGTTTCTTTACGGAAGAATCAACAAGACGAACACCAAAAGAACAGGGATCAAAAGGTTTTAATTCAAGCATATCATACATTCTTTTGGGCATAACAGAGGTACTTGATCCAACATCACAAAGAGCATAACAAGAGAAGTTATTCAATTTGATTTTTATCATAGGATCCCAACCATCTTCTAGCTTTCTAGGTATAGATGCTTCTAGACTAAGATTCTCCTCCCTAACTTTGATTAGAGCATTGGTGATATGCTCTGTGAAGGCAAGATTAAGTGTGCTAGTGTGGGGGTCTCTAGACATCTTGTGTAGGAAACCAATAACTTCAGGTAAAGTGCAGTTGTCAAAGTCTAGGTCACTACTATCTATCAAGGAGGTAGTGATATCATTTAGGTTCACTTGTTTGAAAGCCTCTATGTTCATAGAGGTTTCTTCATCTATGGTTGAGGTGGTAGCATCACCATTGGTAGGTCTAGTGGGACTAGGGGTGTGATGGGTGCTAACAGTTTGGACATCCTCAACTACTTGGATAGTGGCTACTGTGTGGTAGGTAGGAAGGCTCTTAATTCTATCCTCTTCCTCTTTTTCTCTAGCCCATCTTTCTTTGAGTTTAGCCATCATCCTTATATTTTCATTGATTTGTAACTGGATAGCATTAATAGGAGTGACCTTACTCTCCTCAAGGGGGAAGGTTCTAATTTTTAACATGTCAACATCAAGGGCTAAGTTGTCTACCTTCAAACAAAGATTATCTAATTTAGCTAGTTTTTCTTCCACATTCTTGTTGAAGGCTTTTTTGGGTAGTGATAAAGTCTCTAAGCATATTCTCTAGTTCAGAGGTGGGGTTCTTGTTGCTAGGTTAGGTGTTGTTGTTCCCATAAGTGGATGGAAACGGTCTAGGATTACTAGCAAATTTGCCCCTATAATCATTATTATTAAAGTTGTTTCTAGCAATGAAGTTCACATCTACTTGTTCCTGAGCAACCAAAGAATTTAAAGGAACATCGAGCTTGCTTGGTAAGTAGAGACATGATAAGGTCAACCTTTTCATTTAGAGAGGAGATCTCCTCAACAGAATTTACCTTCTTACCAGTTGGAGATCTTTCGGTGTGCCACTGAGAGTAGTTCAGCATCATCTCATCAAGAAGCTTTGTGGCAGCACCAAGTGTGGTTGACATAAAAGTTCCTCTCGCGGCCGAATCTAACATGTTCCGCGAGGTAAAGTTCAAGCCTGCATAAAAAGTCTGGATAACCATCCAGGTAGTCAGTCCATGTGTGGGGCAGTTCTTGACAAGCTTCTTCATACGTTCCCATGCCTTGGAAACGTGTTCGTTATCCAATTGCCTGAAATTCATAATGTTACTCCTCAATTGAATAATTTTAGCAGGGGGATAGTACTTCCCTATAAAAGCATCTTTGCATTTTCTCCAAGAATCGATACTGTTCTTGGGTAAGGATTGCAGCCAGATTTTAGCTTCAACCCTCAAGGAGAAAGGAAAAAGCTTAAGCTTAACAATATCACCATCCACTTCTTTGTACCTTTGCATATCACAAAGCTCAATAAAATTATTTAAATGCAAAGCAGCATCATCTCTAGCACCAGAAAATTGATCTTTCATAACAAGGTTCAGTAAAGCAGGTTTAATTTCATATGAAGGTGCTGAAGTGGCAGGTGGAGCAATATGAGTGCAGATAAAGTCACTGTTGTTGTGACTAGTGAAGTCACACAACTTGGTGTTTTCATTGGAACCCATAGTAGAAGCAGGTATTTTTTGTATTTTTGATAAGGGACACAAAAGTAAAAACTGAAAGGTAAACTAACAAGACTAAAAAGCAAAGATAAAAGATAGTGTGCAACTCCCCTATCTTGTAGACTGGAGTCCCCGGCAATGGCGCCAAAAATTGGCTTGATACGGTGAGGATAGTTATCTCACTCCTCGTTGGTTACCCCAAGTGGAAGGTGAGATGTAGCGTAGCAGCAAATTTCCCTCGGTGAAGATACCAAGGTTATCGAACCAGTAGGACTCCAAGAGATACAAGAAGGTGACAACGGCGCCAGATTGGGCGGTTGACGTGGACCTGCACACAGCAACAAATAACTTTGCTACCAACGAGTACAAAGGAGTTGTCAATTCCTCCGGCCTTGCTGTTTACAAAGGATCAACGCAAGAGATAATAACAGTGGCAACTGAAAGTAAATTGAAGGTGTAAACAATAAGGTAAAGATGGACCGAGGTCCCGTTATTTTCACTAGTGATGTCTCTCCCAAAAGACAACAAAAGTGCTAGCGAGGTAAAAAAATCATAGCTGGGCAATTGACAGGATTATTAAGGCACCGCAATGCTAACTATGTTGCAAAGAAAGGAAGGGCTCAAAAGCAATGGGCAATATGCCAAGGTAAGTAGACCGAAATCCAACTGCATCTACTATGAATCATCCACCTTGAGATATCTATCCAGAACATCTCGCTGGTATTAAGTTGCGAATCCCACCCAAAGTGTAAACTCAAAGCAACAGACAACTGCATTAAAATAACTTTGCGTAAAGTAAAGTAAACAATCCTTGCACCCGCGGATACAAGCACCGTTGTTTTATCCCTGGTGGCAACAACACATCCCCTAGTCTCATGTTTATGTCACTCAAGCTAGACATCAAGGGGTTGAACCCACAATCAAGCATAACGCTCCCTCTTGGAGTTGCAACAAATCACTTTGCCAAAGTAAAATACGGCAACGGAGAACATGAAAGAATTTACTCAAGAACCAAATATAAAAGAGAATAACCAAATATATTACTCATCACAATCTGAACATAGTCTCATAATCCATTAGATCCCAACAAACTCAGCATAGCAACATCAGAAAATTACAAAGGTGCCTCGATCATGTGAGGAAGCTCACGAGGTCTCGAAAGTGGAAGCACGAAGAGGAGAGAAGTACATCACATAGCTATTGGTCACGGACCCATGGTCCAAGGGAAACTACTCACGGTACATACGGGAGGCGTCCATGGCTATGGATGGTCTCCCGGAGGGGGTTCCTCCTCCCGGCAAGGTGCCGGGGCAGCTTCTCCAGGCAGCCCCGATCTAGAAACGGCGGCGGCGGTACAGAGGCGAGATCGCGGAAAAGAGATCGATATTAGGGGTTTCCACCCCGAGGGCTAAATATAGGCGGAGAGGGGTGTCGAGGGGACCCACAGGGCAGCAAGGAGGATCCCTGGCGCGGCCTAGGGTGGGGCCGCGCCAGGGACCCTTCTGGAGTCCCTGTGGTGGCCCCCCTCCGCTGCCTTGGTTATTCCGGAAGCTTCCGGGTCACTGATTTTTTATCTGATTTTTCTGGATTTTTTGGAGCACTTTTAATGTCCGGAAAACCTGAAATACAAAAACAGCAGAAAACAACAACTGGCAGCTGGGTGCACTGGGTTAATAGATTAGTCCAAATATGCTCAAAAGTGTATGAAAGTTCAAGCAAATCATGGCAAAGTCACACAAAACATGCATGGAGCAAGCAGAAATTATAGATACGTTTGGGACGTATCAGCATACCCTCGATGGGCTAGCGATTTTGCATTGCATTCATTGATCAAGTGCAAGTTGTAGTACTCGTTGTGCTTTTGCTCACGAAACAAATAATGAATGTTCTGCAAAAAGATCGCGCTATCTTGCTTCATGCCGATGAAGTTCATAGACACTATCAACAACATATTGCACAACATCTTGTCCTCCATCCTTTAGACAAGAACGCAAATAACTTTAGTCCCAACAAGTTCGGGGAGGTTGTCAATCTCTTCGTCCTTGCTGTTTACAAAGGATCAAAGCATAGGGGGAAATAATAGTGCGTCTGAAAGGAAATAAAAGCACTAAATGAGGGTGGTGTAAACTATGATGGAAAGATGGACCGGGGTTTCATGAATTTCACTAGTGTTGTCTCTCTCCCAAAAGAAAGTAAATAACTATGTTGGGTGAATAAATTAGAGTTGGGCAATTGGCAGAATTATAAACGCACTGCAATGCTAATCATGCTACTACAAAGTAAAGAGGCTCAATCGTATGGGTATTACACCAAGACAAGTAGATCATTTATTCATCAGCATCTACTCACTAATCATCCACCTTGAGATATCTATGCAGAACATCTCACTGGTATTAAGTTGTGAACCCCAACCAAATTGTAGGCCCAAATCAATGAACAACTGCCTTAACACTCTATGCGTAATGTAAGCAATCCTTGCAACCGCAATTACAAGCACCACTGTTTTCTCCCTGGTGGCAACAATACATCCCCTAGTCACATGTTTCTATCACTCAAGCTAGACATCGGGGGGGGGGGGGGTATGAACCCACAATCATGCATAACGCTCCCTCTTGGAGTTGTAATCTACTACTTGGCCAAAGCAACAAAGGCAATGGGGAACATGCAAGAATACTCAAGAACTAAAATAAAAAGGTAAACCAAATATATTACTCATCACAAACTAAACATAATCTCATAATCCATTGGATCCCAGCAAACACAGCATAGCAAAGCAGGAATTAATACATAGATGCCTTGATCATGATAGGAAGCTCACAAGGGCTAAACATTGAAGCTCAAGATTGGAGAGAAGAGACCATTTAGGCTACTGATCATGGACCCATGGTCCAAGATGAACTACTCACGGTGCATCCCAGAGGTGATCATGGTGATGGGGAAGCCTCTGGAGGTCAATCCTCCCTCCGGTAGCGTGACGAGACGAGTTATTCTGGCGATCCCGAAATCGGAATCGCCTCGGCGGCGGAACAGTAGAAGAAATCGTGTGACGGAGTTCTCCTCAAGGGTTTTCGGGACGAGGGCTAAATATATGCCAAAGGGGAGCCTGAGGGGTGGCCCCCTAGCACAGGCGGCCAGAGTGCACGACCACCTCCCTGGCCGCCCCAGCAGGGCTCCTAGTTAGGGGATGGCCCCCTCGATGCCCCCTTCGGACTTCTGGAGTCTTCCTTCGTGGATATTTTTTGGTATTTTTTCTGGAATTTTCGGAGCACTTTTATATTTGTCCTTTTTCTGCGATGCACGGACAATAACAGACATAAACTAGCACTGGGCACTGTATCGGTAGGTTTTTCAAAAATATGTTGTAAATGATATGAAAGTGCATCAAAACATATAGAAATATCACCAAAAGCATGGAGCAAGAAGAAATTATAGATACGTCTGAGAGGTATCAACATCTCCAAGCTTAATTTCTGCTCGTCCTCGAGTAGGTAAATGCAACAAAGATAATTTTTTCGGTGACATGCTACCAACAAAGATTTGAACTTTAAATTACAACAAGCAAGATATGCAATTTAAGTCAAGATAATAACAAGAAAGAGTCTACATCTAATATTGAAACTAGCAAAGTAAGAACATAAAGGTGCAAAAGCTCCCGCTATGTGTGACTTGAATGTCCCCAATCGGTGTTCTCGTGCAAGAAAGTGGGAGATGGGTTTAGAGCATAAAAATACTTAATAGTTGTTGAGAAATCAATCTAGTAACTTTCAGACTTAGTCTCCTTTGAAATCTTATTATGACTCGTCCCCAGACCGTCGGCCAGGTACAAGTCAATTTGACCCTCTCCCTTTCAACTTTGAGCACTCATGCAATTAATGAGCGCGAGCAAGATTAGTTGGCACTTAGGATGGCAAAGAGAATAAAATAATGGGGGAGGAAGTTAAAAAGCGAGAAAGTGTGACACCAATGAGGACAACCTTAGGCTAGGGTAGGCCTAATGGTAGATATGGTGTGGGGAGTAGGGATTGCCATGCAACAAATGCACAAATGAGGTATGAGTATGAAAGCTCTCCATTGGAACTAGTGGGGGTGCATCCAACTCGCTTGCTCAGAAAGACCTAGAGCTGTTTTGAGGAGGCTCATCATATGAATATAAAAGCCAAGTTCTATAGTGTAAGGGTCCCCACATAGTTATGCATGAATGATATGGAAACTATCTATGAAGTACAAGTGCTACTTTGAAGCACAATTGTGGATCTTTTAAAAGAAATAGTAGTGTTGCCTCTTCTCTCTTTTTATTTCTTTTGTTTTTCTTTTTTCTATTTTTTGTATTTTTGTGGCCTCTTTGGCTCTTTCTATTTATCTTTCATTTTTCCTATTTAGAATCTTCCAATGTGTCCTATTTTGGGATCTTTTATTTGTGTCCTCTCTGGGATATTTTCTTCACTTAAGGGCAACACTCTATATATTACAAGGATGATGAAGATTGGGTGTAGATAATGTGTCCCCAGAAACGGCTCAAGAAATAAGAGATTTTAGAGTCTTCCTTCGTGGATATTATTTTATTTTATTTTTATTTTTTGAGCACTTTATATTTGTCTTTTTTCTACAATGCACGGATAACAACAGACAAAAACTAGCACTGGGCACTGTATTAGTAGGTTAGTCCAAAATATGTTGTAAATGATATGAAAGTGCATCAAAACATATAGAAATATCACCAAAAGAAGCATGGAACAAGAAGAAATTATAAATACGTTTGGGACGTATCAGCGCCACAAACCGGACCAAGGCACACACACACACAAGTAGCAGCACATACATGTATTATAAACAACACCCATATCTCACAAGTGGCAACACATGCATAATCAAAACACATAATCGACAACCAGCAAAACATCACAGGAGGAGATCACCAAAGGAGGATAAGAAGACATCACCTCACAGGATGTAGCACACGGGTGACTGGTATGGCGGCAACTCGTCTTGCTTTACTACAATATAAGAACACATAGGGTGCATTCAAATCCTTGGGACTATACGCTCTCTCATACATAATCCTCACTATATCTTTCTCAAAACAACCCCCTACCTCCCTATCATGGCATTTTCATAGCCATTCTGAGATACATATCCATGCAACACCAATATTTCTCATGACTTGATGCTATTCTCCATCGTCATATTTCTTTTGATTGATCATAAAGTCGCATGATAGTTGGGCTTTGCCCTTTACATATTTTTTCTACATGGCGCACTAGTATCCTTGCATATCCTCCTACACTGGCAAAGACATACATTGCATACATCATGATATAGTTTCAGTTTCATTATGAGTGCCTTGTAAAAGTGTGTTGATCATGTTCATCTTTATATAGATGTTTTGCCCTTACAGTGAGGAAAAGACCCCAAAGAGGACAAATTAAAAGATACCAAAGAGGACAAAATGAAAAGATACCAAAAGAGGACACATGAGAGATATAAAAGAAAGATCCATAGAGGCCACACAAAAAAGGAAAAAAGAGGCAACACTACTATTCTTCTTAAGATCCACACTTGTGCTTCAAAGTAGAACTTGTATTCATAGAGAGTCATCATACCATTCATGCATAACTATGCGGGGACCTTGATATGAGCCTTTCTCGCTTTTTGACTTCCTATCGCCATCATTATTCTCTTCGCCATCCTAAGTGCCAACTAATCTTGCTTGCGCTCATTCATTGCATGAGTTGCTCAAAGTCAAAAGTGAGATGATCAGATTTTATTGTACCTGACCGACGGTCTGGAGATGAGTCATAATAAGATTCCAAAGAGACCATGTGTGAAAGTTAGTAGATTGAGTTCTCAACAACTAATAAGTATTTTTATGCTCTAAATCTTCCCTGCTCTGCACGGGAACACTGATTGGACACAACTGATTCATGGACAGAGAGAGCTCTTTCACCTTTATGTTCTTGCTTTACTAGTTTCAATACTAGATACCAACTCTTGCTTATTATTACTTTGTCTCATTTTACATGAATTGATTGTTGTATTTAATGTTCTTCTTGTGTTGGTACATGTCACCACGAAAAATATCTTGTTTATCATTTACCTACCCAAGGACAAGCAGGAATTAAGCTTGGGGATGCTGATACGTTTCAAACGTATCTATAGTTTATGTTTGTTCCATGCTTGTTTGTGTGATTTTGCTATATGTTTTGATGCACTTTCATATATTTTTACAACATATTTGGGAAGTAAACTATTAACCCAGTGCCTAGTGCCAGTTTCTGTCTGTTTTGTTAGTGCATTGCAGAAAAAGGTAAACAATCAAAGTTCTCAAAAAAATCCAGAAATTCTAACTCACCGAAAGACCTCAAGAGCCAGAAGGACTGCTGGAGGGGGGGGGGGGTGGGGGGCACCACTGGTCCAGGCGACTAGGCCCTAGCCTCTTGGGTGACTGCCCCCTCCTCTTGGGACCCCCCCCTTGGCCTATATTTACCTCCCGATCGTGAAAACCTTGAATATCCAGAAACTTTTTCCAGAAGGGTTTCCGATCTCCACCGCCATATCCAGCAAGCTTCGAGAGACCAGAAGTTCCCGTTCGAACACCCTAACGGTACGGGGAGTTGCTCCCGGATCCATCTTCATCGATGTTTCTTCTTCCCCATGATGATGCGGGAAGTTCCTTCTCGGGGTTGAGGTCTTCTACATTAGCTATGTGGTTAATTCTCTCTCCCATGATGTGATATTGATTGTAATAATTGGCTATGTTAATCTAGTTGTATCCCATTATATTCCCCTTCCTCTATGTATTGGATATGATGTGCTCCTTTGATGATATTGCCGGAATCCATCGGTGATGTGGTGACTCCATTATTAGGGTAATATTGATCATGAGATTGTTCATCTTGTTGGATTGAATTATGGAATAATGACAGTCTCTTGATGCTTGTGTTGAGTATAATTTTCATAGTGTTGCGGTGACATTGGGCACTTTGTCATATCCAAAAGAGATTATTCTTTAGATATATTGTGTTGTTTGTTTGTACTATCTTTGGATGGCTGCAGTGATGTTGGGACATCCATTGGAATGGAATAAAAACTCTAAGGCGTGCTTTTGTAGCCCTAGAAAATTCTCATCCTCTTTTGATCCACGAATGATCTTCGAGTAACGTCTTCCTTGCATGCTTTTGGAGGAATTATCATGAGTTTCAATTAGGTTAATGTTGTTGGGAATTGCCACTAGTGAAAGTATGAAGCCTAGGCCTTATTTCCAAGCATTGTTACACTGTTATTAGTCACTTTTGTTACTTGCTACCTTGCTGTAATTTTTATTACATATTTATATTACCTTGCTTGTCACACCTATCACCCATATTGTACCATATCTTCGCCGAGCTAGTGCACCTATGCAAATCCTTGTTGTATTAGGTGTGTTGGGGACACAAGAGAATTCTCATATCTTCATTGCAGGGTTGCTTGAGAGAGACCATAATCATCCTCTAGTTTCCTGAGTTCGATAAACCTTAGGTCATCCACTTGAGGAAAAGTTGTTGTTGTCATAGAAACCTCTGCGCTTGGAGGCCCAAAATAGTCCACAAGAATAGAAGCGTGTAGTAGACATTCATCGATTTCTCGTGCTATTGCCGGGAAGGTGAGTGCTTGAAGGTAATGGAAGACTGTGCTCTCAATTCGCTGTTTGGGGTAGGCCGCTCCACCACACCCGTGGTAGAGAAAGGTCCTCCCCCTAATGAATGTACCCCATTCAAAATACCACTTGGGATTATTGAAAGCATTATGAATAATTGTTATGCAGGGGGTGGATCAGTCCATCCCAACATTCATTTGTTGAAACTTACAAAACTTGGTGAGTTGTTTAAGCTTTCAGATATGCCAAGAGATGAAGTTATGAGAAATATATCTGACTTGTCACTAAAAGGAAATACATTGGAATGACATAGACTATTGGATAATTCTCACCTCCTAGATTGGTAAGATCTCAAGTCTCTCTTTTACTCCAAGTTTTATCCTCTTTATGAAGTACATGAGAATAGGAATTATATTTATAATTTTTATCCTCATGACGGAGAGAGCATCGCTCAAGCTTGGGGGAGACTGGAAGCATTAATGTTAAAATGTCCTAATCATGGGCTTTCCAATGATAAAATTATTACTCCCTCCGATCCAAATTAATTGACACGCACTTAGTACAACTTTATACTAGAGTTGTACTAAGTGTACGTCAATTAATATGAATCGGAGAGAGTACTAATTTTTATGTGAGGCTTTTTCATCAGCATAAAGATATGCTTGATGTTTCTTTTATGTGTTCTTTCATGAATAAAAAGACTGATGCTAAATGGAAACTCATTGAAAGAATTCAATACAGTACTAAAAATTGGGAGATCAACAAAGGTAAAGGGTTATGTCAAAATTAATTATGAGTATGATTGTATTAATTCTTTTATTGAAACCGAAAGTTTTAATAAGCTTAATACTAAGTTTTAATAAGCCATTTGTGTAAAAAAAATGTTTTAATAAGCGATATAAGGTCTAAGGCCATCGGTGCCGATCCGCGTCGTCCCGCCCGCGAGCACCTTCCGGGCAAAGCCCAGCCACGCCTACCCGAAGAGCGATCTCTGATCCTCTCCAAGATCCAAGCTGCCCCGCCCAAGCACGAACCTTAGATCTGATCCATCCGCTAAGCGCGTGCGTTGGCTTCCGCCCAGCCCCGCGCACCATCTAATCTGATCTAAGAAATGGTCGTCTACCACCACCGCCGTGCGCCTCCACCAACCAGAGCCGCCCTCAGCACGCGCCGACCAATAGGGCGGACAGACAAGGCCGTTGTTGCCAAACTGACAACCACGACAAGATACGTCGCTGCCCCGTAAGACACGTACCACCGCCACTGAGTAGATCACCTTAAAACCGTCGCACCGCCGACCGTAGCCCGCGGCTCCTGCCGGATCCAGAAACCAGCCGAAGCCAGATTTGGTCGGAGGCTCGCAGGACCGTCACCACCCGGAGGGGCCGTCGTCAAGCAGGGTCGTCGAGGCCCAGTTGTCGTTAAGAAACACCGAGCAAGCTTCAATTTTGTCGTTAAGAAATGGTGTGAGGCCGGAGGGAAGAAATCAATATCTGTGGCGCGGCAACCAGCAACACAAGTTGGCTGACAGAATAATTGATTCAAGTTTGGGTGGCATGGATGCGGCCGGGCAAGCGGCGCGATCGAAGGGATATGGTGGCGGATTCTGCTGGTGGCCGCTGGCGAATGCAGCCAGGCCCCGGCTGCCCCAGCCCCCAATGCAGCCTAGAGAGAGACTGAGACTGAGAAAGAGAGAGAAGTCTTAACTCGTAAATGTGGTTTGGCTTCTACGATGGCTGCTACCTGCTGCTGACTCGATTCCATTCAATTCAATTCGTCTCCCTCCCTCCCTCCCTCCCTCCCTATTTGATTGTTCGTGCCCAGGGCCAGGCTGCTGCATCTATCTAATCTACGTGCAGATAGAAGCAGCCGGAGGATAAAACCGGATGGGAGTTGATTTGTTCGCTTCTGTGGTCTGCCCATGCCTCATGTCTCCCTCAGTTTTCCTTTTTTTCATCCCACCCATCACCTTCTCGTTCCTTGCATCTATCCACTCCACCCATCCATACATTGATGGCCCGAATAGACGGACATGTCACATACACTATGTATTATTCATTCCTGGCTTCAAATTCCTCTGCATATACCTACCTATATTTGTTCTTCTTTTTGAAACCTATATTTAAGGTGGTCTGTATGTGTTTGAAGCAGAAGATCATGGATGTGTTGCCAATATGGGTGGTAGCATAATCTTCGGATCGGTTCATCAACTTTGTTGATATAGTCATATGTAGTGTTGGTCTTTTATTACGTTCCGCTTTACTTTTCTTTGGTATATTGTTTGTTCCTCCTAATGGTGTGCATGTTAGGTATGTAGCGATTGGATATCAGACATTTTGGATGTATGGGCTTGATAGTAGATTTTGAGTTAATAACAAAGTGCCCTTAATATTATATTAAATAAAAACAAAACATACATATGTGGCTGTCTTCGTTTTCTTAATTTTTGTTTGAGTCTCTTTACTGTGCATCAAGTGAATATGGGATCGTTCGTCGAACCAGATTAGACGATCCAGCTCCGAATATGATACACTATGTCACATGTATCATAAGAACCTATATTTACTTTGGCATTTATGTAATTACTTTTTTTACCATGCTTACTTGATGCTGATCTAGTTTCTTCTACATCTATCATTGAAGCACATAGAGAGTAGTCGAAGATAGATGCCTTGCTTCCTTCTTACCTTGGTTGAATGGAATGTGTCGATTCCTGTTCCACGGGCACAGGCAAGAGGAGGGATGGATGGAACAAGGGTGCATCTTGTTATGTCACTCCTACACACTACATACAACAGATAAGAAGAGCTAGGCAGGTACGTATTTAGCAGCAAGTGGCCTCCTCTCCTCTCCTCTCCTCTCCTAGTAGTGTAGGAGGAGAAAGGAAGAAGGGGCAATGGCAGTTGGCGGACTACCGATATCTAGTCACCACCCTGCCTACCTTGTCCGTCGTGCCACACCAACTATCCTACTACTACGGACCAAGTAGAGTAGAGTAGAGTAGAGTAGAGTAGAGTAGAGTGTCTACCTGACCCAATAGAAAAGTCAGGAACACAAGCAAGATACGACAAAACAGAAAGAGATGCATGACAAGCAACACACCACGACAAAGAAAGACTAGTGAGCAAACCAAGAAGGATCAATTGAGTTTTAGGAAATTATATAATCATCTACTACTAGTAGCAAATCTTTCCATTCATCCATGCATGCATGCTGTCTCTAAGATGAATCAATTAAGCTGGCTTCATTCCACCGATCGACAATGTTTGTTTCTCTGTTGTCAGTCTCAGCAACTAAGCTGAATCAATGGTGACCATGATATAGCTACAACAAGCTACTCCCTCCGTCCCATAATATAGTAGCAGGAGGAGCTTGATCAGATCAGATCAGATCCATCATGCCCTCGACGATAACAGGGGTTGTTGCTCGACGATCCACGACGAGAAGACCTCTAGCGTCTTCATGTCAGCACGGTAGTGCTTCTGCGTGAAGTCCAGCAACGACCGCCACGTGAAATCCGGGTACGCGCGCGGGTTAGCCGCATCCACCAGCCTCCCCGGCGGCGCCACCACCTTGTCCATCTCCGGGCAAAGGAAGAAGGCCAGCGACTTCCTTGGCACGCGGCTGTTGACCACGGCCCGGTGCAAGCAGCTCTTGTACCGCCCGTTGGACAGCGCCATGAAGGTGTCCCCGATGTTGACCACGAAGGCGTCGGCCCGGGGGCGGATGGAGCGCCACCGGCCGTCGGTGTGCACCTGCAGGCCGCCGACGTCGTCCTGGTGGAGGATGGTGAGCGACGTCGGGTCGCAATGCGGGCCCGTGCCCAGCGTCTCCATGGGACGCTGGCAGGGAGGGTAGTAGTTGAGGCGCATGATGGAGTCGTTGCCCTCGAAGAAGCGCCGGTAGTGGGCGCGGCCGACACCAAGGCTTTCCCCGAGAACCTCCATGATCTCCAGCGACAGACGGCTCATCTCCGAGCAGTACCGGGCGTACACCTCCCTGTAAATTAATTAATTTCTTTAGCTCTCTCTTTCTCTCTGTGTCTCTCTCTGTCTCTGGTTCATTCAGGTGTCCTTCCTTCCATCTGGATGGATGGATGGATGGATGGATGAATGGATGATAAGCATAGCAAAGCTTACCCGAGCCGGCGGTGGTCCTCGCCGAGGGTGGCGACGATGTAGTCGACGACGAGGGCGGGGTCTTTGGGGCAAGACCGAAACGACAGCGTCTCCTTCCAGGGCAGCTTGGAGGCGAAGCGGCCGGTGAAGCTGCTGGCGTAGCCGCACGACTCGCCGGGGCGGCGCAGAGCGCGCTGCTTGTCCGGGAGCGGCATGGTGAAGAAGGCGTCCACGCAGCGGTGCGCGCCAGCCAGCAGCTCCGCGTCGATGCCGTGGTTCACCACCTGGAAGAAACCGTGCCGCTCACAGGCCTCGCCCACCAGGCGCGTCACCTCGGCGGCCGCGTCCGCGTCTCCGGAGAGCATGCCGCCGATGTCGATGAGGGGCACGTGCAGCTCCTCGGCCGCGTCCGGGGTCGGGCTCTCGCCCTCGGGCCAGATGAACTGGGACGGGATGTCTGCCCGGCCGCTCAGCACCGCCGCGTCGAACACTGGCTGCACCATGATCGTGTGGAGTCAAGGCAGGCCGGCTAGAATGAAACGATGGATAGAGCTCGCTCCCACACCCACACCCACAGTGGAGAAGGAAGAGCCGGAGAAGCTGGGGAAGAGAGCGAGGAGAGCTGCCTCCATGGATCAAGCCCTGGCCGCCCTTTTATACACGCCCGGGCCTCTTGTTTTTTCTTTTCTTTTCCTTGCCTCCTCCTTGCTCTGTTTTCTCTCTGCTTTCTTTCTTTCTTTCTTTCTTTGGCGCAAGCAAGCAAACAGAGAGGAGGAGCACCAACACAACAGTACAGTGTGCCGGCGGAATATTGCTCCAACGCAAAACTCCACCCCACATCCACATTCATCTCCACCCACCAACACCACATACTCACTATAGTCTAGTGCTATTTGGGCACACTGAAACATGTGCAACTTTTTTATTTACCATGTTTCTACAATGCATGTGTTCACTATTTTCTACAAGGAGCTCTTTACGATCAAGAGTTTCTTTCAGGGATTGTGGCTGCTCAAGGACATAATTTCGGTTGAGGAGAACGCGACGCTTAATGCCCCGTTCTCCCCTAAGAAGATTAGTCGGGCGCTTGACAATATGAAGACTACATCAACGCCATACTCGGCCGGCCTCCCTTTCTCCGGCCTTGTTTCAGATATTCGGGATCCATCTTCGGCCGCCTGTCATTATGCCAATGTCTCAACAACTCTATATCAGAACATTGGACATAGCTAGGTTGAAATATGGGCTGATTACCTTTATCCTAAAAATAGTTGAGCGTACGTATATCTGTCACACTAGATCGATCATTGTTATGAATTTGATTGTGCGGCTATTCTCGATGGTTTCTGAGATGCATGTTATTGTTGCCTCGATGGTAGACCACATCTCACATCTCTTCCATTTTCTTCCTTTATGGGGGGGGGGGGGGGGGGGTTGATGTATCCATCGTGGGATATTAATTGGAACTCTATGAGATTGTCCGTAAGGTGATGGTACAACACCAAAATGGCGTGTTTCTTAAGTTGTACATCCAAAAGTCTATACTCGCTTAGATTGGTCCATCCTTCGAACGATCCTCGAGCGAATGGGATTCAATGACTGGTGGTGTTGTTGGATCATGCAACTAGTTAGCAGCGGTTCTACTGCCATCAATATAAATGGGGTGATGGGACCATACTGTAAGTCTTCTCGTGGGATTAGGTAGGAGGATCCTATTTATCCCCTCCTTTTCAACCTTGCGGTGGACGCCCTTGCGTCTATCCTAGATAAGGCACGGTTTGCAAGCCACATCTCTAAAGTGGTTGGGCATATTATCCCTAAATGGGGTGATACACATCTTTAATATTCTAATAACATGGAGATCGAGTTGAAGTTTCGGATCTTGATATAATTGACTTGATGTTTCTCCTTCATTGCTTTGAGGCCATGTTCCGCCTCAAAATCAATTTGTATGAGAGTGAGGTGGTGATTGTGGTATATACGGATGAGGAACAACAACGAATCGCGAAAAAACTTAACTATAGGTTGTTCGTGTTCCATATGAATTGCCTAGGAATATCGTTGTCTGACTATAGAACCATTATCCAGGATTTTGACCCGCTCATGGGGAGGGTCGCATTGCTGTCTGATCCGTGGTGTGGAAGATTCACCTTTGTGGACAACAAGTCAGTTTTTTGCATCCATTCACCGCCCGCCCAAAGTAACAACTACATAGCCCTTTTGATAAGGACTTGTCCCATTTCTTTTGGCAGACACCGAATGGGCACCAAAAATATCATATGGTCAAATGGGTTGAAATGTGCATGACTAAGTCCCTATGGGGCCTCGACATCCGTGTCTCATGGCTCATGAATGTTTCCTAATGTTTCTGTGTATGTGGCGAATCCTTAGGAGGGGCAAGGGACTTTGGGGTGCAACTTATAGATAAATACCCACAAGGCTCCCCGTTTCTTGCACGCGCACGTAGATAAGGTTATGAGTTATGGCGGTCCATCCATGTGATTAAGTCTTCGTCTCTATTTGCAATGGAGAAGGGACCCTTTTCTGGCTGGACCAAATTGATGGCACCCCACTATGTGAGGCATTTCCAATCTTCCTGGACCCGGCGATGACATTTGAGTCAGCTGCCCTAAATAGGTATTGGAACGTGTCATTGCGATGAACATTTGGGTCCGAGAAAGGTCTTGCATGGCCTGGCCTTCTGGCTATATCCTCTTCCTCTCGCCGTGATCTCAAAACATCTGGATGCTAGCTATGTCATGATGCCTAACACCGCCAGTTGTATTCTCTGTTGAATAAAACTATCATGACATGTCTTGGAAGCTGATATGCTTGTGGAGTAGCCACTTGTGGAAGGCGTCCTTGCCTATGAAGATCAAAATATTTGTTTGTCAGCTTGTCTAGAATCGCCTCGCGTTGGGGGCGGAGGTTTTATCGAGGCTCTGTAGCCTGATTAAGAGGCTTCGGGACTGGATGGGTTCACCGTAACTTGGGCTAACCAAACTGATAAGAAGAGGTGCTTCTTCTGGTTAGTGTTTGTGACGTTGACTTGGCCCCCTCGATGATGGGTAATAAGATGGTTATGAAGCGTATCTTTTTACAGTAGGCCATTGACTTTGTTTTTAAATTCTTTTTGTACTTGCAACACTCTTACCGCTCGCTAGGCATTGGAACCGAGACCAGCAACACGACATGACGGGCGTACTAACTTCGACATGTCAACGCCTGACTCTCGATCCTTCTGTCTGAAACATATTGACCTTGCGGTCTCCACTCTTCTTACTTTTTTGGGTTTATTTTGTCCATTGGACCTCTTCTTACATATATTTGTTAGAATAATCTGAGGCACGTATCGATCTACCGAGGATCAAGCAATCATCACAAGCATAAAAATGACATCGAGATTTGTTAACGAGGTTCACCACATGGCTACATCCCCGGGCATGACTATGGACGCTCCTTCCCATGTACCAAATCCACATGATACAGTCGACGACAAGTCCTCCACGGCCATCCGACAGCGCTCCGACCACCTCGCCACGGCCAGTCCGGCCGCCCCTGCCACGGGCGCTGGACCGTGCCTCTCATGATCCCATGCTATCCATTTGTCTTCTGTCATGGCCGTAAACCAACAGTTGACTAATATTAAAACGTCTGTACAAAAGTAATCCATTTTTCTAGGAGTTGGGTGCACGTACAAATATGGCTAAACAAGTGGAGATCAATCCAGATAGCTAGGAGATGTCATCCTTGGACAGCACACCTTTTGAATCTTTTATCCTGCCTCTACTTTGTTTTTTGTCTGACTTTCTGCTCATCGCCTTTTTCCTTTACTTTTTACATAAAAAAATATGGGAAAAAGTATCCATTATATACTTGTTAGACTAATAAATTTTGATCTTTTTTCTGACTTCGAGCACACCAATTGTTCTAATTGTTTTTGATATACATCCATAGCAGAGACAATTAAGGTGTATATTATCTCTTGTTTTACTCGATAGTCCACACATTTTGTGTCATTTCACCTAGCCATCACTACTTATATTTCTCTTTGACTTGAGGATGCAACCATTTCTATCTTATTTTAAGGTGTATATATACCGAACTTGATTTTCAATAATATTTTCAAGCTAGCACTACTTTGTTTTCTCAGTGATTATCTGCTTGCTAAGTTTTCTATCTAATTTTGTAAAAATACATTTCTACTAATCGTCGTGAGGGAAATGGGGAAGCAGGTGTAGAGCAGACCGTGGCTGTGGTAGTGTTGAGGGAGTTGAAAACCATGGGTCTTCAATTTTTCTCTTTGTTTTCTTTATTCTGTAATCTCAATTTAATACAACATCTCCATCTAGATGTACATAAGAAAAACATTATGTTTTGAAGGTTAAATGTTGAAAAGGTTAAACAACAACACGCCAGGGAGCTCCCCTCCTTTCCCTTTCACCAAAAAGAATTGGAGCTCATTAACTTAAAAGATTTGAGTGTGCAATCTAAAATGGCATCATCGATGTATCAATCGGTTAAATGTAAACTAATACGGAGCTACTGTCATGATTACATCAACAAAGCCCCGATGAAGTTTGTCTTTGATGTGTGATGTTGGTTGGCTCCCAAACAAAATTGTCAGATAAGTTTTGAAGGTTTTTAAAAACTGCGCCCATAGGTTGAGAGAAGTAGATCTTGGAATCAGAAGATTACAAATAAGAAATGTCGCTACCGTTCGAACGGTTTTGGCGCCACGCAGCGCCACTCTAGCTAAGCATAATTAACTCAGCTCCATCGATGGAGAAGACGACACACCACTCTAGCCCTAGCACGTACGATCACACATTGTTAATCTCCCCTGCTTAATTCTTCCTTCCTGTTCCTGTCAGGCTATGCATGTGGTGATTTGATTAATTTGGTGCTAATTAATCAAGATTGCAACAGCACAAAGCTAGCTAGACGACAGATAAATCGATGATCTAGCTCCTTCTCTCGATCTCATATATGCAAAGATTGCATTGTGCTTCTGTGCTTTGCTTCCTGCCCATACACACATGACTAAACAACACTGCTGGAAACTCATCGAAAGAAAAATTAGATTTTAGTTTGGTTGTCTGAATAATGCATGCAGATGTGTACATATATACATACAAAGATAGTACAGCTCTTAGAGTTGCATGGCTTGTTGTTTTGTGCTAGCTCCACAATACAAACTGATGTCACCACTGACGGCATATACATTATTACTATTTATTTACTATAGTTAATTACGTGCTGATGAGGACGACGATGATGATGTTCTTGTCGGGTTAATTAGCATGATCTACTTGCGTATTTTCGATCTATGCTAGTTAGCTACATCTCATTTTTGATCCGTATAGTTAGGCAGTAGAATCAAATTAAGGCATCTATCGTCTCATCCAAAGACGAGCTTGCAAGTGTATATATGTGCTTGGACGTTTGTGATTATTGTAACTAAACTAGTAGTGCAACCTTATCTTGATCTGCTTGATATAATGACGTAGTTAATCATATTGATTGGCACATCTCAATAGTTATACTTTACAATGGAGATAAGTCTATCTCTATCTATCTACACTTACCACGCGCCAGCTGCAGATCGACCAATCTCTCAAGATGCGCATAACCATGATAGAGATAATAATACAGTACAATATCTTGACACACAGGCAGGTGATGGAGGAGGTTGCGTTTGCTTGCAGGTCAGGACAGCACCACAAACAAGACAAAATGAACAACGCTCCTCCTTACATATTTCGCCCATTAGTATACCTGTACATTTGTTTCTTCCTATATATACGGATTTATATATGTATATATGCATGCACGTATGTACTATGTAGTCGTATATATAGTGTGATAGGCAAGGAATATATTCATACTCATCTTCATCCTATAACTTTTTGAAAAAGGGAAAAAAATTAGAACCGGGCCTCGCCCCTTTCCATTTCAGAAGAAACGGAAATACAACATCACAAGGTCTGAAAAGAGGGGGATTAGGGGGAGGCGAGTTCAGGACAGCACCAGGAAACCCGCTGTTCTCGCCCGATATCGAAACGAGAACTACAGGGCAAAAACCTGATGCCACCCATCATCGTAAGATAGCTATCCTATTACAAGAATAGGAATCAGAAGCTCCGCATTATAACCGAGAAGTCTACCAAACACATCAACCATCTAGAGTATAGGAACAGAAACCATAACTAAGATAGATCTCCAAGTTTGCTGAAACCAAAAGTTTTTGCCTGCGTCTTCAAACCTCAACTAGCATTGTCCTTCACCACTGTCCTATCGATCCATCGTTGCTGGTGCTGCACAGATCCTCATCAGAGTCATCGCGCCGCTTCGAATGGCTTTCGCGCCACTTTTCAGTCTTTTGCCATCGCCCTCTGCCTGTAAACCTTCCAAGTCCCTCTTGCGAGCCAGATTCTCCGCCCTCACACTCATCTTCATTTGCGCCAGCTCCAGATTGCGCTGACTGAATGAATGTTAATTTCAGGCATCAGGGGAGGCGTCGGGATAATCTCTTCCACATGTTAACTTCAGGCATCAGGCAAATCTGGATATCATCACTTTTCTTGTTCACATGTTCATCCCCTAGCACCCGTGTCTCACAAGTGCCAGAGTGAACCATGTTTTCATTCTTCATGTTAACCAGGAAATCACCAACTTGAGTAGGGTTATCTTCCATCACAAACCCCATACCCCATCATGAGCTGATAAGATAGCTCCATGCCCAGCAGAATTCTGACCCTCCTCAAAAGCATAGGCTGGCCCCAATGGGGAGTAACTAAGCAGTAACATAGAGTCAAACTCAGCAATTTTGCTTATGTGGCAATGAGTTAATGAGGAGAGAGATGTTTGTAGTAACTTAGCTAGTTACTAGCTCTTTGAGTAACATCACACATACCAAGACAATATGAGTCTATAATCTAATAAATGAAGTCTTATATGACACTACGTATATGTTACTACCCATTGTAAAGATAGTAACATAAACTTGTAATCCGTGTATGTTACTAGTCTAAGTTACTCCCCTCCCCATTGTGACCAGCCTAACAGTTTTACCACACCTGCTGTCACGATGATGAGAAGACGAATTAATCCACACAGTTTTTCTATCCCCATTCAGGCCACCGTCACTTCTTTTACGTTTAGGAGTTAGGTCATTATTTTTATCACCATCCTTAGCAGCCACCTGTTCTAAAGCCTCATTAATGACAAGAACCTCCTCCACTTCATAATGGAATCGGTAAAAACGAGTCCCAAGGCATCCTTCAGCCACTTTGGGGATTTCAGCCACACACCTACACCCAATTTTAGCACGAGCTGAGGCAGGCCTGTGAATAGTGGATCTATCCACCTTTGAAAAAGGGAAATATATTAATATTGTTGAATATGTACATTCAGTTTTTTTTCCATTCACAAACAATCTTTTCCAGGAAATCGACAGGACCTCTGCTTGTTAATTATTAAGAGGGAAGTTATTTGTTATGAATAGCAAATAAATTTCCCTAAGCTGCGAATTACATGCTTGTCAATCACACTCATCGGTGACGACACAAATAAGTGATCTTTGTTTTGGAATTTAGCATGGTTCTCAAGATGTAATTTGGACTACTGTTTTCCACACTGAATAAATGTATTGGTACTAGAATAATTAGAATATTTTTGGAGACAAATTTATACATATGTTATTTAATTTCTAAGCAGAATCTTTTTTTTTGGAATGAACATTCAGGTGGTGAATCTTTTTCTTGATTTATGTCAGAAATCTCTAGAAGCATCGACGATCATGTCAATGTTTTGTCAAGAGAAATCTCTGTAACGATCCACACGATCAAGTCAGGTGGTGCTTGTTCGCTTGCTTGCCAAAGTATATAACACGAGCTTTGCCTAATTAATTAGGCAAGCTATCTTTTGTTTTCTATATATGTGCAAGGCATGGCTAAGCTCTCTAGAGATATGCCCAACAACAGAATCCCTTATTCTCCTATCGATCCTTGACAGACAGCCACACACGATCCAGCCCTTGTCTAGCCTAATCAGAGCTAGGTTCTGTGGCAGTGATTTGTGGGTAGATAGAGCCATAGACATGCAAAACCAAAATTTAAAGCTAGGGATACGTCTAAATCAAGATGAGGCAACGTGTATATTCTACCGATTACACGCGAAACACGAGTCTGTTTTTGTATATATATTCATGCATGCATGTGTTTGATTTCCCATAAAGAAACCAGGCAACAACCAAGATTAAGGGTACTCAAGTTAGGTTTTGTACATTTGTACCACGCATGCATATATGCAACCAGAAAGAAAATGCTCAACTCGTGTGCGTGCGGCAGCCGCATAGCTTATTAGTATTAGGGCACGTGCAGGTGCAGTTCATTTTACTCACTGAATCCATTGCCGGATGAGGTGAAACAAGATGTAATGCAATGCAGTGCATGCATGTTTAGATTATCTTCGATTGGACCTTCAAAAACAATCACCGTACTTCATAAACTGGGTTCAAACCAGTCCACGAATATTAATACGGGAATCGGTCCTTCAACCTTGAATGTAAATGTACGCAAACAGTTCAATCGAAATCAAATAATTAAGATAACACTAGTGGACAGACCCCCATATTGTTTCGGTTCAAATGGGTCTTCGGTCCCGGTTCAACACCCGGGACCAATAACTCGGGACCAATGCTGGTCCCGATTGGCCCACGAACAAGGACCGAAGAGGGGGAAGGGGTCATTGGTCCCGGTTGATAGGAAGAACCGGGATCGGGCCTCCATATTTTTTTTTATTTATTATTTATTATTTATCTAAGATTATTATGGTTAATCTCAGATCAAATTGACCTTCATGGTCAAACTTCCCCAAGGGTCACCCATTCTCACACTACTCCAGCCCCAGCACGCTTAACTTCTCAGTTCCATTCAACACCTACCCCAACTCGCTTAACAAACACTTGTTGATATATGTATCATATCAATCATATTAAACCTTGTTGATGTCTAGGACCTTGGTGATGTCTATGTTGTGATGAAATTAAAAAAAATTGAAACTTCCCGATCGGTTACCTATTATATTTTAAATGTTTTTAAATTATTTTTTTGAAAAAATATATTTCTTTTTAATTTTGAAAACACATTTTTTATTTTCCGAGTGACAAAAATGGGGTTTTTTATGAAGATTCTACCAAATATTTGATGTAAACTTGAACCACTTTATTTTTGTAAAATACTAGACCATATTTTATTTACAATTGACCAAAGTTTCCATGTAATATGGTTTTTATATACCTCTTCTGAAAAAGACAAATTTCCGCAGATTCAGCTGGAACGGGGTCAAATTTGAACTACATGTGCTTGATAGTTTGCTCTTTATTTTTTGAAAAAATCATTTCTAGATACAGAAGTAGTCATTTCATCAAGGATCCACCAAGACTTTTGTAAGATTCCACCCCTATCTATTACCGGTCATGCCCTCCGTTTTGACTACTTTTTGAAATCGACAAAAATAATTCAAAAAAAATAAAAAAAATTGTAAAACCTTCGCGTTGCATCCTAATTTATGTCTTAGTAACCATACAAAACAACAAACTTGGAATAAGGTAAATATCTTATAAAAGTCTTTTTAAAATGAGCTATCGAGTATGAAGATTCATGACTTTCAAGCCAAATGACCGATGTTACAGCTAGTTTGAAAGGATAGTTTTCCCAAATGATCTCATATTTTGCACATGTGTGTATATTATACTAGCCAACAAGTTTGCCAAAGGAAGTTTTTATTTTCTTTGCACGAAAAATCCATTTTCCATTTTCCGAGTGACAAAAGTAGGGGTTTTTTGTGAAGGATCTACCAAATATTTGATGTCAACTTGAACCACTTTATTTTTGTAAAATATTAGACCATGTGTTATTTAAAATTGACCAAAGTTTCCATGTAATATGGTTTTTATATACCTCTTCTGAAAAAGACAAATTTCCGCAGATTCAGTTGGAACGGGGTCAAATTTGAACTACATGTGCTTGATAGTTTGCTCTTTATTTTTTGAAAAAATCATTTCTAGATACACAAGTAGTCATTTCATCAGGGATCCACCAAGACTTTTGTAAGATTCCACCCCTATCTATTACCGGTCATGCCCTCCGTTTTGACTACTTTTTGAAATCGACAAAAATAATTCAAAAAAAATAAAAAATTTTGTAAAACCTTCGCGTTGCATCCTAATTTATGTCTTAGTAACCATACAAAACAACAAACTTGGAATAAGGTAAATATCTTATAAAAGTCTTTTTAAAATGAGCTATCGAGTATGAAGATTCATGACTTTCAAGCCAAATGACCGATGTTACAGCTAGTTTGAAAGGATAGTTTTCCCAAATGATCTCATATTTTGCACATGTGTGTATATTATACTAGCCAACAAGTTTGCCAAAGGAAGTTTTTATTTTCTTTGCACGAAAAATCCATTTTCCATTTTCCGAGTGACAAAAGTAGGGGTTTTTTGTGAAGGATCTACCAAATATTTGATGTCAACTTGAACCACTTTATTTTTGTAAAATATTAGACCATGTGTTATTTACAATTGACCAAAGTTTCCATGTAATATGGTTTTTATATACCTCTTCTGAAAAAGACAAATTTCCGCAGATTCAGTTGGAACGGGGTCAAATTTGAACTACATGTGCTTGATAGTTTGCTCTTTATTTTTTGAAAAAATCATTTCTAGATACACAAGTAGTCATTTCATCAGGGATCCACCAAGACTTTTGTAAGATTCCACCCCTATCTATTACCGGTCATGCCCTCCGTTTTGACTACTTTTTGAAATCGACAAAAATAATTCAAAAAAAATAAAAAAAATTGTAAAACCTTCGCGTTGCATCCTAATTTATGTCTTAGTAACCATACAAAACAACAAACTTGGAATAAGGTAAATATCTTATAAAAGTCTTTTTAAAATGAGCTATCGAGTATGAAGATTCATGACTTTCAAGCCAAATGACCGATGTTACAGCTAGTTTGAAAGGATAGTTTTCCCAAATGATCTCATATTTTGCACATGTGTGTATATTATACTAGCCAACAAGTTTGCCAAAGGAAGTTTTTATTTTCTTTGCACGAAAAATCCATTTTCCATTTTCCGAGTGACAAAAGTAGGGGTTTTTTGTGAAGGATCTACCAAATATTTGATGTCAACTTGAACCACTTTATTTTTGTAAAATATTAGACCATGTGTTATTTAAAATTGACCAAAGTTTCCATGTAATATGGTTTTTATATACCTCTTCTGAAAAAGACAAATTTCCGCAGATTCAGTTGGAACGGGGTCAAATTTGAACTACATGTGCTTGATAGTTTGCTCTTTATTTTTTGAAAAAATCATTTCTAGATACACAAGTAGTCATTTCATCAGGGATCCACCAAGACTTTTGTAAGATTCCACCCCTATCTATTACCGGTCATGCCCTCCGTTTTGACTACTTTTTGAAATCGACAAAAATAATTCAAAAAAAATAAAAAATTTTGTAAAACCTTCGCGTTGCATCCTAATTTATGTCTTAGTAACCATACAAAACAACAAACTTGGAATAAGGTAAATATCTTATAAAAGTCTTTTTAAAATGAGCTATCGAGTATGAAGATTCATGACTTTCAAGCCAAATGACCGATGTTACAGCTAGTTTGAAAGGATAGTTTTCCCAAATGATCTCATATTTTGCACATGTGTGTATATTATACTAGCCAACAAGTTTGCCAAAGGAAGTTTTTATTTTCTTTGCACGAAAAATCCATTTTCCATTTTCCGAGTGACAAAAGTAGGGGTTTTTTGTGAAGGATCTACCAAATATTTGATGTCAACTTGAACCACTTTATTTTTGTAAAATATTAGACCATGTGTTATTTACAATTGACCAAAGTTTCCATGTAATATGGTTTTTATATACCTCTTCTGAAAAAGACAAATTTCCGCAGATTCAGTTGGAACGGGGTCAAATTTGAACTACATGTGCTTGATAGTTTGCTCTTTATTTTTTGAAAAAATCATTTCTAGATACACAAGTAGTCATTTCATCAGGGATCCACCAAGACTTTTGTAAGATTCCACCCCTATCTATTACCGGTCATGCCCTCCGTTTTGACTACTTTTTGAAATCGACAAAAATAATTCAAAAAAATAAAAAAATTTGTAAAACCTTCGCGTTGCATCCTAATTTATGTCTTAGTAACCATACAAAACAACAAACTTGGAATAAGGTAAATATCTTATAAAAGTCTTTTTAAAATGAGCTATCGAGTATGAAGATTCATGACTTTCAAGCCAAATGACCGATGTTACAGCTAGTTTGAAAGGATAGTTTTCCCAAATGATCTCATATTTTGCACATGTGTGTATATTATACTAGCCAACAAGTTTGCCAAAGGAAGTTTTTTTTTCTTTGCACGAAAAATCCATTTTCCATTTTCCGAGTGACAAAAGTAGGGGTTTTTTGTGAAGGATCTACCAAATATTTGATGTCAACTTGAACCACTTTAATTTTGTAAAATATTAGACCATGTGTTATTTACAATTGACCAAAGTTTCCATGTAATATGGTTTTTATATACCTCTTCTGAAAAAGACAAATTTCCGCAGATTCAGTTGGAACGGGGTCAAATTTGAACTACATGTGCTTGATAGTTTGCTCTTTATTTTTTGAAAAAATCATTTCTAGATACACAAGTAGTCATTTCATCAGGGATCCACCAAGACTTTTGTAAGATTCCACCCCTATCTATTACCGGTCATGCCCTCCGTTTTGACTACTTTTTGAAATCGACAAAAATAATTCAAAAAAATAAAAAAATTTGTAAAACCTTCGCGTTGCATCCTAATTTATGTCTTAGTAACCATACAAAACAACAAACTTGGAATAAGGTAAATATCTTATAAAAGTCTTTTTAAAATGAGCTATCGAGTATGAAGATTCATGACTTTCAAGCCAAATGACCGATGTTACAGCTAGTTTGAAAGGATAGTTTTCCCAAATGATCTCATATTTTGCACATGTGTGTATATTATACTAGCCAACAAGTTTGCCAAAGGAAGTTTTTTTTTCTTTGCACGAAAAATCCATTTTCCATTTTCCGAGTGACAAAAGTAGGGGTTTTTTGTGAAGGATCTACCAAATATTTGATGTCAACTTGAACCACTTTAATTTTGTAAAATATTAGACCATGTGTTATTTACAATTGACCAAAGTTTCCATGTAATATGGTTTTTATATACCTCTTCTGAAAAAGACAAATTTCCGCAGATTCAGTTGGAACGGGGTCAAATTTGAACTACATGTGCTTGATAGTTTGCTCTTTATTTTTTGAAAAAATCATTTCTAGATACACAAGTAGTCATTTCATCAGGGATCCACCAAGACTTTTGTAAGATTCCACCCCTATCTATTACCGGTCATGCCCTCCGTTTTGACTACTTTTTGAAATCGACAAAAATAATTCAAAAAAAATAAAAAAATTTGTAAAACCTTCGCGTTGCATCCTAATTTATGTCTTAGTAACCATACAAAACAACAAACTTGGAATAAGGTAAATATCTTATAAAAGTCTTTTTAAAATGAGCTATCGAGTATGAAGATTCATGACTTTCAAGCCAAATGACCGATGTTACAGCTAGTTTGAAAGGATAGTTTTCCCAAATGATCTCATATTTTGCACATGTGTGTATATTATACTAGCCAACAAGTTTGCCAAAGGAAGTTTTTATTTTCTTTGCACGAAAAATCCATTTTCCATTTTCCGAGTGACAAAAGTAGGGGTTTTTTGTGAAGGATCTACCAAATATTTGATGTCAACTTGAACCACTTTATTTTTGTAAAATATTAGACCATGTGTTATTTACAATTGACCAAAGTTTCCATGTAATATGGTTTTTATATACCTCTTCTGAAAAAGACAAATTTCCGCAGATTCAGTTGGAACGGGGTCAAATTTGAACTACATGTGCTTGATAGTTTGCTCTTTATTTTTTGAAAAAATCATTTCTAGATACACAAGTAGTCATTTCATCAGGGATCCACCAAGACTTTTGTAAGATTCCACCCCTATCTATTACCGGTCATGCCCTCCGTTTTGACTACTTTTTGAAATCGACAAAAATAATTCAAAAAAAATAAAAAAATTGTAAAAACTTCGCGTTGCATCCTAATTTATGTCTTAGTAACCATACAAAACAACAAACTTGGAATAAGGCAAATATCTTATAAAAGTCTTTTTAAAATGAGCTATCGAGTATGAAGATTCATGACTTTCAAGCCAAATGACCGATGTTACAGCTAGTTTGAAAGGATAGTTTTCCCAAATGATCTCATATTTTGCACATGTGTGTACATTATACTAGCCAACAAGTTTGCCAAAGGAAGTTTTTATTTTCTTTGCACGAAAAATCCATTTTCCATTTTCCGAGTGACAAAAGTAGGGGTTTTTTGTGAAGGATCTACCAAATATTTGATGTCAACTTGAACCACTTTATTTTTGTAAAATATTAGACCATGTGTTATTTACAATTGACCAAAGTTTCCATGTAATATGGTTTTTATATACCTCTTCTGAAAAAGACAAATTTTCACAGATTCAGCTGGAACGGGGTCAAATTTGAACTACATGTGCTTGATAGTTTGCTCTTTATTTTTTGATATCTATGTTGTGATGAAATTTAAAAAAAATTGAAACTTCCCGATCGGTTACCTATTATATTTTAAAATCAGTGTTTTGTTTTGAAATCTTTGTATTATTAAAACTAAAATTATACAAAAACAAAAAGTATAGAAAATTTATTATAAGAGGTAGACAGAGGAATCCTCCCAAGGAGGGTGATATATATCTCCTTGAGCATGCGGGAAATTATACAAAAACAAAAAATATAGCAAATTTATTATAAGAGGTAGACAGAGGAATCCTCCCAAGGAGGGTGATATCTATCTCCTTGAGCATGCGGGAGGGTGACATCTGCCTCTATCGGCTTCAACAGACACAAGTCCTTCTGGACCAGAAGAACCTATGCCTGTTCAAACTGATAGAGGCGGAAGGTCAGCCTCCTGCCTGCTTAAAGAGATACACAGCACCCCCCTCGGGTTGAATTCCTCGGTATACACCTTTAATAAGCTTGATATGCTACAGTAAGTGTTGGACTGACCGTGCTTATAAACAACTCTAACCCACCTTCGGTTAGCGAGGTGGGACTAATTATAGACTATTGGTCCCGGTTGGTGGCTCCAACCGAGACTAAAGGTCCTTTTTTCCATTTGGTATTACTGCAAAGTACTAATTATAGACTATTGGTCCCGGTTGATAGCTCCAACCGGGACCAATGCCTCGCAGTGTGGTCGCCAGAGCATTGGTCCCGGTTATTGGCACAAACCGGGACCGTTGCCCCAGTTGAACCGGGACCGTTGCCCAATACAGACGAACCGGGACCGTTGCGAGGCATCGGTCCCGGTTCTGAAATGAACCGGGAGCGATGCCTTTTTTGGGCTGGAGGAAAGGGGGGTCTCTCCACTAGTGTAAATTTATATAAGCTTAGAAGAATTTCATCGAAATTCCATACGACTTATATAAATTAGATGATTTTTCATTCTTTCAACTAATAAAACTAAAAATAACAGTGCAGGGTGACCTCGCATGCCTGACCCCTATCACTGCGGGGCAGAAGGAAACTATTGTCGCCTTCATGAGATGGAGGCAACGATCGTCGAACTCTTCGTCGGGCTGGAGAACAATGAGGAACCAGCCGATGAGATGGAGGTGGAGCGCGACAACATGAAAACGAACATGGAATCCGAGTTGATTTGGTTTTTATTTTTATTTAAGTTTTATTTGTTCAAAGGACGAAATATCGTTTAGTTATGTAAATTATTTTTGAATTTGAATGAAGTCCATCTGAGTTTATATAAATTTGCTAAATTTTGATTGAACCGCGGACGAACGTCCGCGTCTACAGTTGAATGAACGGTTCACGTATCAATATCAACTGGTTCAAATCAGTTGACAGATGGATATAATGGTCGGTTTAAGGGGGGATTCCGGAGATGCCCTTACCAACATACTCCCTTCGTCTCAAATTATTTGTCGCTCAAATGAATGTATCTAGTACTATTTTAGTTCTAGATATATTTATTCATTTATTTTAGTTCTAAATACATTCATTTGAATTACAAGTAATTTGGGATGGAGGAAGTATTTTACATGGTTAATTTAGTTGTGGTTTTACTCATTTATTAGTTCGTTAGCTGACAAACAAAAGCCACCATGTTGCACAACCGCACAACACGCGTCGGCTAGCATCAAAACAGGCGCCACTTGCCATCGAGACAATGGCGTGCCCTAGGCTATTAATTTGTGTGCTTGCGCCTATGGAGCTTGCTAGCCAGTTTCCTCAGGTTGCTACTAATAAGCTCCAACGTATTTTCTGTCGAATGAGACAAGCACATTTGAGTGAGCTGATTGGGTAACCGTATTAATTAAGCTAAGTGAGCTAATTTGCAAGAATTGTCCTTGTGCACTGACCAGTGCACGTCAATCATGATACATGTCCCATTTGGGAATAATTAATTGAGATTTTGATCGCCTAAGCTAGATGCATATGAGGACAATGCCTCATCAGCTCGAGAGATCAACACGTACGGAATTTTCCAGACTTGATCATCTTTATATGTGTGCCTAGCTGCCTGTCAGTCATGTCCAACTGTATCAGCATCATGCGCATGTAAACCAACAGAATTATTGTACTTTTTAGTGAAAAGGATAGGCAAATAAAAGTTGAGCCAATGCCAAATGAATGTGGGTCTATGAAAATTAAACTAGCGCTCCCTCCGTTCTAAAATAAGTGTCTCAATACAAAGTTGAGACACGTATTTCAGAACGAAGGGAGCAATACCTTAGTTGATATAGATTGAGCCAGCAATAGATACACACTGAAAAAGTCACAAATAGTTGACTTTTTACCCTCGAAGTCACAAGCAAGTGATTTTGAGAAATTAATCTATACTGCTCTAAATGGAAATTTGACCATTGTAATTTATTAAATATATGATACCATATATTCTAGAACTAGATTTTAAGATAAATCTACATATAAGAATTTGCAAATTTCTAGATTTTTTTGTTGCAAAATGATTCAGAACTATTATATTTGTCCATAAATACAAATCATCCAAAACATAACAAGAATTACAACAAAATCCTTAGACCATCAAGGACTTTTTACCCTCGAAGTCACAAGTGAGTGATTTTGTTGTCGTTTTTTTACCCGCAAAAAAAAACGACCACTACCGCCCTTTGTCCAAGTCACAGACGCGTCATTATCGTCACCCCCTTACAGGGGGCAGCATGAACTTGTCGATGACAAGCGAAATGTTTTCATGCACTTGCCTTTAAGGAGTAGGGCCCCAGATAGCTGTAGTAGTAGTAGCCAATGAACCCTTAAATTGATCGGAGGCATCTAACAGTAAACTTGAAATCTTGCACACACAATGAGAAATCTTAACCTCACCATCCCTTGAGAAAACGAGAATCTACATTGGAGTCTCTCGATCATGCTCCAACGGTAGAGGGTGGTCTGATACCAGAAGACCAACTCAAAGATGAAGTGCCTCCATCTGCCAATGTGCCACCCTCTAGAGGAGTAAAAAACTAACATAAACTACTAGCCAAACTAAGTTAAATGCAAATCACATTGCTTGCATTCAGATTCCTCTGGCATTTCCCTAAAGAAAATATTCCTTTGGCTTTCGGAGGACACAAGCTAGGGTACGTAGTACTTGGGGATGTACTAGCCAGCCGCAATCATGGCATTTGTAGATTAAGCATGCATGATTAGTCTAAAATCACAGCCAGGCCAACCACCCACTCCAATTTTAGTTTAAGACCCAATTGGAAGATGGAATCTTAACTACAGTACAGTAGAAGGCACAAGGACTAACTAATTAAGGTGCACAACTAAGTACTTCATTCATGCTTAAAGTGGCAAGGCCATCTAGGTGTGAAAGGTTACTGAAATAAGATTTGGCTATCCGGCCTACCACATTTAGTATTATATTTGTATAGGACCACATTGAAAACTTTATGTTTCGTTCATGAAGCAGGGGGCGGACCCGGCCCGTTCCACATATATACACAAAAATAATACTATCACACATGACCACATAACTACTGATTGCAGCTAATGTCATTTCGTCCATACTAAATAACTTTGTGATTTATTGATCTACTAGCAAGTGCTCGTCACCGACGCATGCAACAGGTTGTCCATGATCTGGATTGATATGTAGCACTTGACCATCACACATCTCATCTTCAACTGGCATCCACTGTATGCACATATATATTTTGTCATCGTGCATTGCATATAATTAAGAATTTGATGTATTAGCACTGTACTTTCTATGTATATGTTACTCTCCCGATTCATGATAAGTATCGTTCATTTTGTATTAAACAGGTACAAACTTTATACTATATGAGTGATACTCCCTCGATTCCAAAATATAGTGCGCCCGCGTTTCCCAAAATTCAACTTTGACCATAAATTTAACAAACGAGACCATTTACGGTGGGAATAAAAATTACATATTTGAAAACTTTATTCGAATACAAATTCATTGATACAATTTTTGCTTCCGCCGTAATCGGTCTTATTGGTTAAATATATGATCAAAGTTAAAGCGCAGAAACCGAGGACGCACTACATTTTGGAACGGAAGGAGTACTTATTATGGATCGAAAAAGTGTATCTTTTCCTTGCAAGGATGTTCATATATAAATCTGAATCTCGTGAAGAAAATGACAAGCAATAAGACAAGGCTGGCTTGAAGGGGTCGATCTGGTGGTTGTTTAGCATATGAGGTCTACATGTAGTTCCACATATGTAGACATATAGAGCTCCATCTCATGTTCTACTGGACTATGTTGGATCTTCCCCTGCTAATAATTGCAAGAGCAAGGAATAGGACAAGGGAACAAATACGTTGGGCGATCTTATGTTTGGAGCCAGCACATGCATCATGTATGTATGCATGCAAGGAGCCTTGTTTGCAGGACATTTTTTGTTTCTTCCTGGACATGTGCCTGCTTGGCATAGTGTCCTTTCGACGAACAAAAGATGTGCCTACTTGGCATGGTGCCCTTTCGAAAGAACAAAACTTGTGTCTGCTTGGTATACGTCCATCTACAAGATAAATAATGAACTGCAAATTAGGCAGTGATGGGGACCGACAGATTACTTCCACCTTAAAGGAGAGCTATGAGTGTGTTGTTCATCACTCCTTTTTTTATGGCACCGTTCATTTGTTGGTCTAAATATATAAACAATGTTTGCAAATCAAATTTGTCTTAGAAAACCAAACTTAATACCCATGTCTCCACAAGGATCCATAAAGAAAATAAAAAAACTAATTTTATTTCCCCTATAATGAAGAATTTCCCCACATTTATAAAAGTCAAGAAACCACACATCCCCTAGTAGGCACAAAGGATCTACTGATTATGCGACGTGCGCAGCCATGCATGGCTTCCTCAGAACCAGTGACCAATGTCGGTTTTGGGTGAATGGGGCGTGACTGGGGTCATCGTTTCCAATCGCATCTCAAGTTGATGGCCACTGTCGTTGGGGCTTCATGCCGCTAGGTCAAGGAAGTGCCTTTGTGTCGCCTGAGATGGCTCTATTGTCCATCTCACACATGTTTCAAGGCCACTCGATGCGGTGGTCGCCGCTCGTGTTTTAACCTGGAGCATGAGATCCTATGTCATTTCAATTCGTCCTTGTGGTCGATGTCATTTGGTTCATGAACATGGTTGGTCTTTGGGTGGAAGTGGGATTTAAGGATGGTCTTTGGTCTTTGGTACTCCTGAGTAATACCCTTAATCTGCTCTGGGTCGAAGTATGGTGGTGCTCTAATGTTTTAAAAATTGAAGGCTGCTTTAGTCCTTATATGTTACATCAATGTAGGCCGAAAAATATATTTTAAATATTGCATTGGCTGGGTATTGTACTTGAGACCTCTTAGCTCCATACCCATATTTAATATATGTTGCGGTTGCTGCCAAAGTAGAGAGATGAGTAATATATTTTAACATTAACCTTCCTCATGTCGTCGTTTCTTCACTACACAGTCCTCTACTCTTCTGGCGGAAGTGCGGTTGTGGCGATATTTCGCAGAGGTCAAGTTTGATGTGTTCTCCCACCGACGTTATTGTAAAAGCAATTGTTTTGGACAAAGACCAGTGAATGTAAGGCATTTTTTACGTCGAAGTTGTCATCCCATCCCCTCACGTCACTCCCGAAAGTGGCCGTGGGGCCAAACCCTAGTTGTCGGCCTCGTCCCTTCCCCTGTTGCTGCCAGCGCGTGCCACCAGTCAAAGCCCAGATAGTGCAAGCGGAGACAGAGCTTTCCTTCCTCCCTCTCCATGTCGCTCAACACGGACCGATGGATACGGTTGAGGGTGTTAGACTTTCCTATCGCGCAACATCACTTGGGCGAGCTCGAAGGCGATGTTGCGGGAGCTTGCCGGTGGCGTGGAAGGCTAGGTTCGCCGCGGGGCCCAACATGTGGATTCGGAGCTTCTCTGCCTCCATCTCGACGACGGGTGGACGACACTGGTTTCTATTGGTGTCGTTCCTCTATCGCATGGGTGGCGATCTGCGTATATCTCGTCCCTTGGGATGCCCCATGGGCCCTTGGCATTTGAGCTAAAGACGACGCCATTCTCCCTCACTCCTGAAATTGCTCCGCTAGCCCGTGCCTTGTGGCTGGTGAGGTGGTTGAGGCTAGGCGCTCGTATCGTGGAATCCATTGAGTGATGGTGGCGGTCATGATGCTGGCGATGCCTTGGGCATCACTCTCCTTCCTGTAGGCGGCGTTGAGTTCCGACCCCTGCCCTTTTTCCGTTGTCCCGCGTGAAAGCTATAAACCTCTCTGATTGGTCCTTGGCGATGCTTCGACATCGTTTTTCTTCCTGAGGATGCCACTTTGGGGACTTTGGTCGGAGGGTTGGGGCTTTGTTGTGGGTTGTCATGTCCCTTTGTATCTTCAGGTTGGTCCCTGGTCTGTTCCATAGGTGATGTAATAGAGAAAACGCACAAAGTCCCGACTTCAAATTCATGAAGCCATCAACCGGCTAGGATACAACGGTGCAGATTACAAAGGCAAAAACTTGACCAAAAGCTAAAATATTACAAGCACTCTCACTACGACCAAAGCAGTAACAAGTTGTGCCTCAAGAAAATTGCGATCAAGCGCCGGAGATCTCGCGCAGTCAGAGCAGCAGAGCCGAATCACCCCGGCTGTTGTTGTTTGCGAGAACAGGAAGGACCATGCCGCTTGAAGAAAACCGTTGACTCCACCGTCCGCTGCTTCGTGCCACTGCCGGAGGGGACACCACCTCCCCTTCGTCCAGACCGTGCCACACACGCAGACGCCCACCACCGGCCTGCAGCCCAAGCAATCAAGGAAGGGAGTCGCTGAAAGATGCAGAAGGACCTACTTGCCACCACCAATGCTAGCAACCAGGAAATCCGGGCACCGCCGCCGCCACCAACCTCCACACAGGAGGACCACATCCCCCAACCATCCCATGAACGACGCCTCCAGGGAGAACAAGACGCCAGAACGCCTTCGCCGTCCGGCCAAAGCCAAGACTTCCGTCCTGAGAGGAGAGGGGAGGAGGAGAGTTGACCTGGAAGCTCGACCCGCCCTCAAGAGGGAGAACGGCACCGGAGAATTGCCGGCGTCGAGGTTGATGCGGAATCGACCAGAGGTTAGCCCCGTTCCAAGCAAGCCACCACCCCATCCTCGACATTCAGATTTGATGGACAGATCGACGCGAGGAGACCACAATGAAAGGAAGGGGCCTGGAGGAAGGTCTCGCCGCCCTCACGTCGCCCACACAGCCGGAAGGGACGGGCAGCACCCGCGTGCGCCATCTATCGGAGAGATCGACGCCGCCATCTCACCCCAAGGCCGCCGCCCTAGCATCCACCACTCCTCAACTGGTGTGAGGCAACAGATCCTCGCCGTCACCTTCATTGGCAGCCGCGCAACAGCCTCCTCAGGTGGCGGCGAGGGTGGTGGGAGGAGGGGGAGAGGGGGTTGCGCAAGGGTTTGGGTCGCTCTCGTGTCTCCCGATGGGGTCGACGCGAGAGCGGGCAGGGGGGGAGGGGTGTTCTCCGGAGGTGATGTTGAGGTTGGTGGTTTGCTTTGTGTTGGTCCTGTTCATTTCTTCCATCGGACCATGGCGTCCTTCGATCCAGGATGAGAGGGCAGGAAGGGCTTCTTCGAAGGTAAAAGATGATCGGGGGCGCAACTCTTGGGAGCTGATGAAGGGAGGCCGTATTCCATCGACGGCGGGCAACTCACTTTTCTTAGCTTGGTGGATGGCTCGACCTCGGGTTCACTAGGTGGATGAGTTTGTCGTACGTGCGTGCATGAGGAAAACCATGGATGCATGCTTGGATGGGTGAAACTCACGCGGCAGATGGTGGGGATGCAATTAAGCATAAAATCTTTCCGTTCGATCTTGTTTGTGGCCCTGTCTGTTTACAATAGGTACCCATGAATGATCAAGTCAAATATTCTTCTACGTCGTGCATTATATATATGCGGTGCAATGCATCACCAAAGCATGCATGCATGCACGGTCGATGTTTACCAGATCGCGAGGACAGGAGATATGAAGTTACGACTCGGGCATCACAATCACAAAAGTAGTCGTTGCATTGGTTGGTAACACACTGAATTTTTCCTGGAGATTTTATTCCGGGCAGGCATGCAAATACAACTTTGGTAGACTAAAGTTAGCCAAATCATGCATCTTCTCAAACATGGTCACGTGTACAAAGAGAAGCCGGATAATGACGCTCATCCTATATTATATGCTCGTCCATCTATCGTAACTTCTTTGCATCTTCTTAACACTACACTCAGCTTGACATTATTTCTTTTTTAGAGAGAGAGAGAGAGAGAGAGAGAGAGAGAGAGATATGCGCCGACGCCAAAACCCTCTTTCTTCGTGTACATTTTTTTGTTTCGCGATTAAGCTTTCCCGTACATGGGCCTGAACAACTTCAAATGAGGGAGGAGGGGACGACGACGGATTGCGCACGCAGCCCAGCCCAATATCTGTAGTATCCGTTCTTCCCGTTGGCCTTTCGTTACTTTTCTTTTTTGAAAAGGGGTTTCAATTCTTTTAATAAAAGATTTGACATCCAAGACTAATTATATATTACTTAAAATTTGGTAGAAATAAAAATAATGTTTTGTACAAACTTTCTTGGGCTTCATTATTATATATTGGATTGTTACATAATTTGTGAATGAATTTACACGAACACGTCACGTGTACCCTCGACGTCAGGGGTGATGCACTGCAGCTCACGCTGAAGAAGACCCAACCGAAAGCGCGATACACAAGCAATCCGGCATGTGATTTTGAAGATACGAAACCCACCACGCCTAGGAGGGACCCCGTCTGGACGCATGGCGGCTATGGGATGCCCTAGGTCGATTTGCTCGCCCCTAGAACTCTCACGGATCGTTGCCCTGCAAGAACAAGAACAAACGAAGAACGCGGAAGAAGAAGAACATGGAAAAGTAGACAAAAATTAGGGTTTAGATATGTTTTCGATTGTGTGTTGTTTCAATCGACCTTCACCTCATCTATTTATGAGGGGGTTGGTCTTCCCGTGCAAGAAAACGACTCGTTTTCCCGTCCAAACTGTCAAAACCCCGACCAAACTCGGATTCCTTGCGGGTCGGTCGGACGTCCGGATTGCATCTCGGACGGTCTGGTCCATACGGTCGGACGGTCCGACTTTGAAGTCGGACGGTCCGGGCGATGACCGGACGATGGCCCGGACGGTCGACAGGATGGTCCGAGAGATGTCAAAAATCTACTGTATCCTGAGTCTTGTTCCAGATGGTCCGGCGTGAGCTCGGACGATGTCCCGGACGGTCCGACGTGATTGTTCGACATGCGTCAATAATCTACTATACTCTAAGTCCTTATTCTGGACGTTCCAACATTACCCCGAATGGTCCGACTTGTCTTGAAAATCCTTCTGCGAGCGGAGGCCTTATTCCGGACGGTCCAGCTTATAAGCCGGATGGTCCGACATGATTTCCAGCAGTTCATTCTTCTTGGCTCAAACTTCTTCATATGACTTTGGATTGAAATTCTTTATATATCAAAATCACCCGGTTCATTGTCGTACCAAAAACTGGTGTCAACACATGCCCTCCTGTTTTTTCGGAAAAACTTGCGTGACGAAAAATAATTTGCACCACATAGGCTCTAAGGATGATGTAAACACTTCATCGGGCATGCATATTCTTAGGGATAATTACATATCGGCCATGTTTTACTCTTAGGGCGATAATCACATATCGGCCATGTGTTGCTATTAGGCTTCTAGCCACACACTTGGGTGGTATTTCTTAAAATACTTGCCATAGAGAGCTCAAGGTAGCAGTGTTCCTTGTATGGACTCCACCAAATACAAGTTTCCGGGAACTATTCTTATAATCTTGAAAGGACCTTCCCAGCTTGGTGACCACTTCCCGAATTTTCTATCTTTCGAACTGATTAGAAAAATCACCTTCCACACAAGATCTCCAATCTGAAAATTCTTCAACTTCACCTTTTTATTGTAAGCTCTATCCACCCTAAGCTTTTATTTCTCTATGGCCTTCAACACAGCCAAACATTTATCGGCGACTGATGGATTCTCGCCCCTCGTTGGTTATGTCAAGTGGAAGGTTGAGATGTAGATAGTGGCAAATTTCCCTTTGTTAAGAAACCAAGGTGTATCGATCAAGTATGACTCCAAGGATCAACAAGAAGGTTGCCAAGCAAGCGAGGAATCGTTTGAGATAAATTACTTACTTGACCTGGACCTGCACACAAAAGAAAATAACTTTGCTCCCAACGAGTTTAGATAGGTTGTCAATCTCGTCGGCCTTATTGTTTACAAAGGATCAAAACAAAAGGGGGAAAACAGTAATGGTTATTGCAACGGAAAGTAAATGAAAGCAGTAAATTGGAGCGGTGTAAACTATGATGGAAATATGGACCGGGGTCCCATGACTTTCACTAGTGATGTCTCTCTCCCAAAAGACGATAAATAACTATGTTGGATGAACAAATTACAGCTAGGAAATTGATAGAATTATAAACGCACGGCGATGCTAATTATGCTACAAGAAAGCTAGAGGCTCAATCGTATGGGCAGTACACCAAGACGAGAAGACCATTTATTCATCATCATCTACTCACTAAACATCCACCTTGAGATATCTATCCAGAATATCTCGCTGGTAGTAAGTTGCAAACCTCAGCCAAACTTTAGGCTCAAAGCAACAGACAACTGCATTAACACTTTATGCATAATGTACGCAATCCTTGCAACCGCAGTTACAAGCACCATTTTTTTCTTCATGGTGGCAAAATCACATCCCCTAGTTTCAATTTTCTGTCACTCAAGGTAGACATGGGGGGGGGCATGAAGTATTGGACACTACGATCTACCCGCTCACTTGATGACCTCCCGAGTGGGCGCTTTCTTATTTTCCTCGTTTGAGCTCGCAAAAGCTCCACGAGTAACTACTAACATCTCACTTGATTGTTTATTCTAAGTGGGTGCATCGCTAACCAGTCTCCGTGCCTCTACAAAGAAAAACGATTATGCCTTGGCTACGACACACTGTACCCAGATGCCACGCAAGCTTAGTGTGTAGGTAAGACCCCGCTGCGCAGAACGGCCGGGCCGGGACTTGCCGCAGAGCGACTTCACTCCCGATCTTTTCCATGCGCTCGCATGATAGAAAGAGCCGAGCGGACGCGCTCAGGCTATTTTCTTAGACTGGCAGCAATTGATCCTATAAGGCCTGCAGCGGCATGAATTTTCTAGACACCTGTCGTTCCAAGTTCATGTCGAGGGACGTGAGCTTGATTGGGCTACTGCGGTATTTGCCACTAGCATAATTCACCAAGGCTCGACCAGTCGACTCCTTGGGCCCTTTCAGCTTAGCAATCCCTCGAAAAAGGTATTGTCATGGCTCAAAACTGCCAGCGACCCGCGGTTATGCTGCGCCTGCGATGATAAAGTAATGGCGAGTCCCTATGCGACTCTTCGAGTCCCCCAGGCACTCGGGGGCTACTGACGAGGGGTTGAACCCATGACTCCTGCGTGTGAGGATACCTGGTGTGCATGAAGACCGAAGGCCCACTGGAAAGCCTTGATGAGCCCACGACTGGCCCAATCAAGACACCGACGTAGGAGTCTGCGACTGATATGGGAGGCATGACTTGGCACACAAGGCAAGACTAGGATTAGGAAATTATCTCTGTAATCTAGTACGGACTCCCCGAGACCTAGCCTAGTATATAAAGGCTGGGAGGGGAGACGTCTTGATCATCCAATATCAAATCTGCTCTCCTAGCCTGGCGAGAACTCACCTTGGCCACCCTTGTAATCGCCCCCTCACGCAATAATATCGAGCAGGAAGTGCTTCTCCTGTTAGCCGACGAGTATCGTCCAACCTGTTCCTTCTCTATGACTAACTCAGGATCCCTGACCATGGGATTTGCCGAGGCTGATCCTCGTCACACAGTATAAAACATATTATGAACTAATGGAATATGCTAACAAACATATTTTATTTGCCTCTAGGGCACATTCCCAACAAGAACAGATCCAGAAGTAAAATTTTCATGGAGATAATCATTACTCGATGTTGGGCTATATGGAAGCAAAGGAACAACCTTATTTTTGAAAATATCACTTGCTCCATAAATGAATGCCTCAGGAATTTCAAGGGTCTCATAAAGGACCAAATGATTAGGGCTAAGACTGACATCAAAGAACTCATTTAGTTATTTTTATCTTTGGTGTAATATAATATTTAGAACATTGTTTTCTCCTAACTTGATGAAATTTTGATTTGTACATATCACTAATTATGAATGGAAAATTATCACAGTGGGGATTTTCCCTACTGTATTTATGGTAAAAAACGTGCCACTACTAAGACCCCTTAGGCGTGGGCATTCTGCCAAAATGCGCCACTACTAAGGCCCCTTAGTAGTGGCGCATTTTGAAGTGTGTCATGCCTAAGGATTTAATAGTGGCGCATTTTACCCTTAGTAGTGGTGCATTCTGAAGTGCGTCACTCCTAAGGGTTGTAGAGGCGCCCTCATAATGCGCCACTAACAGGAAAAAAAAAAGGACGTCACTACTTGCCTATTTCCTAGTAGTGCCTCCCGTATGGATTCGGCCTTTTTGGCCTCTCCAGGGGAAACCCTTGATCCTATGATCAAACGATGGCGACACCTCGGTACCGTTTTACCTCTTGGGGGCTTCGAATAGAAGCTTCGCATCAGTAAGCGAGACCGATGGTCTGCGGCGTTGTGGTCGTCAGGCTTCTATGGCAATGTTGATGGTGGGAGCAATATCGACAGTGTGGCAATGATTGTGGTAGTCGGTTCTTCTCCGGCGTGTTCACGGTATTATCTTGGTTTGTTTGTTGCTATGGAGTCGAAGCGGTGGCGCGTGGCCTCGTGGTATACGATGTCTGGCTGAAGGTGACCCGTTCGGTGATCTTCCGTGGTGCCAGTTGTGCCTGGATTTGTCCTTTGGAGCTCCCATTCAGAGTCGGAGCTTCGTTGTCTGATCGCGGAAGCTGAGCTTTGGTGCAGATCTATATGATGCTTCACACGTCCACTATGGTGTGGACAGAGTTCACAGTCGTCGTTGATGAACTCGAAGTAGTTTGCTCAAAGTTTTAAGGATGGCGAGGAGGCATCTAGGGAAGAAGTGATGACGGTGAGGTGTGCTTGCTGCCCTGACGAGGCTCTCTTTGTAGTGGTGTGCGTGGTTTTTGTGTGTGTATCACTCAGCGGTTGTGATGGTTTCCGCGCGGTTCTTCATAATAAACTGGGCAATCTTATTTTCGTTTGATTTTTCTAAATTAACCGAGCAACTTTTTATCTTTTTAATGGATGCAAGATAACTGTCATTTGCAAACAAAAAAAATACATGTAGAGTGTTTGTGTCTCCTCATGTAGGAGTAGATTGTTTGCTGCTTTGTCCGGCAAAATGTCAATTGATCAACCATCGTCCACGTGTAGCTCGGTGGTGGTGGCGGCTAAATGTTGAAGTGATGGAACTACTAGGTACTATGATCATATTGTTGCGATTAGATTCCAATTGGAGAGAGATTTTCTTTTCTGGTAGCTAGCTAGCTCCGTGATGAATCCATGCATGCATCTTTATGAACAGTTCAGTGGATAGTTAGTGCGAGGCATCGACACGTCCATATAATTCAATCATGTTGTTTGTGCGACAAATTCGGACTGTCTCTCATATATGCCTACTTTCTTTCTTATCATGTCATTTTGTCACTTTTACGGTTGATTAGATGGCACACACTTAGTACACAGGTCAAATCATCTTCCTACTTAGTATTTTCTTCTGTCACTAGCTAAGCTAGGCAGTAGGCACCATGGACAAAACTAGGTCTAGGTGACCGACATCATCCCTGCATGTCCTGTAGCCCGTTTTGCGCGCATCCACTAAGCGAGATATTACTAGATATATTCGTGTGGGTTGCTATAGAAAATTTATCCATCTTAATTCTCCCGTGCAACATTAATTATAGGACACAAGGCCATAGCGTCCTCGGGACAAAGTTACAGCTAGCTGCTCGTGCTTTCCACGTACTAGCAAGGTAGATCGACCCACATCAAAGTCAATTACATCCAAGCCATACTCATGCATGCATGCATGCATGGAACATGATCTTTTCTTTATTTCGTGTTACATCCACACGTATGCATGTCGAATGATCCACACGTATGCATGTCGAATGATGTGCACTATCCGCTAAATACAGAATATGTGTCAAATCAATCTCACAATTATTTAATAGTAGTAAAGAAAGTTTATCCTTAATTCTAATTGTTGGCGTGCTAAATTTTAAACACGTCAGTAAATTGTTTTTCAAACAGTGTTGGTGTCTTTACTTTTTCGTACCCCAGTTAATATTGTTAGTGTTGGCGTGTAATTTTAACTCGACACCAGCATAGTGTGGGATGGATTTGAGGGCCCGGGAAATATTTGCGGTTGCGTTGGATATATTTAAACGCCATATATATTTATGTACTTGGTGGTGCTGTATTAATTGTCACACCACCACTATACTTTTTCTATATAAAGACTGGTTGGTAGTCCTATGTTCCTCACACAATTTTACATCTTATTTTTCCATAGTTAGATAATCATTTTTTCATTCGTAGCTATGTGGCCACCAATTGACCCACCAGAGTTTGTAGAGCCGACGCCACTCCGTGCGAGCACATGTCGATCGAGGGTGCCAAGAGCTGCTTGGGGCTTGATATTTCTCAAATGTATCTATAATTTTTGCTTTTCTATGCTTGTTTTTGTGATAATGATATATGTTTTGATGCACTTTCATATCATTTACAACTTATTTGGACTAACCTACTTACTCAGTGCCTAGTGTCAGTTTATGTCTGTTTTGTCCATGCATCGCAGATAAAAGGTCAAAAATAAAAGTTTTTGGAAAAATCCAGAAAAAAATACCAATAAAATATCCACGGCGGAAGACTCCAGAAGCCCGAAGGTGGCCCCGAGGGGGGCGCGCCACCTAGCCGCCTGGGCCAGGGGGGCACCCCTCAGGCTCCCCTTTGGCATATAGTTAGCCCCCACTCCCAAAACCCTCGAGGAGAAATCCGCCACGCGAATACCCTTACTGTTCCGCAGCCGGCGCAATTCCTATCTCGGGATCACCTGAAGAACCTATCCGGGCACCCTGTCAGAGGGATGATTGACCTCCGAAGGCCTCTCAATCACCATGCTTGCCTCCGTGATGCGTCGTGAGTAGCTAGATGATGTCTTCTCTCCAATTTTGTGCTTAAATGTTTAGCCCTTGTAAGTTGCCAATGACCCACAAGTGTAGGGGATCGTAGCCTTTTCGATAAGTAAGAGTGTCGAACCCAACGAGGAGCAGAAGGTAATGACAAGTGATCTTGGACAAGGAATAACTACAAGCACTGGAAGGTAACTTTTTATGGATTTTCTGGTATAAGCAATAAGGAAATAAAAGCAAGGGAAGTAAATGTTGCTGAGGTGCAGCAAGTGGCCCAATTACTTTGAAAAAAGGATAGGCCAAAGGATTAAACTTATAAATACTAAAGCGTTCCTGAGGACACACGGGAGAGGTAGTCAAGTGCTTCCGCCATAATCCGTCTAGTACTATGTTTTGTGTTGATAAGTGTTGTGTGGGTGGACCTATGCTAGCACACCGCCTAGACTAAGACAAGTGCAATCTTATGACTAAACCCTTTGCATGCATCCGCAAATACAAGAGAGAAATTAAGGCAAAGCCTAACCATAGCAATAAACTTTAGGATCCAACACTCCCTCGTGCAAAAGTAAACCTTTTACCGGGTTATCGTGCGTGTCAAAACTCATCAGCTAGTCATAAAGGCCATAGTATTTCTTGCATCGAGTTGCAACAATATGCAATCAAAGTCATATTCTATTGATCAACTTGTTTAATCACAATAACCAAGAATTAGTGATTAACTAATTTATCATGATTCCCAAGAATTACTTCTTTTGACTAGCAATGAATTCATCTATAACTTCGTATGACTTTCATTTCTGAGCTGGGTATTCCAGTCTTCTTACGTTTTGCCTATATACATATCATAGTTCTATTTACAATATCACTCCTACTCAAAGAAGATCACTCACGATCAAGGGTGGCGCAGGTCATGGATTTTCCGGCGTGTAAGTCTTACTAACACCCTTTCGAACTTCCTTCCCCTTAATTCCCATCATCATATGATTGGTGTTCTTCCGGATCCCACACTTATCAGTTTTGTTGGAGCACAATGATCACTTTCGCTAATGCTTACGATCATACATTGTACTAGATATCAATTGTCTCATTACTAAAAACCGTTTTTAGTTCCATGAATATCACATAACTATCCCAAATGTTTTGAAGTTCGGGTTTCATGGTGGCGAAGCCAATGCACTTAACTATGGTGGAATTCTAGCCTTTTGGATTGATGGACGTAAGTCACATCATCCATAGCATTAGAGGGAGAGCATAAAAAATTTGCGATAGGACATTGTCCTTCTCGGCACTATTGAGGATAATCCTCACAATATGGTACCAATTGTAAAGTTTTTACTAGATAATACAGTTAATCAAAAACAATCGGGAAGGTGGTAACGCGAGCCATTATTCTATAACAATAATGCAAATACTAAGACTTTGGTCATAATTAAGTTGCACTTGTGATTAATCAATTTAATTACAAAGTGTGCTCTCACTCAGATCGATATCTCTCGTAATTGATGCTGGAGTGATTCAAGATCCAACCCAATCGTCCACCATTGATGTGACATCACTGATGACTTAGATTGGACCCGTAGGCCAACTTGCCAATCACAACACATGTGATTCTTGTTCATATTTTGATGGGCGTGTTCCGGTAGCAAATTTTTATCCAAACCGTCAAGACAACCAAGTGGACTTGCAGTGTGTTCTTAACACACCCGTCTCATATGTGTCACACCGTGTGCACCCATGTGACATGACCTGCTCCGATTGTGAAACATATTACAGACGGTGCTACAGTTGGAAGAACACTATCAACTTGATATTGTTTTGTGAGAGATCACCCTAATAAAATACAAATACCGTGCATCAAACAAGGGTGCATCAAAGGGATAAAAATCACAGGCAATTCATAAAATTATGTGATATGATATAGCCCTTTGCTTCGTGAATTCTTTGTTGTCTTCACGTCATCGTGGTAGAAGTCACCGTATCCACCAACTTGTCATTGGCGCCAGGACCATCACCGCGGCTTCTGGCATGTGCGTAGGGGTCCACCTCTGCATCGTAGATCATCACCTTGCATCTATATATTTCTTTTCCTCAAGCTAATAAACATTTCTGGCATGCAGGCCATAATTAAGTGACAATCATATGACTCCAGTCATCATGTCGTACCATGACACGCAGGTCGCGAATAAATATTACATAACATATAGCATCTTATACAAACACATTGAAAATCTTGAAGGCTATACCACATCACATGCATACTCTGCAAAAAATGTTAGATCGCCATCTACACGGGTTGTTGCAAATTTTATCGTGGTTGATTAGCAGGTTACATGCAAACATTTTTCCCTATACAAACTAGACACGATAGTTCATTGTTGCTAGTTTAACGTTCGGGGTGCATGCAACAACTAATGCCACAAGATAAACTTCGTTCAACGCGTGACCCCGTGTGGATTTGAGTTCATAAAATCCAAAAGCCCCTCCATGTTAAATCTTCTATTGCAAGATTAAGATGAGATCCAAGGAGTTTGATGTAGACCATGATCAAGGCAACCAGCATACTGAAAGCAGCATAGAGGGATCGTTGGAAAACTCAATCCTTGTAGCAAAACCTAAACTTGCCATCAAGCACAGAAAAAATCACATGAAAGGGAAGCAACACAAAAATCAATGCCTCATATCCACATATGATCTAGACCTAAACATGCATCTACTCATAGATCGCTCTAATATCAATGTTAGGAAACGCAGTGAAAACAAAAAAAAATTGGCCTACGTAGCAATCACCCAAGATCATCTATGAAGATTGCATACAAGGTTTTAGGTCATGTCTCACGAACCGATGTAGCGGAAGTAGAGTTGGTGAAGACCGTCGGTGCAGATCCCCATAGTTAGGAATTTCAATGACCTCTCAACCGCGAGGATATCGATCCCGCGAACCGTCCCACAATCTGTTGCGCGATCCGTCCCACGAACTGTTCTGCGATCCGTCCCGCGAACTGTTCCGCGATCCGTCCCACGATCAAGTCCCTCGAACTAGATCTCCAAGGAATAAGAAAGACCTCGAAGAAGGATCAAATGTATGATCCCTCTACTGGTATCCACACATCCCGATCATTCTAGTTCGGACGCCGCTAGGCTCTTCTCCCTCTAGTAAATGACTTGAGGTGTAAACAAGGGTGGAAGTATGGACCAGGGTCCCATGATGTTCAAAGGCAGTGTCTGTGGAGAGGCAACTCTGATTCTAAGAGGAAATCTCTTGCTGCCTGGGACTTGGTGTGCAGACCAAAAATCAAAGGTGGCATGGGAATCATGAATCTTCAACTCCAAAACAAAGCTCTGCTACTGAAACACCTCCACAAGTTCTACAACAAGGTTGATATCCCTTGGGTCTCCCTCATCTGGAATTCATATTACAATGGTAATGTTCCACATGCCACTGTAATGTGTGTCTCTTTCTGGTGGAAGGACATCCTAATATTGGCTGATCTGTACAGGCATGTTGTATCCATCCATGTCAATGCAGGTGACTCTTTGCTGTTTTGGTCTGATGGCTAGATTTTGAATAACTCTAATAGACCTCTCAGGGACAGATTCCCTCATTTATTTTCATTTGTGAGGGATGACAAATTGTCTGTGCAAGACTTCATCACAACTGCTCAATTCACCACTTTATTCTACCTGCCACTTTCACAACAGGCTGCCTCTGAATTGGAAGTTTTGAATCAATGGTTGCACAGCCTGCTTTCTGTTAACACTGATAAGGATATCTGGACTTGGCCTGGTCTTCATGGCTACTCTGCTAAAAGTTTCTATATGCTTATGCACTCACATCTACCTGATGATACAATTTTCAAATGGCTATGGAAAAGCAAATACACCATGAAAATAAAGGTTTTTGGTTGGCTGCTGTTGTTTGATAGGCTGAACACAAAGGACCTCCTAGTCAGGAGACACTGGAGGTCTCCCCAGGAGGAAAACAACTGCATCTTGTGTCCTACTCACATTCTGGAAGATAGGATGCATCTATTCTTCTCATGCTCCTTCAGCTCAAGGATATGGTGCTACTTATAGATCCAATGGTCCCAGGATGGTGATCTTGTTGCTAACCTCAACCAGGCCAAAATGTCCTTTGGGCATCCCTTTTTCCTGGAGGTGGTTCTCACTGCAACCTGGTGCATTTGGACTGAGAGGAATGGCAAGACCTTCAGGAATGAGAGACCATCTTTCAACTCCTGGAGAAGGTACTTTGTGCATGACATCACCCTGCTTTCACATAGATTTTAGGGAGATACTAGAGCTAGATACTAGAGCTTTATCAAAAAAGAATTGGACTAAGTCCTGAGGACTCTTAATGGAACCATAGGGTAGTGCATCGTACCATGATTTAGCGTCTTCCTTCAAAGAAAAAGGAAAAAAGCTTCGCCACATAGAAGTTTCGTATCTTCTCATCAGTAGTGAATAGGTTACCTAGCTCAGCGAGTTTGGTCAAGTGTGCTATAGCATCATCATTTTCTCTGCCAGAAAAGGGGTCAGCCTCGACTGTAGATATAAGTGAAAGATCAACAGAGAAGTCATAATCAGGATCAATGATGCATATAGGGGATGTGGCAAATTTAGGATCAGGAATAACTTTGTTCTTCATGGAGTGCTTTTTGAGCAGCTCCTTAACAGCACCAGGGTCAGAGTCGACACACTCTCTGAGTTCCCCGCAAAAATCATCATCAAGAGTAACATAATCATCATCAAGGATTCTCTCCTTGAGTTCATCTAAGCACGGGTAACCAAAGGTTTTGCAGGTAGGAATATAGGTAGCAGGGGTCTCGGTCTTGGATTCTGCTGCAGCCTTAGCAGTCTGAGTTTCAATATAGTAGCCAAGAAAAGTAGTATCATCAAGAGTAGTGGAAGCATCATCAAAAGTATCGGACATAGTGACAGACTCAGTAGAAGCATCATGTGGTGGTGGTGAAGTAAACTTACTCATAACAGAAGGTGAATCAAGTGTAGCACTAGTGTTCAGAACAGTACCTTTTCTTGTACGGGATGGTAAGATCGGAACCTTGGGGTCTCCTTTCTTACCCATAGCGGATGATGTGCAGCAGGCAGGATACTTCAAGTAGACTTGTAAATATTGCAATGCTCCCCGGCAACGGCGCCAGAAAACGCTGCTTGATGCCCCACAAACGTAAGGGATCGAGATAGTCTTCGCGGGTAAGTTAACCCAATTTATTGATTCGACACAAGGGGAGCCAAAGAGTATTTATAAGCTTTGACAGTTGAGTTGTCAATTCAACCGCACCTGAAATATACTTGCTTGCAACAAAAGATAAGTGGTAAAGGTAATATGATAGTGATGGTGACGACAGCAAAAGTAAACAGCAAAAGTAACAACTAATAACCAGTAGGATTGAAAACACTGTAGGCTAGGGAGATGGATGGTTGGGCGCTGCATGGATGAGAGTGAACATGTAATAGATTCTAACACGGGGCAAGACACACAGAAAAGCAATGATCATCTAGGCAAATATCAAACATTAGGCATGTATCCCGTAGGTAGTTGTGCGTTCTTGCAATAAGAACTTGCACAACATCTTTTGTCCTACCATCCCGCTACGAACGGGGCCAAAGGGAACTTATGGAGATTAAGGTGCTCCTGTCAAAGAGCACCGGAACAAAGCAATAAACTCAATGGATATATGGAATCCTCAAATTATGGACCATCCCCTTTGGTGTCCCAAGCTGTCACCTTTGGGATCGCCGGTTCCGGACCATAATAGGTGCATACAACTCATAGATAGGATCAAGAACACAAATATATTCATGAAAACACATAGGGTTCAGATCTGAAAACATGGCACTCGGGCCCAAAGTGACAAGCATTAAGAGCAACAAGTTGAAGCAAAGAAGATAAACACCAATCTAGATGATAGGAAACATGCCCCCAACAATCTGACGAACTATTACATGATCTAACTCATCCAATCCCTACCATCCCCTTTGCCTACAGCAGGAAATTACTCACACATGTGAAGAGAAGTCATGGAGGAGGGATGGATTGGTGATGGTGATGACGATGGCGATGATCTCCCCTCTCCGGAGGCCAAATCAGCCTCCAGATTAGCCCTCCCGAAGAAGAACAGAGAGTGGCGGCGCCTCCGCGACGGAAACTGGAAAAGCGACTTCTCTTCTGGGGTTTTCCCGTCACGAGAATAAATAGGAGCATCGGTAGGGCACCAGAGGAGGGGGGAGGCGCCCAGGCGGCCAGAGGGCGCGGCCCCACCCCTGGCCGCGCCAGGGGGGGGGCGCCTGGGGCCCCCAGGACTCCCCTCTGGTCCCACTTCTGGCATCTGGCTCCTTCGGGTGCGTGGATTTTCTGGTATTTTTCTGGGAATTTTCTGGGACACCTAAAAATCCATTTTCCTGCACACAATAAAACCATATAGGCAGCTCTGCTGAAAACAGCGTTCGCCCGGGTTAGTTTCGTCCAAATCATGCAAGAATGAGGGCAAAACAATAGCAAAAGTGTTTGGAAAAGTAGATACGTTTGAGACGTATCATAGGACTCCGGAGATGATAAGTAGGTGTCAACGGCGCAATTGACGTGTACCTACACACGACGCAAATCACTTTGCTTCCCAACGAGTACAGAGAGGTTGTAAATCTCTCCGGCCTTGTTGTTCACAAAGGAACAACGCAACAGATAATAATGATAATGGTGATAGCAACTAGAAAGTAAAATCAGGAAAATAAAAGAGCGTGTAAACAGTGATGAGAATATGGACCGGGGTCCCGTGATGTATCTCTCCCAAAAGACGATAAAACAGCTATGTGAGGTAAAAAAATTACAGCTGGGCAATTGACAGGATTAAAAACGCACCGCAATGCTAACTATGTTACAAAGAAAGGACGAGGCTCAAAAGCATGGGCGGTACGCTAAAATAAGTAGACCAAAATCCAACTGCATCTACTACTAATCATCCACCTTGAGATATCTATCCAGAACATCTCGCTGGTATTACGTTGCGAGCCCCACCCAAAGTGTAAACCCAAAGCAACAGACAACTGCATTAAAAAGCACTTTGCGTAAAGTAAACAATCCTTGCAACCGCGGTTACAAGCACCATTGTTTTCCCCCTTGTGGCAACATCACATTCCCTACACTCATGTTTCTGTCACTCAAGCGTGTCATCGGGGGGCATGAACTTCTACTGCAGGAGATTTCTCTGGGTTTTCTTCAGGATTTATAATTGAGCACTTCCTCAGAAATACAGAACTCATTTTCTTCAACCCCTCCAACAGTGCGGTGTTTTCCTACGACTCAAGAAGTATAAAAAGTCTTAGCGAAGACTACGCTTCAACTTCGTCTTCAGCGCGAACGTCCTCAGGATCGTCCTCAGGATCTGGTACAGCTTCAGCTTCAGCCGAACGCTTCAGGATCCTAATTCTCAGGATTTCGCACAACTTCAATCTTCAGGAAACACACCGGTTTCTCCAATGTTCCTCAACATTTTGGGGGGTCGACAACGGTGGTTAACCTCATCCTCAGGGACTGTTTTCCTGTGTATACTCACAAACACATCAGTCCCTAAACCGTTTTGTCATCAAATACTCCAAAACCTCAAAGGGGGCACTAGATGCACTTACAATCTCCCCCTTTTTGGTGATTTGATGAAAATCAGGTTAAAGCTTCAAAGGGATAAAATAATTAATTTTGAGAAAAACTTGAAGACAAAACAATTCATTGTTTCTAGATATAGAGATGCTCCCCCTAAGGATATGCATGTTTTGAAGACTTGATACAATTTTGAAAAACATGAGGAGCTCGCTCTATATCCCGGATTGTTTGAAACCGTGCATCATATGGACTAATTTGAGGAGTCAAACATAGCACTGAGTAATGTGGTTGCTGAGGAATAACATGAGTAATAGATAAACTTGAAGAATAGCATGAGGTAACTTAAGAGTATCAGAAACCACACAAAATATCAGTGTACAACTCATTACAAAAATGATCGGAAGAATGAGAGTTGTAACTGAGGAACCCATAAGAACCCGCTTGAAGACAACTAAATTTCTTCCCCTTTGTCATTAAATGAACAAAAAGGAGAGACTACTGCAAACGTCCCAAAGAAGTGCCTCTGGGTTGAGCGTCAGGACGGAGGCACGCCGTGGCAGTGTGAGGACAGGCCGTTGATGCGCGAGGTGATGATAGTGATTTCTCGCCCTTCGTTGGTAAACCCCAAGTGGAAGATGTGATGTAGCACAGCAACAAATTTCCCTCAGTAAAGATACCAAGGTTTGTCTCCAGTAGGACTCCGGAGATGATAAGTAGGTGTCAGCGGCGCAACTGACGCGGACCTGCACACAGACACAAATAACTTTGTTCCCAACGAAGTTCAGAGAGGTTGTCAATCTCTCCGGTCTTGTTGTTCACAAAGGATCAAACACAAGGGATAATGATAGCAACTGAAAGTAAAAGAAGAAAAGTAAATGAGCGTGGAAACAGTGATGAAGATATGGACCGGGATACGTGATGTTCACTAGTGATGTCTCTCTCCCAAAAGACGATCAAACTGCTATGCGAGGTGAACAAATTACAGAAGGGCAATTGACAGGATTATGAACGCACCGCAATGCTAACTATGCTACAAAAGAAAGGAAGAGGCTCAAAAGCATGGGCAGAACGCCAAAATAAGTAGACCGAAATCCAACTGCATCTACTACTAATCATCCACCATGAGATATATATCTAGAACATCTCGCTGGTATTAAGTTGCGATCCCCACCCAAAGTGTAAACCCAAAGCAACAGACAACTGCATTAAAAAGCACTTTGCGTAAAGTAAACAATCCTTGTAACCGCGGTTACAAGCACCGTTGTTTCCCCCCTTGTGGCAACAGCACATCCCCTAGACTCATGTTTCTGTCACTCAAGCGTGTCATCAGGGGGCATGAACCCACAATCGAGCATAACGTTCCCTCTTGGGGTTACTACCTACTACTTGGCCAAAGCAATAAACACCAACGGAGAACATGCAAGAATTACTTAAGAACAAAAATATAAGAGATAAGAACCAAATATATTACTCAATCACAATCTGAACATAATCTCATAATCCATCAGATCCATCAAACTCAGCATAGCAACAACAGAAAGATTACAAAAGTGCCTCGATCATGTAGGGCAGCTCACGAGGTCTAAACCATGAAGAACAAAGAGGGGAGGAGAACATCATATAGCTACTGATCACGGACCCATGGTCCAAAGGAAACTACTCACGATACATCCGGGAAGCATCCATGGTGGAGAGGAGACTCCCGGAGGTCGGCCCTCCCTCCGGCAGGGTGCCGGGAAGAGGTCTGCTGGTGCTCCCGATCTCGGAAGCGCGGCGGCGGCGGAACAGAGGCGAGATCGCAAAAAAGGGTTCTCTCCTCGAGGGTTTCTCGTCACGGAGAATATATAGGCGAAGGGGGGCAGCCAGGGGGGCCACCAGGAGTCCAGGCGCCCCCTGGCGCGGCCAGCCCCTGGGGCGCGCCACCAGGGCGCCTGGGCCCCTGGTGGTGGCCCTCTGGCCCCACTCAGGTCCTTCCGGAAGGTTCTTCTGCGCTGATTTTTTATCTGATTTTTCCCGAATTTTTGGAGCACTTTTTATATGGGGGAAAACTGAAATAGAAAAACAGCAGAAAACAGGAACTGGCACTGTGGTGCACTGAGTTAATAGGTTAGTCCAAATATGATCAAAAGTGTATGAAAGTGTATCTAGATCATAGCAATATCACACAAAACATGCATGGAGCAAGAAAAATTTATATATACGTTTTGGACGTATCAGCCGCAGTGTCTTCAACTTCTTCAGGCGAGAATTCTTGCGCTGAAGAAAAGGAGTCCATCGCCAGAGGTGGTGTCTTGCTTTTGGTGAACTGACGTGGAGGCCAAATCTCAGGAAATGGAGGTTGTCTAAGGCCAAGCTTGGCGAGGTCTTCAGGAGTGATGACTTCAGTCAGAAGAGCATCAAGGCGCTGATAGGCATGATGAGCATACTAATGAACTTTCTTCTGAGTTGTGTGCATCTGCGCCATATAGCTGAGGATTTCTCCGATCTGACGCTTCGTCCAGTCATGATTCCGATCCACCTTCTGATGTAGACTAATGAGGAGCTCGCGATCAGTCATCAGACGAGCTTGAGTTGTTTCCTCAGTCGAGGCATGGGTGCGTTCCTCATTAGTGGTGCGAGACTGAGGCTGGCGAATGTTTCCACCGAGCGAGTCCTGAGGAAGTACTGCTTCATAAAAAGGCGCTTTTCCCTTGGCATTAGCGTCTAGAGTGTGTTGAAGCACTTCAACTGGAGGAACGTATGGGTGATGATTAGCCCGGTCAGGCTTGAAGTTGATGCTAGTCTTGGTGCAGATGAGCTTCATAATCCATGGAGCCTATGGCTTCAAAATATGAGGATTCTGAGCAGCATCCACCAACGTCCTGAAGAAGAAGTCTGAGACATTAATTGGAGCCGACATGCATAGGCTATATAGAATGTTCTTCATGATGCCCACGACTTCCTCAGCAGTTGATTCATATCCCTTGATGGGGAAGAAGGACTTAGCCAAAATTCTTTACAAGGTGCTGGGCAGATACTGAAGCTCAGAAACGAGGAACTTAGTACGGGGTGGAGCTTCAGGGGCTTGCGGCTTCATCAGCATATTCATCAGGTCATCCCGAAGAAGTGGAGCACCGTATGTGCTGGGGACTGAAGCTTCAGAAGGAGGGAGCTGAAGAAGCTCCACAATCTCAGGCACTGAGGCAGTGTAATGATGATGCTGAGTCATCCACTCAAGCACCCAAGTGTTGATGTCTTTGGGGTCCCCTGAGACATATAGTGTTGCATAAAATTGAAGCACAAGTTCTTCATTCCAATGGATGCACTCGGAGCAGAACTGAAGCAGCTTGGCATGATACAAGTCTTGCAACACATTGTTGAAGTAAGGGATGTCCTCCATATCCAAATGAGGAATATGTTTATGAGGAAACACCTTTTGTGCCATGTAGAGGACAGAGGCATAATAGTTCTTCCGTGTAGCTGTCCAGAACCTCAGGATCTTGTTGGGCGAAGGAGAATGATACGAGTTCTGGATCCCAGCCTGAAAGAAGTTCATAGCGTTGAAGAATGCGTCGGTGTTGAAGTTTGGACGTGCATCAGCTTTTAAGATTGCGATAGAATGGCTTCTTCTGCTTCGGGCACAGAGAAATGGCTGAGGCAGTCTCCTGATGAGCTGGTGAGGCTGAAGCAGAGGGTGGCGGCTATGGAGAAGCATCGTATTCAGCATGCGACTCAGGCACAGTTTTTGGCGAAGTTGCAGGTGCTGAGGGAGATGTAACTTGTCGATCCACAATGCGATCTGGTGCAGCCTCAGTGTCAGCATTGGTGTTGTGCTCGGCTTCAGCTTCAGCTGCGGGGGGATCAGTCTCAGGTTCAGCAGTTGTTGTCGCCGCAGCATCAGTATCAGCAGCAGAATTGGGGGTGGACTTGTGGCTTCAGGTTCATCAGCATCAGAAGCGGAGGACGATGCACCAACAGATTCTTCAGACTGCTAAGAAGTATCAGGAAGCACCTCGGTCACAGTGGGCGAGTGAGGCTCTGGAGAAAAGATAGTATGAGTGGGGGAGTTTGCCAGCTCATATTCCTCATCATGGACACGAGGAGTACCATGATCCATAATATCAACGTCCATGTCTTCAATCTCAGTGATGATCGGTGGAGGTGGACACTGAGGTGTTGGAACAATGGGTGTAGCCTCAGATGGTGGGGTGAAGACTATGATGTTGCGCTGAGTATTTGTGGGCGGAGGAGAAGCAGCAGTGGAGTGAGCTGTGGTATCAGCAGCCCTAGATGCTGGAGGAGCTGAGGAGAGTGGTGTAGCATTAATTGGTTCCTCAACTGTGGGCTTCTTCGGAGCAGGTGGAGTTGAGGGTTGGGACTCGGGCAGGCGCTTGAGGCCTTTGGCAGCAGGGGGTGCTGAGGCAGCGGGCTGTCGAAGCTTCATCAATTTGTCCATCTGCTGAGACATCCGTTCCTTGGATTTGCCGATATAGGCACGGTTGGAGGCATACTCAGTGTTGAGGCGTTGAACTTCACACTGATGCTCTATGAACTCCTGAGGAGTAACATCAGTGACAGGTTTCTTTTTAAAGTCACTGAGGACTTTCTTCAATTGAGCCTTCAGTTGCTTCTGAAGATCACGTTGATGTATCTCATATATGAGGAACTGTTGAACATAGAATTTGATGTCTTTAGGTATGTCCAATTCATCAAGAGGAGTATCAGGCTTGACATACCAAATTTCAATATACTCCAAGATCTTCTTGGGATCAAGGAGAAGTGGAATTTCAGAACTAGTTGCTTCAGCTTTGCGCCTGGCTGCAGTACATACTCAATCTTGTCTTCTTCAGTGGCAACGAATCCGGCCAAATCTTCAAATTCATCGTCATCATCAGAACTCTGTGTATCATGATGAATGGCGCCACGCATAGCTATTTTCTTGGGTGAGGATCGTGGGCCGCGTTGAAGAACCGTTTTGGTCTTCAGCTAAGGCTGAGGCATTGTGGTTGAGGCCTCAGGAGCACTGCTAGATTCATCAGTACGTATTCTTGAGGCAGGGGCAACACCGTCCGTGCGTTGGCATGAAAAACTCGGAGCAGAAGGGTGTGTTGTGGACTTCTTTGAGGGCTTGATGCCAGGAGCCTTTCTGCGTTGCTGAGCCGGTGGTTGTGGGCGAGGTTGAGGCTGGGCCTGAGGTGGTATCTACACTGAGGCAGCCAAATCACGGGCCAGATCACGAGCGAGATGTTCCGTTCGCTTGAGATAGCGCTGATAAGCCTCAGGGAAATCATCACTGGTCTTCAGGGTTGAAGGATGAGGAATAACACCCGGTGCAGGTGGAGGACGAGCCTTGATGCTCAAGGTCTTCAGTGGTGGATTGACTGCGAATGATTCCTCATGCTCAGGATTGATCCATTCATATGCAGCCCATCATTTAGCCCATTCCCTCATGATTTTCTGAACCCTTTTCTTTCGCTCACCCGCGGTTTCACGTTCGGGAGTCTTCAGCTTCTCATAGAGCTTAGGAGGCACGTCTTTGGCAGTATCAGTGAGCTTACGGCGAGGAGCCATTTTCTTCAGTGGTGGAGACTGAGGAATGGTACGTTCGAGCTGAGCTGCAAATGAAGTGAGACTATAAGAACCATACGATTCTTCAGCAGACATGTACCTGTGACAGAATTAAGTTGCTAGGGAAGTGGGGTACGGTTATATCCGTTCATGAGGAATAGGCTGAGGAAATCAAAATAATGAGGCATAGGTATAGGTCTCAGAAAGCTAGCAATACTGTTGAGGAATGGAGTGGAATGAAGAAACGGGAAGGTTCTTGAAGACACAACAGTACTGAGGAATAAGCAACTAAGGCATAAGCGTACCAGGACTGAGGCGAATGCTGAGGAACCACGAGTCAGTCTTCCCCGACGACGGCGAGATCAGGCAACGTTAGCACGTGAGCTTGAGGAGCTCAAGGGAGGCGGCGCGAGAGGGAGAGGAGAGGTGGGGGGAAAATGACCGTGGGGTGGGTGGCTATTTATAGAGGGGTGAAAGCTGAGGGGTTGCGATATTTGTGGACAGGATTGCCCCTGACGGTTGGGATCCTCAGTGGTTATCATAATGATGGATAAGCACGACGTGCGGTAAGATCGCAACAGGATAAAGAAAATTGTAACTGATAATCCTCAATTTTGGGAACCTGAGGACAAACACTGAGGATGAAGACAAATGGTCTCAGGCTGAGGAATACATGATTTCCAAAACGAACGCATATGAGATAGAAAGAATGGATAAGTGAGCACAGAGGGACGAGTCCGATCACGTTCACCTAGATGAAAAAGCAAATGTTGAGGAGCAATAACTATAGGTGAACGCTGTTGAGGACAAACACGGTAATCATCAGTGATGAAGACTTCAACTGAGGAACAACAGATCCTGAGGAATTTGGGCGGTGGCGCTACCCACCTTATAGGGAATGAGACACTTGATACCATACAATTGTCGTATGGATCTTGAGTCAATTCCACGTTAATTTCTTCACACTTAGCAAGGTAGTTCCTCATGATTTGAGGAGTACGACGTATCGTGTGTTGTACATCTGGATTCTTCAATATTGTTTAAGCGTTAGGATGTGTGTCCATTCACTGGACGATTGAGGAATCTAAGATATTTGGCTCACACCTCAGAGTGCTAAATCGCTTCTCATCCAAAGGCTTAGTGAATATATTAGCAAGTTGGTCTTCAATCTTCACGTGGATGATGACGATGTCTTCCTTCAATACATGATCCCGAAGAAAGTGATACCGAATCTCAATGTGCTTCATCCTCGAGTGTTGTACTGGGTTCTGAGAGATCTTGACGACGCTCTCATTGTCACATAGTAGTGGTACTTTCTTCAGGTTGATGCCGTAGTCCTTCAAAGTTTGCTTCATCCAAAGAAGTTGTGAGCAGCTAGCACCAGCAGCAATGTATTCAGCTTCAGCAGGGGAGAGGGAGACACAGTTTTGCTTCTTCGATGACCAGCACACCAGAGAATGTCCGAGGAAATGACATGTTCCTGAGGTAGACTTCCGATCCACTCGATCTCCAGCATAATCTGAGTCTGAGTACCTGATGGCTTCTCGCCCCTCGTTGGTTACCCCAAGTGGAAGGTTGAGATGCAGCGTAGCGGTAATTTCCCTCAGTAAAGATACCAAGGTTTGTCTCCAGTAGGACTCAACGATAAGTACGATAGGTGGCAACGGCGCCAGAAATTATTCTGATGCGTGGAGTTGTCGTGGACCTGCACAAAACAAATAACTTTGCTCCCAACGAGTTCAGAGGAGTTGTCAATTCCTCCGGCCTTGTCGTTTACAAAGGATCAAACGCAAGAGATAAAAAGGTACTAGTAAAAGTAAAACAGAAAGATAAATAGTGGGTGTGAACAATGGTATGAAGATGGACCGGAGTCCCGTGATTTTCACTAGTGATGTCTCTCTCCCAAAAGACGATAAAAATGCTAGCGAGGTAAACAAATCACAGTTGGGCAATTGACAGGATTATGAACGCACCGCAATGCTAACTATGCTGCAAAGAAAGGAAGGGCTCAAAAGCAATGGGCAGTACGCCAGGGTAAGTAGACCGAAATCCATCTGCATCTACTACGAATCATCCACCTTGAGATATCTATCCAGAACATCTCGCTGGTATTAAGTTGCGAATCCCACCCAAAGTGTAAACTCAAAGCAACAGACAACTGCATTAAAAGAACTTTGCGCAAAGTAAACAATTCTTGCACCAATAGGCACAATCACCGTTGTTTTATCCCTGGTGGCAACAGCACATCCCCTAGTCTCATGTTTCTGTCACTCAAGCTAGACATCAGGGGGCTGAACCCACAATCGAGCATAACGCTCTCTCTTGGAGTTGCAAGCAAATAACTTGGCCAAAGCAAATACTGCAACGGAGAACATGCAAGAATTTACTCAAGAACAAAATATAAAAGGGCAAACCAAATATATTACTCATCACAATCTGAACATAGTCTCATAATCCATCAGATCCCAACAAACTCAGCATAGCAACAACAGAAAATTACATAGGTGCCTTGATAATGTGAGGCAGCTCACGAGGTCTCGAAAGTGGAAGCACAAAAGAGGGAGAGGACATCACATAGCTACTGATCACGGACCCATGGTCCAAGGGGGACTACTCACGGTACATACGGGAGGCGTCCATGGCTATGGATGGTCTCCCGGAGGGGTGATCTCCTTCCGGCAGGGTGCCGGGGCACCTTCTCCAGGCAGCCCCGATCTGAAAATCTCTATATGCATCATGATAATCTCTATGGAGTACAAGGGATAGAAGATGAAGTACTAGTGTGGATCTCTCAAAAGGAATAGTAGTATGCCCCCTTCTCTCTTTTTATTTTTCTTTTTCTCTTTTTTTTATTTTTTTATTTTTTGGTGGCCTCAATGGCTCTTTCTATTTAACTCTCATTTGTCCTCTTTGGGATCTTTTGTTGTCCTCTTTGGGATCTTTTCCTCACTTTAGGGGCAATACTCTATATTTTACAAGAATATAGGAGATCTTTCACACTTTACAAAGGTACTCACAAAAAGAAAATGTAACTAATCATGATGCAAATGTATGCCTCTGCCAGGATAGCAGGATATGCAATGATACTAGCGCGTCATGTAGCAATGATTAGGGCAAGGCCCAACTAGCATGCGGCTCATCGATCAAGCAAGTAGCATGTATGACATGAAGATCAAGTCATGAGAGGGTGGATGTTGCATGGCAATGTATCTCGGAAAGGCTATGGAAATGCCTTGTAGGTAGGTATGGTGGCTGTTTTGAGGAAAGATATAATGAGGCTTATGATGACAGAGCGTATCATGCCAAGGGTTTGGATGCACCGGCGAAGTATGCGCCAACTCTCGATGTGAGAAAGGGCAATGCACGGTACCGAAGAGGCTAGAAAAAGTATGGGTAGGTGGAAGTGTCAACTTTCGAATACTCACATTAGTCCGAAGAACTCATGCACTTATTATCGGTAACTCTCAATCTAATAGGAGGTTCACAAAGAGACAGGTACCCCGAGGAGGAGTGTATGGGGGTTTGGTTATCCTTGCGCATCCTCGACTCATGGTACGTGAGTGTACTCTAATATTCGAACCCTCTAGAGGTTAGTGATCCATCTAGTAGCTAGAGTTCTCAACAGGGGTTTTTTGGTTTTCGAAAAACACACGGATTGCCCAAAATACGACATCTATCACTAATAGGCAAGAGCTCTTGACACCAAAAGTTCAAACATTACTCTAGTCAATACCTCAAAACTATTGCAAGTTACTACTTCAAAGAGAAAAGAAACTTTAACTACCTACTTTCTAGTCAAGACACAGAACTCAGTGCAACAGGCAAACTCTCTAACAAGATAAAACATGCAACCTATAGAAAGTTCAACCTGAAAAGAAAAGCTCTAGAAAAACTAAAGCACTACAGCTAAACAGACCAGCAGCTAAGAAAAGAAAAAGAACAACTCACAGCTAAAAGAAATAAGCATGCAAATCCTATGAGGAGTTCTAGTTCAAGTGGAGCGTGTTTCTCTCCCACACAAAAGATTAAGTTGGGGTCTAACTTGTTACTACAACAAATAAAGCAAAACAAACCTAGAAAAGTAAAGAGCGAGACGCTCCAAGCAAAGCACATAACGCATGAAGTGATAAAAATATAGTGCAACGAAAGACAGACCGGTGATTGTTGATGAAGAAGGGGACGCACCGGGGGCATCCCCAAGCTTAGACGCTTGAGTCTCCTTGAATATTTATTGGGGGTGCACTTGGGCATCCCCAAGCTTGAGCGCTTGACACTCCTGGATCTTCTTTCATCACCTTCCATCGCGCACTTGAAAACTCCCTTCATAGATAACTCATTGTAGGCTGATTAGAGAGGTTAGTACCCTAATAAAATAATATTCCTCTACTTCAAATAAAGATTTCCAGGAAGAGCTACTGTTTCTCTTGCCTGCCCAAAAAAGTTTGCAAAGAAAAAGCAAGCTTAAGGATTGCAAAACTGCGAAAAGAAAAACTGGGGCAGAAGCTGAGAAAAACAGAACAGCAGAGAAAGGGGAATTTTTTCGAGGTACTTCTACAACTCAAATAAATAAACTTTGAACAGGGGCTAGCAAGCCAATTGTATGGAGAATTCTGTCAAAAAATTTCAGATCAAAAAAATGATCTGGTGATTTATCGCGAATTTTCCCGTCAAGAAGACAGAATCTGTTTCTGGACAGCAAGCTCCAACTTTTGAACTTTCAAGCACTCTGAGGCTAAACTTGGCACAAAGCTTGAAAAATAAAGATACAATGATGTTGCTACAGTAGTAACAATTATCAACACCACTAAGAACAGAACAAAAGCAAAAATAAAAACCTAAATTCGTTGCGGGCTGCCTCCCGAAAGCGCTTTCTTTTATGCCTTTAAGCTAGGCATGAAGATCATAGAAGATGCTCTCACAAGAGAATAAGAGTTGAAGCAAAGGAGAGCATCAAGAAGCAAATGTGAAACACTTTTAAGCCTGACCCACTTCCTATGCCTTGGAACTTTGTAAGAAAATAAATCACGACAGAACAAAGTAACAAGCATAGGAAGGTGGAACAAAAACAACTTGAAAACTTTCAACATGAAGAGAGGTGTTTTTGTAACATGGAAGTTTCTACAACCAAACTTTCCTCTCTCAAAATAATTTTCAGTAGAATCATGAACAACATCAAGAATATAACTATCACATAAATCATGTTGTTCATGACCTATAAGCACACGTGTATTGTTTTCAACACGATTTTTAGGATGATAAGATAGATGCAACCCATCACATTGAGCCTTGATAAGAGAAAAATTCTCCAGAATAGTTGGAGATTTCAAAAGGATAATAGGGCAATCAAGTGTGGGTGCAACAACAATAATTTCATGATTAATATAAGGAACTATAGCAAGTTCATCTTTGTAGGCATCATCCATAGTGGCATCATGGCCATCAACAAAGCAAGTATCAAAATTATCAGAAAGGGAAGTATCAAGTGAGTCCTCGGAATCATAAGATTCCTCTTCATAGAAATCATTAGCCTCTTCTTGGGAAGCAAGCATTCTATTTTTAAAATCCTCAATATAAGCATTGGAAGTATAATTCTCAAAGCAATAAGCAAGAACAGCAAAGTTTTCAGACTTGTGAATAGTATCGTAATACTTTTCAATCAAAGAAGCAATCTCATAAGCACCTTTAAAAGCAACAAACTCTTCAATTTTTTCAACATCAAAGTAATCATAAACACCTTTGGCATAAGAATATATGATCTCATTTTCATTAAACTCACATTGGAAAGGAAGGTGTTTACGCTCTATATTAGAGCAGCAAGTAAAATCATAAATGTGGCATAAACACTCAGCATAGCAATAAGAAGTTTGTATTTGGTCCCATAAGTGTTTCCCTTTCTAAGATAGGCGGTGCCGCGTGTAATGAGCATGCTCATCCAATGATTTTCCCTCAACCAAATCGGTTAGGTTTTTAGCGCGAGCACAAATTGATCGAAGATGAGCCAAGTGAAACATGTCCATCCTACCATATTTGGGTGGTTCAACACCCATGGTAAAGATAGCATCAGCAAGCAAGGTAACAGGTATTTTTGGTATTTTTGATTAGGGACACAAAAGTAAAAACTGAAAGGTAAACTAACAAGACTAAAAAGCAAAGGTAAAAGATAGCGTGTAACTCCCCTATTTTTGATACAGGAGTCCGACAACGGCGCCAGAAATTGGCGGTTATCAGGACTCACGTATTTGTACTTCCTTTCAGTCCCCGACAACGGGGCCAGAAATTAGCGTGATGGCTTCTCGCCCCTCGTTGGTTACCCCAAGTGGAAGGTTGAGATGCAGCGTAGCGGTAATTTCCCTCAGTAAAGATACCAAGGTTTGTCTCCAGTAGGACTCAACGATAAGTACGGTAGGTGGCTACGGCGCCAGAAATTATTCTGATGCGTGGAGTTGTCGTGGACCTGCACAAAACAAATAACTTTGCTCCCAACGAGTTTAGAGGAGTTGTCAATTCCTCCGGCCTTGTCGTTTACAAAGGATCAAACGCAAGAGATAAAAAGGTACTAGTAAAAGTAAAACAGAAAGATAAATAGTGGGTGTGAACAATGGTATGAAGATGGACCGGAGTCCCGTGATTTTCACTAGTGATATCTCTCTCCCAAAAGGCGATAAAAATGCTAGCGAGGTAAAAAAATCACAGTTGGGCAATGGACAGGATTATGAAGGCACCGCAATGCTAACTATGCTGCAAAGAAAGGAAGGGCTCAAAAGAAATGGGCAGTACGCCAGGGTAAGTAGACCGAAATCCATCTGCATCTACTACGAATCATCCACCTTGAGATATCTATCCAGAACATCTCGCTGGTATTAAGTTGCGAATCCCACCCAAAGTGTAAACTCAAAGCAACAGACAACTGCATTAAAAGAACTTTGCGTAAAGTAAACAATTCTTGCACCAATAGGCACAATCACCGTTGTTTTATCCCTGGTGGCAACAGCACATCCCATAGTCTCATGTTTCTGTCACTCAAGCTAGACATCAGGGGGCTGAACCCACAATCGAGCATAACGCTCTCTCTTGGAGTTGCAAGCAAATAACTTGGCCAAAGCAAATACTGCAACGGAGAACATGCAAGAATTTACTCAAGAACAAAATATAAAAGGGCAAACCAAATATATTACTCATCACAATCTGAACATAGTCTCATATCCATCAGATCCCAACAAACTCAGCATAGCAACAGCAGAAAATTACATAGGTGCCTCGATCATGTGAGGCAGCTCACGAGGTCTCGAAAGTGGAAACACAAAAGAGGGAGAGGACATCACATAGCTACTGATCACGGACCCATGGTCCAAGGGGGACTACTCACGGTACATACGGGAGGCGTCCATGGCTATGGATGGTCTCCCGGAGGGGTGATCTCCTTCCGGCAGGGTGCCGGGGCAGCTTCTCCAGGCAGCCCCGATCTGAAAACGGCGGCGGCGACGGAACAGAGAGGTTTCCGCGAAAAAGAGTTCTCTCTTAGGGGTTTCTACCCCGAGAGGGTTATATAGGCGAAGGGGGTGTCAAGGGGCCACCCAGGGCAGCCAGGAGGGTGCCTGGCGCGCCCTAGGGTTGGGGCCGCGCCAGGGACCCTTCTGGCTCCCTGGTGGTGGTCCCAGCTCTCTCCCTTGGTTATTCCGGAAGCTTCCTGCCCGCTGATTTTTAATATAATTTTTGTGGAATTTTTTGGGCACTTTAATCAGCCGGAAAACCTGAAAAACAAAAACAGCAGAAAACCAGAAGCTGGCAACTGGGTGCACTGATTTAGTAGGTTAGTCCAAATTGGTTTAAAAGTGTAATAAAGTTCAACCAAAACATGGCAAAGTCACACAAAACATGCATGGAGCAAGAAGAAATTATAGATACGTTTGGGACGTATCAGTACCCAACGAGGTCCAGCTGTGTGCCTTTTGGATACCATAAGCCTAGCGACGGGGTGTGAGCCAAATATGAAAGAATTCGTTTCACCACTTGGTGATGCGATTCCTTAGGTGCCGCTTGGAATCGGGCACACATGCAAACGCTCAACATTATATCAGGCCTAGATGCACATAGATATAGCAGAGAACCTATCATGGAGTGGTATACCTTTTGATCGTAGTCCTTGCCATTTTCATCAGGGCCATGTTTCCCATTTGTAGGCATCGGTGTCTTGATACCCTTGCAGTCTTGCATCCCGAATTTCTTCAGGCACTCCTTGAGGTACTTCTCCTGAGAGATGAAGATGTCGTTGCGTTGTTGACGAATTTGAAGCCCTAAGAAGAACTTCAGTTCGCCCATCATGGACATCTGATACTGTTCACTCATCAAGAATGCAAATTCTTCACTGTATTTCTTGTTAGTGCATCCAAATATAATGTCATCAACATAGATTTGACATATGAATAATGCATCATCCCATCGTTTTGTGAAAAGAGTTGGATCGAGGGAACCAGATTTGAAGCCCTTGCTGATGAGGAAATCCCTTAGTGTGTCATACCAAGCCTGAGGGGCTTGCTTCAGTCCATATAGGGCTTTCTTCAATCTGTACACCATATCAGGTTTCTTTGCATCTTCAAAACCTGGGGGTTGATCAACATATACTTCTTCCTCGATATTACCATTGAGGAATGCACTTTTCACATCCATTTGATATAACTTGATATTATGATGGTTAGCGAATGCAAGCATAATACGTATGGACTCAATTCTAGCAACAGGAGCGAAGGTTTCACCGAAGTCGATCCCCTCAACTTGTGTGTATCCTTGTGCTACGAGACGAGCTTTGTTTCTGATGACTTGGCCATCTTCATCGAGTTTGTTGCGGTAGATCCACTTCGTGCCGATGACATTGTGAACTCGAGGATCAGGACATTTGACTAATTCCCAAACATCATTCAGTTTGAACTAAAGAAGTTCGTCTTGCATCGCCTGAATCCATTCAGCTTCTCGGAATGCCTCGGTGACTTTGGTGGGCTCTGAAATTGATACAAACGAGAAATGCCCACAAAAGTTAGCTATACGATTAGCTCTTGCGCGAGTGAGAGGACCTGGTAGGTTGACGTTGGCGAGGATTCTATCCACTTGAACTTCATTCGCCACACGAGGAAGACGAGGAAGATGATCTTGAGGCGCATCTTCGTTACTGCTATCAGATTCATTTGCATCTGCTTCAGGTGCTTCAGGATCTTCAGGGGTATCAGGAGCCTCGGGATCAGGATCATCATCGGGATTATTTGCATCAGGATTTGGATGTTCTTCAGGAGCAGGAGGTATGTGCGTTTCTTCAGGATGATCCATAGGAATGATATCACCAGCACCCATCTTATTTATCTGTTCTTCAGGTGGGGCTTCATCTAGATCAGGTGGCAGGTGCTCTCTTTGCGAGCCATCAGATTCATCAAACCGCACATCTACAGTCTCAACAATTTTATGATGACTGATATTGTAGACTTTGTAGGTGTGCGAGTTGATACCATAACCAAGCATGAAACCCTCACATGCTTTGGGTGAAAATTTGGACTGGTGATGTGGATCACGAATCCAGGAGTGTAAGGCGCAGAGAATTCATGAGTGATTCCCAAGTCGTCGAGGAATTCTTCCACACCGATGTTCTTGAACTCAGTGCCGTTGTCGCTTCGAATGTGCTTGATCTTCAGGTTGTAGTTGTTCATGACTCGCTGGGCGAAGCGCTTGAAGATTGCTGGGGTTTCTGACTTATAGAGAAGAAAGTGCACCCAAGTGTATCATGACAAATCATCAACAATAACAAGACCATACATACTACCTCCAAAGCTTGAATACTTTGGAGGGCCGAATAGATCCATGTGAAGCAACTCCAGCGGTCTTGTAGTTGTCATGATGGTCTTCGCTGGATGCTTGGCCTTGGTCATCTTTCCAGCTTCGCAAGCACCACATAGCCGGTCCTTTGAGAATCTAATTTCCTCAACCCCGAGGACATGTTTCTTCAGTACCAGCTTATGGAGATTCCTCATTCCGGTGTGGCCGAGTCTTCGATGCCATATCCAGCACTCTGAGGGTCGAGCCATGAGGCATGTAGCCACCTGAGGACCTTCAGAGAAATCTACAATATACAGATCACCTTTCCTAACTCCACTGAAGACAATGGAGTTATCGCTAACCATATAGACAACACAACAATATTTTCCGAAGAGAACAACGAGATCAAGATCACATAGCATAGAGACAGACATCAAGTTGTATCCAAGGGATTCAACAAGCATGAATTTGTCAATGTGTTGGTCTCGAGAGATAGCAACTCTGGCGAGACCCAATACCTTACTTTTACCTTTATCGGCGAAGGTGATGGTTTTCTTTGAAGAAGGACTCAGAGATGATTCCATAATAAGGCTTCTGTCACCAGTCATGTGATTTATGCATCCACTGTCCATCACCCATTCAGTCTTTCCCTGCAAAGGAATTAGTATCTCATACAACAAGTTATGAGCCAGTCTCAGTTTGAAGAATTTTATGGTTCCTCAGAATTGATTCCTCGGGACGTTCCTCAGGATTGATTCTATGAAACCAAACAATATAAATGTCCTTCAACTGACTCAAATGATGTTGTCCTGGGCATATGATCTGCAGAATTTATGATTGCCTCAGGACATGTCCCTGCAAAGATGATCAGTTCTTCTTTACCACCCACATCTTAATGGGTGGTTTTGAGGTATATGAGGACTGATGAGAACGATGAGACCTAATGGGACGTGAGATGGAGGTATCAGAATAGACAAATGAATAAGCATTCTTATGTGGGGCTTCCCTGTGAACAAAATGGTTAGCTGATACATGATGATAACCATTTCCATTTGAGGTATCGTCCTCAGATGATACCCTCAGCTCATTTGCATCTGCATTAACAGGAAGGTTAGTGATGAGGTCCTTCTGAACCCAGATCTGCTTGACTAGAGGACCGTTCTTGCAGTTAGTTCCGATGTATCTAGCGAATACCTCACCATTAACATCTTTAAACAGTTTATAGTTTGAGTCAAAAGACTCAATCACCACATCTGAGGAAACAACATCATAACCAGATAAAGTGTAGGGATCAGGAGGAGGCATCTTTGCCCGAACCCAGGTGGTCTCTGGATATTGTTCAGGTTTCCAGTAAGACCCATCAGGGTTGAGTTTCCGAGTGAATGCGACACCTTCTTTCCTCGGGTTCCTGTTGAGAATCTGTTTCTTGAGGATGTCGCAAAGAATTTGATGTCCTTTCAGACTCTTGAACATGCCGGTTTCCAGTAGACTCTTCAACCTAGCATTTTCTTCAATAATGTCTATGGTATCCTCAGATGAGGGGTTAGATACCACAGAAGCAATAGAAATAACAGTCTGAAGACATTGAAGAACTAGGCACAGAGGTAATACGGTCATGTTCAATGCATTTCAAACAGGGAGGATTAAATCCTTCTTGTTGCATGATGATCTGTTGGGAGAGGAGTGAATCATTTTCTTTCCTCAGATCGTCATGATACATTCTCACGCGTTCAAGTTCTTTCTTCCTCATGAGGAACTCATGAGCCATCTTCTCATGATCGGTGAGCAGTGCCTCATGACGTCTGAACAAGTCATCCAACTTTGACTGAAGAATTTTTGATTCATCGGTCAATTTTTGAGTCTTCGTCATTTCCTCAACCAACATATCATCACTCTTGTTTAGTGCGATCTGAATCTTTTCAAGTCCACGTTGTTGCTTAGATGCAATTTTAGCAAGTTTAGCATTGTTTTCATCAGGTTCTTCATCAGAGGTATCATCCGATGATGAGTAAGTAGATACCTTGGAGGACTTGGCCATGAAGCAGAAGGCAGGGGTTGTGTCTTCAACTTCATCATCAACATGTGATCGATCAGATTCCTCAGTGCTGAAGATTGACTTGGAGACAAGCGACGTGGCAAGAGCCAGACCAGCCACACCCTTAGATTCTTCAGATTCTTCTTCCTCAGCATCAGGGTCGGAACCAGATTCTTCAGAGTCCAATTCTTTGCCGAGATATGCGCGAGCCTTACGGGAGTTGCTATTCCTGTATCCAGCAGACTTTGAGGATCGTGAGGATTTCTTTTTTGTCTTTTCATCAGAACTGTCATCTTTCCCTTTCTTCTTCTTCTTCAGTCTAGCTTCCTTTTCCCATAGAGGACACTCAGCGATGTAATGCCCAGGTTTCTTGCATTTGTGGCAGACTCTCTTTCTTGTTTCAACAGAGTCATCATCTTTGCTTTTTCTTGAGGAGGATCTTGAGGAGTTTCTGAAGCAATTCTTCTTTGTGAATCTTTGGAACTTTCTGGTGAGGAGAGCAAGTTCACGGCTGAGGGTTTCAGGATCATCAGTATCAGCCTCAGACTCTTCATCAGAGGACACTCTTCGTACTCTAGCTTTCAGCGCGCGGACTTTAGGCGTGGAGCTGTACAAGTCTCGTTTTTCAGAGAGCTTCAGTTCATGAGCATTGAGGCGCTCGAGAATGTCAGCAGGATCCAGAGTCTTGAAGTCAGACCTTTCTTGAATCATCAGCGATAGGAACTCAAACGAGTCATCCAGTGACCTCAGTAGTTTCTTCACCACCTCATTATCTGTGATATCAGCGGCACCCAGTGCTTGAATTTCATTGGATATGTCAGTGAGTCTGTCAAAGGTTTGCTGCACCTGCTCGTTGTCGAGCCTCTTGAACCTGTTGAAGAGACTGCGAAGTGTATCAACTCGTGAGTCTTGTTGAGCAGAGACTCCTTCATTAACTTTTGACAGTCTTGTCCATATCTTCTTTGCAGTATCCAGACCACTGATACGGTTGAACTGAGCCTTGTTGAGATGACCACCAATAATGCTTCGAGCTTTTGCATCAAGCTGGCAGTTCTTCTTGACAACTTCAGGAGGAGTCATCAGAGTTGCTTCAGGAATGCCTTGATCAACAATATCCCACAGATCCTTGTCAATGGCTTCAAGATGCATCCTCATCTTGTTCTTCAAGTACGGGTAGTCTGTCCCGTCGAAGATGGGGCAGTTTGAGGCAACGCTCATTGTACCTGAGGTCGACATAACTAAAACTCCAGGTGGTTAAACCGAATCACACAGAACAAGGGAGTACCTTGCTCTGATACCAATTGAAAGTGCAATATATCGACCAGAGGGGGGTGAATGGGAGATTTTCAAATATCTCGAGGACTTTCTATTTCCTCAGGATTGAGGCAATAAGAAATTGAGGAAGTTGAAACCCGAGGAAGAACAAATGAAGTACAAAAGCAATGACGTGAATGAAAAAACAACCTATTGCATAGCTGAGGTAAGATTGAAGCACGAACTGAGGAATCAGTGCAGAGTGAACTCAGAAAGTAAAGCATCAGGATAAGTCATTAGTGCGTAAACGTAATAACTGAGGTTGAAGAAATAGCACCAGGTCACTGAAGACGAAGACTTGATGAACCAGTTCGAGTTGCTGTGACAACTCTACGTCTGGTTGGAGAGGCTGAGATTGAACTCAGAAGACATAGTCTTCACCTTATTCTCCTTGAACTAAAGTCCTCAGACTCCGTCCAATAACTCAGGTGAGTCTTCAAGGTAGACTCCCGAAACCTTGACTGACTTAGTCACTCAGGGAAGTCACAATTTCATCTTGACTTCCTCAGACTGAAGACTTCTACACCGGCTGGAAGATCACAGTCTTCAAGAGTAACAAGCTTCGGATCACTCGAACCGACTTCCTCAGAAATGCTCAACTACTCAGGCTGGTGGTTTTCCTCACTTAGGTTCTTCAGTGTCCTCAAAGGTGGGTTGCTCTCAAATGACAAGTGTCAGTTTTTCTCTCGGAGCAGCCAACCCACAAATGGGGCTGGGGGTGGCTATTTATAGCCGCGGAGCAACTCCAGGTGAAAGGACATAAATGCCCATGCATGAAATTACTTCCATGCCCACCCTTCGTACCGTTGGCTGGATCGGTACCAGCACTCACCACGTGACACGTGGCATGGTCGGGATCTCACTATCTCTTTCTTCGGGCGAACTGCACTGGCAGTTTCCTGACTCCTCAACAGAAGACAAACTCCTCAGTGTCCTGAAGAACATCGTCTCAGACACCCAAGGAATTGAACTTCTACTGCAGGAGATTTCTTTGGGTTTTCTTCAGGATTTCTAATTGAGCACTTCCTCAGAAATATAGAACTCATTTTCTCAACCCCTCCAATAGTGCGGTGTTTTCCTACGACTCAAGAAGTATAAAAAGTCTTAGCGAAGACTAAGCTTCAACTTCGTCTTCAGCGCGAACGTCCTCAAGATCGTCCTCAGGATCTGGTACAGCTTCAACTTCAGCCGAATGCTTCAGGATCCTGATTCCTCAGGATTTCGCACAACTTCAGTCTTCAGGAAACACACCGATTTCTCCAATGTTCCTCAACATTTTGGGGGGTCGACAACGGTGGTTAACCTCATCCTCAGGGACTGTTTTCCTGTGTATACTCACAAACACATCAGTCCCTTAACCGTTTTGTCATCAAATACTCCAAAACCTCAAAGGGGGCACTAGATGCACTTACAACAACAATATCACACAAAACATGCATGGAGTTAGCAGAAATTATAGATACGTTTGGGACGTATCACTAATCATCCACCTTGAGATATCTATCCAGAACATCTCGCTGGTATTAAGTTGCGAGCCCCACCCAAAGCAACAAATAACTGCATTAACAAACACCGCGTAAGGTAAAAAATCCTTGCAACTGCGGTTACAAGCACCATTGTTTTCTCCCTGGTGGCAACAGCACATCCCCTATGTTGGGAAACATAGTAGAAAACAAAATTTTCGGCCTACGAATCAAGAACCCAAGATCATCCAAGATAGATTGCATACAAGGTTTAGGTCATGGCTCACCACCCGATGTAGCGGAAGTAGAGTTGGTGAAGCTCGTGGACGTAGTGGAAGTAGATCTCGCAAGTTCTCCCACGAACAGTCCCTCGATCAATCCCACGAACAAGTCCCGCGATCTAGTCCCACGGACAAGTCCCATGAACAAGCTCCTCGAAGAAGGGTCGAAGGTACGACCCCTCCATTAGTATCCACACATCCCGTAGCAGCAATCCAGCAGTGCTCCGCCGTCCAGAGATGAACGCCACCGAGAAAACTAGAGGGAGAAAACCCTAACGGATTCCGATCTAGAACAGCGTCTAAACCGGGGTCTAATTGTGGAGCAACGGGGTTTAGAGGAGGGAGGGTGGCGCATAGGCCTTGGGGACAAGTTGTGCTGCGCCCCCCACCCCTCCCCCACATTATATAGGTGGCCAAGAGGCCCTTGGGGCGCAATAAGGGGGGTGGGGAGTCCAACTTGGACTCCCAAACCTCCCAAACTTTCCCACCGGAAACCTGCCATATTGGAGAGTTGGACTTTCCACCTGGAGGGGGATTCCTTCCCCTTGGTGCGCCCCCACCTCCTTGGCCGGCCAAGGCAGCCTAGGTGGCTTGCCCCCCAAGGCTAGGGGCGCAGGGGAGTGGGTGGTACTGCCCGGAACCTTCCAGAACCTTCCATGACCTTCTAGAAGCTTCCAGGACCTTCCGGGACATACCGGGACCGTTTCGTGACATTCCGGACACTTCTGGAGCACTTCCAGGACCTTCCGAGACCGTTCTCGGACGTTCCGGAGCCATCAAACAAGGGTGCATCAAAGGGATAAACATCACAGGCAGTTCATAAAATTTTGTGATATAGTATAGCCCTTTGCTTCGTGAAGTCTTCGTAGTCTTCACGCCGTCGTGGTAGAAGTCACCGCGTCCACCAACTTTGTCCTTGGCGCCGGGAACATCACCACGGCTTCCGGCATGTGCGTCGGGGTCCACCTCTATTGGGAAACGTAGTAGAAAACAAAATTTTCGGCCTACAAATCAAGAACCCAAGATCATCCAAGAAGATTGCATACAAGGTTTTAGGTCATGGCTCACCAACCGATGTAGCGGAAGTAGAGTTGGTGAAGCTCGTGGACGTAGTGGAAGTAGATCTCGCAAGTTCTCCCACGAACAGTCCCTCGATCAATCCCACGAACAAGTCCCGCGATCTAGTCCCACGGACAAGTCGCATGAACAAGCTCCTCGAAGAAGGGTCGAAGGTACGACCCCTCCATTAGTATCCACACATCCCGTAGCAGAAATCCAGCAGTGCTCCGCCGTCCAGAGATGAACGCCACCGAGAAAACTAGAGGGAGAAAACCCTAACGGATTCCGATCTAGAACAGCGTCTAAACCGGGGTCTAAAAGTGGAGCAACGGGGTTTAGAGGAGGGAGGGATGCGCATAGGCCTTGGGGACAAGTTGTGTGTCTCTCCCCCTCCCCCTGGCTCACCTTATATAGGTGGCCAGGAGGTCTAGGGCGCAGCCCAAGGAGGATTGGGAGTCCAACTTGGACTCCCAAGCCTTCCAAACATTCCCACACCTTCCCACCGGAAACCTGCCATAATGGGTTTTGGTATTCCCACCTGGAGGGGAATTCCTTCCCCTTGGTGCGCCCCCACCCCTTGGCCGGCCAGGGCAGCCTAGGTGGCTTGCCCCCCAAGGCTAGGGGCGCAGGGGAGTGGGTGGTACTGCCCGGAACCTTCCGGAACCTTCCATGACCTTCTAGAAGCTTCCAGGACCTTCCGGGACATACCGGGACCGTTTCGGGACATTCCGGACACTTCTGGAGCACTTCCAGGACCTTCCGAGACCGTTCTCGGACGTTACGGAGCCATCCGGATAGTTTCCAAGACCATCCGAGTTACAGTTTAAGCCACCCGATGACCGCGAAGGTTGTCGGGACGCCCAGCGATTATCCGGAAACTATTCCGGTTGATCCAGGACTTCCCCGGTACCATTCTCATATGTTCCGGAATCACCTAGGACTACTCCAGAGTGATCCGGACATAACCTTAAATACCCAGAACTACTTCTGGTGCCCTTATGAACAATTCCATAAATCTCCGGAACTACTTCCGGTACCCGTATGAACTATTCTGCTTTGCTTCCACTAAACCTTCTACCATACTAGTATTCTAACAGACTACTGCTCGTTAAGTGTGTGACCCAATAGGTTCGGTATAATGCGGACATGACTCAGAACATCTTCCGGACATAGGTCAACAGCCTTTTTTCAATAGCCAATAATCAACAGCGGAGCCATGGACACCCATGTTGACTCCCGCACATACACGAAGAAATTTCGAGTGAACCATTATGTTTAGTCATGTACCATTCCCTTTGCTTCGCGATACATGACAAAGTTAGAGGAGAGAAGTTTGGCACCCATGTGTAACAACTTTTTGAACACAAGCCACTCGTTATCCTCTTTGCTCGTTTGTCCCTTTTCTCGTTATCGTATTCCGGTATCCCTGTGACTGAATCACAATGCGTCTGGCCAGACTATAATGGATACCGTCATACCGAGTGGGCCCGAAGTGAATATCTTCTTCATCGTGAAGGAGCAAATTCCATTCTTGAACTATCACAGTCACTAGCCACACCATCTGACATACCCAGAACTTATTTTACTACTTCCCATTTACGGGAGGATTCATCTAAGAACCAAAGCATGTCTTCCTGTGTGAAGCAACTCGATACTCTCATGGTCTAAGGAATTACGTATATGATAACATTTCATGATATGACTTATAACGTAGTTACGATGTGATCTCTAAGTATATCATTCAATACTGGGGTCGGTTCAACATCATTGTTCTGCTAACAATATGTTCCCATTGCTACTGACATCCTTGTTACAAGAACAATGTCCATGATTAAGAAAACGTAATCATCAGTTAGCACATGAGCTGGCCTTAGAGGCTAAACCAGGAACTCTTGGTGTTTACATTTCCACACATGCAAATGAGTTTTCTTCTGAATCTCACAGTCAGGGTCATTGCAATTATAGCACAGAAATATAAACATTAATTACGAACGTGGAAATATATATAATAACATTTTATTATTGCCTCTAGGGCATATTTCCAACAGTCTCCCACTTGCATTAGAGTCAATAATATTATCAGTGCTTGAGCACTTTACACCTATGGCATACCGGTGTAATACATGCTTCATTTGTGGTATAGACTTCATCATCGGATCTGACGTTTCAGACCCGTTTGTATCTTGCATATCTTCGCGTTTTCACGCTATCATAAAATTCACTAATTTTATCAGTTTAGCTTTGTATATGTTTGAATCAATTGGTAGGACCTTGGTTCCTTTAGAATAAGTCATGAAATCATTCATCAATGTTCCATGAGCTTCAAGTATCTAAGAAAACCATACCACGTTCATGAATGAACTTATGATTCAAAATACCCTCCTTGTTACTTCCTTAAGCAACAATATACTTAGCCTCTGTTATAGAATTCGCCACAGTATCGAACTTGACAAAGTTCCTCCACACTGCGCCACCCTTACGTGTGAAACACATAATCCCAATTAAAATCGAAAATCGGTCGGATTAAATATGAAGACTGAATTGGTGTAACTGTTTACATCAAAATTCAGCTGGTGTAACTTTTTACAACGAGTTCTTCATTATCTCCATTTTCCGAGAAACATATCTTATCTATCATAAGTTTAACTTTTCACTGTTTGTCCAATGATCAACATATTGATCACTTTGGGTATCTTGCTCACAACCTTTTGGAACAGTGGACATATCTGGTCGTTTTACATATTATGGTGTACATGATTAATCCAAACACATAGGTGAGTGGAATTCAATTCACGTGTTCTTGCTTATCTGTGCTCATGAACACTGATATCTGCAAATGATTTTTCACCGTGACCTCGGCAAGAACATTCTTCTTGGCGTTTTCATACTAAACTACTTTAGTATCATGTCAACATGTAATGTTGGTCTTAGCATGATCAGACACTTACTATCTACATAGATCATTGTGCTCAATCCTAATGCTATATTAGCCCAAGAACTTCAGCTGGAAACTATTTTCAATGAAGTTCTTATTCGTGTCAAGAAATTTATATCATTTCTATTCAACAATATGTCATGTACATAAGGTTTTAGAAATATCATTCAGCTCCCACTTACTTTCTTGAATATTCAAGCATCTTCGTTATTCCTGATGAAAACAAACTCTTTTGGCAATTTCATCATAACGAAAATTCCAACTCCATCATGCCAGTTTCAGTCCATTATTGGATGACCGAAGCTTGCATCTATTCTAGCATCCTTTGAATAGACAAAACATTCTGGTCGTATCAGATATACGCCCTTTGTTATATTTCCGTGTAGGAACTTTGTTTTGACGTTCATTCTGCCATATCCTATAAATGAGATATGTAGTAATTCCTAGTATAACCCGAACTGACTAAAGCATCTCTACGGTCGACATTACTTCGCCGTAGTCAACTTTCGAACTTGCTAGAAAACATATTTCCAACGAGTTGAGCTTTATGGATAAAACAATTTCATTCGAATCAGTTATAGATCCATTTATATATTCTTCAGACTCTTAGTCTTTCGGAGGGTCTACCAAGTTCAAAACTTGACTTACTTCCATGGATACTATCTTGGATTATTTGGCATTTAGCCAAATCCCGGAGTCAGGGCCCATCAACGCTTCTTTGTATATCACAGGTTTATCATTGTCGAACAACAATATCTCGTTTTACATATCATGAATGTTTGTACGAGTTTTGTCTAACCTGTGTGGTTCAGCTGCACACTTATTTGAAGATTCAACAATCTTTAACAAGTTGCACTGTCCTCCCACTCACTCTTTTGCAAGAAAGCATTTTCTTCAAAACACATTGTTCTTAACAACAAATAGTTTTGCTTTTGTGTAGTGATAGAGGAATACCAAACCTTTTGGAATAACCTTCACAAAGTAGCACTTATCTGATTTGGTGTTTTTGAGTATGTCAAACATATGCCTCATATACCCAAATTTTAAGAAAAGACAACATGGTTTTAACAGTCCATACCACATTTAATATGGTATCATTTCAACAGATTTGATGGTGCTCTTTTCAGTGTAAAAGCCGTAGTCACTAACACATAAATTTAATAAGTATAATGGCAAATTGATAAACGTCATATTTGATCTTACCGTGTCATACGTGGCTTGATTACATCTCTCGAATACTTTACTCATAGTGGTGTTCCGGGAGACGCAAGTTATGACACTTCTTCACAACTCATCAGACGTTCGCTAAACTTGTAACTCAAATATTACTTTCTACAATCTAATTTGCAGAAGCTTTATTTTCTTGTTACAATGAATTTCTATTTCACTCTATAATTCCTTGAACATTTCAAAGATTTCAGACGTATGTCTCTATTGAACATATATCCACATATCTACTTCAACTCATGAGTGAAGATAGGGAATCCACTGCACACAACTACACTTATTGGACTACACACATCATCATGTATGATTACCAATGGTTTAGTTGCCCGTTCATGTATGACCTATCAACGGTGTGTTAGTCACATTACTTCGAGACAAAGATCGCAAGCGTCAAGTGATTCATAATCATATGACACGAAAGTCTATCACTTATGGAAATTCTTCATGCATGTTATGTCACTTGTGATAAACGACAGTGCCACATCTATGTGGTATTTCAGTCAGTATTGCGACGTTTAGCATCAGTGTTATGGATGTTTAGTATTATTATCAAGATTCATAACATACAACCTATTCATAATGGAAGTATGGCCTTTACGTTATTCATAGCTTTGAACAACTCTCTTGCAACAAACATGATTCAAAATGATGTTTTGCAACAAGGCTAAAGTGTAGTAACAATTTACTCAACTCTAAAATGAATTATGAAGATAATCATAGAGTCAACACACGGTATAGTAAACCTTTTACCGTGTTCCCGAGTGTGTCAAAACTCATCATTAGCTAGTCATAAAGGCCATAGTATTTCTTGCACCGAGTTGCAACAATATGCAATCGATGTGATATTCCGGTGATCAACAGTTTAATCACAATATACAGAATCCACAATTAACTTCTTAATCATGATTCCCAAGAATTACATCTCTTGACCAGCAATGAATTCATCTATAACTCCGTATGACTTTCATTTCTGAGCTGGTTATTCCAGTCTTCTTTTGTTTTGCCTTTATACGTATCATAGTTCTATTTCCAATGTCACTCCTACTCACAGAAGATCACACATGATCAAGGGTGGCGCAGGCCATAGACTTTCCGGCGTGTAAGTCTTACTAACACCCTATGGAACTTCCTTTCCCTTAATCCTCATCATCATATGATCATTGTTCTTCTGGATCTCACACTTATCAGTTTTGTTTAGAGCACAACGAACATTTTCACTAATGCTTACAATCATACATTGTACTAGATATCTTATATCCAACATTAATTGTCTTACTACTGAAAACTTATTTTTCAGTTCCATGAATATAACATAACTATCCCAAACTTTTCGAAGTTCGGGTTTCATGGTGGTGAAGACAATGCACTTAGCTGTCGTGGAATTTTAGCATTTTGGATTATGGACATAAGTCACATCATCCATAGCATCAGCGGGAGAGCATCAAAAATTTGCGATAGGACAAGCTCCTTCTCGACACTATTGAGGATAGTCCTCACAATACGGTACCAATCGTAAAGTTTTTACCAGATAAAACAGTTAATCAAAAACAATTGGGAAGGTGGTAACGCGAGCCATTATTCTACAACGATAATGCAAATACTAAGACTTTGTTCATAATTAAGTTGCACTTGTGATTAATCAATTTAATTACTTAGTGCGCTCCCACTCAGATCAATATCTCTCGTAATTGATTCTGGAGTGATTCAAGATCCAACCCAATCGTCTGCCATTGATGTGACATCACTGATGACTTAGACTGGACCGGTAGGCCAACTTGCCAATCACGCCAAAGGCGATTCTTGTTCATCTTTCGATGGGCGTGTTCCGGTAGCAAACTTTTATCCAAACCGTCAAGATAACCAAGTGTAATGTGCTGTGTGTTCTTTTAACACACCCGTCTTTTATGTGTCACACCGTGTGCACCCATGTGACTTGACCTGCTCCGGTGTGAAACATAGTATAGACGGTGCTACAGTTGGGAGAACACTATCAACTTGATATTGTTTTGCGAGAGATCACCCTAATAAAACACGACTACCGCGCATCAAACAAGGGTGCATCAAAGGGATAAACATCACAGACAGTTCATAAAATTATGTGATATAGTATAGCCCTTTGCTTCGTGAAGTCTTCATTGTCTTCACGTCGTCGTGGTTGAAGTCACCGTGTCCACCAACTTTGTCCTTGGCGCCGGGAACATCACCACGGCTTCCGGCATGTGCGTCGGGGTCCACCTCCGCATCGTGGATCATCACCTTCCATCTATCTATTGCTTTGCCTCGAGCTAATAAACAGTTCTGGCACGCAGGCCATAATTAAGTGACAATCATATGACTCCAGTCATCATGCCGTACCACGACACGCAGGTCGCGAATAAATATTACATACCATATAGCATCTCATACAAACACATTGCAAATCTTGAAGGCTATACCACATCACATGCATACTCTGCAAAAACGAGTTAGATCGCCATCTACACGGGTTGTTGCAACTTTTATCGTGTTTTGTTAAGCAGGTTTACAAGGCAAACGAGAAACCCTAGATAAAACAAAACACGATACTTATTTTGTTGCTAGTTTAACATACGGGGTGCGTGCAGCAACTAATGCCACAAGCCAAACTTCGTTAAACGCGTGACCCCCGTGTGGATTTGAGTTCATAAAATCCACAAGCCCTTCCATGTTAAATCTTCTATTGCGAGATTAAGATGAGATCCAAGGAGTTTGATGTAGACCATGATCAAGGCAACCAGCATACTGAAAGCAGCATAGAGGGATCGATGGAAAACTCAATCCTTGTAGCAAAACCTCAACTTGCCATCAAGCATAGGAAAAATCACATGACAGGGAAGCAACAAGAAAATCAATGCCTCATATCATACATATGATCTAGACCTAAACATGCATCTAATCAAGGATCGCTCTGATACCACTGTTGGGAAACGTAGTAGAAAACAAAATTTTCGGCCTACGAATCAAGAACCCAAGATCATCCAAGAAGATTGCATACAAGGTTTTAGGTCATGGCTCACCAACCGATGTAGCGGAAGTAGAGTTGGTGAAGCTCGTGGACGTAGTGGAAGTAGATCTCGCAAGTTCTCCCACGAACAGTCCCTCGATCAATCCCACGAACAAGTCCCGCGATCTAGTCCCACGGACAAGTCCCATGAAGAAGCTCCTCGAAGAAGGGTCAAAGGTACGACCCCTCCATTAGTATCCACACATCCCGTAGCAGAAATCCAGCAGCGCTCCGCCGTCCAGAGATGAACGCCACCGAGAAAACTAGAGGGAGAAAACCCTAACGGATTTCGATCTAGAACAGCGTCTAAACCGGGGTCTAATTGTGGAGCAACGGGGTTTAGAGGAGGGAGGGTGGCGCATAGGCCTTGGGGACTGATTGTGTTGCGCCCCCCACCCCTCCCCCACATTATATAGGTGGCCAAGAGGCCCTTGGGGCGCAATAAGGGGGGTGGGGAGTCCAACTTGGACTCCCAAACCTCCCAAACTTTCCCACCGGAAACCTGCCATATTGGAGAGTTGGACTTTCCACCTGGAGGGGGATTCCTTCCCCTTTGTGCGCCCCCACCTCCTTGGCCGGCCAAGGCAGCCTAGGTGGCTTGCCCCCCAAGGCTAGGGGCGCAGGGGAGTGGGTGGTACTGCCCGGAACCTTCCAGAACCTTCCATGACCTTCTAGAAGCTTCCAGGACCTTCCGGGACATATCGGGACCGTTTCGTGACATTCCGGACACTTCTGGAGCACTTCCAGGACCTTCCGAGACCGTTCTCGGACGTTCCGGAGCCATACGGATAGTTTCCAAGACCATCCGAGTTACAGTTTAAGCCACCCGATGACCGCGAAGGTTGTCGGGACGCCCAGCGATTATCCGGAAACTATTCCGGTTGATCCAGGACTTCCCCGGTACCATTCTCATATGTTCCGGAATCACCTGGGACTACTCCAGAGTGATCCGGACAAAACCTTAAATACCCAGAACTACTTCTGGTGCCCTTATGAACAATTCCATAAATCTCCGGAACTACTTCCGGTACCCGTATGAACTATTCTGCTTTGCTTCCACTAAACCTTCTACCATACTAGTATTCTAACAGACTACTGCTCGTTAAGTGTGTGACCCAATAGGTTCGGTATAATGCGGACATGACTCAGAACATCTTCCGGACATAGGTCAACAGCCTTTTGTCAATAGCCAATAATCAACAACGGAACCATGGACACCCATGTTGACTCCCGCACATACACGAAGAAACTTCGAGTGAACCATTATGTTTATTCATGTACCATTCCCTTTGCTTCGCGATATATGAAAAAGTTAGAGGAGAGAAGTTTGGCACCCATGTGTAACAAGTTTTGAACACAAGCCACTCGTTATCCTCTTTGCTCGTTTGTCCCTTTTCTCGTTATCGTATTCCGGTATCCCCGTGACTGAATCACAATGCGTCTGGCCAGACTATAATGGATACCGTCATACCGAGTGGGCCCGAAGTGAATATCTTCTTCATCGTGAAGGAGCAAATCCCATTCTTGAACTATCATAGTCACTAGCCACACCATCTGACATACCCAGAACTTATTTTACTACTTCCCATTTACTAGAGGATTCATCTAAGAACCAAAGCATGTCTTCCTGTGTGAAGCAACTCGATACTCTCATGGTCTAAGGAATTACGTATATGATAACATTTCATGATATGACTTATAACGTAGTTACGATGTGATCTCTAAGTATATCATTCAATACTGGGGTCGGTTCAACATCATTGTTCTGCTAACAATATGTTCCCATTGCTACTGACATCCTTGTTACAAGAACAATGTCCATGATTAAGAAAACGTAATCATCAGTTAGCACATGAGCTGGTCTTAGAGGCTAAACCAGGAACTCTTGGTGTTTACATTTCCACACATGCAAGTGAGTTTTCTTCTGAATCTCATAGTCAGGGTCATTGCAATTATAGCACAGAAATATAAACATTAATTACGAACGTGGAAATATATATAATAACATTTTATTATTGCCTCTAGGGCATATTTCCAACAACCTCCGCATCGTAGATCATCACCTTGCATCTATCTATTGCTTTGCCTCGAGCTAATAAACAGTTCTGGCACGCAGGCCATAATTAAGTGACAATCATATGACTCCAGTCATCATGCCGTACCACGACACGCAGGTCGCGAATAAATATTACATTACATATAGCATCTCATACAAACACATTGCAAATCTTGAAGGCTATACCACATCACATGCATACTCTGCAAAAACGAGTTAGATCGCCATCTACACGGGTTGTTGCAACTTTTATCGTGGTTGTTAAGCAGGTTTACAAGGCAAACGAGAAACCCTAGAAAAACAAAACACGATACTTCTTTTGTTGCTAGTTTAACATACGGGGTGCGTGCAGCAACTAATGCCACAAGCCAAACTTCGTTAAACGCGTGACCCCCGTGTGGATTTGAGTTCATAAAATCCACAAGCCCCTCCATGTTAAATCTTCTATTGCGAGATTAAGATGAGATCCAAGGAGTTTGATGTAGACCATGATCAAGGCAACCAGCATACTGAAAGCAGCATAGAGGGATCGATGGAAAACTCAATCCTTGTAGCAAAACCTCAACTTGCCATCAAGCATAGAAAAAAAATCACATGACAGGGAAGCAACAAGAAAATCAATGCCTCATATCACACATATGATCTAGACCTAAACATGCACCTAATCAAGGATCGCTCATGATACCACTGTTGGGAAACGTAGTAGAAAACAAAATTTTCGGCCTACGAATCAAGAACCCAAGATCATCCAAGATAGATTGCATACAAGGTTTAGGTCATGGCTCACCAACCGATGTAGCGGAAGTAGAGTTGGTGAAGCTCGTGGACGTAGTGGAAGTAGATCTCGCAAGTTCTCCCACGAACAGTCCCTCGATCAATCCCACGAACAAGTCCCGCGATCTAGTCCCACGGACAAGTCCCATGAACAAGCTCCTCGAAGAAGGGTCGAAGGTACGACCCCTCCATTAGTATCCACACATCCCGTAGCAGCAATCCAGCAGCGCTCCGCCGTCCAGAGATGAACGCCACCGAGAAAACTAGAGGGAGAAAACCCTAACGGATTCTGATCTAGAACAGCGTCTAAACCGGGGTCTAAAAGTGGAGCAACGGGGTTTAGAGGAGGGAGGGTGGCGCATAGGCCTTGGGGACAAGTTGTGTGTCTCTCCCCCTCCCCCTGGCTCACCTTATATAGGTGGCCAGGAGGTCTAGGGCGCAGCCTAAGGAGGATTGGGAGTCCAACTTGGACTCCCAAGCCTTCCAAACCTTCCCACACCTTCCCACCGGAAACCTGCCATAATGGGTTTTGGTATTCCCACCTGGAGGGGAATTCCTACCCCTTGGTGCGCCCCCACCCCTTGGCCGGCCAGGGCAGCCTAGGTGGCTTGCCCCCCAAGGCTAGGGGCGCAGGGGAGTGGGTGGTACTGCCCGGAACCTTCCGGAACCTTCCATGACCTTCTAGAAGCTTCCAGGACCTTCCGGGACATACCGGGACCGTTTCGGGACATTCCGGACACTTCTGGAGCACTTCCAGGACCTTCCGAGACCGTTCTCGGACGTTACGGAGCCATCCGGATAGTTTCCAAGACCATCCGAGTTACAGTTTAAGCCACCCGATGACCGCGAAGGTTGTCGGGACGCCCAGCGATTATCCGGAAACTATTCCGGTTGATCCAGGACTTCCCCGGTACCATTCTCATATGTTCCGGAATCACCTAGGACTACTCCAGAGTGATCCGGACATAACCTTAAATACCCAGAACTACTTCTGGTGCCCTTATGAACAATTCCATAAATCTCCGGAACTACTTCCGGTACCCGTATGAACTATTCTGCTTTGCTTCCACTAAACCTTCTACCATACTAGTATTCTAACAGACTACTGCTCGTTAAGTGTGTGACCCAATAGGTTCGGTATAATGCGGACATGACTCAGAACATCTTCCGGACATAGGTCAACAGCCTTTTGTCAATAGCCAATAATCAACAGCGGAGCCATGGACACCCATGTTGACTCCCGCACATACACGAAGAAATTTCGAGTGAACCATTATGTTTAGTCATGTACCATTCCCTTTGCTTCGCGATACATGACAAAGTTAGAGGAGAGAAGTTTGGCACCCATGTGTAACAACTTTTTGAACACAAGCCACTCGTTATCCTCTTTGCTCGTTTGTCCCTTTTCTCGTTATCGTATTCCGGTATCCCTGTGACTGAATCACAATGCGTCTGGCCAGACTATAATGGATACCGTCATACCGAGTGGGCCCGAAGTGAATATCTTCTTCATCGTGAAGGAGCAAATTCCATTCTTGAACTATCACAGTCACTAGCCACACCATCTGACATACCCAGAACTTATTTTACTACTTCCCATTTACGGGAGGATTCATCTAAGAACCAAAGCATGTCTTCCTGTGTGAAGCAACTCGATACTCTCATGGTCTAAGGAATTACGTATATGATAACATTTCATGATATGACTTATAACGTAGTTACGATGTGATCTCTAAGTATATCATTCAATACTGGGGTCGGTTCAACATCATTGTTCTGCTAACAATATGTTCCCATTGCTACTGACATCCTTGTTACAAGAACAATGTCCATGATTAAGAAAACGTAATCATCAGTTAGCACATGAGCTGGCCTTAGAGGCTAAACCAGGAACTCTTGGTGTTTACATTTCCACACATGCAAATGAGTTTTCTTCTGAATCTCACAGTCAGGGTCATTGCAATTATAGCACAGAAATATAAACATTAATTACGAACGTGGAAATATATACAATAACATTTTATTATTGCCTCTAAGGCATATTTCCAACACCCTAGTCTCATATTTTTGTCACTCAAGGTAGACATCGGGGGGCATGAACCCACAATCAAACATAACTCTCCCTCTTGGAGTTACTATCTACTACTTAGCCAAAGCAATAAAAATCAATGAAGAACATGCAAGAATTACTCAAGAACAAAATATAAAAGGAGAACCAAATAAATAACTCATTACAAATTGAACATACTCTCATAATCCATCAGATCCTAGCAAACACATCATAGCAACAGCAGGAAAATTACATAGGGCAACTCACAAGGTCTAAGAATTGAAGCACAATATTGGAGAGAGGACATCCCATAGCTACTGGTCGTGGACCCATGGTCTAAGAGGGGCTACTCACGTCACATCCGGGAAGCGCTCATGGTTGTGGAGAAGCTTCCGGAGGTCAATCCGCCCTCCGGCAGGGTGCCGGGAAGAGGTCTTCTAGTGCTTCCGATCTTGGAAGCGAGGCGGCGGCGGAACAAAGGTGAAAATTGCGATGTGGGGCTCCTCTCGAGGGTTTCTGGAATGGATTGTAAATATAGGCCGAAGGGGGGCACCAGGGGGGTGGCCCCTCCCCCCAGGCGCTGCTGGTGTGGCCTACGGTGGGGCCGCGCTAGCTGGCCGCCTGGGAGGGGGTGCCCCCCCTCCGGCTCTCCTTCGGGCTTCGTGAAGCGTTGATTTCTTATGTATTTTATTGGAATTTTTTGGGCTATATAAATATGGGTAAAAACCTGCAATTCACAGACATCAGCAAACAGAAATTGGCACTGGGTGCAATGAGTTAGTAGGTTAGTCCAAATATTTATAAAAATGTATGAAAGTGTAGCAAAACACATAACAATGTCACCCAAAAGAGCATGGAACAAGCAAAAATTATATATACATTTCGGACGTATCAACTACTCGTATTTTTTCACTCAATCGGCCGCACGAGCTTCGTGTTTGCATCGTTCTCTCGGTGGAGCAAGGCCCTTCGATTATGCCGGCTTCACTCGTTGCTCCTTTGCCAGGTAGTGATGCCCTTCGATGGCATCGGTGGAACTCCTCTAAGCACGGCCTATGCCTTTCCTGGTGATGGTTGTCATGCATGCACGCCAATTGTGCTTCTCAATTGCTCCTGTAACCCTTCCCACATCCCTCTTCCCACCTTGTTGTTTGTGTTGGTGTGTGTTATTTCTTTTTGTCTTCCCCCGAGTTCCTCCCTGTAAACTTCTGGTTCACTTGAACCCATCTTGTAATAGGCTGCAAAGCCTTATAGGAAAAATTGAATGCAATTCAGGTGGGGAACCCCCCCCCCCCTCCCGCCCGGTGAAAATTCAAAAAAATATCCCATTTTACATTTTCCCATGAATTCCCACCCCCATAAAATATCTTGACCTCAATAAAGTAAAAAAAAATATGTTAACAAACCACTAAAATAAAGTTACCCCGTTGTAACACACATGCACATAACTAGTTGCAAATAAAAATGCCTCCATCATGAAAATGACAATTCCTGATTACCTCTACCCACCGTCGTGTATGCTTAGTCAAGGATTAAAGAATCAGGTTTGATAATTCTTAGTCGATCCAAAATTAGTTTAATCACACTCGACATCGAGTACCGTTGATATGGCGCTGAGATAAGTACAATGAAGAATGTTCTTAAAAGCTGAAAAACTAAGTTGTATAATTCGAATAACTTTTTATAGCACGGTGAACATTGATTTAGATGTGTATGAACAAATCAGCTAAGAAATTCTACTGACCAATTCAGAAAAACATTTTGATCTCCACATGAGTGAGTTTTTTTTGAGGGGTTTATGCAACTTTATTGACCAATAATCAACAGGATACACGACTCATCATGCGGGTATAAGAGCCATACATGGCGACCCACTGATAGTCCAAACGAGTACTGGGCTAATACAGCTTCTACTACGAAATAAGACCTACTTTCAGAAATAAAAAGACAGGAAGTAAAAATTGGAATTCTATTATAAATCTCTTTGATAATAGCCGCCTGGACTCCTCCACCCTTCTCCTTGATCTCTTTGATAGCTGGCCTACTCTCACATGAAATGATAACATCCTGAATTTGAAGATCCTCCGCCAGAGCAAGCCCTTCCCTGCATGCAATCGTTGCGAGGAAAATTTTGTCTCTGACTCCACCCAAAACCAGGGATGAAGAGCCTAGATACTTCCCTTGATCATCTCTACATATAACTGAAACTACGCCCTTGCCTTCATCATCCACCTTGAAACCCGTATGTATCTTGCAAGTCCCACTCGGGGGAGGGTTCCAGCCTGTCTCTGGCGCCCGAGCTTCCATGGGCCGAGAAGAATTCCTCACCGTGGTTGGCACAGACCTTCAAGCCACTTCTAATTCCCGAATAAATTCCTTAATGTACAAATGCGTTCCGAGAGGGGATTGTGTGATAGACTCATGAATAAGCTTCCGCCTAGCAGACCAAATAGCCCAGAGAGTCACCACTGCTTCTGTGAACTGAGCTTCAGACGTTGCCTCATGGACATGAAATATCCAATGCTTAGCACTTGGCTCTTTAACTTCACTCATAATTTCCACCAGATTTCGATCTGCCAGTGCCCAAACACATCTAGACGCCGAACATTCAAGCAGCGAATGGACCCAAGAATCAGTATTCCCACACAGGGGACAACAGTCAACGAGAGACATGTTTCTATGCTTTCGAACATCTTCTGTTGCTAAAGATTGTCTCCCGAGATGCCACAGAAAGGTTCTAATTCTTGCTGGAACTTTGATCTTCCAGAGTTTTGTCCACCCGGCTTGGTCCTGCTGTAACTCTGAGACAGCGGAGACTCCAGCAAGCGCATCCTCCCTCTCCTTTCTTTCTCTAGTGAGCATATTATACGCAGATCGGACATAGAATTGTCCATTTTTCTCAAAGTTCCAGCCCCAGAAATCATCAACCGGTCCAGTACACAGCGGGATGTTCATAATTGCATGTGAGTCAACTGGCAGGAATATCTGTCGAAGCTTCGCCACATCCCACGTTGCTGACGAAGACACCATAAGATCTGACACTTTAACTGGTCTATTAGTCGTTAAACACGCCATGGGTTTCATCCCCGAGATTCTTGGGATCCAGTTATCATGCCAAATGTTGGTGTTCTGACCATTCCCTATCCTCTTCACCAATCCGAGAGACAAAGCCTCCTTACCATCAACTAACGACCGCCAAATTTGTGATGGATGCGGTCCAACAGAAGCTTCCAAGACTGAGGAATTCGGGTAGTAGACTGCCTTCAGAAATCTTGCACAGAAGGATTCGGGTTCAGTTAGCAGTCTCCACACCTGTCTAGAAAGCAGGGCTAGATTGAAAAGTTCCATATCCTTGAAACCTAAACCACCATCCCGCTTGGGCTGACACTTAGCTTGCCAAGACACCCAATGAGGCTTTCTCTGCCCCGCTTTACTTCCCCAATAAAACTGTCTTATTAGTTTATTCAACTCTTCGCACATGCCTCTTGGAAGTCTGAAGCAAGACATGGAAAAAACGAGTACAGCTTGTGCCACCGATTTAATCAAAATTTCCTTTCCTGCACACGATGCAGTTCTCTCAATCCACCCTTTCACTTTACCCCACACTCTCTCTTTGATGTATTTGAAAGCCCCTGCTTTTGAGACCCCCACATCAGAAGGCATACCAAGATACCTCTCATTTAAGGTCTCATTAGGAATTTGTAGTAGCACCTTTACCTCCTCTCTGACCACCTCTGGGGTACCTTTACTGAAGAAGATAGATGACTTATTTTTATTCACCCTCTGGCCAGAAGCTTCACAATAAGAACTCAATAGGTTTGACACCTCTTGCGCCCCACTTCTATTTTCTTTGAAAATCAGCAGGCTATCATCAGCAAACAACAGATGATTAACTGGAGGCGCCAGAGGAGCCACCCTCAAGGTGTGATGATTGGTTGGATTTAAGGAGGCCTGAGAGGCCCTCTGCTGCAAGCAAAAACAAATATGGTGAGATAGGATCTCCCTGTCGAATTCCCCTTGAAGGTTTAAACTTCTCCAATTTCTTCCCATTGAACAACACAGAGAAAGAGACTGATTTGATCATACTCATAACTCTATTGACCCAAAGTGCATGAAAGCCCAGCTTCAACATTATGGCCTCCAGATAGTTCCACTCAACCCTATCATACGCTTTCATCATATCCAGCTTCATGGCACAACTCCGATGTTTCAGTGCTTTATTCCTCTTCATAAAATGAAGACATTCATACGCTACAATTATATTGTCTGTGATTTGCCTTCCCGGGACAAAGGCTGATTGCTCTGGTGAAATAATCTCAGGCAAAAAAACCTTCAGTCGATTAGCCACCACTTTTGAAGATATTTTGTAAAGCACGTTGCACAGGCTTATAGGACGGAATTGAGACAAATTATCCGGACATTTTACTTTAGGGATCAATACCAGGAAAGTATCATTGATGCATTCGGCATCGTCAGTCCCATCAAGAATCCTCAGAACCACTTTAGTCACCTCCTCCCCACAAATATCCCAGTTTCTTTGGAAAAACGCCGCTGGGAAACCATCCGGTCCTGGGGATTTTTCAGGCCCCATCTGAAAAAGAGCCTTCTTGATTTCCAGCGCTGAATATGGAGCCAACAGACCAGCATTCATCTTGTGCGTCACTTTAGCTTCCACAGAGTCCAGAACCACATGCATATTATTTGTGCCCTCCGAAGCATACAAGTTCATGTAAAAATCTGTCGTCATCTGTTCCAGTGCATCAATGCTAGAGATTACGTCCCCATTTGAATTCTTCAGGCTTTTAATAAGATTCTTCCTTCCCTCATACTAGCTCTGATGTGGAAGAACTTTGTATTCTTATCTCCACATGCAAGCCACTCAATCCTGGACCATTGGCGCCATAACACCTCCTCCCTGTTGTATAACTCGACCAGACGATCTGAAATTTTTATCTCTCTTCCAGTCGGCCCGATTCTGCCTGGGACGTTTTTAAGAATTTCAAGCTCACGCTTTAGCAGGCGGATCTCACTCCGGACATTGCCAAAAGTCGTTTTATCCCAGGCAGATAGGTCATCCGAAACCTCACCAAGCTTATCTTTCAGATTTTGCATTGTATTAACATCCTCCTTATTATTCCACAGGTTACTAAGAAAATCCTTCCAGTCTGGATGTGATTCCCACACATTTTCAAACCTGAAGATTCTCTTCCCCTTCCTGGCTAAAAGATCCTCCTCTAACCACAATATCAAAGCAACGTGATCTGACGAAGCTGTGAACTGGTGCTCCACCATGGCTGCTGGGAAGAGAATATTCCAAGCTGCATCCGCAACTGGTCTATCCAGTCGCACCCGAGTGAAAGTACCTCCGGCGACCTTTTTCTCAAAAGTCAACTTCGACCCTGTGAACCCCAGATCGATAAGACCACACACATCTAGCGCATCTTTAAACCCGTCCACTGATGTCTGACTTCTCTGCCCCACACCCTCAAATTTTGACAAGTTCAAAACTTCGTTGAAGTCGCCCATCATCAACCAAGGGCGGCTATTATTGGAGGACAGATCCTTCAAAGTATTCCACGTCTTGAATCTATCTGAAACCTGTGCTTCACCATACACACAGGTAAACCTCCATGGAGTCGTTCCTAATTCATCAATAAAAGCATCAATATGGTACTTCGAAGAACTCTGAACCTCAAGTTTTATTTCATCATTCCAAAAGATTACAATCCCTCCACTCCAATCGGAACTACTAACCGCAAAAGTTTTATTGAATCCAAAAGATTGACACAAAATTTCGGCCCGTGCTCTCTGAATTTGCGTTTCAACAAGACATAACACGGCCGGGGCATTTTTGTTCGTGAGTTCACGAACCTCTCGGACTGTCGCGGGGTTGCCCAGCCCCCGACAGTTCCAACATAAGACATTCATTGCGCCCGGCGGTCATCCGCAAGGGATGCCGCCGATCTATCAATTGTATCACAATTCTCCATTGAGTCATCACACTCCCCATCTCCAAAGTCACCATTTGTTCTGACCTTCTTTTTATTAGCGTTCTTTTGTGGAGTCTCGGATGTCCCTATCCCCGATCCAGCTCCTCTGAATAGATCCACCATTGTTGAGACTTTCACATTATTTCCCACAAGAACCAGAGGCAGCGCACCATTAACTTGGTTTTCCTCTGTCCTCTCACCCGGGTCCTCTGAAACCGCATTATCTGCCATTCGTTTTCCAAGCAACTGGTCTTGTGTGCGAGCTTCCTGAGATGCCATATCAAATTGATTTGTCAGGTTCTTAGAAACCCCCGGATTCAGCCCTTGGTAAGCAGCATTGAACCTCCAAGAACCTAATTGCATACCATCCTGGCCTAATCCCCTTCCAGCAGCTTGATCACCTCTCCCTCTTCCTCTACCAGGCGCCATAGGATCTCCTCTCCCATAATTTCTTCTGCTCTCAGACCCATACCGTCCTCGGCCTTTCCATCCATCTGCAATTATGAAGTCCCCCCATTCTAATTTACTTTCATCATGCACTCCATCGCCACATTCTTCATGCCAATGACCCATAAGAACACAAAACCCACAGAAGGTTGGAAATTTTTCATATTTTACTTGGTACCACTCCTTCTTCTTGTCCTTCGTCATCGACACAAAACGAGTTATTTTCTTTGTGACTAGCATGTTCACTCTGACCCTTACAAACTCTCCCACAAATCCCGCCGGCAGCTTGAGTTGCACATCCACCACCTCACCAATAGGACGACAAATTCCTCTAACAATCTTCTCATGAAGAAAGTTGTCTGGAAGCTTATGAATCTGAGCCCAAACCAACAGCTTATCTAGAATCACCGACTTCGGATTGGTAAAACCATCATATTCCTCCATAAGAACCGCCTGATTACGGAAAAACCAGGGCCCCATCTTCATTGCTTTGTTCCAATCTGCTAAGCAACCAAACTGCACCGTGAAGAGATTATCATCCACACGCCTCCAGGTTACGTTCTTCGCCGGATTCCAAGCTGATCTCATGTCCGCGAACAAAGCACTTTGGCTAAACGATCTCTCTGTCAAAACCCTAGAAATAGCCAACCACTTCACAACTTCGGGTGGATCCTCCACCTGCTCCTCCCAGACGAAGCCATCGTCCTCATCCTCGTGCAGATTCAACTTTTGTAGGAGATCGTCGACCAGGATCAGGCCAGCGCTCCTACTTCCCTCCCCCGCCATGCTGAAAACCCTAGGGCGGTCCCGCAGTACCACGGCGAACTTGCCCCCTCCTCGTGAGCACCACCGAAGGCTGCTGATCTCCGGTAAAGGATCCCGCAGAGATAAACCCGACCTGATCAGCGATCATCGGGGATAAGAGAAACCCTAGTTTCGGCGACTAGGGGACTTGACCGCCATGCTCCACATGAGTGAGTGAATGAATAGATTTTTTTTCTAAGGGGCCGAGTGAATTTTTTTTTGAGGGGCCAAGTGAATGGATGGATAGATGGATGAATAAGAGAATTTCTCTTGTGTTGAGGAGAGTTAAACGGGCCTGGCTATTCGAGCCCGACTTACTTCTTGAAGATACTAAATTTATAGTATTATTTTTATCCACACGGCGCGGCGGCAGGTTTTATGTTTTTTTTCTCGTCCCTGTTCTTCTCCTCCTCGGCGAACCCAATCCAAAACTCGACTCTTTTTTTCTATCCGCCCAGTACCACCGCCATGTCCACCGCCGCCTCCGCCTCCGCCTCCGCCTTCCTCTTCCACGCGCCGCCGCGCGGCCACCACCAACACCACAAGCCAAAGCCTTCCAGACTCACCACCACGCTCTGCTCCTCTTCCACACCCTCCCTCGCCGACCAGCTGGAGCCGCTCTCGCGCACGCTGCTCACCGAGAAGCCAACCCCCGCCGCCGACCATGCGCAGCGCCCCAGGCCGGAGCCCACCTGGGTCAACCCGTCCAGGCCGCGCCCCACAGTGCTCTCGCTCCGCCGCCAGCGCCGCCGCCCGGCCTCCTCGCACCCGTCCTCGGCACCGCTCCAGCCGCTGCTCCGCGACCTGCGCGCGCTCCCGGAGGACGCGGACCTGGCGCCCACCCTCCACGTCTTCTTCCCGCTGCCGCCCACCTCCTCCGACGCGCTGCTCCTCCTCAACTACCTCCACCCGTCCTGGCGCAAGACGCTCTCGCTCCTCGCCTACCTCCGGGCCACCATCCCCGCCGACGTCGACACCATCCTCTTCAACGTCGCCCTCAAGTCGCTCCGCGCCGCGCGCCGCTGGGACGAGGCGGAGCGGTTGGCGCTCGACATGCTCGACTCCGGCGTCCCGCTCGACAACATCACCTACTCCACCCTCATTACGGCCGCCCGCCGCTGCCGCCAGTTCGCCAAGGCCGTCGCGTGGTTCGAGCGCATGTACAACGGCGGCCTTCTCCCCGACGAGGTCACCTACTCCGCCGTCCTCGACGTCTACGCCCAGCTGCGCATGAAGGAGGAGGTGATGGCCCTGTTCGACCGCGCCCGCGGCAGCGGCTGGAAGCCCGACCACGTGGCCTTCGCCGTGCTGGCCAAGATGTTCGGCGAGGCCGGCGACTACGACGGCATCCAGTTCGTCTTCAAGGAGATGAGGGAGGTGGGCATCAAGCCCAACATCTTCGTCTACAACGCGCTGCTGGAGGCGCTGGGCAAGACAGGCAAGCCGGGCCTCGCGCGCAGCCTGTTCGAGGAAATGTCGAGCTCCGGCGTCGAGCCCAACGCGCGCACGCTCACGGCGGTGGCCAAGATCTACGGGCGGGCGCGCTGGGGCCGCGACGCGCTGCAGCTCTGGGACAGGATGCGCCGCAACAACATCCCCGCCGACAGCATCCTCTGCAATACGCTGCTAAGCATGTGCGCCGACGTCGGCCTGGTCGCCGAGGCCGAGCAGCTGTTCCAGGAGATGAAGGACCCGGAGCTCGCCGACGTGCCCAAGCCGGACAAGTGGAGTTACACGGCCATGATCAACATCTACGGCAGCATCAAGGACGCCGACCGCGCGCTCCAGCTGTTTGTGGAAATGCTGCAGGCCGGCATAGAGGCCAACATCATGAGCTACACCATCGTCATCCAGTGCCTCGGCAAGGCCAACAGGATCAGAGATGCCGTGGAGGTGCTTGAGGCCGGGCTCGACAGGGGCCTCAAGCCCGACGACCGGCTCTGCGGCTGCCTGCTCTCAGTGGTCGCGCTGAGCACCGGGGACGACACGGAGCTGGTGCTCGCCTGCCTCGAAAAGTTGAACAGGGACCTGGTCAAGCTGATCAGGATTCTCGGGGACGCGCAGGTGACAGCCGACGAGGTTAAGGAGCAGCTGAAGGTGGTGCTGAACGCTGCGGAGTCTGAGGTTCGCCGGCCGTACTGCAACTGCCTGATCGACATATGCCAGAACCACGGCCTCCCTGGTGACCGACCGAGGGAGCTGTTCCGGCTGGCCCAGGGCTACGGGCTCTACTCCAAGCTCCACATCAGGAAGGACGAGGAGTGGCTGCTGGACCTGCGGTCGCTGTCGGTCGGGGCGGCTAAGACGGCGTTCGACGACTGGATCACGGGCCTCTCGGAGCGCGCCGCGACAGGCCAGCCACTGCCGCACTTCTTCAACGTGTTCACGGGTTCCAGCACCCATAAGTTCGCTCAAGGGCTGGCGAGCGCCTTTGCAGCTCATCTCGAGGAGGCGGCGGCGCCGTTCCGCCCCAACGAGTCGCAGGTGGGCAGCTTCGTGAGCACGAGGGATGAGCTTGCCCAGTGGCTGCAGACGTCCTCATCGGCCGTCGCGGGATGATCTCTCATCTCTTTTAGGGATGAGCCTTTAGGAAGTCAAGTATGATCTCTGATCTCTTCTTCACAAGGGGTTCGTCTTGCTTAGTTATCGTAGGGTAACGATTCTGTCTGTATGCGCGCAGTGAATTTTGAAATGCAAATTCTCAAAAGACTTACATAAAATGGACATGCTTTGTATCGTATGTATATCTTCAAATTGGATGCTACTAGTCAGGTTTCTTCTTGGACTAGCTCCAAAAAAAGAGCGGGAGATAGTTTAAGTTTGTATTGATTTGGTCACCGATTTGTTATATGAGAGAAAAGAAATAAAATTTGATGTAGGCCACTAGTAATCGGAAGTAGCCTATCTGTTAGCTGTTGTGGGGAATTTGTAGTTTCTGTAAAAAAAGAAGTAGAGACTGAAACAGAGGTCTCAGCAAGGTTGTATTTTTTGCTAGGGTTTACTTTAGTGGTACTCCCTCAGTTTCATAATGAAAAACATTTTTAGAAGTACTACCTCTGTAAATTAATATACAAAGTTTCAGATAATTAAACTAGTGTTTAAAACATTTTATTTTATATTAGTTTATGAAGGGAGTGTCTGTTAAGCACTGAGCTGGTTTGTTGGCCTCTTGAGCCTTTTGGGTTGGTTGGGAGCTGTCTGTGATGCAGGAAGCGGCTGAGCTGAACATTCCCTAGGACGATGACGATGATAATTTCCTTGATCATCGCCTCTAAATTGGTTGTTGAAGGTGATGTAGGAGAAAACTTGGCCAGCCGAATGCTGGATATAGACAAATCTTGATTGCTGGTAGCTCTAATGCCCGCTCCCGGCACCTGCCACTCCGGCATCGGTGTCCACCTTCCTTCCTCTGTCGACCGCCACTACAGCACTGTCGTCCACCTTCCTCATGTCGACATTAGTAGAAAAAAGCTTATCCACAATTTTAATTGCTGGCGGACCAAATTTAATACACTTATTGCTATTTTTTAAATAGTGCTAGCATTGGTTATTTTGGTACACCAGTTTTATATGCTTACTGATAGCGTTGGGAATTTAAGCGACACCATCACTAGGTGGTACCAATTGTGTCGGACAAGGAAATATTATTACTGACGTAGTAAAAAATTAAATGACATAGAAAATAGTTGTACTTTTGTCACGCGACCACGCTAACAATTGCGCATTCACACTGTTTATATGTTTAGATCTACAATTTTTCACACCAACAATATATATATATATATATATATATATATTATTTCATATTATATATATGGTCTTTATCTATTTGTTTGTATTTATTTATTTATTTTTGTGCACCTTACATAATAAAATTGGTAATGTGACAAGAATTTATCATATAATGTATACAAGAAAAATGAAACTAAACCAACAATTATAAAAACCCTTTAGTTAAGTAAGAATATAAAATAAACAAAATCTAAAAACCTGAAAAAAGCTGAGGTTTCTAATTAATATACGATAATATAATAAAAGTGAAAAACAAAATTGAAACATAAAAGTATACATTATTTATAATATACAAGAATATTCATATAATATAGGGCAATTTTGTATGGATCAGAAAGTTTATTAGTGACGTTTGAAAAAAATAACAATCCATAGATACTGATAATAGTGTTGGCGTAGGGTTTTATGCAACATCACCTATGTCTCATGTCTTTGTTAGACGATGGACCTCACAAACAAGTATCGTGCAAACAAAATTCCACGTCAACACTAAACGTATAGTGTTGGCGTATGAAAAACTAAGACATCAACACTATTTATGAAAAATAGTGCTGACGTGTTTAAAATTTAACGCGCCAGCAATTAAAATTGAGGTTAAACTTTTTTCTAATAATGCATATGTATATATAATATAGTTGACGTGGACAACCAATACCAGCGCTATATGTTAACATTGGTGCAATATTGTTGCTATCGGGCCTTCACGCCAGCAAGACACTTTTTGGCACACCATAGATGAGCTTTTATCTACTAGTGCGAGTTTGTTGACGGACTGGTGCTACCGACGGACGCGCTCGTATCGTTGTAGAAGACTTTCCTCGAGTACACGATGATCATCCATCTGGTCAACTCGGAGAACACGGTGGAGGGTTCCGGCCAGTCCTACTCCAACGACGACGACAATGGCTTTGACCGCCCTAATGCGGAACTAGAAGGGCCAGGCGGGGTGCGCAACACACTTCGGCTCTTTGGTTGCTCTCATGGGCTTGTTAATGCTGCACGATAAACTAGGCGTGTCGCCGCAGCTTGGCGATGGCACCCGGTAAAGGCGCCTCACGGTTGATCTCCCGCTGGTGCTGGCACCCTGGATGTCGCGCCGGAGACGTGGCGGAAGCTGGGCACGCTGGGTCAGCGGCCACGTCCTATGGATCGATGGCCAAGGAGGCTGGCGTGGAAGAGGCCGACGGGAAAAGTGGCCAAGGCAGTAGGTCCAGCATTAGAAGGGACAATCCGCTTTTGGATAAAGCTGAGGCGGGTGAACACAAGGCGAGGCGACGAACCTGCATGGAGCCTTTGGAGACGATGACGCCCCAACTCTGGGCGGACATCTCGCCCGCGGTGGTCTTCCATGTCGTTGGGTGCCCCATCAGGCTTGAGCATTGTAGTTGTTGGGGATCAGAGCCCCCCCCCCCAGGATGTTGTGCTACTAACATCGTGGCCGAACTCAAAGGTGGTGGTCCGATGCCTCCCCCCTTCTGTGGATGATGTGATGTTGTCCCTAAGTTTGGACAAAGCGTGGGGACGCTCTAGTGCCACCCACCGCACTGGAGACGGCTCAACTTCGTGACACGTAGGTACATGGGAAGATTAGGCGGTCTTTAAATGTTTGGGCAAGATGATGGTTTCCTGGTAAGCCTCTCTGTTGAATATATGCTCTAGAGGCAAATAATATATGATTATTCCAATATATCTAAGCAAGTTCATAACCAGTTTCATACCGTGCTATAACTGTATCAGTGAAACAATGGTACATGTGTGGTATAGAAACACCCAACATTCCTAGTTAGCCTCTATATCAATAACTAGTTCATGGTCAACATGATGATCGTTGTTTCGCGATCATGGATAATTAAGTCAATTGACTGTGAGGTCACCTCATTGGATGAATAACGTGATGAACATTACCCAACGTAAGCATAACAACATGATCAAACTTATGAAGGTTCAGTGTTGTAATTACAGAACGTAGTAGACCGTTCCTTTGAACGTGAGTACTTGCATAATTGCTATCTTCTCGGATGCTTTGACCTACAACCCACCACCCGACTGAAATATGTTGGCCATAACGGTGTATCTTGGGTATTCAGTTGAGATATGTTGAGGAGTATTGTTACAAGAGCGGGATTTGTCAATCCATATGATGGAAAGATACTCAGGGCCCACTCGGTGAGATTCCATCCATAAAGCCGCGCAGCGTGTGACTAGGTCACAGGTGTTGGGAATGTGCCCTAGAGGCAAATAAAATATGTTTTATCGAGCATATTCCATTAGTTCATAATACGTTTGATACTATGCTATAACTGTATTAAGCGGAAACATTAATACATGTGTGGTATACAAACAACCAGGTCCCTAGTAAACCCTAGTATACTAGTCCATTGGGCGATTGATGATCAAGGTTTCCTGATCATGAGACAATGGCGTCTGTTGACAATGGAGTCGTATCATTGGATAATGATATGATGGACATACACCCACCAAAAGTGTTGCGATGTGATCAAGTCACATAGTTCGACATTGCGATAACTATAACGTAGTGACCAGATCCTTTGACCGTAATGATCATACGTAATTGTCATCTATGAGGAGACTTTGATTTGTATCCCACCGCCTGACTGAAATATGCTGGCTATAACGGTGCACTTTGGGTATTCCGAAATAGATGGTTGATGAGTATGCAAATAGATCAAAGCGGGATTTGTCCATCCGTGTGACGGATAGGTACTCTGGGCCCACTCGGTGATATTGCATCATAAAGTTTGCAAACGTGTGACTAGGTCACGGAGTTGTAATATCACGGGAACGAGTAAACTTGTTTGTTGAGAACGAGGACGAACTAGGTATATTGGATACCAATGATCAAACCTCGGACAAGCAAAGTACCATAGGACAAAGGGAACAGGCACACGGTTAACGGATCCAACAACGATTAAAGTTCATTCGATGGAAGCGCAGGGGCTATCAAGGATTGTAACCAGGTCCAATTGATTAGTCATTGATCAATGAGAATTGTCTTGATCATGTCTGTTGTTTCCCGGACCGTAGGGTGTTACACTTAAGGGTACTCGACGCAGTAAGGATTGATTCGGGATCACCGGAGAAATTGGAGAGAACACCGGAATTGTTCCGGTGATGGCCGGAATTGTTCCGATGAAGGCCGGAAGTTGTTCCGGGTATTTTGAAAGGTTCAAAATATATTTAATAATGTTTAATAAATGTTTTATTATTTAATTATTTGAATTAAATATTAAAATGTATTTAAATATAATTAAAATGAATTAAAAGGCATATGGGCCTCATAGGGCCCATTAAGGGGAGAGGGAGTCCTCCCCCATGGGCCATGGCGCCATGAAGGGGCCCACCCCCTTTATTTGGTGCGCCACCCCCCTCCATTGGGATTAGTCCCACCCCGGAAGTGGAGGGGGGTGGCACCCCTCCTTGGCCTATATAAGGAGGGGTAGAGGTGCCCTTTTAATCATCATATTTTTGAGACAAGTTCTCATCTCTCTCTCCCTCCTTTCTCCTTCCTCAAGTGGACTCCCCTTGTTTGGAGTCTACACTTGGTTGGGGATTTCTCCACTATACGCACGCCGTCGTGCTGCTGGAATCGGGATCCGAATCCATCTTCTTTCCGCTGCTCTACTGGTTCGGAGCCCGGAGGGACGTCGGGTATACTGTATGTGTATAATCCCGCGAGGCACTACACTTGTGGTGCTACTTCATCGTCGTGGTCGTATCGCGAGGTCTTCATCAGCAACGTTCCGACGGGGACGTAATCCCGTCATCGGTCCACAAGGATCGGGTGGCTACAGGAGTCATCGTGGATCTGCGCGGCATCAGGGATTGCCGGTACGACTACACCAACCACGTTCATGCGGGAACGTTTCCCGCTTAACGGACTACATACTGGTATGTGATCTATTTCTGTCTGTTACTTGCATCAGCATAGCATAGGTCTTGGGATTGGGTATCGTAGGTTATGAAAAAATTGTGTTTTCTGCCCCGAACCCCAACAGTGGTATCAGAGCCAAGTTATGTGTAGATGTATTGTACGGATAGAACACATCTAGTATGTGGGAATCAATTCTCCAATTGTTACCCTCTCACGTGTACTCATTTAGCATTGAGGCAATGTTTGATGAAGCGGCTCCCGACCGACCTTACGCGTTTACGCGAGACTAGTTCCACGCTTGACATATGGCTTGTACCATATAAAGTGGCTGGGGGGTGTCTATCTCTCTGCATTAGCGATGCGAAGATGTTTGCAACGGAGGGCCCCGACAGGGGTGTAATAGAGACAATTGTGGATTGGTGTTGTGGCTTGTTTTCGCAGGATAGAAAGCGGTTCTTTTCTCGAAACCCCTAGCAGCCACGTAAAACTTGCAAAAGATAAAGTAGAAAGGCGTTTTCAACTTTAATTTGCATGTCAGGGGGAATCATAGCATGTATGATTTATACTGTTGCATCATGTTTTGCTAATATGTTAGATATACGACGGTAGCATAATAGGATGATCCCTCACTAATCCAACAAAGTGTCCTTCCTTAGTGAAGCACCATCTGGAAAGTTCTTCATTATGGAGGCATCACGTGTCACACGGGTGTCAAACATTTTACGTTCACAAGAGATGGGTGGAGCAAGCCTAGCATGTCCAGAAACATGGCCTTGCATACGCGGCATATACTCACTAAGGTTATTGTGGCGAGCCTGGCATGTGCAGACATGGCCTCGGGACACAAGAGACCGAAAGGTTGAGCATGAGTCACATGGATGATGTGATTGGCATGATGGCCTACCTTGAACAACATACTGATGGTCGTGTCACACGGGGGAGGTATGTTCTTCAAGGATCGTGTAATCACTTAGAACAAACTATGAGGGATGTTTGTCAGAGTGGGAGTTACAGAATTGTTTTTGAAACATGAACTCCATATTATGAACTTAATCTTCATGTCTTAGCAAATATCATTGTAGATAACGTCATACCAATGTTTAGAACTATGGCTCTTTTAGTATGATAGAACTTAAGGTAAATGGGTCTTACTTCATTGATGTGTACCAACACCATTAGAGACATACTCATTAGTAATGACTTGATAAACATAATACGAAGAACTGCTAGGAGATACACCTGACAACTCCGTAATCAAGGAAGATGATGATGAGTATCGCACTCACCGTCACTTATGAATGACTGTCCAATACACCATAATTCATTCTATGGAATCTGAATTGTGAATGCATGTTAACCAACACGTATGACGTGCTAGGTGAACTTGAAAGCACTTGGTCACAAATCAGAGTAATGGAATATGAGTATATGGACGGGGTTTCTTTCAACTATGGTGGAAGGAACAACCTGCTGAGAAAGGCACTTGGAAAATGTATAAGATACATGGAACACCTTGTGTATAACTTGGACTACTGAATGACTGGTTACTTTGCGATAACTGGGGAGTTGCATCCGCTTCCTCCCAGTTACAAAGACCATGTCTGGACTATGTCATGAAGGAGAATCGTTCACCTGTCATGAGGTCATGGTTAAAGTTAAGAACTTTAAGAGTAGAACCAATGCAGGAATGGTCATTGACGGAGAAGGTATATTTGATATACGAGTTATAAATGTCTTTCCCACGAAACACTAATTGCGGTTGATTAAGTATTCGATGCTTGAACTTACTGCTTGAGAGTGGCTTGGAAGGGATGAGGTGACAATGTGTGCTGACGGCAATCAAGATAGTTGATGGTCGACAACACTCTCCCTCTACATCTATCAATTGATTAATATATGAATAAATTTTATGATCGTTTGAATGAGGACTTTATTAGTGTGTCTTGCATCTCACGAAGACAATTATTCATATTAGTGAGAAACAAGTCAGTTGTTCTCCTTTTATGAATGATATCTCTTATGGTCACATTACGATTATGAATGAGTTATTCTTATATTGATGATAGTTGTTTGATCATTTATAAGAAATATTGTAATGCCAAGAAATATCCAGGCTTAATAATGACACTACAGTTTAAGTCATGAATGGTATGATGATGTCTTAAGATACTTGATCTCTTGACACAAGCAAACCATGCCTCTTGAGGTGAGATGACTAAAACCTCGCATTCTGGTAAAACAGATTGTGTACTGATTGTTGAATATCATACATTGTGATGTATTGTATATCAGCGTGTAGTGAATTTCATTATTTTGTGAACTTCATATGTGGACTTAGATGAATATATGTATTCACTAATGAAACATGAGTCTGAAATAGTTTGATATGATCAAAGGGATTTCAGAGTAAAGATGGATATAAAATTAACAAGAAAGACAAGTCTCTACGATTTGATCAAAGTGACAAATGTTTTGAGTTAGTCTTGGGCATAAAGACTTGTGTGAAAGTTGTTCCACAAATTGCAATGTCTTGAGACACTTCAATATGATTGACGTGCCTGAACATTGTGATCATATTCTATGAAAAAGTGTATGGTCTAAGTTATCTCTTACCAAGTTACGTTATTATTGTTTAGAGTTATTAATTTAATATGCAAACACTCACTTCAGCATAGGGAACCATCTGAGTTCGTGGAAACCAACACTATATATGTCATGGTGTATTGTGGTTTCTAGGAAGCTTGATTTATGTAAGATAAATTATCTTTGTAGTGTATCCTTAGACAACTATGGATGCATCTTCCACAACTAGAACCAAAAGGAGCAAAACTTGTATTGCTATGTTTTGTGTTTGTCAAGAATTGTTCTTGATAAATGTGGTAATGTAAGAAAAGTGAAAGTTCAACCAAGGTAATTGACCTTGCCTCCAAATGTCAGAGTAGTGCAACGGAATATGTTCTGGAAGCAAAGCTCTACAATAAGAGGAGAAACTAATGATAATGATCATGATCTTCTGATGGGAGCTTTTACTGAGAAAGGTAGGATTCAAGAATATATATTTGCCCCTGGTGCAAAATGATATTCATGATTCACTTGTCATGTTAATGGAACAAGACATTCCTACGAACTACAAAGAACCAATGGTGGACCTAAGTACGAGATATGACTATGAGTCATGAAATCCTATGTTGAGTTACATTTAAGATTGCTTGAATCTTATCAAGTAAGGAGGTTACTTGATATTCACAATAACTTCAGAGTTATGAGGAATAAATGTGAACATCAAAGGGACGTCAAGATTGGTTTGTCACAAAGATTGTTTCTGACAAATTCAATGGGTTGACTACAATGTGTAGCAATGCATGAGTCAAAGGGATATTCACTACGATTGATCCAGGATTGTTATCAATACCGTGACTTCCTCAAATCCTGTATTTGAAGAAGTGTTGTAATTGGTACAACAAGAAGGTTTTGGAAAAACATATGGATACTAGTGTCTCGTAAACTAATTCTCATTTTGATGGATGATCAAAGGATTTTTGGACTTAACCAAAATATCGAGGAAACATGCATTTGCATGAAACTGAGTGGGAGCTGAATAGTTTCCTAAACTTGATATATGTAGACGACATATTTTGAGTGGGAGCTATGGAAGTATTATCCTAGCCTTATATGTAAATGACATATTTGAGTAGGAGCCATGTGGTTAGTATCCTGAACTTAATATGTGTCTGACATATCTAAGTGGGAGCCATGTGGATGTTATCCTTGTCTTATATGTGGCTGGCATATTTGAGTGGGAGCAATATGAGTGTTATCCTATAACTTAATATGTGCATGACATATTTGAGTGGGAGCATGATAACATTCTCATATATGGATAACATATTATGAATGGTGCAGTTGGTGTTAATGATTATTTGAATCTTTCATAAATGGAGATGAATAAGTATTAAGCATTGAAGATCTATTAAGATAGATATGTGTTTAATAACATTGAGTCGTAATACTTTTCTGGATAAGATTCTGAAGGAGTTCAGAATGGGACAAGTCAAGAAGTGGTCCTTACTTGTATATCCAAGAGAAGTGTTGAGTTAATCTCAGTACAAGAACAATGGTTAAATGGTTAATGAAAGAAATGGATGTGTTGGATCCTCAATGCCTTTGTCATAGGTTCTTTCATATAAAACCAGAGTTATGTACTCGACGTAATGTGACCCAAGTTCTTAGTAGTAAGAACATGTTGTGAAATGATTTATGAGTAAATCATTGAACAAAGAGTTAAGTTTATCCTTCAGTGTCTGAAGAGAACTGAGGATACATCTCAAATTTGTAAAGGATAGTGGACTTGACCATAAATGTTATGCTGGTTCAAGTTCTGACAGTAACCTAGAAAATTGAGATATCATACTAATGAATGCCTAAGTTGAAAGAAACATGGTTAGACATCAAAGTTGCATACAATGCACTAAGGATTGAATCTACATTGATGTGGCTGCTTTAGAAGTAGCAGGAGTTATATTATGGCTTAAGAAGTTCAACTTCTGATTGAGTGAGTTTCAAGTGTGCATGACTATGGGAAAGTCCGCGTGACCCACCGGATGTCATTGCTACGACACAACAAACGAAGTCTCACTTCACCGCCAAATATATATACCTCATCATTATAGTGGATAATGAAGGAATGTCAAATTAGGTGAAATTATGATTTGCAAAAGGACATACGTTTCTGAATGGTACCCAGACCGTTGATACAACCTCTACCACAGGCAAGCATGATCAATAAGGAGTTATGATCCAGAGAAAATGCAACTAGATTATTTGTACTCTAGTGCAAGTGGGAGACTGTTGGGAATGTGCCCTAGAGGCAAATAAAATATGTTTTATCGAGCATATTCCATTAGTTCATAATACGTTTGATACTATGCTATAACTGTATTAAGCGGAAACATTAATACAGGTGTGGTATACAAACAACCAGGTCCCTAGTAAACCCTAGTATACTAGTCCATTGGGCGATTGATGATCAAGGTTTCATAATCATGAGACAATGGCGTCTGTTGACAATGGAGTCGTATCATTGGATAATGATATGATGGACATACACCCACCAGAAGTGTTGCGATGTGATCAAGTCACATAGTTCGACATTGCGATAACTATAACGTAGTGACCAGATCCTTTGACCGTAATGATCATACGTAATTGTCATCTATGAGGAGACTTTGATTTGTATCCCACCGCCTGACTGAAATATGCTGGCTATAACGGTGCACTTTGGGTATTCCGAAATAGATGGTTGATGAGTATGCAAATAGATCAAAGCGGGATTTGTCCATCCGTGTGACGGATAGGTACTCTGGGCCCACTCGGTGATATTGCATGATAAAGTTTGCAAACGTGTGACTAGGTCACGGAGTTGTAATATCACGGGAACGAGTAAACTTGTTTGTTGAGAACGAGGACGAACTAGGTATATTGGATACCAATGATCAAACCTCGGACAAGCAAAGTACCATAGGACAAAGGGAACAGGCACACGGTTAACGGATCCAACAGCGATTGAAGTTCATTCGATGGAAGCGCAGGGGCTATCAAGGATTGGAACCAGGTCCAATTGATTAGTCATTGATCAATGAGAATTGTCTCGATCATGTCTGCTGTTTCCCGGACCGTAGGGTGTTACACTTAAGGGTACTCGACGCAGTAAGGATTGATTCGGGATCACCGGAGAAATAGGAGAGAACACCGGAATTGTTCCGGTGATGGCCGGAATTGTTCCGATGAAGGACGGAAGTTGTTCCGGGTATTTTGAAAGGTTCAAAATATATTTAATAATGTTTAATAAATGTTTTATTATTTAATTATCTGAATTAAATATTAAAATGTATTTAAATATAATTAAAAATGAATTAAAAGGCATATGGGCCTCATAGGACCCATTAAGGGGAGAGGGAGTCCTCCCCCATGGGCCATGGCGCCATGAAGGGGCCCACCCCCTTTATTTGGTGCGCCACCCCCCTCCCTTGGGATTAGTCCCACCCCGGAAGTGGAGGGGGGGTGGCACCCCTCCTTGGCCTATATAAGGAGGGGTAGAGGTGCCCTTTTAATCATCATATTTTTGAGACAAGTTCTCATCTCTCTCTCCCTCCTTTCTCCTTCCTCGAGTGGACTCCCCTTGTTTGGAGTCTACACTTGGTTGGGGATTTCTCCACTATACGCACGCCGTCGTGCTGCTGGAATCGGGATCCGAATCCATCTTCTTTCCGCTGCTCTACTGGTTCGGAGCCCGGAGGGACGTCGGGTATACTGTATGTGTATAATCCCGCGAGGCACTACACTTGTGGTGCTACTTCATCGTCGTGGTCGTATCGCGAGGTCTTCATCATCAACGTTCCGACGGGGACGTAATCCCGTCATCGGTCCACAAGGATCGGGTGGCTACAGGAGTCATCGTGGATCTGCGCGGCATCAGGGATTGCCGGTACGACTAAACCAACCACGTTCATGCGGGAACGTTTCCCGCTTAACGGACTACATACTGGTATGTGATCTATTTCTGTCCGTTACTTGCATCGCCATAGCATAGATCTTGGGATTGGGTATCGTAGGTTATGAAAAATTTGTGTTTTCTTCCCCGAACCCCAACAACAGGGATGAATATCATGGAACGAGTGAATAAGGATTTGTCGGTAACGAGGTTGAACCAGACATAGGATGTCATTGATCGAACCTCGAACTAATCTAGTATCGATGACAAAGGGAGTGCTATACGACGTAAGGTCCAATCGGTTTTGATATCCAGAATGCACAAAGGTCATTATGGGCATCCAGGTCCCGCTGATGATCATTGACCATAGCCTCATCTCCGTCATGACTGGAGTGTTCTCGGACCGAAGGGTAACACACTTAAGGGCTCGATGTAATCAGAGACCTTTTCGGAACTATCGGAGTTACCGGAGAATAAAGGAAGCAGCACTGGAAAAGAACACCGGGAGATGGAATAATATGTTTTAGTTATTAATTAATTGAATAAATAATTATTATTTTTATTTATTATTAAAAAGTGCAATGGGCCCTATTTATGAAAAAGGCCCGTTAGGGAATAAAGGGAAAAGAAAAAAAGAAAGAAAAAGGAAAGGGGGAGGCGCCATGGGTCCTAGGTCCCATGAGGGTGGCGCATCCCTCCCCCCTTGGCCGGCCACCCCCCCCTTAGAAAAGGGACTTTAGTCCCACATTGCTAAGGGAGGGGGGTTGACTCCCTCCCCTCCCCTTATATAAAGTCATGTAGGGTGGACTTTTTAAAGACACAGAAATTCATGAGAAAATAAATACAACACCGAATTGAGATCGGTTTTCTTTGGTCTTATCCCCTTCCTCGTATCTTCCACGGTGGGCTCCCCTTGTTTGGAGTCTATAGTGGGATTGAGGCATCTTTGCTACACGGAGGTCGTCGTGCTGCCGAAACTCCGGTTCCGGAGGTCTACTTCCGCCACCTTCGCTGCATCGGAGAACGGAGGTTGTCATCGAGTCTCGTACGTGTGCGAGTACTACGAGGTGCTACACGTGTGACACTCCACCCATCCGGGTGCTAACACAGCCAGGGGGGCTGTGAACTTCGTTCGGCTACATCAACCATGTTTGCGGGAACGTTTCCCGCGCAACGGACTATACCCTGAGGTATGTTATTCCGCAACCCTCTCCATTACAGTAATAGGGCTAGCTAGATCTTGGGTTATGGGAAACATTAGTTGGAAAAAAATTGTGTTTTCTGCTGCGAACCCCAACACTCTCCAAGGTCTGGACCATCATGTAGACGACGGTTGCGCTTGAGGCGCTTGGTGCTGATGGAACTGGACCTGGGGACTCGTTGTCGCAGTTTTGTGCGATGTACCCCAAGCCAATGTCTAGTGTGTTGCCTAGGCCAACCGCAACGCGCAACAAGCGCAAAAAGCGAACGCCACCTTCGGTTGTGAGACGTAGCGATTGAGTCAAGGGTAGGCTAGGGGGCAGTGTGTCCATCCAGCGTTAGCAATGCACCCTAATGGTGCAACTGGGGATTGCTCTGAAGGGCGAAGTGTTGGATGAAACATACACTATGCTATTCATTCCTAAGGCCTTTCGGTCGCCGATGAAGGAGTGGCTTGTCCTTAAGCCTTCGCGTTGTCAGGTCGTCAGCCAACAGATGGTGCAAGTTCTAGGTGTACCTGTAGATCTTCAACAACCACATGATATTGTAGAGGCGCTAAGACTTCTTCTATAGCAAGCATAGTATCGTCCTCGATGACCTGGTAGTCCTGAGGCTCTCGTCCCTTGGCTCCAAGGACCATATCTTCAGCGCCCATAACTCCACATTTTCAGGGTCAGATGCATTAGTCACTTCATTTCTGCCTTGTCCCTTGCGTTGGGCCAATCCAGGCCACTGCCTTCCTTGTGCTCTCCCTCGTGTGTATGGTGTGCAGAGCCGACCAACAAGCTGGCCCCGCACGACACCAATACTGTATAAATTAAACGTGCCAAGCACGGCACGACTCGCTAGGCACGTTTAATAAACGCGTCCTTCAAGCCCAAGCACAACACATTTAATAAATGTGCTTCACGAATGGCCTATTTAGCCCTTATACCTCTAAAAATACTAAAAATAACATTATTAAATATCATTAAGCCTATGTATTGCAATATATATATAAAAATATTTATAAAAATTAAATGTGTTGTGCTGGGCCAGTTCGTGTGTCTGACCTCACGGCCCAAACACAACACAAGGCGGGCCACATACCTAGCATGACCAGTCACGGGCTAAGTATGCGGGCTTACATGTCAGCCCATTTATCAAATCCGTTTGGCCAGCTTTAGTGGTGCCTCCATCTCCAATTCTTCTTCTTCCTCACCTCACCAGACAGACACAAAAAGAAAAGAAAAAAAAGGCGAAAGGGGATCGCCGAGACGTGCGAGATCGGAGGCCAAAGAAGAAAGGAAGGAAGATGATCCTGGCGGTGCTCTTCGCCAACTCCGAGGGCAACATCCTCATCGAGAGGTACCCACCCCTACATCTCATCTCATCTCCACTCGGAAGATCTCACCCGCCGAGGTAGATCCGCCGCCTGAGGCCTCACGATTCGGAATCTATGTATGTGGATGGGGAGACAGGTTCCATGGCGTCCCCGCGGAGGAGCGTCTGCACTGGCGATCCTTCCTCGTGAAGCTCGGCGCCGAGAACCTCAAGGGCACCAAGTCTGAGGACCTCCTCGTCGCATCCCACAAGTATCTATCTATCTTTCTTTCTTTCTTTCTTTCTTTCTTTCTTTCTTTCTTTCTTTCACTACCTCATGTCAATTGCTACTGCGTACTAAACTACGCACACAACAAATCCAACTAGGATGACTAGTAAGTAAGTAGGTGCTCACTGCTGAGTGCCTAGTGGAAACAGTATAGAGTTCCGAGGCTGATTTAACTAGAAGATGAAGCATGTCCATTACCCCTGTCTGCTTCTTGGTGATGTCCTCTATCTCCACAAGCCCATATAAACATCGCTAATATTGCACGAAAAATATCCCTTAGCCTTCTGTTCGATTTAGTTGCCCTGTTGTCACTCACATAGTAAAAAACGTCATCTCGTTAGTTATACACTTTTCAGTCCTCTCCTGTCAATTAATCCTCTTGCCACTGGTTTGCAAAGGAGCCTGCATGCGCTCTTAATTGACCCAAAAGGTTGCTGACCATTTTTAGCAACCGACTGACTGATTGACACTTTGTGACTATCCGTTTTCTTATCACCAAAATGCACTTGAGCATTACTACCTATATATTTAGGTTGGTCTATTGTCATTTTGTGAATGATCCATGGAGGATATCATTCAGGTGCTACTGGATATGTTTATATCTAACATTGCTATACCTGTATGTATCTCTATGTTGCTGCCCAATGGGCAATGGCAGACATGAGTTACATGACTTGGATAGGTTTACACTATTCAAGTAGGTGACTATAGTCATTTGTACTCAATTTTCTTCTGCTATGCCAAAGCCATCATTATTAGCATTTTTCTTTTCCTGATTTCCAAATCGACCAGACAATTTTCTTTGTAAAAATAAAATAGGAGCCCGTAGGCCCCCAGTTTTGTTACATGCAACAAAACATGTGTTTCTCTTACAAAGTTCACAGTGTTCAGGAGTAAGCAGAGTAACTACCCAGAATGAGGTACTTAACAGCGTTACATCCCAGCGAAACTGCAGAATGAGGTATTTAGTGCCTATCTTTACAAGAGCAGTCCATCGGGAAGGTCAGACCCACGCGACTCTTGAGTACTTCTCCCCGACGACGATCCAGCAGTAGTAGACAGCGCAGCTCAGCATGGACTGGGATCGTCCATCAGTACCTTCCATTGTCGAGCCAGCATGTTGATCTTGTTCCAGAGAACTTGAATGCTTACCCATTTGCGGCTCTGAAAGAAAAACTCATTACTTAAATTCCAAATACACCATAGTCCAGCTGCATAAAATGAATTGCAAGCATAGGCTCGTTTTCCTTTCAGCCACCAATCAATTACTTAATTCACAGATAGATACAGGTGCCAGACTGCTAATCAACCATAAAATACGTTCTTGATTTGTAAAATTTGCATTACTAACTTTTTATGGGACATGATTTGTATTATTAGCTGTTGATTGCCTGAACTCTTAATTAAAATTAACAAATAAGCATCCGTACAATTAACCACATGCTACAAGATTTGAGCTGCTACAACATATGCATCTTGTAGTCCAGTGAGTGCCATGACTTCAGTCTGAACCAAGCATATGTGCTCTTTTTTAACTCCTCGTCCATCAATATCTGATTTGTTGACATTCCCCCAGGTCGGTCGCCATTGTTTATACCATGATCGGAGATGTCTGCCTGTACATTGTTGGCAAGGATGAATATGATGAGCTTGCATGTGAGTATTGGGTTTCAGATATTGTTCCCGTTAAGCATCTCCCTTTTCAAACCTTTTTATTTATTTATTTCACCTCACTTATTCTTGGCTGCTATCTGTAGTGTCGGAGGTGATCTTCGCTGTTACATCGGCGGTGAAGGATGTGTGTGGGAAACCACCCACGGAGCGCCTCTTCCTTGACAAGTATGGGAGGATCTGCCTGTGCCTTGATGAGATCGTCTGGAAGGTAAAGCTTGGGGCTAATTTCCTTGCCTCATACTAGCATTCAACTTATGTGTTGCTACCGGTAATAGATTATAAACTGTTTTCCCCATTGCTGCCGGGGCGATAATACCAGCACCTGTCTGGTGGCTGGCTGTTTCTTAATTCTTTCTTCATAGTTGTCCGGTGTACTTACGTTGTTGTAGATGATAAATATTGTTAGCTGGTGTTCATCTGTTGGTAATGCAGGGGTTGCTGGAGAACACTGAGAAGGACAGAGTCAGGAGGCTGATCAGGCTGAAGCCGCCCGTGGAGCTGTGATTTTCTCATAATCAATGGATCATGTGGGTGTGTCTTTATTAGAGCCTTGATGATGATGTAAGCACGCACACACTTGTGTGATTCGTGCGTTCATGGATGTATTGTATACTACTTCCTCTGTACCAAAATATAGTTAGTTGGACTATACTAGTTGTAGTATACTCGAACTACTTATATTTCGGTACGGAGGGAGTACTCCGTAGAACAAGATGACGCATGGCTCTGTCCATTCGAGCATGAGGAAAACATAAAATGTGTCGACGTGGATATGCCTGTATTATATACAACACTTGTGTTTTCTTGTTGGTAACAAGATGTCCCGATCCTCACACACACAGGCTCGATTTAATAGGAGTTACCAGCACATATACATGATTTGTAGCTAGGGTTCAACAAACGAGAAGAAAAGGGGATCGGGAGCGAGCAGAGTGTGGGGTGGAAGGAGAGATATGCCATAGGCGGCCGGTTCGGTAAACGATCTTGGATGCTCTTAGTGGACACACACCACACACTTATACTCTCATTGCCTCCATTCTGGGCCGTGCAACTGCGGGTTGGGCTTCTTAAGTCGGGCCTCCTTGTTAGCCTTCACTTGAGTGTCGAGGGAGTTGGGGTCCATGACATTCCCCCTTGTTTACCTTTGGCTTGTCCCAAAGCTAAGGTGTGGAGCTCCTCGAGATCTTCCCAGCCTGACCATTGGACTCGACCTTGCTTCACCTGATGATGCATGTGCCAGACCTGGCGCTCCTCCAGAATCGCCATCGGAACCTGGAGAGGTACGAGGTCTTTGTCGAGCATAGGAAAGTCGGTCATGACTGGTGTCATTGGTGGTAGGGCTGCCCGTAGTTGCGACACATGGATTACGAGATGGATCTCGGGCTGCTCGGGTAGGTCGAGTTTATAAGCGACCTTGCCCACCTTCTGAATCACCTGAAACATATAAAAATAGTGAAATGCAAGTTTGTGGTTAGTGTGCGCCGCCACGGACGTCTACACATAGGGTTTAAGAACACCTAATCGCCTTAAGAGAAAACCTAAACTGAGCGCTTCTAATCATCCTTATCTTTCATGAACTAACGAGCGTGGTGCAAGTGTTGGCAAAGGGGAGAGACCACAGTTGCGTTGTCCTTGGTCCAAGAAGCCAAATATGTGACCGTTTTTTCGCTGGGGCGGGGGGGGGGGGGGGGGGGGGGCACCGCTCCTCCTCCCTCCCACCCACCGCTCCTCCTCACCTGTACACCGCAGAAGGTCTTCTCGACGGCGACCCCTGCCCCTCTGCTCCCTCCGCCGGCGTAGCCGGTTGGGGTGGAGTGGGGGGATGGGTGTGCTCGCGCTTAGTTATGTTTTTTCTTTCTGTTTCGCTTTCTTCCACTGCCGCCGAGCGGTGGCTTGATGGAGTTGGTCCAAGTCTTCTTCCGGCGTCCAATGTGGACGGCGGAATGGATCTGGTCAGCGCCAAGCCTTTTCAATAACCTCGCCCTATCTCCCTCGAGGTGGTTCGTTTTGCTACATTCTTGCCATCCTCTGCTCCGTTTTGGCCGTCATGGAGATGGGAAAAATGGATCCTTGGATGTATGTTGTGGTGAAACTCCTCCTAGATCTGCTGCTGCATTTTTCGTGAGCTCATTCTCGGCGGCGCCTCGTCGGCCTAGGGCCAGGCTGCCGTCGACTATGCTGGCCGAAAGGCGGCCATTCAGCGCTTCAACGACTCCGGCAGCAAGCCGACGTCTTCTCTCCAGCAACCTCCCGGCCGATGTGCCAAAAGGGAGGCTCTACGCCCAGCGAGCTCGGCATTCTTCGGCACTTTGGTCCCAAGTGGTCGTGTCCCCGGCGACCTTGGTGCTGGTCGTGACAAGCGGCGGAATCGACGCGTTTTCAGTGGTCAGGGACCCGATTGCTTTTTCTCAGAAAGTTTTAGGATTCTTTTTGTAATTTGTAAGCCCCAGTATGTAAGTTCCAACTTTTAGAGGGGCCGATCTATAACTTGTACCACTTTTACAATTTAATGCAGCAGGGGGTCTTCGAGACCCTCCTCTTTAATGTTCAAAAAAAAATATGTGACCGCATCATCAACCACATTATGGATGCCAAAGAACCGAGATTTATGCCCATACAGAACCTCAAATGGGATGGACTTTAGCGCCGAGTGGTAAGGTGTATTGTACGAGAATTCAGCCAATGCGAGCCACTCTTTCCTACGCAGCTGCGCTGGGGACAGTTTTGTACGAAGCATCGAAGATAGATCTCTAAACACTAGTTAACTCGCTTGTTGGCGATGGCGGCGGAGATCGGAATCGCTTCTAGAAAAAAGAGTTGCGGAATCAGGGTTTCCTCCACGGGGGTAAAAATAGGACCAAAGGGGAGCCTCAGGGGTGGCCCCACCTGACCAGGCGGCCAGGTGGCGCGGCCTCTGTAAGGCCCGATATGCGGTACTGTTCTAGATCTAGATGTTTCCATCCAGATCCGGGGACGAAGCACATATCAGTCCCACCGCGACATATGACGAAGTCATATGCCCCGGATTTCCAACATGATATCACAACATTACAGATACAAGGATACAACATCTCATACAAGCGGCATACAACTGCCTTAAATACAATACAACAGCGGAAGATACATGTCTGAGTACAGACTACAATCAAATGCCTACTGGCAAAGAGAAAAGCATCGATCCCATAACCACACGGGTCCAGGCCCTCCGCCGGGATCCACCTAACTAGTCGTCGTCGAGTCTCCACGTGAAATGTCGATCACCGTACCTGTTGTCGATCAGAACCCTGAAAAGAGTTTGGGGGTAGTATCATGAGTACAGAGGTACTCAGCATCCAACTGTAGTGGTCCACTGACCCAGCAAGGACTTCATCACTCGTCATTCTAGGACAACTAGTGTTTACGGTAAGGAAGGGGTAAGTGGTGAGGTTGCTGTCGCACTAGCATTATGAAGTGGCTATCGATCTAGAGAGTAAGGTAAGAAGCCAAGCATTCGATGAGGAATCGCCTCCAACAAGTCTTGCTATCAACTACTTACGCAAACATAACACCTATCCTATCCTTGTCCTCCTCTTCGCATCCCGACGAAGAAGAAGCAGTCAAGGCACACACACGCGTTGATCAAGTTGTATTAAGATTATCTCAGTTGTTGTTGTCTATGAACAAGGAGTAGGTCTCAAGTCGTCCATAACCGTGGACACGGCTTCTCGAAAAGATTTAACCTTGCAGGGGTGTACCAACTGCCCATTACAAGGCTCCGCACGCACGTCCATCACTCTCAGTTACTACCCATTACAGGCAACCATTTTATGATTTAGTTCCAAGAGATCCAAAACGACAGGTCCCTCTAACTAACAACGAACAAATCCGGGTGGCCCCCGGTGAGTCGACATCCATCTCAGGAGCCGGCCGCTCTCTCGATCTGGTCTCTACCGTCTGTCGCAGGTTTGGATACCCGATTAATCACACATTGGGAAACTGGGTCCTCAGCCGGACAAAGTGGGCCAGCAAGGGAACTATCTCCTCACTGGTCCGGGTTGTTTTAAATAATATCTGCCAGGAGCGACCCAACAGACACACACACGGTTTGCAAATGGTAAATCAGCTTGGGCCACCACTAGAAATGTTTGAAGCTAGGTAGGTAAGAGAAGGGGACCCCATAAAATCCCACACGCGGTTAGGCACGCTCAGTCTTAAAACCAATACCCGAAACTCGGATCCTAGGTGACTCGAATGGAACAAAGCGTCGGGGCGGGATAGCCTAGACCTTCCACCCTTCGTCGAATATAGTCAACATTATCATAATAATCATATCATCAACAATAATATAATAATAATGTGATATCCCAACCCAAAGAGTAACAGGGTAACATCGCAGCATCCTAAGCATGCATACTAAGCAGGGGCTGAGCAACGAGCAATAGTAACATAGCAGTACAAGGTTTGCTGGGAGGGGACATGGCTGTATCGGTTTGAAAGAGGCTGTAAACATGTGGTAGGATCAAACATCGAGCCTAACCTATACTAGCATGCAAACCGCTGGTTGAAATAGAATGGATCATAAGTAATGCAAGTCCTTGCCTGTTGATCAGTCGGGTTCCGAAGGTGTAGTCGATCGCACGCTCGCGTCGTCTCCGAGAGGTACCCGCGGGAGCACACAAGAAGTAAACACTGGAAAGCAATCAACGGTGCACCACTATTACTACGGAGCAAACACGAGCAAGCATCAACAAGAAGCAACACGAGACATCGCACCTACCGTCGAGAGCGGTTACTAACAATTTAAGTGGAGTACTCGTCACACACGACGATACCGCACATTTACGGTGGTTCAAGTTGATTAGCTACAGGTGACCAGACAACGGTTATTAACATGGCAACTCAATCAAGCATGGCATAGCACACAAACATTTCAAGAGGTAAAGCACAAAGTAAACTATCTATGCTAGACAATTTAAGTGAGGCACAACCTAAACATGGCATAACACTAAGTGCCGCACGATGATTAAAAGATTTGGTACTGTTCTGTCCTAAACCATATTTTATCTTGGTTAACAACAACAAACAATAGGATAAACACAAAGAACACGAAAAACTAATCAAGTTACATATAAAGAACACCCCAAACGGAGTTACGGTTAAAAAGATGTAAGAAAAACAATTTATGCACACATGTTGTATAAACAGGGGTAAATCTATATGCAAAAGTGCAGCAACATGACATAGCCATACATGGGATGAAAGTAGACATCATGCTTAACAATATGCAATTGGAATCACTCAATTCCGATAAACGGTTGCGAAGCAATCGTCGACCGAAGTTGCAACAAAATAACAGTTTCAGCAATAGCAGCACAATAACATCACGATAGCTACTTTGGAGCAAGATTTAAACATGATGCAGCAAGCAAATATGGCATGTGAATGCATGAAACTTAAGTAGGAACATTGCTTAATGCAACGCAAAAGGAATCAATGCAATAGGCCTCATGGATTGGTTACAATCATCATGCAAAGTTGCAACAAAATAACAACAGCAGCACATAATAGCAAAAACTAGCAGTTTAACGACCTGATGCCCTGTTCATCACACAATTACACAATCAAGATGAGCTCAAATGCAAATGCTCACAGAAGATGAATTAAATTACACGCAATTCTGAGCAACTTTCGTTTTGGGGGCAACGTCATCGGAGCTACCGTTTAACGGGAAATTACAGTGCAGAATTGAATCAGCAGCAAAATAACACAGGGACTTAGTCAAATTTTGAGGTCCTGGACATAAAAAAAAACAGGGGGCATGGGCTCCTCACATTGGGCTCGGCCCACTCGTGGCAGAGGCGTCTTGGGCTGGGGGCTGCGGTGGCCTAGGCTGGGCCGTGGCCCACCTGGGCGTCCCCGCTGGTGGAGGCGACCGGCCGCTCGATCCAGATCGGGATCGGGTCGGCGCTGGCGGCGGCGGTAGCCCGGTGGCACGCTGGCCATCGACGGCGAGGAAGGGTGGCTGTGGAGGCGGGGAACGGCGCGGTGGGGCGGCGGCCCGGCCGTGGTCGCCGGATGAGGCGGCGGCTGCTTGGGCGCGGACGCCGGCGGGCTCCTGCTCGGGCAGCCGAGCTGCTCCAATGGTGGCGGCCGGCGCGAGCTTCCACCTGCGGCAGAGGAGGAGGAGGGAGGTCAGCAGGAGGAGAGAGGGAGGAGAAAGAAGGGAGGGAGGAGGAGGCACGGCGGCTCGCCGAAACGCGGGTACGGCGGCGGCACGGGCTGCCGGTGACGGCCGGTTGCCTGCGGGAGGAGCTCCATGGCACGGGCAGGCGGCGGCTCCAGATGGGCTCGGGCGGGCCTGGCGGCGGCGGTTGCGGGTCCGCGCGGCCCAGGGCGCGGTTGGTGGCTGCTGTGGGGATCTGGGGGTGACGTGGCTCAGATCTGAGCCGTTGGATCTCAGATCTGACGGCTCAGATCAGAGGAAGGCTAGGGTTTCGGGGATCTGGAGGATTTGGAGGCAAATTTGGGGCAAAGTGGAGGGGGGTGGCTGCAAATTTCACATAAGGAAACCCTAATTGAGTGTGGGAGGTTGGTGGTCTTTATATAGGGCAGGTTGGCTGGCCACTTGACGCAAACGCCCTCGGTACCCCTCTCGCGTGTCCGGTGATCGTGTTCGTGACCGCCGAGACTCCGTACGGACTCCGATTCCGACGAAATCTCGAACCACCCGCTCAGCGCGTCGAGCCCGTCGATCGTACCTCACTGCGGTGACATTCTGACAACATTTTTCGGCGTCCCATAAAATAATCCGTTTATTAAATAAACGGGGTTTTCGTTCCGGTGGCGATGGCTGGTCCTGTGCCGGTTGCGACGGGGCTCGGGTGAAATCCCGGTGCCGCAGAGTCGTGTGCCGTTGGAGAAAAGGGTCGGTCACGCATCCGATACGAGAATAAGGGGGAGAAATATTCACCGATTATTATTTCGGTGAGGCAAACACTGCAAACAACTCAGACAATCAAACAATTCACAACGAAAACAAAAAATTTAATTTTTGTGAAAACTGGGCTGTTACAGCCTCCCCCTAGGCCGCACGGGCAGGTCGCCTAGTTGGGGGTGGCCCTCCTTCGACTATCCTTCGGGGCCCTCCTTCGACTATCCTTCGGGCTTCTAGAGTCTTCCGTCACGCTGATTTTTTAAATATTTTTTGTGGAATTTTCCGAACGCTTTAATAATTGGTATTTTTCGTGCAATGCACGGACAACAGCTGACAGAAACTGACACTGAGTTTGTAGGTTAGTCCAAATATGTTGAAAAGGATATGAAAGTGTAGCAAAACATATAACAAAGTCACCAATATAAATATGGAACAAGCAGAAATTGTAAATATGTTTGGGACGTATCAGCGGCCGGTTTGGGATCTTTGATGCCCTCACTAGTCACACACCATACGCTTATACTCTCACTGCCTCCATTCTGGGCCGCGCACCCGTGGGTGGTTGGGCTTCACTTGAGTGTCGAGGGAGTCGGGGTCCATGGCACAAGAAGATTGCTTGAGCCTGTCTTTACTTAGCTCAACTATGTTTTCTTTGAAATGGCCTTTGGGTTTGGTTGGGTCATAGGTCCTGCATGACAGTATTAGAAACGGACATTGTATTAAAGCACTTTACAAGACAATGTTTGCTAAATTGTTTTTACAAAAGATTGAAAAATATTTAGGAATTTTAAACTTTCCTGTTATTTTCATAATGTGCACACATTTTATAAAATATTTTTGAATTTACATTTATTTATGAAAATGAAAAATATTCATGAATTCAAAAAATATTAATTATTATTATATATATTCTTGATTTAAAAAATGGTCATTATTTTTAACTATTTTTCATGAATTTTAAAATTATTTTTACATTTAAAGAATGTTCATGAATATGAAAAAGTCTTCATGATTATTTAATAAAATCACAATTTTTTCTAAAACATTTATGAACCTGCAAAAAATTCATCAGGAATTTAAGTTCTGTTCCAGAATTTCAAAAATATTGACAATTTTTCTTTAAAAAAGAAAATAAAAGGTAAAACATTAAAAAAAATACTACTATAGAAAAAAGGGAATTAAACCTTTCCAAAATCGAAAGGTCCCATGTATATAGACAACCTAATAACGCCCATGAGGCCATGAAGGTTCGTGGTATGCATAAATTATCATAACTAGATGATGCCACGCACGTTGTTGTGAAATTTTTTTGCAAAATATTTCAGTAAAAATGTTTGGTTAACTGAAGCATGTATATTTAAACAATAACTTTTAAAATAATATATTAATTTAATATAAATATCATAATAAAATCAAAGTTACCATGCATGCATGTTGCATGTGGGTTTTTATTATGCATAGTGGCATATTGAGGTGGGTCTTTCTCATGCATGTTGAATGATGAGGTGACATGTTTGCATGTTGAAAAATATATGCTAGTGGAGGATAACGTGGCATGCATGATGAGATGGAGTGTGTGCATGTTGAGAGAATTGAAAGTCGTGGGGAGCAACTTGTTAAGTATGTAAGATAACTCGTGATTGAGAAATAGAATTGATTCTTAGAAATGAAAAATGGTGTGATAAAGCACGCATTACCCTATAATGATTACATTTCTCTCATTTGAGAGTATGCTCATCTTCTTTCTCAATGACTTTTGAAATTAATCAAAAGAATCACTTTATACAAAAACCTGTCTCTCATGCATCGTCTTAAAAAAAAAGAGAGCATGAAATACGATAATGAGGCAGCCAACCAAAAAGGCAAAAGCGGAACCCATCCGTTCATCCATCCAAGCATGCATGCATAGTCACCCCACCGCCGAAGCAACTTGGTTCCACGTAGGGGCTCACGTGTCATGAACCCAAGCTCCCATCCCTCCATGCTCCATCTCATCTTCTTCTTCAAGCTTCTGCAATCTTCTTCATTCTGTAGCCTGCCTGCCTGCCAACCTCGGTCTCGGTCGGTCGGTCGGTTCTCATCTTGCAGCTACTCTATCTACGTGTGAACAAGAGAGATCGAGAGAGGATGGATGTGGTGAACGGGTTGCTCAACTGGGCGGCGATGCCCGGCATGGTGGCCGCCCTCCTCATCTTCTACCCTCCCTACTTCCTCTTCAAGACCTGCTACTCCTTCCTCTCCTACCTCTTCCCCGACGACATCACACGCAAGGTCGTCCTCATCACCGGCGCATCCTCCGGCATCGGCGAGGTCAGTAACACATTTTTCCTCTGCCTTTTCCTTGTTACTACTACAGAAAGAAGGAATCTTATGCTACTCTGCTTTCCTACTTGCCACACTGAAATACTATACTTCCATCCTTCTTGAACCTTTTAGGGCTTGTTTTGTTACACGAGAACTATTTCCCAGGGTAGAAAAATCCCACCCAATCTAGGTAAAGTGGCCGGGAAAATTTGTCACGAGGCCGGGATTTTCTTCCCTGGGAATTGAAGGGGACCCCGGTCTGCCAAACGAGCCCTTAGTGTCGCTCCGATCCATAATAAGTGTCGCTCATTTTGTATTAAGCTAGATGAACGACACTTATTATGGATCGAAGGGAGTACATACATACGAAGCCGTATTGAAAAATCTAAAAAGACTTTTTTTTTGAATTTTAAAAAAGGACTTATATTTGAAAACGGAGGGAGTGCATACATGTTCCGGCACGTACGTGATCATTCATTCATTCATTCATTGTTAACTCCATTTAAATTGGTATCATCTTTCCTTCTACAGCAACTGGCCTACCAGTACGCTAGCAAGGGGGCATGCCTTGCCCTTGTCGCGAGGAGGGAATGGAGCCTCCGGCAGGTCGCCGACCGCACCTTCGAGCTTGGCGCGCCGGATGTCATCATTCTTCCCGGCGACGTTGCAGACCCCAACGACTGCAACAGATTTGTTCAGGCCACGGTTGACCACTTCGGCCGATGTAAGTCACTCAATCTCTTCTCCTCTACACCTGACTAACTTGATTTTAACATACATATTTATTCCACCGGGGACTGATCTATTGGGGTACTCCTCCTTTAAAAAAAAACTGAGTTGTGTTGATTAATTGCAGTGGACCATCTGGTGTGCAACGCTGGCATTGCGAGCGTGGGTGCTTTTCAGGATATTCCTGATGTCACTAACTACACCTCACAACTCGTAAGTGGCATTCCATTCTGGTACAAGAAACAATCGTGATCCCGTGAATGTCGAATTCATATTCTGTTTCCAGGATGTAAACTTGTGGGGTGCAATTCAGTCCACTTTTGCCGCTCTTCCTCATCTAAAAAGAAGCCGAGGAAGAATCGTGGTCACCGCCTCTGCGACAGGATGGAATCCTGTTCCTCGGATGATTTTCTATAATGTAATCAACCTGGTTTATTTCATCATCTAAGTCAAGGTATAGGTTATGATTAGTTTTGAGTTATACTAGTGCTGATGTCTGTTTTCTTTCTGTTTTAGGCTGCAAATGCCGCATTGATAAACTTCTTCGAGACGCTGCGGGTGGAGCTTGGCAGTGAAGTTGGCATCACAATAGTGACGCCTGGGTGGATTGAGTCCGAGATGTCCAAAGGAAAGTTTCTCAAGGAACATGGCGGCATGGAGGTAGATCAAGAATATCGAGATGTGAGCACATATTTCCTACTCATGCTTTTCGACACTTTAGCTAATTTTTTGTTACAAAAAGAAACAATTCACTACCAAAAAACATGCCATAAAATAAATTGTGATCTCAAAATTATTTCTAGGCTCAAATTGGTCTCTTCCCAGTGGAGTACGCCAAGAACTGCGCCAGGGCCATGGTGCAAGCAGCTAGGCAAGGCGACCGTTACCTCACTGTGCCGGCATGGTTTGGAACAATGTACCTGTGGAGGGTGTTTGCGCCCGAGGTCGTCGAGTTCTTCTATCGCCTCATGTACATGCACGGCCATGGCACTGGCGACCAAACCGATGCGCCGAGCAAGAAGATGGCCCAGGGTGGCGGAAAGCAGATGTTGTACCCCATCTCACTGCACTCCTCCGACGTCAAGAACGACTAGAAGTTGCATGGATGCATTGCAAGCTACTTTGTTAATACCAAATAAGCTACTGCTAGTTAGTTTGAAATCTCGAATAAGCTGCGTGTAACACAACACTAGTAGTGTTGTGGTTGAGAAGTTGTTAGTACGTACTTGCTTTATGTGTGAACTAGTGTTGGTGTCTTCGGCCTCTGCATCACACACAACTAATTTTTTTTGAATATGCACGAGTGTGTGTATTATATAGAAATGAAGTATATATACTTGATGGTTTGAATGATATGCCCATGGTGAATGAGCGTTTGAAGGCGGCCATGTCATGGCGATGACGATGTGCCCCTTGTCCGTGCGGGCCTAAGTTCGTGGTCGGTCTCTGGTGATGGCCCCTTGCCTGGGGGCTGCTGCCGGCGGCTCCACGCTGTGGTGACGGTCGGAGGTTGCTTCCTTCGCCTGGCCGACGTCAAAGACGACCCCGATGGCGCTGAGGACTTCGACAATGAGCTGCTGCCTTTGTGTGTGTATTTGTTGGATAATTAGGTAATAATTTCATGATTAATTTTCAGAATATTAGACATGACTACAGCAACTACTGCCTTTGTGTGTGTATTTGTTGGATAATTAGGTAATAATTTCATGATTAATTTCAGAATATTAGACATGACTACAGCAACTACTAACATGTGAAATACAAATTTATTAGATGCATCAAACAACATGAACAGTAGCAGCAACATATACGGTAACACATTCATAGTAAACATGTAGTTAAATGTTTGCAAAGGAGGCAGACAAGTTCATCGCGGCGAGATCAGCGGTGAGGTTGTTGACGATGACGTTGGTGATGACGGGTCGAAGAAGACGACGCCTGCAGAGACGATATGCAACTCCGGCCGGAAGACGACCCGTGGTGGAAGCGATGAGCAGTCGCGTAGAACGCTTCCAAAAAACCTAATTCGCCCTCTCATGTATAGGATCACAAAGGCGACTGGTTCCGAAGACCTACTCTCTCAAACGTCGGTGCACGCCGACGCTCAGATGAAGCGCAAGGCACCAGGTGTGGAAAACGTAGATTGGTTCGTGCAACGCGGCACACGACAATATAACCTTAACGCGTACGAACGTGGGCCTGCCACGTCGCACACGTTTGAACGCGTCCGCAAAACTCATTTTTTCCAAGCAGAAAAAATATAGCCATCGTCTCGGCTCATTCCCGCAACCCGCGACGCGTCGTGTCGAGACGGACAGACGGACGGCAGCGGAGGAGGAGGAGTGCGCGTGAGAGAGCCTTCTGATTTCACAAGCACACTGATGAGGAGGTGACCCCACGACTCCTGCGTGTAAGGATACCTGATGCGTATGAAGACAGAAGGACCGCAAGGAGCACTGATGGCCCCACGGCTGGCCCTCTCAAAGCACCGACGTAGGAGTTTACGACTGATATGGAAGGCACGATTTGGCGCACAAGACAAGACTAGGGTTAGGAAACTGTCTCTGTAATCTAGGACGGACTCCCCGAGACCTAGCCTAGTATATAAAGGCTGGTAGGGGAGACGTCTCGATCATCCAATCTACAATCTACTATCCTAGTCTTGTGAGAACTCGCCTTGGCCTCCCTTGTAATCGGTTGTAACAGCCCAGTTTTCAGAAAAATAAAAAAATTTGTTTTCGGTGTGAATTGTTTGATTGTCTGATTTGTTTGCGGCGTTTGCATCCCCGATTTATCGGTCGGCGATTATTTCCCCCCCTCTTATCTCGTATCAGACGAAGACCGACCCTTGGCACCCTGACACTCGACCTTTGCGACACCGGGTTTCACCCGATCACCGTCGCCCAAAACCGCACGAGACCAGCCGCAGCCAACGGAACGAAAAATCCCGTTTAATAAGTAAACGAGTTATTTTTATAGCACGCCGGAAAGTGTTCTCGGAACGGTTCCAACGCGAGGTGAACGCCTCCGGCTCGACACACTGATCGCGCAGTTCGAAGTTTTATCCGAATCGGAGGTCCTGCGGACCCCCGGCGGTCAGAAACGTAAACACCGCGTGCGCGAGAGAAAAACCGGGGATGTTTTTGCAAACTGCCAGCCACCGGGGCTATATAAAGACCACCCCAGTCCCACCCCATTTCTAGGGTTTCCCTAGCACAAAATTTGCAGCCACCCCCCTCAATTTTGCACCAATTTTCGCCCCAACTCCCCAGATCTGAAAACCCTAATCCAGCAACATCCGGAGCCGTCGGATCTGAGATCCGAGGGCTCCAGGGCAGCCACGTGGCCCTCCAGCCTCCTCCCGGAGAAGCCAGGGTGCCCGGCCCCCGCAGGGCCGCCGCCAGGCCCGCCCGGACCCATCTGGCCGAGCTCGTCGCCGCCAGCCGTGGAGGCGCCGGCCGCCACCCACTCCGGCAGGCCGCAGCGCCGCCGCGCCCCTCACCTCCTCGCCTCCCTGTTCCTCGCGCCCCTCCTCTCCTCACTCACCTCCTCCCCCTCTTCTCTGCAGGTCCGCCGCCGCCGTGACTGGCCGACGAGGCCGTGCACCGCCACGCCATGGATCCCGAGCACGAGCTCGCTGACCTCCTCCTGCTTGACGTTGCGCCGCCCAAGGCCCCGCCTGCGACGGGATCTAGCGCTGCCGCAGCCGTCTCACTTGCTCCGGCCGACCCCTGTGCCTCGACGCCTCGCCGGTGCACCACGGCGCCGCCGCCGGTGACCTGGACGCACGGGACGAGCCAGCCGGCTGCCTCCCCTCCAGCCAGGGTGGGCCGGCCCAGCTCCCACGCCCCAGCGGCCCACCTCAGCCGCGGCCCAGTGGCCACGTGGCCCAGCGCAGCCCAGCCAGGCCGGCCTCACCAGGCCAATGGGCCGAGCCCATGGGTGAGGCCTGGCTCCCTTTTTTTCTGTTTGTTTTTCTTTTCTTTTCTTTTTCCAGTTATTTTGCTAAGACTTTCCGTTTCGCGTTGTAATTTGCGACTAATCCGTAGCTCCAATGAACGTGCCCCAAAACGAAAGTTGCTCAGTTTTGCGTGCTCTAGCATTCGTATGTAGAAAGTTTTTCCGTTTGAGGCCGTCTAGATAGTTTAATTCTGCGTTGAAGTGGGCATCAGGCCGTTAATTTCTTTTTCTTTTCTGTTAAGTGTTGCTGTTATTATTTTATTGCAACTTCGGGTGACGGTTGCTTCGCAACAGTACGTCGGAATTGAGTGATTCCAATTGCATATTGTTAAGCATCATGTCTATTTTCATTATATGTATTGCTATGTCATGTTGCTGCACTGTTGCATATAGATTTACCCCTGTTTATACAGCTTGTGCCCGTAACTTGTTTTGCTTGTATCTTTTTAACCGTAACTCCGTTTGGAGTGTTCTTTATATGTAACTTGACTAGAATTTCATGTAGATTGTGTTTATGATGTTCGTGCTTGCTAAATAAAATAATAAAATATTGTTTAGGTGAAAACAGTAGCAATTTCCATTTTATCGTGGGGTCCGTAATAGTTTGCAATGTCTAGGATTTCACCCCACTTAAACTGATTAGCTTAGGTAGTTTATTTTTGCTTCACCTCTTTCCATGCTTGTGTGACATGCCATGCTTGAGTGAGATGCCATGTTAACAACCTTTGTTGATCACCTGTAGCTAAACAACTTGAACCACCGTAAATGTGTAGTATCGTCGTGTGTGACGAGTACTCCACTTAACCTGTTAGTAACCGCTCTCGACGGTAGGTGCGATGTATCGTGTTGCCTCCTTGTTGATGCTTGCTCGTGTTTGCTTCGTAGTAATAGATGCTTGCTCGTTGATTGCTTTCCAGTGTTTACCCTCTTGTGTGCTTCCGTGGGTACCTCTCGGAGACGATGCGAGCTTGCGATCAACTACACCTTCGGAACCCGACTTATCAACAGGCAAGGACTATGCATTACTTATGATCCATTCTATTTCAACCAGCGGTTTGCATGCTAGTCTAGGTTAGGTTCGATGTTTGATCCTACCACATGTTTATAGCCTCTTTCAAACCGATACAGCCATGTCCCTTCCCAGCAAACCTTGTACTGCCATGTTACTATTGCTCGTTGCTCAGCCCCTGCTTAGTATGCATGCTTAGGATGCTACACTGTTACTCTGTTACTCCTTGGTTTGGGATATCACATCATTATTATTTATTGTTGTTGATGATATGATTATTATAATGTTGACTATATTCGACGAAGGATGGAAGGTCTAGGCTATCCCGCCCCGACGCTTTGTTCCATTCGAGTCACCTAGGACCCGAGTTCCGGGTATTGGTTTTAAGACTGAGCGTGCCTAACCGCGTGTGGGATTTTATGGGGTCCCCTTTTCTTACCAACCTTGCTTCAAACATTTCCAGTGGTGGCCCAAGCTGATTTACCATTTGAAACCGTGTGTGTGCTGGTCGGCCGCCAGTATTTTTCCAACCAACCCGGACCAGTGAGGACATAGTTCCCTTGCTGGCCCACCTTGTTCGGCTAAGGACCCGGTTTCCCATGTGTGATTAACCGGCTATCCAAACACGAGACAGACGGTAGAGACCAGATCGAGAGCGCGGCCGGCTCCTGAGCTGGATGTTGACTCACCGGGGGCCACCCGGATTTGTTCGTTGTTAGTTAGAGGGACCTGTCATTTCGGATCTCTTGGAACTAAATCATAAAATGGTTGCCTGTGATGGGTAGCAACTGAGAGATATGGATGTCCGATCGGAGCCTCGTAATGGGAAGTTGGTACACCCCTGCAGGGTTAAATCTTTTCGAGAAGCCGTGTCCACGGTTATGGACGACTTGAGACCTACTCCTTGTTCATAGACAACAACAGCTGAGATAATTTTAACATAACTTGATCAACGTGTGTGTGTGCCTTGACTGCTTCTTCTTCGTCGAGATGCGAAGAGGAGGACAAGGATAGGATAGGTTTTATGATTGCGTAAGTAGTTGAATAGCATGACTTGTTGGAGGCGATTCCTCATCGAATGCTTGGCTTCTTACCTTACTCTGTAGATCGTTAGCCACTTCATAAATGCTAGTGCGGCAGCAACCTCACCACTTACCCCTTCCTTACCGTAAACTACTAGTTGTCCTAGAATGACGACTGATGAAGTCCTTGCTGGGTCAGATGACCACTACAGTTGGATGCTGAGTACCTCTGTACTCATGATACTACCCCCAAACTCTTTTCAGGGTTCTTGATCGACAACAGGTATGATGATCGATGTTTCACGTGGAGACTCGACGACGACTAGTTAGGCGGATCCCGGCGGAGGGCCTGGACCCGTGTGATTATGGGGATCGATATTTTTCTTTTGCTAGTAGGCATTTGCTTGTAGTCTGTACTCAGACATGTATCTTCCGCTGTTGTATTGTATTTGAGGCAGTTGTATGCCTTGCTTGCAGCGTATTGTCTCGATTCCGATCTCAGGTTTGGGAAATCCAGTAGTACCTTTCGTTCTTCCGACTTTGGTTTACATCTTGGTCATCCGTTGACCTCATTCCTCTTGCCCAGTATCCTCATGATTTGAATGAGAGTACTTCCCTTGATCGTCGCCTTGAACTGTCGCTCTTCCTCTTGACACTGACGGTTTCGTTTTTCCGACGTTACCGTCTCTCTGCGGAAATTTATCTCGATGGAGTTCGACGTCGACATGGAGCAGAGTTACTTGTTGGTGGTGTTGAAGATTGTCGACTCTCTTTTTCTCCCCTCCCCTCGCGCGGATCGTCCTGGATCTCGGGACGAGATCCCTTGTTGGTGGTGTTGTATTGTAACAGCCCAGTTTTCAGAAAAATTACAAAATTTGTTTCGGTGTGAATTGTTTGATTGTCTGATTTGTTTGCGGTGTTTGCATCCCCGATTTATCGGTCGGCGATTATTTTTCCCCCTCTTATCTCGTATCGGACGAAGACCGACCCTTGCCACCCTGACGCTCGACCTTTGCGACACCGGGTTTCACCCGATCACCGTCGCCCAAAACCGCACGAGACCAGCCGCAGCCAACGGAACGAAAAACCCCGTTTAATAAGTAAACGGGTTATTTTTATAGCGTGCCGGAAAGTGTTCTCGGAATGGTTCCAACGCGAGGTGAGCGCCTCCTGCTCGACACGCTGATCGCGTAGTTCGAAGTTTTACCCGAATCGGAGGTCCTGCGGACCCCCGACGATCAGAAACATAAACACCGCGTGCGCGAGAGAAAAACCGGGGATGTTTTTGCAAACTGCCAGCCACCGGGGCTATATAAAGACCACCACACTCCCACCCCATTTCTAGGGTTTCCCTAGCACAAAATTTGCAGCCACCCCCCTCAATTTTGCCCCAATTTTTGCCCCAACTCCCCAGATCTAAAAACCCTAATCCAGCCACCTCCGGAGCTGTCGGATCTGAGATCCGAGGGCTCCAGGGCATCCACGTGGCCCTCCAGCCTCCTTCCGCAGCAGCCAGGGTGCCCGGGCCCCGCAGGGCCGCCGCCAGGCCCGCCCGGACCCATCTGGCCGAGCTCGTCGCCGCCAGCCGTGGAGGCGCCGGCCGCCACCCACTCCGGCAGGCCGCAGCGCCGCCGCGCCCCTCACCTCCTCGCCTCCCTGTTCCTCGCGCCCCTCATCTCCTCACTCACCTCCTCCCCCTCTTCCCTGCAGGTCCGCCGCCGCCGTGACTGGCCGACGAGGCCGTGCACCGCCGCGCCATGGATCCCGAGAACGAGCTCGCTGACCTCCTCCTGCTTGACGTTGCGCCGCCCAAGGCTCCGCCTGCGACGGGATCTGGCGCTGCCGCAGCCGTCTCGCCTGCTTCGGCCGACCCATGTGCCTCGACGCCTCGCCGGTGCACCACGGCGCCGCCGCCGGTGACCTGGACGCACGGGACGAGCCAGTCGGCTGGCTCCCCTCCAGCCATGGTGGGCCGGCCCAGCTCCCACGCCCCAGCGGCCCACCTCAACCGCGGCCCAGTGGCCACGTGGCCCAACATAGCCCAGCCAGGCCGGCTTCTCAAGGCCAGTGGGCCGAGCCCATGGGTGAGGCCTGGCTCCCTTTTTTCTGTTTGTTTTTCTTTTCTTTTCTTTTTCCATTTTTTCTGCTAAGTCTGGAAATAACTGCTGCTTTTTCCGTTTCACGTTGTAATTTGCGACTAATCCGTAGCTCCGATGAACGTGCCCCCAAAACGAAAGTTGCTCAGTTTTGCGTGCTCTAGCATTCGTATGTAGAAAGTTTTTCCGTTTGAGGCCGTCTAGATAGTTTAATTCTGCGTTGAAGTGGGCATCAGGCCGTTAATTGCTTTTTCTTTTCTGTTAAGTGCTGCTGTTATTATTTTATTGCAACTTCGGGCGACGGAAGCAACCGTACGTCAGAATTGAGTGATTCCAATTGCATATTGTTAAGCATCATGTCTACTTTCATTATATGTATTTCTATGTCATGTTGCTGCACTGTTGCATATAGATTTACCCCTGTTTATACAGCTTGTGCCCGTAACTTGTTTTGCTTGTATCTTTTTAACCGTAACTCCGTTTGGGGTGTTCTTTATATGTAACTTGACTAGAATTGCATGTAGATTGTGTTTATGCTGTTCTTTCTTGCTAAATAAAATAATAAAATATTATTTAGATGAAAACAGTACCAATTTCCATTTTATCGTGGGGTCCGTAATAGTTTGCAATGTCTAGTATTTCACCCCAATTAAACTGACTAGCTTAGGTAGTTTATTTTTGCTTCACCTTTTTCCATGCTTGTGTGACATGCCATGCTTGAGTGAGATGCCATGTTAACAACCTTTGTTGATCACCTGTAGCTAAACAACTTGAACCACCGTAAATGTGCGGTATCGTCGTGTGTGACGAGTACTCCACTTAACCTGTTACCGCTCTCGACGGTAGGTGCGATGTATCGTGTTGCCTCCTTGTTGATGCTTGCTCGTGTTTGCTTCATAGTAATACTTGCTTGCTCGTTGATTGCTTTCCAGTGTTTACCCTCTTGTGTCCTTCCGCGGGTACCCCTCGGAGACGATGCGAGCTTGCGATCAACTACACCTTCGGAACCCGACTTATCAACAGGCAAGGACTATGCATTACTTATGAACCATTCTATTTCAACCAGCGGTTTGCATGCTAGTCTAGGTTAGGTTCGATGTTTGATCCTACCACATGTTTATAACCTCTTTCAAACCGATACAGTCATGTCCCTTCCCAGCAAACCTTGTACTGCTATGTTACTATTGCTCGTTGCTCAGCCCCTGCTTAGTATGCATGCTTAGGATGCTACGATGTTACTCTGTTACTCCTTGGTTTGGGATATCACATCATTATTATTTATTGTTGTTGATGATATGATTATTATAATGTTGACTATATTCGACGAAGGATGGAAGGTCTAGGCTATCCCATCCCGACGCTTTGTTCCAGTCGAGTCACCTAGGACCCGAGTTCGGGTATTGGTTGTAAGACTGAGCGTGCCTAACCGCGTGTGGGATTTTATGGGGCCCCTTTTCTTACCTACCTAGCTTCAAACATTTTCAGTGGTGGCCCAAGCTGATTTACCATTTGAAACCGTGTGTGTGCTGGTCGGCCGCCAGTATTTTTCCAACCAACCCGGACGAGTGAGGACATAGTTCCCTTGCTGGCCCACCTTGTTCGGCTGAGGACCCGGTTTCCTATGTGTGATTAACTGGCTATCCAAACCCGAGACAGACGGTAGAGACCAGATCGAGAGCGCGGCCGGCTCCTGAGCTGGATGTCGACTCACCGGGGTCCACCCAGATTTGTTCGTTGTTAGTTAGAGGGACCTGTCGTTTCGGATCTCTTGGAACTAAATCATAAAATGGTTGCCTGGGATGGGTAGCAACTGAGAGAGATGGACGTGCGTGGGGAGCCTCGTAATGGGCAGTTGGTACACCCCTGCAGGGTTAAATCTTTTCGAGAAGCCGTGTCCACAGTTATGGACGACTTGAGACCTACTCCTTGTTCATAGACAACAACAGCTGAGATAATTTTAACATAACTTGATCAACGTGTGTGTGTACCTTGACTTCTTCTTCTTCGTCAGGATGCGAAGAGGAGGACAAGGATAGGATAGGTGTTATGATTGCGTAAGTAGTTGAATAGCATGACTTGTTGGAGGCGATTCCTCATCGAATGCTTGGCTTCTTACCTTACTCTCTAGATCGTTAGCCACTTCATAAATGCTAGTGCGACAGCAACCTCACCACTTACCCCTTCTTTACCGTAAACTACTAGTTGTCCTTGAATGACGAGGGATGAAGTCCTTGCTGGGTCAGATGACCACTACAGTTGGATGCTGAGTAACTCTGTACTCATGATACTACCCCCAAACTCTTTTCAGGGTTCTTGATCGACAACAGGTATGATGATCGACGTTTCACGTGGAGACTCGATGACGACTAGTTAGGCGGATCCCGGCGGAGGGCCTGGACCCGTGTGATTATGGGGATCGATGTTTTTCTTTTGCCAGTAGGCATTTGCTTGTAGTCTGTACTCAGACATGTATCTTCCGCTGTTGTATTGTATTTGAGGCAGTTGTATGCCGATTGTATGAGATGTTGTATCCTTGTATCTGTAATGTTGTGATATCATGTTGGAAATCCTGGGCATATGGCTATGTCATATGTCACGGTGGGACCGATATGTGCTTCGTCCCCGGACCTGGATTGAAACATCTAGATCTAGAACAGTACCGCATATCGGGCCTTACATCGCCCCTCACGCAATAATATCGAGCAGGAAGTGCTTCTCCTGTTAGCCGACGTGTATCGTCCAACCTGTTCCTTCTCTATGATAAACCCAGGGTCCCTGGCCATGGGATTTGCCGAGGCTGATCCTTGTCAATTGGCGCCGTCTGTGGGAACTACATAGGTTGGAATCACGATATCAGCGGTCCCGTCTTCAGCAAGCCATGACTCGAGGGCTAGAGCCAGATCTAACCCGCTCGAGAAGTTCAAGTTCACCACAAGCATCTTCATCGCCCCTCCAAGATCACCTAATCCACAGCCGAATCAAGCCCAACATCTCGACAACCGCCAGATCCACCGCTGACGGAAAAAAACTCGACGACCCAGAAGGCAAGCACGAGGACTCCACGCGGGAATACCACTCGAAGAGTCGCAACGCGCGACAGAAGGTTCGCCGGCCACTCGACGACCCGCCGCCACCTGGACTCCCGCCGCGCGACAAGACAGCGACTCCGAAACCCAGGCCGGTGAGTACTATGACCCAAATCGAAGAACAAATGAATTCTCCAACTTCATCCGGAACCATTCGCTCAGCGATGGGATAGAGCTCGACCCAAGATTCCACGACCGTTCAGAAGACCACCCGCAGATTTTCCAAGTCTCAAGGAGAAAAGGCACGCTGGCTCCAGTAAGCTCACAGCTAGAGAGCAACTGGAAGGACCTTGCACGATCCACTGTTTCGAAGACGGGTGGCGACGCCTCAGAGCAAGCCACACCCTAGGAGATTGTCTCTTATTCACCGAACTCTCCAACAGCCTCAAGGAGGAAAAGCAGCATGAAGCTAAGCGCACCCGAAGAAGCGCGCAGTCACCGGCACCAAGCACAGAAATGCAATACCCTACGTCCCGTGGACGAGCCTGCATGATCCAAGAAGGAAGACCCTCAAAAGAAAAGCAGGACGCTTACACCCTGCAGACCCGAGCAGCCGAGGGCCTAAAAACCGCAGAATCTATCAACTATGTGGCGCAGAGACCAACATCACCTTTTCTCAATGCGAACACCCGCCCGCAGTCCCAAGGCCGGGACATGCACCCCTGGTTCTTGACGCCCAGATTGGAGGTTACGACATGGACAGAGTCTTCATGGAAGGAGGCATCAGGCTAAACATAATCTTCACCAGCACCCTACACAAGATGTTGATCCCACGATCAGTTTGGAAGAAGTCAGACACCACAATATATGGCGTAGTTCCAGGCGAAGTAGCCACCTCCATCGGAACAATCGAGCTCGACGTCATCTTTGGCAGCAAGCGCAACTTCGCAAGACAAGTCCTCGAGTTCGAAGTGCTCGACTGGCCGTCGCAGTACCACGCCATACTCGGGCGACCAGCGTTCGCGTAATTCATGGCGGTCCCCGCACTACGCATATATAAAACTCAAGATGCCAGGACCCGCAGGAGTCATGTAAGGCCCGATATGCGGTACTGTTTCAGATTCGGACGTTTCCGCCCGAACCCGAGGACGAAGCACATATCGGTCCCACCGCGACATATGACAAAGCCATATGCCCCGGATTTCCAACATGATATCACAACATTACAGATACAAGGATACAACATCTCATACAATCGGCATACAACTGCCTTAAATACAATACAACAGCGGAATATACATGTCTGAGTACAGACTACAACAAATGCCTAGTGGCAAAGAGAAAAACAACGATCCCATAACCACACGGGTCCAGGCCGTCCGCCGGGATCCGCCTAACTAGTCGTCGTCGAGCCTCCACGTGAAACGTCGATCACCATACCTGTTGTCGATCAGAACCCTGAAAAGAGTTTGGGGGTAGTATCATGAGTACAGAGGTACTCAGCATCCAACTGTAGTGGTCATCTGACCCAACAAGGACTTCATCACTCGTCATTCTAGGACAACTAGTAGTTTACGGTAAGGAAGGGGTAAGTGGTGAGGTTGCTGCCGCACTAGCATTTATGAAGTGGCTAACGATCTAGAGAGTAAGATAAGAAGCCAAGCATTCGATGAGGAATCGCCTCCAACAAGTCTTGCTATCAGCTACTACGCAAACATACACCTATCCTATCCTTGTCCTCCTCTTCGCATCCCGACGAAGAAGAAGCAGTCAAGGCACACGCACACGTTGATCAAGTTGTATTAAGATTATCTCAATTGTTGTTGTCTATGAACAAGGAGTAGGTCTCAAGTCGTCCATAACCGTGGACACGGCTTCTCGAAAAGATTTAACCCTGCAGGGGTGTACCAACTGCCCATTACGAGGCTCCGCACGCACGTCCATCACTCTCAGTTGCTACCCATTATAGGCAACCATTTTATGATTTAGTTCCAAGAGATCCGAAACGACAGGTCCCTCTAGCTAACGACGAACAAATCCGGGTGGCCCCCGGGGAGTCGACACCCAATCCAAAAGCCGGCCACGCTCTCGGATCGGACTCTTCCGTATGACGCAGGTCGGATTACCGGTTAGTTCTCTTATGAGACCGGGTCCTAGCTGATCAGGTGGACCAACAGAGAAACCATGTCTCCACTGGCCCAAGTTGTTTTAAAACAATATCTGCCAGGAGCGACCCAACAGACACACACACGATTTTCAAATGGTAAATCAGCTTGGGCCACCACTAGAAATGTTTGAAGCTAGGTAGGTAAGAGAAGGGGACCCCATAAAATCCCACACGCGGTTAGGCACGCTCAGTCTTAAAACCAATACCCGGAACTCGGGGCCTAGGTGACTCGAATGGAACAAAGCGTCGGGGCGGGATAGCCTAGACCTTCCATCCTTCGTCGAATATAGTCAACATTATAATAATAATCATATCATCAACAATAATAATATAATCAGGTGATATCCCAACCCAAAGAGTAACAGGGTAACATCGTAGCATCCTAAACATGCATACTAAGCAGGGGCTGAGCAACGAGCAACAGTAACATAGCAGTACAAGGTTTGCTGGGAAGGGACATGGCTGTATCGGTTTAAAAGAGGCTGTAAACATGTGGTAGGATCAAACATCAAACCTAACCTAGACTAGCATGCAAACCGCTGGTTGAAATAGAATGGATCATAAGTAATGCAAGTCCTTGCCTGTTGATAAGTCGGGTTCCGAAGGTGTAGTTGATCGCAAGCTCGCATCGTCTCCGAGAGGTACCCGCGGGAGCACACAAGAAGTAAACACTGGAAAGCAATCAACGAGCAAGCATCTATTACTACGAGGCAAACACGAGCAAGCATCAACAAGAAGCAACACGAGACATCGCACCTACCGTCGAGAGCGGTTACTAACAATTTAAGTGGAGTACTCGTCACACACGACGATACCGCACGTTTACGGTGGTTCGAGTTGTTTAGCTACAGGTGATCAAACAACGGTTATTAACATAGCAACTCAAGCAAGCATGGCATTGCACACAAACATGTCAAGAGGTGAAGCACAAAGTAAATTATCTATGCTAGACAATTTAAGTGAGGCACAATCCTATACATGGCATAACACTAAGTGCCGCACGACAATTAAAAGATTTGGTACTGTTCTGTCCTAAACCATATTTTATCTTGGTTAACAACAGAAAACAATAGCATAAACACAAAGAACACGAAAAACTAATCAAGTTACATATAAAGAACACCCCAAACGGAGTTACGGTTAAAAAGATACAAGCAAAACAATTTATGCACACATGCTGTATAAACAGGGGTAAATCTATATGCAAAAGTGCAGCAACATGACGTAGCAATACATGGGATGAAAGTAGACATCATGCTTAACAATATGCAATTGGAATCACTCAATTCCGATGAACGGTTGCGAAGCAACCGTCATCCGAAGTTGCAACAAAATAACAGTTTCAGCAATAGCAGCACAATAACATCAGGATAGCTACTTTGGAGCAAAATATAAACATGATGCAGCAGGCAAATATGGCATGTGATTGCATGAAACTGAAGTAGAAACATTGCTTAACGCAACGCAAAAGGAATCAATGCAATAGGCCTCATGGATTTGTTACAATCATCATGCAAAGTTGCAACAAAATAATAACAGCAGCATCTAAACAGGAAAAGTAGCAGTTTAACGGCCTGATGCCCTGTTTGAACAGAAAAAACTATATCTAAACAACCTCAAAACAATTAACTCACAAAAGACGGATTAAAGTACACACAATTCTAAGCAGTTTTCGTTTTGGGGCACGTTCATCGGATCTACGGTTTAACGGGAAATAACGTTGCAAAATTGAATCAGCAGCAAAATTTAGTTCCAGACTTAGTAAAAAAAAACAGACTTAACAGAAAAATAAATAAAAAGAAAAAAAAAACGCTTGGGCTCACCCCAGCTAGGCTCGGCCCAACAAGCCAGAGGAGGCCGGCGGCTGGCTGGGCCTGGGAGGCGGCTCTGGGCCGGCCCAGGTCGTGTCCCACGTGGGCGTTGGAGGGGCTGGAGCCGCTCGGCTCGCTCCTCGTCCCGATCGGAGGCTGGCCGCGGCGGCGGCTGTCGCCGGCTCCGGTGAGGGCAGCTAGGCGGCGGAGGAGGCCGCCGTGGGGCGCGGCGTAGGGGCGGATCCGGGGCGGCGGCGCCTGATCCCGCAGTTGGCTGGGCGAGACGAGCTCCACGGGGCGCGGCTCGAGCTCGGGCCATGGCTTCCATGGCGCGCGGCGGCGCCGGCTGTCCTTGTTCCTGCAGGCGAGGGAGGAGAGGGTGAGGCGAGACGGAGGGGAGGAGGAAGGACGCGGGGAGGAGAGGAGGTGGCCGGGCTCGCTGCTGGTCGCCGGCGGCGGAGGGGCGGCCTGCCGGAGGCGGCGGCCTCCATGGCTGCACGGGGAGGAGCTCGGGTGAGGTGGCTTCCCGGATGGGCCTGGCGGGCCCGGCGGCGGCCCTGCGGGGCCCGGGGCGCGGTGGAGCTGGCCAGCTCCGGTTGGGGTGACGTGGAGGCTTCTCAGCCCCAGATCTGAAGATCTGACGGCTGGGAGCTCCTGGGGGCTAGGGTTTCGGTTTGGAGGGGTTTTTTTTTGCAGATCTGGAGGTTTGTGAGGGGGGTGGCTGCAAATTTCCAGAGGGGAAACCCTAGAAGGCCTAGGGAAGTGTGGTGGTCTTTATATAGGCAGGTTGGCTGGTCTGTTGACGCAAACGCCCTCGGTACCCCTCTCGCGTGTCCGGTGATCGCGTTCGTGACTGCCGAAGTTGCATACGGACTCCGATTCCGATGAAATCTCGAACCACGCGCTCAGCGTGTCGAGCTCTTCGATCGTACCTCACTGCGGTGACGTTCCGACAACATTTTTCGGCGCCCCATAAAAATATCCCGTTTAATTATTAAACGGGGTTTTTTCGTTCCGTTGGCTGTGGCTGGTCTCGTGCGGTTTTTGCGACGGGGATCGGGTGAAACCCGGTGTCGCAAAGGTCGAGTGTCAGGGTGGCAAGGGTCGGTCTCCGTCCGATACGAGAATACGGGGAGAAAAATAATCGCCGATCGATAAATCGGGGATGCAAACACCGCAAACAAATCAGGCAATCAATCAATTCACACCGAAAACAAAATTTTTAATTTTTGTGAAATCTGGGCTGTTACAAGTCATCACAGTCAATGGAAGCTTCACCAAATCAGACCAGTGCGATCGCGACTTCCACAAAGTCTCCGGCACGTTTGGAGCCCAACAACAACTCAAAGAAATAGCCATGGTGACGGATAAAAGCATTTTTTCCACTAGCAACCCGAAGCGAGTCAAAATAATTCGGCCGCGATTTCACCGTCGACAGTGACACAATCACCCACCAAGTTCACCCAACGGACCCAGAAAAGACGGTCCGCGTATACGCCCACTTCCCAGAAGAACAAGCAGCCGCCCTCATAGCCTTCCTTCGCGAAGAGTGGAAAATCTTCGCCTGGTGCCCAGCCAACATGCCCGGAATACCGCGAGAATTTGTAGAACACGCGCTCTGTATCAAGCCAAACACTAAGCTAGTAAAGCAGGCGCTGCGAAAATTCTCAGAACCCAAACGCAGAGCAATCGGAGAAGAAATCAACCGACTACTCGACGCACAATTCATCCGGGAGACGAAGAAAGCAACCTGGATTGCAAACCCAGTCTTGATCCCTAAAAAGACACCGACGTACTGAGGATGTGCGTCGACTACGGTCCTATCAACAAGCATTGCCCGAAAGACCACTTCCCCCTGCCAAGAATCGACCAGATAATCGACTCTACAGCAGGATGCGACCTCCTATCCTTCCTCGATGCATACTCAGAATACAATCAGATCAGGATGAAGGAAGAAGATGAAGAACACACCTCGTTCATTACCCCCTACGGCGTATTCCGCTACAAAACAATGCCCTTTGGTCTAAAAAATGCTGGAGCTACGTACCAACGAATGATGCAAGTATGTTTGAGAGACCAAATTGGTAGAAACATCCAGGTCTACGTAGACAACATTGTCATCAAAACCTACGGCGGAAGCACGCTACTCGACGACCTCCGCGAAACATTCACGACCCTCAACAAGTACATAATCAAGCTCAACCCAAAAAAGTGAGTGTTCGGCGTCCTAGCCGGAAAACTACTCGGGTACATGGTTTCCGCCCGAGGAATCGAAGCAAACCCCAAAAAGGTCCAAGCAATCGTCAAGATGCAAGAACCAACCAACATCAAAGGCGTGCAGCAGCTCACAGGAAGACTCGCAGCACTGAGCCGTTGATACGTCCCAAACGTATCTATAATTTCTGCTTGCTCCATGCATGTTTTGTGTGACTTTGCCATGCGTTGTTGAAGACCTTGCACAAAGGATTTTCAAATGTACATAACATATCATTTCAGTGACTAGAAGCTCACTAGATAGTATGAAGAATTAATGATATTTTATATATTAACATCCATAATTAATATGTCAATGTCGATAGTGCATAGGAGACACAATATGATAAAATGAATGATCTCATATGTTAAATCAACTATGTTTCATTACAAAGACCATTATACAAATACTACACGAGGTCACACTTTCCGGTATTAGCCCACTTCTTGACCTTCCAATCAACTCTAAAGTTTGAAACATTGATCAAAAAACAACATTCTAATTTTCTTGTAGGAGCTCCTTTCTTAACCTTTCCATCAATATATGAGCCATGCACCATCAATTTATCTTTGATCTACAGCAACAACAATATCAGATGAGCAACTTATAGTTGAGAAAAATAGGTTAGTAGAGAAGTAAATAATTAAAGGACCATGATACAAATGTGATTAAACAATATTTGGATTTATATATAGACGAGGGGATAATTAATGATTTGAATACAAAAACGCCATCAACATGAATTTAGTCAGCAACATTGCAGATTGTGCGACCTATCTGTGCACTTTTTTTGCATTTTAGATGAACTCAAAACTGCATGTCAGAACACCGAGAACCTTTGACCAATCAGATGTGGCTATTCATTGTGAACAACCATCATCTTAGATTTAATACTAAAAATTATCCAGGCATTATATTATATTATATTAATATTGTAATGAATTCAGCAACCGAATAATGTCAACTAGGTAACCAACAATATCGACTTTTCATTTTCCAGGGGTCAATTAGCTTTACATCACATTATTTCCCTACTATTCATGCTTGGGATGATTCATTAGTCATGCTAGCTATAGTGTATTAGCAAAAATCTCGGTGCTAACAACATGAAAATCTTTAAATAATCACGTAAAACTGCACGGTTACCTGAGAACTACAAAGTCACACATTATAATTTCCTAATCCATGAATAAAATTCTTGGAACCTGCAGAAGTAACACAAAAAAAAGACCGTCAGATTTCAGAAAATTATCAACTCATGCATAGAAACAAGATGTCATATGTACATGCATCAGCCATTCAAATACAAGCCCATCAAAGCATGTTGCGAAATTTGCATTTCAACATGAGTTTTGTCTTAAACTTAACTGGTTGTTTCATGTCTTATAGGGCAACATTATACATAATGTCAAACAACTTTCATGTCGACATCGCTATTAACTAAACTGAAACCCCAACCAGATCAATGTTGAATGTAAGTTAATTATAACCATCATGTAGTAACAAGGTTAGTCCTGCTCTTCATCACCATGAAATTATTGTCACTTATTGAGAAAACATGCATGCCATAGAAACACGTGAGCACAATATTTTGAAAGGGAGAGAGTTGTTGTGATCATTCTTTATATGCTTCATATGCCATAGAAACACGTAACACTTCTCTTTTTTGAATTTTCTATGCAAAAAGCGGTTGTGAACATTATTCACATGCTTCTTGGAGGCCTATGCTCAATGACTAGAATAATCTCCCTCACATTTGTAAGTAAACTATAAATCTCTATCATATCTATCATTTTCTGAACTTTTACTGCAAGCACTTTACTCAAAAACTAATATGATATAATGCAAGAGAGGCCGGGAAGAAATAAGAAGAACCAATCCCCATGAAACTACCTAGTGTATAGTGCATCAGAAGCAGAAGAAATCAATGAGCATGTATGTGAATTAATTCAGCAAAAGAAAGAAAGCAAGGTTCACCTCGATCGACCTTGACGTATCTGAATGCGTGCCGCAGCGCACCCTTGCACGACACCAAAAGATACAGAGGTGGGTACTGAGAGGTTAACGCTAAGTGGGGAAGGTGGGAGTTTCAACCAAACATGGAATCATGTTATCCTCGTTGTTGGCTATGTGTTGCAATAGATGGGTTCCTGTTGTAGTGGAAGAGCTCGTAAATGCCATCAATCTCCTAGAGCACACTCCTTATCTCGATGATGATGGTACGCCGATGCCTGCGCTCTCGCTGAGTGAGCTCCTCTCACTACTAGGGAAATAGCTATACATGGAAAACTTATTAATGACGCATTTTATATGTAATGCGCCACTATGTTGTAAGGGGTGGCGCACTGGTAAAAAATGCGCCACCTATAAGCCTTATAGGTGGCGCATTTTTAAAAATGCACCACCCCTAAGAATGGGCCAGCCCAGGATCCCCTTATACGTGGCGCATTTGGATAAATGCGCCACCCATAAGAATCTTATAGGTGGCGCATTTTGGAAATGCGCCACCCCTAAGAGCTTATGGGTGGCGCATTCTGGAAATGCGCCACCCCTAAAAAATTATTAGTGGCGCATCCAGAATGCGCCACCCATAAGCTCTTAAGGGTGGCGCATCTTGCATATGCGCCACTACTAAGCAAAAATTGTGCGGGAAAATTCCCAATTACACCCCCCCGTGGACCGCCTTTTCTATTTGAAAATTTTTAGAAGAAAATGATAGAAATGTCAAAAAAATAAAAGAAAATAAGTTTTCCATATGATATGTGGTCTAGTTGTTAGGAAAATTTACAAATATGAATTTTGACTATTTTTGCAAAATCTCTCGAGAATTTTGTAAAATTGGCATAACTTTTGCATACGACCTTCGATGAAAAAGTTTTTTATATGAAAAATCATCTACTCGAAAAGTTATATCCAAATTCAACGGGGTGTAACTCGTTGAACATATTTAGAATCCTCAAAATCCTAACAGAAAAAAAGTTACGGGTATTTGAAGATCTGAAGACAGGAAAAATGGAAAAAAATTGAACTTAGTAGTGGCGCATTTCACAAAATGCGCCACTAGTAACAAAAAAATTTGAATTTTTTAAATTTTTTTAATTGAAAATAGGCTAGAGGACCAATCGGTAAGTTCAAAAAGTTGATAATTTTAGATGGTAACATTAAAAATTTTAAAAAATTAAAATTAAAAAAAGTTCAATTTTTTTTAAAAGTTAAAAATATGGTAATGGTCCCATCGTGAAAGTTTCAAAAAAATGTTGAAAATTTTAACACACCCAGGAACATTAACAAGGTCCTAGACATCAACATGGTTTAATAGGATTTATATGTTAGATATATCAACAAGTGCCCGGTAGGTGAAATGGAGTGAGAGTTGAATAGAACCGAGAAGTTAAGTGTGCTGGGGCTGGAGTAGTGCTAGGATGGGTGACCCTTGGGGAAGTTTGACCTGAGATTAAGCATAGTGACCGGGCATTAAGCATACTAACCTGAGATTAAGGAAAAATAACAAAAAATAACAAAAAAATTGTTTTCCAGATCCAGATTCAAAATTTAAAATTTTAAAAAATTAATAGTGGCACATTCTGAGATGCGCCACGCCTAAGGGCCTTAGGGGTGGCGCATCCAGAATGCACCACCTATAAGCCCTTATTAGTGGCTTGTAGTTAGTGGCGCATTCATAATGCGCCACTAAATAGAAAAAAAGGACGCCACTAAAAGGGCATTCCCTAGTAGTGTCTACACCAGCAGTGAGGATGGAACTCATGCTCCGCCTGCTCGTCGGCGGTCTTCTACCTCCACTTCCGAGCTATATGTCCGCACTTACGAGAGTGAGGGTTCGTCCGACGAGCAATCGGAGGATACCGCACAAGACCCTCCGATTACCCCCTCAGCCAGAAGCCATTGCAACATCTACTCCGACTGCTTCCGCGCCCAAGGTGACTATGCCGCCCTCCAGTGCTTCGGCTGCTCCAGCACCAGAAGCGACCGTGCCAGCCTCCAGTGCTCCGAGTGCTCCCGATGCTCCGGCCTCTTGACTCGTGCCTACTTTATTGCCTGCTTTTACTTTCAACACGTTGGATAAACTCCAAGTGCGCTCGCTGAGGGTCACTTTCATGTAATAATCAACATTCGGCCAATCGGACAGGTTCGCTTGTGAACATGATGCTTTGCTCTTTATGAATGCTATCTTGCCTTTGCATTTTCAAGACGATTGCCTTTTTCTTTGCCTTTATTCTTCTTTAGTCAAATATTCCTGTCAACCATACAGCCGACCTGCGGTCTGTAGTTGGATCAGAGAATAGACCTCGAAAGAATTGGACAAGTACTTCTAGGCTTTGAGCTCATGGCGTAAAGGTAAGGGTTTTCGAACGGGTCGATTGCAACCTGCCGACTGTTGGCCAGCCGGTCTGGTCGCAGTCGGCTGCGTCTGCTCTCGGCCAATCCCAAACTAAGTATACTTTGGAACGAAAAATTTCCGATTGACGGTTCTGATCGGCCACACTCCCTCGACATTACAGCCGACCTGCGGTCTGCATTCGGTTCGAGCTGGCATACAAACATATCCACCGCTCGTCTATTCTTTTCCCAAAGCACACCCATCCTGGGATAACCGAACAGTCCTCGGGGCCGTCTTTGCCGACCTTAGGACTGGACATGAATGTTGAATGCACATTTTTTATCTGTTAGTTCCACCGAATGCAGTCTCTTGGACGCACGGTGATTCTCATTGATAATATTGCAAGGTAAGAATACAACAATACCGCTCAACTGTAAAACGGACATAACAGGTTGGCGTTCCAAGGACGCTCCGTTTCTGTTCCTGAAGTATCCACGTATCGAGTCGGCTTTCTGCAGTCGATGAGGTAGTACGCGTTGATCTTGAGTGCTCGGTTGACGATGAATGGACCTTCCCAAGGGGAGGACAACTTGTGCTGGCCCGCTGATACGTGCCAAACGTATCGATAATTTCTGCTTGCTTCATGCATGTTTTGTGTGATATTGCTATGATCTAGATACACTTTTGATCATATTTGGACTAACATATTAACTCAGTGCACCCCAGTGCCAGTTTCTGTTTTTTGCTGTTTTTTTATTCTAGGTTTCCCCCATATTAAAAGTGCTCCAAAAATTCGGGAAAATCGGATAAAAAATCAGAGCATCGAAAGCTTCCGGAACCCCGAAGGAGGGCCAGAGGGGACCCACCAGGGCCCCAGGCACCCTCCCGGCACGCCCTAGGGTGGGGCCGCGCCAGGGGCGCCTCCGAAGAAATAAACCCTTTTCACGATATCGCCTCTGTTCTTCCGCCGCCGAGCTTCCAAGATCGGGAGCGCCAGCAGACCTCTTCCCGGCACCTTGCCGGAAGGAGGATTGACCTCCAGGAGCCTCTCCTCCACCATGGACGCCTCCCGGATGATCCGTGAGTAGTCTCCCTTGGACCATAGGTCCGTGATCAGTAGCTATGTGATGTTATCCTCACCTCGTTGTTCTTCATGGATTAGACGTCGTGAGCTGCCCTACATGATCGAGGCACATATGTAATTTTCTATTGTTGCTATGTTGAGTTTGCTGGGATCTGATGGATTATGGGACTATGTTCAGTTTGTGATTGAGTAATATATTTGGTTCTTATCTTTTATATTTATGTTCTTGAGTAATTCTTGCATGTTCTTCGTTGTTGTTTATTGCTTTGGTCAAGTAGTAGGTAGTGACTCCAAGAGGGAACGTTATGACTGATTGTGGGTTCATGCCCCCTGATGACACGCTTGAGTGACAGAAACATGAGTCTAGGGGATGTGTTGTTGCCACAAGGGGGAAAACAATGGTGCTTGTAACCGCGGTTGCAAGGATTGTTTACTTTTACTTTACACAAAGTGCTTTTTAATGCAGTTGTCTGTTGCTTTGGGTTTACACTTTGGGTGGGGTTCGCAACTTAATACCAGCGAGATGATCTGGATAGATATCTCAAGGTGGATGATTAGTAGTAGATGCAGTTGGATTTCAGTCTACTTATTTTGGCGTACCGCCCATGCTTTTGAGCCTTGTCCTTTCTTTGTAGCATAGTTAGCATTGCGATGCGTTTTTAATCCTGTCAATTGCCTAGTTGTGATTTGTTTACCTTGCATATTAATTTTATCGTCTTTTGGAAGAGAGACATCACTAGTGAACATCACGGGACCCCGGTACATATTCTTATCATTGTTTACAAGTTCAATTTACTTTCTGCTTTACTTTCTATTTTCTATCACCATTATCATTATCCTTGCGTTTGATCTTTTGTAAACAACAAGACCAGAGAGGTTGACAACCTATCTGAACTTCACTGGGGGCAAAGTTATTTGTGTCGTGTGCAGGCCCTGGAGAAGCAAGTGATTATTTTCAGATGGCGCATCACTTGCCGAACCACCTACTTATCATTACCGGAGTTCTACGGGAGACAAACCCTATCCTCTACATAGGGGAAATTTGTTGCTATCATACATCTCACCTTCCACTTGGGTAACCAACGAAGGGCGAGAAACCAGTATCATCTTCTCGCACATCAGACGCGTGGCATGATGTCGTGCGCTGCGTTATACTCCCGAACTGTGGCTTCCAGATGACGTTTTTCAACGTCCATTCGATCTGATTTCGCGACCAACGTTTGGCGAGCTTTCTCCAACTCGGTGTGAGGTACCGCTGGATCTGCGCTGAGACCCACGGGAGTGCGGAGCACATCCCGTGGATTGTTCGGGCCCGTAGTAGTATTGGATGCATCCTTCACAGCTCGGGCTGCAGTGCTGGTGGAGCTATGGCGACTCGATGCTCCCGCCATCATAACCTCCGCACGGATGTGCGAAGCCGTGCCCTTCGATTCCACATCACCCTCACTGCGCGGCAGCGGGTCTGTGAGACCCGAGAACACCCATACCTCCCTGGGATATTTCTCTGGAAGGGCCGCGACGAAAACGTGGTGGTTGCCGAATGGCACAATGACACCACGCGGCAGGGGCATTCATGTCCCAAACCGCGAGGCGTTGTCGATGACGTAGTCCCATGCTCCGTACCTGAGAACCAGGCCAGAAGAGAAGCATGCGCTCGACGTGGAGGATGGTCCCATCCGGATCAGAACTCCAGTTGACGCCTCGGCCTGCCCCATGGTGGGCGCCAACTATCATCGATATGTTGGGGTTCGCAGCAGAAAACACAAATTTTTCTAACTAGCGTTCCCTTAACCCAAGATCTAGCTAGCCGTATTACCGTAACGGACAGTAGTGCGGAAATAACATACCTCGGGGTGTAGTCCGTTGCGCGGGAAACGTTCCCGCAAACGTGGTTGATGTAGCCGATCAAATTTCACAGCCCCCTGGTTGTGTTGAGCACCCGGATGGGTGTAGTGCCACACGTGCAGCACCTCGTAGTACTCGCACACGTACGAGACTCGATGACGACCTCCGTTCTCCGATCCAGCGGAGGGGGCGGAAGCAGACCTCCGGACGGAGCTTCGGCAGCACGACGGCCTCCGATTCTAGCAGAGAGGTCTCCATTCCACTACAGGCTCACACTAGGGAGCCCACCATGGAAGAGACCAGAGAGGGGAGGAGACCGGAGAAAACCGATCTCAATTCGGAGTTATATTTATTTTCTCACGAATTTCTGTGTATTAATTATGTGCACCCTGCCCATCTATATATAGGCTGGGGAAGGGAGTCAACCCTCCTCCCCTAGCAATGTGGGACTAAACCCTTTGCTAGGGGGGAGTTGGCCGGCCAAGGGGGGAGATGGGGCGCACCCCTCATGGGCCCTAGGGCCCATGGCGCCTCCCCCCCCTTTTCTTTCCTTTTTTCTTTTTTCCCTTTAATTCCCTAATGGGCCTTTTTCTCCACTAAGGCCCATAGCACATATTCATTAGAAATAAAATGATTTTAATTATTAATTCAATTAATTAATAACTAAAACATATTATTTCATCTCCCGGTGCTCCGGAAACACTTCCGGCTCACTCCGAACTTGTTTCGGTTCAATACGGTACTCCTCCGATATTGTCTCCTTTATTCTCTGGTTGCTACGATGGTTCCGAAAAGGTCTCCGATTTCATCGAGCCCTTAAGTGTGTTACCCTACGGTCCGAGAACACTCTAGTCATGACCGAGCAGAGGCAACAGTCAATGATCATCAGCGGGACCTGGATGCCCATAATGACCCCTGTGCATTCCGGATATCAACACCGATTGGACCTTACGCCGTATAGCATTCCCTTTGTCAGCGATACTGGATTGTTCCGAGATTCGATCAATGACATCCTATGTCTGGTTCAACCTCGTTCCGAACAAATCCTTATTCACTCGTTCCCATGATATTCATCCCCGTGACCTAGTCACACGCTGCGCAGCTTTATGGATGGAATCTCACCGAGTGGGCCCTGGGTATCTATCCATCATATGGATTGACAAATCCCGCTCTTGTAACAATACTCCTCAACATATCTCCACGGAATACCCAAGATACAACCGTTATGACCCGCATATTTCAGTCAGGTGGTGGGATGTAAGTCAAAGCATCCGGGAAGATAGCAATTATGCACGTACTCACGGTCAAAGGAACGGTCTACCACGTTCTGTAATTACAACAATGAACCTTCATAAGATTTGATCATGCTGCAATGCTTACTTTGGGTAATGTTCATCACGTCACTTAACCAGTGAGGTGACCTCATAGTCAAGAGACTTAATTGTCCATGATCGCGAAACCACGATCATCATGTTGACCATGAACTAGTTATCGATGTAGAGGCTAACTAGGAACTCTGGGGTTTCTATACCACACCTGCATCATTGTTTCACTGATGCAGTTCTAGCATGGTATGAAATTGGTTATGAACTTGCTTAGATATAATGGAATAATCATATATTATTTGCCTCTAGAGCATATATCCAACAGTCTCCCACTTGCACTAGAGTGCTAATAATCTAGCCGCATTTTTCCGATCATAATCATCTTATCACATAAGTGTTTCATTGATCATGCACGCTCATGGAAGAGGGTTCGTCAACGAACTGCACCAATTCAGATTCGTATGTTTCCTTTGCAACTGGTATAGGTCAAAAAATCTTTTGACATACCACTCATTATCATATAATGGTTGGATATAAGTTTCGCGGGAGAGTGAGACTATTATTTCACAGTATCCTCCAATGATCTCTTGGTTCAGTCTTTTAGAAGACTCATCCTTAGTCATATATACTGGGAAATACACTCAGCCAGAAGTCCAATACTTCTAACGCTAAACTTTTATCCATACGTCTACTTTCTTTAGTAGTATTATGTTTGTAGTACCGTGAATTTTGCTCACATTTCTTTCATGTCTTTGGTGATGTCTCTAATTCCATATAGACCCATAATATGGCTTGCAATTGTAATCTTGCATTACATTCAAGTCTATTATCCTTTCTATATTTTAGAGAATAGTCCTCAGTATTCCTCTCTATACTGAAATCATGGACTTTATTCAGATTCTGTGTTTTACTCCTAAAGCACATCGGAATCTGTTCTTCTTCCAAGAACTTTTGAGTCATTCTGTTGTTGGATTCACAATGCATGTTATATGGTAGAATCATATGTCAAGAACATATGAGATCACATGCCCAGTACATGGTGCATCTCTATTCTTCCATCAAGACATTGCTTGTGATATTTGGATTTCATCCATTATATAATTTCTAGCCACAAGAACATGTTTCTTGTCTAGAAGATTATTCCAACCTTCACTTCGTTTCATTATCCGTATCTTAATCTACTCATATAGATTTCAACGTGTAATGTGTTGGTATTTCACATAAAAGAAGATTTTTGCAATCTTATATTTTATTTTCCTTATGCTCTATATATATCATAATGCATATATGTATATGAGACGATTCTCTATATACACAATCAATGCACATCCATATATATACATATGAGATCATTCTTCACACATATCAATGCATGTATGTTTGAGACAATGATCATGCTCCCACTCAAATATATCCATCTTATACTCATATATTTGTGGTTCAGCTTTCATCAAGTCATTTTATTGTTCACTATGTCTTACATAATGACAATGCTTCCAAAGCTCCCACTCAGAAAATTCCCTCTGCATTCCAAGTTTCCGGGAAGTCTTCAAAGCTCCCACTCAGTTTCATGAAACTGCAGGCCCACTCAATATTTTGGTCATCACAAAATCACTTGATCAAATCAAGGTTGAGGGTTCCTGTCTTGAGGTACTATGGCCCATCATTTTAACGAAGCAACCTTCGTCATGCCCTCTGCAATTCTCTTTCAAATCCCAATTTGACTGAGATTCAATTTCAGGCTATGGTCCATCGTAGTGTAAATGAAATATTTTATTGACTAAAGCATTCCTACGTTTCCGTAGTCAATCACCATTGAACTTTGGTCATAACCAAATAATGCCTTGTGCCCATTACATTTTTTTTCTCAATAACTCTCCAGTTTGTCGAGAATATGAAATAACCGATTTATTTCACAGGACGTGAGCCATCCTTAATGTAACTCAATATTATTTCATTTCTCCTCGTGTTCTAGGCTACCATCATTCCTTTGTGTCTTCAAGCAATGTTATTCCCTATTGTTTTATTAAGAAGACTCATGATTATTGTTCTGTACAGAACGTATTCATGATAACCTTCTAAATTCAACAATGGCTTCAACTCACATACCAAGATCAATCATCTTTGGCATATCCTTCCTTATGCAGTGTCATTACAGCGGAACATCCTTCCGTTGCAATACTCTGATATTCTGAAGGCAAGGTCCAATACCCCGGTCAAAGTTTCCATTATCTCCCATTGGATCCGTGTCGAGAGACTTTTCTCGTATTACCAATTAAGCAACACAAATTTTGCTATTCGGGGAGAATATGTAATTTCAATTGCTCGTAGTTTTATTACAAAGAAATTCTTTCTTTTAAGAAACCTTATAACACCCATCAGTTATGGAGCTATCATGTCTCGTTAGATTCAGGATGGTTTCCTATTCATGAAGTGGGTGTTTTTACTTAATGAATTAGACAACTTATTCGATAATAACTATAGTGCTAGGGGAAAGAACGTTTAGACCATACTACGGTTTAGTATGACTACGAATGGTTTAAGTAGTCCAGTACTTTCAACTTCCATCGTAGTTTGTGGTACAACTTCCACAAGTCTCCCATTATGTCAATGTCAATACTTATCACTTCGGATCGTAGCGTAGTGATATGTATCCTTGTATTCTCACTTCTCACTGTGATTCCTGAATCTCAGTTTTATAATCTCAATTGAATACAACTTTCAATTAATCATATGAAGTCTTTAATGATAACTCACATGCCCATTTTACATCATTTATGTATAATGATTGGCACAAGTTCTACTTGCTACAACCTTGTCATGATTATATTTATTGCAGAGGTTCATAGATCGTGTATCTAATCCATCTCATGCAATCAAGTTATGATTTTCATTCGATAATGAACTCACAAGTTAATAGATCATACATTTAATGAATTCATCAGTTATGAAGTCACCTCATGCAATCAAATCTTTGACTTGTTATAATCAAGACAACTTTATCATTAAACATTGAATATTTCTTGACAATAATAGTAGTATTATAAATGCTTTCTATCATATCATAAATCAAGACGTAATCGAAGTATAAGCACACTTTTATTCATAAAAATGGAACAACTGACTTGTCTCATTACATGAATAACTTTGTCTCGCGAGATGCAAGACACACAGCTAAGTGTTCATACTATAATGATTACATAAGATTTATCTAATACTCTAAGTATCTCCTATGATAGATATCTCGGTGGAATCCATGCTGGCCATCAAATCACTTGATATCCATCAATCCTCGATTTCACCTCTTCCCGTCCATGCAACGGCAGGTCCTGTTTTCATAAAACAGAATAAGTATCAGATACTCATTTACTGCAACTGTTGTATAAGGGATTAAACATTTATAAAGTATATCAAGTATATACCTTCTCCATCCACGACTTCTGCATCCTCGATAGGAGCAATGTCCGTGGTCAAGAGATCAGTCATGAAGTTCTGGAGACTCATATTAGCTCCTCTTCCGACATAGCTATGAACATAATCACCATAACTCGGAGGGAGTGAGTGCAATAACGTATTTATCGCAAACTCTTCCGTGGTGCTTTCGTTCATTGTCCAATATTCATAGTCCTCCACCAGGGTCAGGTACATCTCATGCATCCTATCTAAGTGATCATCAAGGCTTGTGTGTTCTTCCATCTTTATAGATAGAAACTTGCTTTCTAACTCAAATCTGGCAATTCTGAACTCACGTACGAACATTGTCTTTAGCGTGTCCATCATGTCATATGGGCCAGTGTCCTGTAACTATATGCCCAACTCCTCTGACATGCTGAAGATCATGACATTCCTGACTACGGAGCATTTCTGTCGGCGAGCATAATGATCAAGTATCTTTTGGTCGCCAACATCATCGTCCGGATGTTCTTCCACATGCATTTCTATTGTAAACAAGATGTCTGCTCTCTTGAGCGACGTCCTAAGGCGTGAATACCAACTAATGAAGTTTGACCCATTTTCTTTAAGTCTTTCACCATGTAAGAAGGAAACCATTTCAAGGTACTGGGTATTATCCATTTTCTACAAACATAATTGCAAGGAACACAATTAAGACTAGTTCACAACAATGAGTTCATATAATCATATGAGCTCGCACCAAAACGTTTCATCCCTAAGACGTTTTAGTGATTACATGATCCAGATTCACTGCCCGACCTCGAATATCACACGGCCGACGGGTCAGTTTCAAAGGTAGACAACAACTTGTGCGATCACATTATCTTATATATACTGTGACTCATGCTCGATCTTTCGATCTCTAGTATTCCGAGGCCATATCTGCATATGCTAGGCTCGCCAAATTAACCTCCATGTTATATGCTGCTCAGCAAGGCCATATCTGCATATGCCAGGCTTGCCGAACCCAACCTCATGCGAACTCCATTGAATATGTAGGAAAACTCCGGTATGTACGGAGCATCAAGCCATATGGGAGAACCTTCCAGGTGGTGCACACTTCGGTAGAATACTTGTGTTTGGCTTTGTTAAGGGATCATCTTATCACATGCTACCGTCGTGTATCCTATACTAGCAAGTTTTAAGATGTCTGGGCTATGGCAACACTAAGTCTACAGTGTCTCCATTTTAGTTTGTTTTATGATGACGATTACTACTTATTAGTAACACATAGCAAAGCTATCACTACACCACAAACAAACAAACGATAGCCCCCACTTAGCAATACAAGGTTTAGACGCTCTAGTTGTATATTGCAAGTTTTACGTGGCTGCTAGGGCTTTCATAGTTAAACAGGTTTTAACCTACGAGTCAACCACAACGTCAACCATACGATTGTCTCTATTACACCCCGCACAGGGCCCTCCGTTTCAAATGCCACATCCGCTAAAGTAGAGAGACAGACACCCCCCTAGCCACTTTATACGGTACAAGCCGTATGTCAAGCGTGGAACCAGTCTCGCGTAAGAGTACACGTAAAGTCGGTCGGGGGCCGCTTCATCAAACAATGCCGCAGATATGAACAAGTGCACGTGAGAGGGTAACAATCATACCATCAACGCCCACATCCCCGATGTGTTCTATCCGTACAGTAATACTAAGCATAGACCTAGCTCTGATACCACTTTTGGGGTTCGCAGCAGAAAACACAATTTTTTCTAACTAGCGTTCCCTTAACCCAAGATCTAGCTAGCCGTATTACCGTAACGGACAGTAGTGCGGAAATAACATACCTCGGGGTGTAGTCCGTTGCGCAGGAAACGTTCCCGCAAACGTGGTTGATGTAGCCGATCAAGTTTCACAGCCCCCTGGCTGTGTTGAGCACCCGGATGGGTGTAGTGCCACACGTGCAGCACCTCGTAGTAGTCGCACACGTACGAGACTCGATGACGACCTCCGTTCTCCGATCCAGCGGAGGAGGCGGAAGCAGACCTCCGGACGGAGCTTCGGCAGCACGACGGCCTCCGATTCTAGCAGAGAGGTCTCAATTCCACTACAGGCTCACACTAGGGAGCCCACCGTGGAAGAGACCAGAGAGGGGAGGAGACCGGAGAAAACCGATCTCAATTCAGAGTTATATTTATTTTCTCACGAATTTCTGTGTATTAATTATGTGCACCCTGCCCATCTATATATAGGCTGGGGAAGGGAGTCAACCCTCCTCCCCTAGCAATATGGGACTAAACCCTTTGCTAGGGGGGAGTTGGCCGGCCAAGGGGGGAGAGGGGGCGCACCCCTCATGGGCCCTAGGGCCCATGGCGCCTCCCCCCCTTTTCTTTCCTTTTTTCTTTTTTCCCTTTAATTCCCTAATGGGCCTTTTTCTCCACTAAGGCCCATAGCACATATTAATTAGAAATAAAATTATTTTAATTATTAATTCAATTAATTAATAACTAAAACATATTATTTCATCTCCCGGTGCTCCGGAAACACTTTCGGCTCACTCCGAACTTGTTTCGGTTCAATACGGTACTCCTCCGATATTGTCTCGTTTATTCTCTGGTTGCTCCGATGGTTCCGAAAAGGTCTCCGATTTCATCGAGCCCTTAAGTGTGTTACCCTACGGTCCGAGAACACTCTAGTCATGACCGAGCAGAGGCAACAGTCAATGATCATCAGCGGGACCTGGATGCCCATAATGACCCCTGTGCATTCCGGATATCAACACCGATTGGACCTTACGCCGTATAGCATTCCCTTTGTCAGCGATACTGGATTGTTCCGAGATTCGATCAATGACATCCTATGTCTGGTTCAACCTCGTTCCGAACAAATCCTTATTCACTCGTTCCCATGATATTCATCCCCGTGACCTAGTCACACGCTGCGCAGCTTTATGGATGGAATCTCACCGAGTGGGCCCTGAGTATCTATCCATCATATGGATTGACAAATCCCGCTCTTGTAACAATACTCCTCAACATATCTCCACGGAATACCCAAGATACAACCGTTATGACCCGCATATTTCAGTCAGGTGGTGGGATGTAAGTCAAAGCATCCGGGAAGATAGCAATTATGCACGTACTCACGGTCAAAGGAACGGTCTACCACGTTCTGTAATTACAACACTGAACCTTCATAAGATTTGATCATGCTGCAATGCTTACTTTGGGTAATGTTCATCACGTCACTTAACCAGTGAGGTGACCTCATAGTCAAGAGACTTAATTGTCCATGATCGCGAAACCACGATCATCATGTTGACCATGAACTAGTTATCGATGTAGAGGCTAACTAGGAACTCTGGGGTTTCTATACCACACCTGCATCATTGTTTCACTGATGCAGTTCTAGCATGGTATGAAATTGGTTATGAACTTGCTTAGATATAATGGAATAATCATATATTATTTGCCTCTAGAGCATATATCCAACACGATATGTGACGGCAGATGCCATGGGAATGGATAAAGAGGGGGACAAACCGAGGTGAGTGTCGATGGTGCCGGAGTCGAGAGTGGGGACAAACACAGTGATACACCGCAATGTACCCAGGTTCGGGGCTCTCCGTAGAGATAACACCCCTAGTCATGTTGAGCTAGCTATAAGCAATAACTCTAGCTACAATGAATGCTCTGTGAGCTGTATGAGAGGAAGGAGAAGAGGGCTCTAAGCACAACTGTCTCCTTGCTCTCTATCTGGTGGATAAGGTGTAGTAAATGCGGCCGTCCCCCTCACGCAGGAGGGGTTCCCGGGGCTCTTATATGCCGAGCCCGGGGTAGTACAATAATCTCTGGTTTCCCCAGGGCCCAACATAAGCCTCTGGAGAGCTACTGGGTCCCGCCGACAGCGCCCTTTACGGGTGCCAGGCGGCGGAAATTTGTAGCCCTACTTTGTCGTGGAATCTCTCTGTGTAGGTCTGGAGTGCTCTACGCCTAGTGACGAGGATTGACCTCGGCAAATCCCATGGTTGGGAACCTTGGGTTAGATCGTAGAGGAGATGTGCAGGTTGGCGATACTCGTCGGCTAACAGGAGAAAGCACTTCCAGCTAGATTGTATTATAATGGAGATTATTATAGTGGAGGTCCAGGCGAGATCGCTCAGGGCCGGAGGTGTAGCTATGAGATTTGATGCCCTAGACGTCGCCTCTCCAGCCTTTATATACTAGGCTGGGTCGCAAGGAGTCCGTCTAGCTTTACAGAGAGTGTTTCCTAATCTAGCTTCAGTCTTGGACGCCAAGTCGCGGTTCCCATGATCGTCGAGGACTCCTTATGCCAGTTGCCTCGAGTGGGCCATGTGTGGGCCGAGCGAGACTTTCTCTGGGCCCTCTAGCTTGATACGCACGAGGTACCCTCATTTGTAAGAGTCATGGGGTCACCCCCTCGTTAGTAGCCCCCGAGTGCCTGGGGGACTCGAAGAGTCACGCAGGGACCCGAATCCATAATTGCCTTCAAGCGTGTAGCGCAACTGCGAGTCGTCGGCTGTTAGCCATAAGAGAATTTTATTCGAGGGATGATAAGCTAGAGAGGCCCGAGGTAGTCGGATGGTCGAGCCCTGGTGAATTGGTGCAAAAACCTCCAAAGCCCAAAATCAAGTCGCGTCCCTCGACACGAACTTGGAAACCCACTGGTGCCTAGCAAGATCATGCCGCTGCAGGTTTTCTAGGATCAATGCCGCCAGATTCAGATAATAGCCTTGACGCGTCCGTCATTGTATCAACTTACTCATGCGTTGAAAACATCGAGAGTGAAGTCGCAGCTGTGGCAAGTCCCGACCCGGCCGTCTGCATAGCGGGATCTTACCTACGCGCTAAGCTTGCGCGGCATCTGGGGTGCAGTGTATCGCCACCCAAGCATCATTTTTCTGAGGCGCGAAGCCTAATTTAGACAATCATCCACTTGGAAAACAAATCAAGTGGACGGATAGTGGTCACTCACGGAGTAGTTTATGATCTCAGTCGAGGAGTTGATAAGAGCCGCACTCACCCGGATGGTCATCGAGTGGGCTGATTACGTAGGAACCCATGGGGCACTTTGAGTGCTTGGGTGGTTTGTTCTTTTGGATGTTTTGATCCAGTCGTACCTTCTTGTGCGATTTATTACTCGTGCACTCTATCATCTTCTGGGTGAGGGAGCACCCGAACTCTTAAAGATGTATTAGTCCTTGGTGGGGCGAGTGAACACTCGAGCATGTTGCGGCCTGCAGGGTGAGGGAGCACCCGAACTCTATAGACATGTTTGTTCTTGATGGAGGAGATTAACCACTCGCATCCTCAAGGCTTAGCCCTTGCTCACTTTTTGTAAATATGGGGTGCTCCCGATGGGAGTAGAATTTTTGAAAAGATACGGTCAAAAAGTTTTAGGCTCAATTTTGAGGAATCTTTCCACTGATGTGCCTTGTCTTGAATCAGTCTTGTCTGTGCTGCTACGATGCCCAGTTTGCAATGCTGCTGCTGATGACGTGTTTGATGACGGGGGCTAGCTTGTGAACCGTCACGTCTTATGCACAGTCATAATGACGCCCTGCGGCGCTGCGGCCGTTTGGTTTTCTGATGCGTGTATTGGAAACGTGCGGGGATTTGATGTCTTTAAATATTTGCAAAATGCGAAGGGGCATCTTTCCTTGGAACCCGTACCACCACACATTTCAGCTTGGAGTTAATGATGGTGACGATTGGATTTCCAACGCGGTCGTCTTGCTTGCTTCTAGCCTGGTCTATAAGTATCTGCTTTCTTTTGCTTCTTTGGCACAATCTCTTCGCTCCTCCTTGCTCCCTCTTCTAGTTTCCATAGTTCTTCATTGTTCCTGAGCTGGTGCTACTTGCGACATGGCTCACCGTGGCCGGCGAGCCCGTGGTGGTTGCACGCCTTGCTCGTCCTATCATGGGCGTGGCGGAATGACCGCGGCACCCTCCTCTTCTTCTGAGAGGGAGGGTGTTTGGCGTTATGATTTTATGCTTGGCATTCTTAGTCCTTCTGCTGGCCAGATCCCTCTTCCTTTTTCTTTTGCCTCTATTATTTCTGAGCTCAATATGAGGGGCCTTTCGATCCGTCTTCAAGGGTGCCCTCGTTCTCCTGTGTGGATAGACCACGAGGTTGACAACTCCTTGGTTTTCTTGGGGCCTGGTTGGAGGTCTTTTTCTCGACGGCTAAACTTGCGCACTCGGGATAGCCTTTTCTGTCGGTTTGACGGCGAAGATACTCTCACCGTTCGTGCTTTTGATGCTGGTGGTAATCGTATGGATCCATACTGGGAGGAAACGAGCAGTGACAACTCTGACGGGTCGAGGGGTGCTTCGACATCTTCTCCTGCTGCTTCGTCTTCCACTGACTCCTCGGCTGGTGGTGCTTGATCTTCTAGTTCTAAGGAGGAGTTGGACGTCAAGCCACCGAGCAAGCGGGGGTGTCGACCGGCAAGGTCACCAGGCTGAGGACGGCATCGAGTGGCTCCTTGCAGGCTTGGGTTTACTTTGTTTGTGATGATGACCATCAAGATGTAGACCAAAATTCCAATTATCTCAGCATGGGAACACATGTAGAAGTCATAATTCCTTGTGATGATTGGTCTTGCAATCCTTTAGATAGCTGCTCGAGTCTTTATCTTGTGACCTTTGGTGTGTGGCAGCAGACTTTTGTACTGATGTAACTCTGATATGAAAAAATGTCCTTTGAGTGCTTGATTTTGTAACGAGTCTCCTTTCAAAATAGTACTGTCTTCGGGTGCTTAGTCCTTGCAATAAATCTTCTTTCATAATAGTAATGTCTTCGGGTGCTCGGCCTTGCAATACTTCTGCTTTCGTAGGATCGGGTGCGCGACAACGCTCCCGATGGGAGTAGCCCTCGAGGATATATTTGATTCGTAGAGTCGGACATAGGCTTAAACTCTCCCCCTTTTTGTTCTTGATAAAACTCATCGCGTGCGTGACAGCGCTCCCGATGGGAGTATCCCCCGAGTATTTAGGTGATCGCTTGTGATCGGGTGAAGACTTAAGAGGTCTTTCCGCTGCTGTCTTTGTCTCCTCCTTATGAGCTTTGAATTTTGTCTACTAAAATTGAAGGCCTGCTTCACTTGTCCTCGTCGCGATGAGGAAACGACGTGACTTTGGTAGGGCGACCGTGGGGTTTCTTTGGAATTGTCCTTGCATCCTTCGCATGTGTTTGGGCGTGCTCTGAAGAGGTTTTGATTTACATCCCAACGTCTTCAGGTTTATTTCGTTGCGTAGGCAAGAAAAAGTCTCTGAGGGGGGGCGTTCGTGTGCGTTCCCCCGAGTGCTTTGAGTTTGGCCGTCGTATGAGCGAAAAAAGCTTCTCTCAGGGGAGTCAATGCTCCAGCCCCCGAGTGTTTTGAGTTAGGTCGTCGCGTTAGTGAAAAAAGCGTCTCTCGGGGGGAGTCAATGCTCTAGCCCCCGAGTGCTTTGGGTTAGGTCATCGCGTAAGCGAAAAAAGCGTCTCTCGGGGGGAGTCAGTGCTCCAGCCCCCGAGGGCTTTGGGTTAGGTCATCGCGTAAGAGAAAAAAGTGTCTCTCGGGGGGGGGGGGGGAGTCCGTGCTCGAGCCCCCGAGTGCTTTGGATTAGGTCGTCGCGTAAGCGAAAAAAGCGTCTCTCGAGGGGGAGTCCGTGCTCGAGTCCCCGAGTGCTTTGAGTTAGGTCGTAGAGTAAGAGAAAAAAGCGTCTCTCGGGGGGGGGGGAGTCCATGCTCGAGCCGCCGAGTGCTTTGGATGGTGTCGTTTGGGCAACACATTTTTATTATTTTGAATTTTACATGAGTTTCCCGTCGATGCTGCTGTGGATCCTTGAGTTGCTGAGTGGTGTTGCCGAATGAGTGGTCTATGGGTAGAAGAGGCGCAAGTTTGCCACGTTCCACGGGTTTCCCATGTCTTCGTTTGTCTTCGGGTTCTTTAGTCTGTATGCTCCTCCTCCTATGACTTCAGAGATTATGAATTGTCCTTCCCATTGTGGGGAAAGCTTGTGGACCTTCTCTTGTATTAGTCGCAAGACGAGATCGTCCTCTTGGAAAGTTCTTTTTCACAGGCGTCTGCTTTGATACGTGTGCAACTTGTCCTGGTATCCTTCTGAGCTTGCGAGAGCTTTGTCACCTAGCCTCGCGGCTGCCTCAACGCCTTGTCACCTCCACCGCCCTGTCAGCTGATGTGTAGAGGGAACATCATGCGTCTAGCAGGTCGGCATGGAAATGTTCTGTCTGCCATGCGAATCTCTCGGGATCACCTATTGATGACCTCGGTCCGGGTGCACCCATCCGACCCAAGGTCAACTCTCGTGGAAAGCTGATAACCCTCAACTGTAGGGGATCGAGATAGTCTTCGCGGGCAAGATAACCCAATTTATTGATTCGACACTTGGGGACACAAAGAATACGTACATGCTTTGACAATTGAGTTGTCAATTCAACCGCACCTGAAATAAACACTTGCTTGCACAAAGGTATTAGTAGCAACTGTGATATGGTAGTGGTGGTAATGATAATAGTGGTGATAGTGATAGTGGAACAGCAAAGGTAAACAACTAGTAACCAGCAGAAGGAAAACACTGTAGGCTAGGGAGATGGATGGTTGGGCGTGTTGCAGTACGCAGCAGAAAACACAAATTTTTCTAACTAGCGTTCCCATAACCCAAGATCTAGCTAGCCGTATTACCGTAACGGAAAGGAGTGCGGAAATAACATACCTCGGGGTGTAGTGGGTTGCGCGGGAAACGTTCCCGCAAACGTGGTTGATGTAGCCGATCAACTTTCACAGCCCCCTGGCTGTGTTGAGCACCCGGATGGGTGTAGTGCCACACGTGTAGCACCTCTTAGTACTCTCACACGTACGAGACTCCATGACGACCTCCGTTCTCCGATCCAGCGAAGGTGGCGGAAGCAGACCTCCGGACGGAGCTTTGGCAGCACGACGGCCTCCGATTCTAGCAGAGAAGCCTCAATTCCACTATAGGCTCACACTAGGGAGCCCACCGTGAAAGAGACAAGGGAGGGGAGAAGACCGGAGAAAACTGATCTCAATTCGGAGTAAATACTAATTTAATCCGATTTATTGTGTATTTGGCTTCATTAAATATGTGCACCATGGCCCTCTTTATATAGAGGTAGGGGAGGGAGTCAACCCCCCTCCCTTAGCAATGTGGGACTATCCCACATGCTAGGGGGGGAGAGCGCCGGCCAAGGGGGGAGAGGGGGCGCCACCCTCATGGGCCCTAGGGCCCATGGCGCCTCCCCCCCCCCCCCCACTCCCTTTTTTTTCTTTTTCTTTTTCCCTTTTATTTCTTCCCCTAATGGGCCTTTTTCTCCACTAAGGCCCATTGCACATATTAATTAGAAATAAAATGATTGTAATTATTAATTCAATTAATTAATAACTAAAACATAATATTCCATCTCCCGGTGCTCCGGAACACCTTCCGGTTCACTCTGAACTTGTTCGGTTCAACACGGTACTTCTCCGATGTTGTTTCCTTTATTCTCTGGTTACTCCAATGGTTCCGAAAAGGTCTCCGATTTCATCGAGCCCTTAAGTGTGTTACCCTACGGTCCGAGAACACTCCAGTCATGACCGAGATGAGGCTACGGTCAATGATCATCAGCGGGACCTGGATGCCCATAATGACCCCTGTGCATTCCGGATATCAAACACCGATTGGACCTTACGCCGTATAGCATTCCCTTTGTCAAACGATACTGGATTGTTTCGAGATTCGATCAATGACATTCTATGTCTGGTTCAACCTCGTTCTGAACTAATCCTCATTCACTCGTTCCCGTGATATTCATCCCCGTGACCTAGTCACACGCTGCAGCTTTATGGATGGAATCTCACCGAGTGGGCCCCGAGTATCTATCCATTATATGGATTGACAAATCCCGCTCTTGTAACAATACTCTTCAACATATCTCCACGGAATACCCAAGATACAACCGTTATGACTCGCATATTTCAGTCAGGTGGTGGGATGTAGGTCAAAGCATCCGGGAAGATAGCAATTATGCGCGTACTCACGGTCAAAGGAACGGTCTACCACGTTCTGTAATTACAACACTAAACCTTCACAAGATTTGATCATGTTGTAATGCTTACTTTGGGTAATGTTCATCACGTCACTTGACCAGTGAGGTGATCTCATAGTCAAGAGACTTAATTGTCCATGATCGCGAAACCACGACCATCATGTTGACCATGAACTAGTTATCGATGTAGAGGCTAACTAGGAACTCTGGGGGTTTCTATACCACACCTGCATCATTGTTTCACTGACACAGTTCTAGCACGGTACGAAACTGGTTATGAACTTTCTTAGATATATTGGAATAATCATATATTAGTTGCCTCTAGAGCATATATCCAACAGTCTCCCACTTGCACTAGAGTGCTAATAATCTAGCCGCATTTTGTTGATCATAATCATCTTATCACATAAGTGTTCATTGATCATGCATGCTCATGGAAGAGGTTTCGTCAACGAACTGCACCAATTCAGATTCGTATGTTTCCTTTGCAACTGGTACAGGTCAAAAGCTCTTTTGACATACCACTCATTATCATATAATGGTTGGATATAAGTTTCGCGGGAGAGTGAGACTATTATTTCACAGTATCCTCCAATGATCTCTTGGTTCAGTCTTTAGAAGACTCATCCATAGTCATATATACTGGGAAATACACTCAACCAGAAGTCCAATAATTCTAACGCTAAACTTTTATCCATACGTCTACTTTCTTAAGTAGTATTATGTTTTTAGTGCCGTGAATTTTGCTCACATTTCTTTCATGTCTTTGGTGATGTCTCTAATTCCATATAGACCCATAATATGGCTTGCAATTATAATCTTGCATTACATTCAAGTCTATTATCCTTTCTATATTTTAGAGAATAGTCCTCAGTATTCCTCATATACTGAATGCATGGACTTTATTCAGATTCTGTGTTTTACTCCTAAAGAACATCGGAATCTGTTCTTCTTCCAAGAACTTTTGAGTCATTCTGGTGTTGGATTCACAATGCATGTTATATGGTAGAATCATATGTCAAGAACATATAAGATCACATGTCCAGTACATGGTGCATCTCTATTCTTCCATCAAGACATTGCTTGTGATATTTGGATTTCATCCATTATATAATTTCTAGCCACAAGAACCTATTTCTTGTCTTAGAAGATTATTCCAACCTTCACTTCGTTTCATTATCCGTATCTTAATCTACTCATATAGATTTCAACGTGTAATGTGTTGGTATTTCACATAAAAGAAGATTCTTGCAATCTTGTATTTTATTTGCCTTATGCTCTATATATATCATAATGCACATATGTATATAAGACGATTCTCTATATACACAATCAATGCATATCCATATATATACATATGAGATCATTCTTCACACATATCAATGCATATATGTTTGAGACAATGATCATGCTCCCACTCAAATATATCCATCATATACTCATATATTTGTGGTTCAGCTTTCATCAAGTCATTTTATTGTTCACTATGTCTCACATAATGACAAAGCTTCCAAAGCTCCCACTGAGAAAATGCCCTCTGCATTCCAAGTTTCCGGGAAGTCTTCAAAGCTCCCATTCAGTTTCATGAAACTGCAGGCCCACTCCATATTTTGGTCATCACAAAATCACTTGATCAAATCAAGGTTGAGGGCTCATGTCTTGAGGTACTATAGTCCATTCTTTTAACGAAATAACCTTCGTCATGCCCATTGCAATTCTCTTTCAAATCCCAAATTTGACTGAGATGCAATTTCAGGCTATGGTCCATCGTAGTGTAAATGAAATATTTTATTGATTAAAGCATTCCTACGTTTCCGTAGTCAATCACCATTGAACTTTGGTCATAACCAAATAATGCCTTATGCCCATTACATTATTCTCAATAACTCTCCAGTTTGTCGAGAATATGAAATAACCGATTTATTTCACGGGACGTGAGCCATCCTATATGTAACTCAATATTATTTCATTTCTCCTCGTGTTCTAGGCTACCATCATTCCTTTTTGTCTCAAGCAATGTTATTCTTTATTGTTTTATTAAGAAGACTCATGATTATTGTTCTGTATAGAACGTATTCATGACAACCTTCTAAATTCAACAATGGTTTCAATTCATATACCAAGATTAATCACCTATGGCATATCCTTCCTTATACAGTGTCATGACAGCGGAACATGCTTCCGTTGAAATACTCTGATATTCTGAAGGCAAGGTCCAATACCCCGGTCAAAGTTTCCATTATCTCCCATTGGATCCGTGTCGAGAGACTTCTTCTCGCATTACCAATCAAGCAACACACATTTTGCTATTCGGGGAGAATATGTAATTTCAATTGCTTGTAGTTTTATTACAAAGAAATTCTTTTTAAGAAACCTTATAACACCATCAGTTATGGAGCTATCATGTCTCGTTAGATTCAGGATGGTTTCCTATTCGTGAAGTGGGTGTTTTAACTTAATGAATTAAACAACCTTATTCGACAATAACTATAGTGCTAGGGGAAAGAACGTTTAGACCATACTACGGTTTAGTATGACTATGAATGGTTTAAGTAGTCTAGCACTTTCAACTTCCATCGTAGTTTGTGGTACAACTTCCACAAGTCTCCCATTATGTCAATATCAATACTTATCACTTCGAATCGTAGCGTAGTGATATGTATCCTTGTATTCTCACTTCTCACTGTGATTCCTGAATCTCAGTTTTATGATCTCAATTGAATACAACTTTCAATTAATCATATGAAGTCTTTAATGATAACTCACGTGCCCATTTAGTACATCATTTATGTATAATGATTGGCACAAGTTCTACTTGCTAGAACCTTGTCATGGTTATATTTATTGCAGAGGTTCATAGATCGTGTATCTAATCCATCTCATGCAATCAAGTTATGACTTTCATTCGATAATGAACTCACAAGTTAATAGATCATACATTTAATGAATTCATCAGTTATGAAGTCACCTCATGCAATCAAATCTTTGACTTGTTATAATCAAGACAACTTTATCATTAAACATTGAATATTTCTTGACAATAATAGAAGTATTATAAATTCTTTCTATCATATCATAAATCAAGACGTAATCAAAGTATAAGCACACTTTTATTCATAAAGATGGAACAACTGACTTGTCTCATTACATGAATAACTTTGTCTCGTGAGATGCAAGACACACAACTAAGTGTTCATACTATAATGATTACATAAGATTTATCTAATACTCTAAGTATCTCCTATGATAGATGTCTCAGCGGAATCCATGTTGGCCATCAACTGACTTGATATCCATCAATCCTCGATTTCACCTCTTCCCGTCCATGCAACGGCAGGTCCTGTTTTCATAAAACAGAATAAGTATCAGATACTCATTTACTGCAAATGTTGTATAAGGGAGTAAACATTTATAAAGTATATCAAGTATATACCTTCTCCATCCACGACTTCTGCATCCTCGATAGGAGCAATGTCCGCGGTCAAGAGATCAGTCATGAAGTTCTGGAGACTCATATTAGCTTCTCTTCCGACATAGCTACGAACATAATCACCATAACTCGGAGGGGGTGAGGGCAATAACGTGTTTATTGCAAACTCTTCTGTGGTGCTTTCGTTCATTGTCCAATATTCATAGTCCTCCACCAGGGTCAGGTACATCTCATGCATCCTGTCCAAGTGATCACCAAGGCTTGTGCGTTCTTCCATCTTTGTAGATAGAAACTTGCTTTCTAACTCAAGACTGGCAACTCTGAACTCACGTACGAACATTGTCTTTAGCGTGTCCATCATGTCATATGAGCCAGTGTCCTGAAAATGTATGCCCAAAACCTCTGACATGCTGAAGATCATGACATTCCTGACTACGGAGCATTTCTGTCGGGGAGCATAATGATCAAGTATCCCTTGATCGCCAATATGATCGTCCGGATGTTCTTCCACATGCACTTCTATTGTAAACAAGATGTTTTATCTCTTGAGCGACGTCCTAAGGCGTAAGTACCAGTTAGCAAAGTTTGACCCATTTTCTCTAAGTCTTTCACCTTCCATGAAGAAAGATAGTTCACGTTGCTCTAGTGCATTCATTTTCTACAAACATAATTGCAAGGAACACAATTAAGACTAGTTCACAACAATGAGTTCATATAATCATATTATAAATGAGATCGCACTAAAACAATTCATCCCTAGGAAGTTTTAGTGATTACATGATCCAGATTCACTGCCCGACCTCGAATATCACACGGCCGACGGGTCAGTTTCAAAGGTAGACAACAACTTGTGCGATCACATTATCTTATATGTACTGTGACTCATGCTCGATCTTTCGATCTCTAGTATTCTGAGGCCATATCTGCATATACTAGGCTCGCCAAATTAACCTCCATGTTATATGCTGCTCAGCAAGGCCATATCTACATATGCCAGGCTTGCCGAACCCAACCTCATGCGAACTCCATTGAATATGTAGGACAACTCCGGTATGTACGGAGCATCAATCCATATGGGAGAACCTTCCAGGCGGTGCACACTTCGGTAGAATACTTGTGTTTGGCTTTGTTAAGGGATCATCCTATCACATGCTACCGTCGTGTATCCTATACTAGCAAGTTTTAAGATGTCTGAGATATGGCAACACTAAGTCTACAGTGTCTCCATTTTAGTTTGTTCTATGATGACGATTACTAATTACTAGTAACACATAGCAAAGCTATAGCTACATCACAAACAAACGAATGATAGCCCCCACTTAGCAATACAAGGTTTAGACGGTCTAGTTGTATATTGCAAGTTTTAAGTGGCTGCTAGGGCTTTCATAGTTAAACAGGTTTTAACCTACGAGTCAACCACAACGTCAACCATACGATTGTCTCTATTACACCCCGCACGGGGCCCTCCGTTGCAAATGCCACATCCGCTAAAGTAGAGAGACAGACACCCCCCAACCACTTTATACGGTAGAAGCCGTATGTCAAGCGTGGAACCAGTCTCGCGTAAGGTCGGTCGGGGGTCGCTTCATCAAACAATGCCGCAGATGTGAACAAGTACACGTGGGAGGGTAACAATCATACAATCAACGCCCACATCCCCGATGTGTTCTATCCGTACAGTAATACTAAGCATAGACCTAGCTCATGATACCACTGTTGGAGTTCGCAGCAGAAAACACAAAATTTTCTAACTAGCGTTCCCATAACCCAAGATCTAGCTAGCCGTATTACCGTAACGGAAAGGAGTGCGGAAATAACATACCTCGGGGTGTAGTCCGTTGCGCGGGAAACGTTCCCGCAAACGTGGTTGATGTAGACGATCAAGTTTCACAGCCCCCTGGCTGTGTTGAGCACCCGGATGGGTGTAGTGCCACACGTGTAGCACCTCGTAGTACTCGCACACGTACGAGACTCGATGACGACCTCCGTTCTCTGATCCAGCGAAGGTGGCGGAAGCAGACCTCCGGACGGAGCTTCGGCAGCACGACGGCCTCCGATTCTAGCAGAGAAGCCTCAATTCCACTATAGGCTCACACTAGGGAGCCCACCGTGAAAGAGACAAGGGAGGGGAGAAGACCGGAGAAAACCGATCTCAATTCGGAGTAAATACTAATTTAATCCGATTTATTGTGTATTTGGCTTCATTAAATATGTGCACCATGGCCCTCTTATATAGGGGTAGGGGAGGGAGTCAACCCCCCTCCCTTAGCAATGTGGGACTATCCCACATGCTAGGGGGGGGCGCCGTCCAAGGGGGGAGAGGGGGTGCCACCCTCATGGGCCCTAGGGCCCATGGCGCCTCCCCCCACTCCCTTTTTTTTCTTTTTCTTTTTCCCTTTTATTTCTTCCCCTAATGGGCCTTTTTCTCCACTAAGGCCCATTGCACATATTAATTAGCAATAAAACGATTTTAATTATTAATTCAATTAATTAATAACTAAAACATAATATTCCATCTCCCGGTGCTCCGGAACACCTTCCGGTTCACTCCGAACTTGTTCGGTTCAACACGGTACTTCTCCGATGTTGTTTCCTTTATTCTCTGGTTACTCCGATGGTTCCGAAAAGGTCTCCGATTTCATCGAGCCCTTAAGTGTGTTACCCTACGGTCCGAGAACACTCCAGCCATGACCGAGATGAGGCTACGGTCAATGATCATCAGCGGGACCTGGATGCCCATAATGACCCCTGTGCATTCCAGATATCAAATACCTATTGGACCTTACGCCGTATAGCATTCCCTTTATCAAACGATACTGGATTGTTCCGACATTCGATCAATGACATCCTATGTCTGGTTCAACCTCGTTCTGAACTAATCCTCATTCACTCGTTCCCGTGATATTCATCCCCGTGACCTAGTCACACGCTGCAGCTTTATGGATGGAATCTCACCGAGTGGGCCCCGAGTATCTATCCATTATATGGATTGACAAATCCCGCTCTTGTAACAATACTCCTCAACATATCTCCACGGAATACCCAAGATACAACCGTTATGACCCGCATATTTCAGTCAGGTGGTGGGATGTAGGTCAAAGCATCCGGGAAGATAACAATTATGCACGTACTCACGGTCAAAGGAACGGTCTACCATGTTCTGTAATTACAACACTGAACCTTCACAAGATTTGATCATGCTGTAATGCTTACTTTGGGTAATGTTCATCACGTCACTTGACCAGTGAGGTGATCTCATAGTCAAGAGACTTAATTGTCCATGATCGCGAAACCACGACCATCATGTTGACCATGAACTAGTTATCGATGTAGAGGCTAACTAGGAACTTTGGGGGTTTCTATACCACACCTGCATCATTGTTTCACTGACACAGTTCTAGCACGGTATGAAACTGGTTATGAACTTGCTTAGATATATTGGAATAATCATATATTATTTGCCTCTAGAGCATATATCCAACAGGGCGCTGCTTGGATGAGAACGAACATGTAACAAATTCTGACTTGGGCAAGGCTCACAGAAAACAAAGGATCATCTAGGCAAATATCAAACATCAGGCATGTATCCTAAGATAGTTGTACGTGCTTGCAATAAGAACTTTGCACAACATCTTTTGTCCTACCCTCCCGCTACAAACGGGGCCAAAAGGAACTTAGGGAGATTAAGGTACTCCTGTCAAAGAGCACCGGAACAAAGCATTAACAATTCATGGATACACGGAATCCTCAAATTATAGTCCATCCCCTTTGGTGTCCCAAGCTGTCACCATTGGGATCGCCGGTTCCGGACTATAATAAGTGCATACAACTCATAGATAGGATCAAGAACACCACAAACTCAAGAAACAAAAGGGTGATCAGATCTGAAATCATGGAAATCGGGCCCAAAGTGACAAGCATTAAGAGCAACAAGTTGTAACAGAGATGATAAACACCAAGTAGATGATAGGCAACATGCCCCCAACAATATGATTGAACTATTACATGATCTAACTCATCCAATCCCTACCATCCCTTTTGCCTACATCAGGGAATTACTCACACATGAGAGGAGAAGTCATGGAGGGGTGATGGAGAGGCGATGATGATGACGATGGCGATGATTTCCCCCTCACCGGAGGCCAATTCAGCCTCCAGATTAGCTCTCCGAGGAAGAACAGAGGGTTGCGGCGGCTCCGCGACGTAGATTGGAAAAGCGACTTCTGTTTTGGGGTTTCTGCGTCGGGAGAATAAATAGGGGCCAAGGTAGGTCACCAGGGGGTGTGGGACCCAGCCAGGAGGGCAGGTGGCGCGACCAGGGGCTGGGCCGCGCCAGGCACCCTCCTGGCTGCCCCCTGGCTGCTCTGTGGGCCCCCTTTGGCCTGGTGGAAGCTTCCGGAACACTGATTTTGTATATATATTTTTGGAATTTTTCCAGCGTACCTAAATGTCCTGAAAATAGCGTCAGTCCGGGTTAGTTTCGTTCAAATCATGCAAGAATGAAGGCAAAACAATAGCAAAAGTGTTTGGAAAAGTAGATGCGTTTAGGACGTATCAATAGCTCGGATGGAGCCGTATCTTCTTGGGCCGAATGAACTTAGGTGAGGCCGATTGCACTCTCCTGGGTCAATCGGCCTCCAACCTAATCAGCTCGTCCCTTTGGAAATCGATCTTGTGCTTGCTCGGCCTTCTTCTAGATCGGTGATCCTCAGATCGGCGGTCTTCGGGTCGGCCTTGACTAGATCGGCCTTCCTCCGAATGACGATCTTCAGGTCGGCCCAAACCAGCTCAACCTCACTTAGATAGGCGGTCATCAGATCGGCGATCTTCATCTTGAAATGTTATTTCGCCTGGGTGACCCTACCCGGGGGTCGTTCCCACGACAGCCATGGTGATGACTCGGAGGCGCTAAGGACCCGGTCCCTGCCCTGTAGTGAGGATGGCCATGATGAGGACATCAGCCACCTCGATAGGGGTTGGCGTCCGCGGTCTCCTATGTGCCGCTCGCGCTCGTCGGTTCGTCGCTACTCTCCTCCTAAGCTGTTCTCGAAGGAGATGGACTATGCAGGCCCCTCGAAGGAGAAGAAATACAAGAATAAGCGGCTTGCCGAGGCCCCTCCCCGTGGCGATGGGCAGGATGCTCCGGTGGGCCCACGGACCGAGTTCCCCTCTTGGTCCAATGAGGAGCAGCTGCCCCCCCCCCCCCCCCCCCCCCGCGACGTTCGTCATGAGATGCTTGCACCCCCTGCCCATGTGCCGACGCGTCTGGAGAATCACCCGCAATATAGGGAGGGCAGATGTGCTTCAACTGCGGGATTGCTGGCCACATCCGTAATGAGTCTCTGGTGCCGCTCCGGTGCCCGTCCACCATGCAGCTCCTGGGCTATGCAGTTGATGGTGGGTTTTTTACGTGGATCTTGGTGAGGAGGTTTTCGTGCTCCCTGATACGTTCCTAACATATTTATAATTTTTTCTTGTTCCATGCTTTTTTGGTGACATTGTTACATGTTTTGATACACTTTCTCTACTCCTCCGCCTCCATTGAATCCCTCCCTCGCCTCTTCAATCCCGAGCGAATGGTTAAACGTTTTTTAGCACGCCTCCTAACCCCTACAGAACCAGCAACACGTATGTATTATGCAAATTTTGGTGACTCAAAAGAAGCCCGCAAGACAACAACACGTGTATTATGAAGTAGAAAAAGGACCAACACTCCTCAGGTTTAAACACGGGTTCCCCATGGCCCTCATCTCGATTTGACCATGGGAATCTTGATGCATTGGCACAACAATCAGGGAATCCTAAAGCCGATAGATGCAGTACATCATCGTTGATCTACCGGAAAAGATGCAGAATGGGGTGTAGAAGAACGGGGCGGCACACTCGTAGTCGCAAGAAGGGGAGGTCGCGGCACCAGACCATGATAGTGAGGCAGTCCCAGGGGACATATTACCCTGCTTCGTGCAGCTTCTAGCTAAGGTTATGGCATGGGGGTGATGAAGAAGCGGCAATGTGGGAACCCTAGTTGACACAGGGCCAAGACCCAAGGGCTTCACTTGGACGCTCGTCACCCAAGGACCGCCCGCCCTCTTGGTCGTCGCTCTATTGCGATAGGAGGCTCCTAGCCGGCCACCATCGCGCAGGTTCTCACCCGGCCGCACGCCACCCATGGGACGGCCCGCCCGCTCGACCCTCGCTCTGTGATTGCGAGAGGATTAATTGGGCGACGAGGTGGCAGCGTGGACCACATGACTAACAAGGAGAAGGATAGAGTGATCGAGGGGGAAAGGATTTGGTGGAACGATACTCGGTCGGTCAAGTAGGCGGGGAATCTGTAGAAAACCAGGAAAGAATCGTGGGTGGAGGAGGCTTCGATAGAAAAAAAGTGGATGAGAGCAGTTTCGGTCCTCGCCGTGCCGACCGGGAGAGACATGGGGAGGGGACCGAGCAGGTTGGCGTCCAGCCCGCGAATCCACCTAGGCCGTTCCTTATACGTGCCCCTGATACGTTCCTAACATATTTATAATTTTTGCTTGTTCCATGCTTTTTTTGGTGACATCGTTACATGTTTTGATACACTTTCTCTACTCCTCCGCCTCCATTGAATCCCTCCCTCGCCTCTTCTCTCCCGAGCGAATGTTTAAATTTTTTGTAGCACGCCTCCTAACCCTACAGAACCAACGTCACGTATGTATTATGCAAATTTTAGTGACTCAAAAGAAGCCTGCAAGACAACAACACATGTATTATGAAGTAGAAAGATGACCAACACTCCTCGGATTTAAACACGGGTTCCCCATGGACCTCATCTCGATTTGACCATGGGAATCTTGATGCATTGGCGCAACGATCAGGGAATCCTAAAGCCGATAGATGCAGTACCTCATCGTTGATCTACCGAAAAAGATGCAGAATGGGGTGTAGAAGAACGGGCAGCACACTCGCAGTCGCAACCAAGGGAGGTCGCGGCACCGAACCATGATGGTGAGGCAGACCCATGGGACATCTTACCCCGCTTCGTACAGCTGTTGGCGAAGGTTATGGCATGGGGGTGACGAAGAAGCGGCGATGTGGGAACCCTACTTGACACAGGGCCAAGACCCAAGGGATTTACTTGGGCGCTCGTCGCCCAAGGAACCGCCCGCCCTCTTGGTCGTCGCTCTATTGTGAGAGGAGGCGTCTAGCCGCCCACCATCGCGTAGGTTCTCACCCGGCCGCACACCACCAATGGGACGGCCCGCCCGCTCGGCCCTCGCTTTGTGACGGCGAGAGGAGGAGTTGGGCAACGAGGTGGCAGCGTGGAGCATAGGGACTAACAAGGAGAAGGAGAGAGAGATCGAGGGGGAAAGGATTTGGTGGAGCGATACTCGATCGGTCAAGTAGGGGGGCTCGGTAGAAAACCCGGAAAGAATCGTGGGAGGAGGAGGCTTCGATAGAAAAAAAAGTGGATGGGAGGAGTTTCGTTCCATCGTTAGATGATGTTATCGATACAACATACAAACAAACCACCATCATCCCAGACCCCCTTGTGGAGTAGAGATTAAAAAAACACAGTACACGTATTACCCAAAATATTTACAGGTAAAGTGCCACTCCGGCTATACCAGAAAAGCAAAAAAGAAAAAGAAAAAAAACGTTCGCTGCGCCCACTCCACTGGACTCCTCCCCCGGGTTGCGCCGCCAGCCGCCCGCGTCGCCCGACCAAAATCCGCCGTAGTCAGGGACCTCAGGCGCCGCCCCGTCGCATTCCTCGCCCACTACGCCGCAGAGCTCCCACGCCGCCGCCCCGTGCCCTACGTCGTCAGGCCCCCACACGCCGCCCGCCTTTCCCCTACGTCGCAGGCTCCCCTCGCCATAGCTGGTACGCCTTGGACAGCTCGACTCTTTCTTGCTGAATGGAAGTATGTGCTGTACAAATTTTGATTTAGTATGAACTTTGTAGTGCTATGGAATGATGGATGCTTAGTAAAAACCCTCGCCGTCGCCGTCGCCGGCCGCGCCGCGAGGACACTTTTCCCACGGCCCGCGGCATGGCTCGCAACAAGGTACCCCGATTATTCAGTCAGTTTTGGTAACCCACCACGATTATTCAGTCACCTTACCACAGTCAGAGCCATTTCGGCCGGGCGCCTTGGATTGGAGACCCGACGAGCTCGGGGTTCACCCTTCTCCCCAACGCCCCACTGCCGGAGAGCAAATCTTATTTCCTTTTCAATGGATTTGTGTTACAGGCAGAGGAATGAAAATTTGTACAGGCAACTAGGCAGTACATTCTTCTGATGCCTTTAATTTGCTGATTGCTGTGTAGGAAGGGCTGGTTCTGCTGCTGGATGTCGGCCCATCGATGCACCGGGTGCTGCAGGAAGTAGAGAACGTCTGCACAACCCTAGTGTGCAAGAAGGCAAGCCACACCCTGTTTCCATCCAAAACTTTGTGATTAACCAGATACAAATGCTGACTGCCTTTGCGTTTTTGCACTCTGCAGCTGGTTTATAATAGGAGCGACGAGGTCGGGGTTGTCCTGTTTGGAACTAAAGGTATGCTTCACTAAACCTGCATTTGCAGCAACACAACTTTGCTTCTACACCGAGACTTCAAATCTTGTGCACCGAACATGTGACTAGCAGCTTTCTATTTATCAGTTTTTTTCCGTGAACTGGAATACCTTTTTTTTTACCACATCGTATAGGTTTTGATGCAATATTGAACAGAAGGTACCTTCTATTTGCATGTGCCCTGATCAATGTCACTTCAAGGAAGAAGCCCTGATTATCGCACATATGTTTACACTTTGCAAGTGTATGTATGATTCAAAATGGGAAACAATCAAACATGTTATTGTTTTCCTCCTTGCCATACATCTAGTCTTTGGAGGATATTTGTTCTCAACTCATTACTGTTGCACTATAGTCTAGATCTTATGACTATGAATGCTTGAGTCTTGAACACCACCCAAGAACGTTATCTGGGACTGGCTTTGCATTTTTATTCTTCTTTGCTCGTGTGTGCAGAAACATGCAATGACCTCGCCAAGGAACTTGGGGGCTATAGGCATGTGCTGGTTAAGCATGATATTAAAGTTGTGGATGAAAGAACAAGAGATGCTCTTCAAAATCTTCCAAGGGGAACTGCTCATGGTGACTGTATCCATAAATACCATATGTGTTGCTGTCTTTTCAATCTAATGCCATCTGGTACTACATTTGCTTACCTACCACCATCAGCACATCACACATGTTTTCAACTCTTCTTCATTTTACTTTCGAAAGATTTTTATAGTTGTCTACATCTATATGTTCTAGTTCATATCTACAACTGGAACATAAAGTAGTTCTACAATCCATCTTCTTAAGGTGTCTGTTTGTTGAGGTGTTCCCTTTGTTGTTAGTTTGGCATACATTAATAATAAGTTTATAACTAAACTTGGTTCTTTATGTCACAGGTTCTCCCTTTTCTGTTTTTACATGTTTTTTTTCATTTACCATATTGTTGATGTGTGCTATGTGGCTTTCTTATTATGTTTTCATGGAGAATCAACCAGGCAATGAAATTCCTTGACCAAAGCAAGTTCTGGATGCTATTGTTGTTGGGTTGGATATGCTGATAAAGAGATTCGAAAGTACCAAAGCAAAGAAACGTATGTGTCTAATCACTGATGCACAGCATCTGCTAAGGGATCCGCCCCAAGGGACAAAAGAAGATCAGGTGGACGTTATCGCAGACCAGATGAAAAAACATGATATTAAGACGGATTGCATTGTTTTCAGGGAATCTGGAGCCGACCACGATTCCATAATGGATGAAAATGACCGATTATTATATCGCTTCCGAGACAGGTCGGTGGCAAAGGTAGTCCAGGTTGACACCCCGACAGGGGAGACCTGGAAGTGAGCTCTAATTTTAGAATCAAGGTGGGAAGATGTTTAAAAGTCCATGTAAATTTTCTGTCAGTTAAACAAAGTCTATCTACACTAGTCCAATATTATCGATTCAGTTCTCAGCTTAGTTTGACATCACTATCTCATTAGTGTTCCTGTTGGTTGACAACGGTGTTTCTGGTTGATGCCTTGTGAACAGGTTTGGGCCTATAAGAAAACATCTGAGGAGAGATTCCCCGTTTTGAAGAAGTATTCTGACAAGGCTCCTCCAAGTGATCAATTTGCCTCGCATGAAGTCAAAGTGGCTTATGAATACAAGAGCATTCTAGAACCAGACACAGTTGTTCCACCAGATCAAAGAATCAAGGGTTATCTTTATGGTCCTCAAGTTGTTCCTATATCATCTGCTGAATGGGAGGCTGTCAAGTTCAAACCAGAGAAAGGTGTCAAGCTTCTAGGTTTTGCAGACAGATCCAGCATACCACGGTATATTTCTTTGGCACTTGGTACTTCTAGTTGCTAATGTGGTTTCCGCATTATTGTTAGCTTTGAAACTAACGATACACCTAGTCCTTGAGTTTCACTATTTTACCATTTAATAAGATGAAACTTTTCTGGGATATTCAATTTGGCTCTAGGGAGTACATGCTCCTGCGTGCCACAAATGGATTTTACAAATGTCAAAAAATTGAAAAAAAATTAGATGTGTTCATTGTCACACCCAAATGGTACATGCAAATTTGCAGGTGGAAAACTTAAGCATTTTGACCTGTGTAAAAAAGACAAGTCAAACCCCAAATGCTGCCTCCAAATATCACACTTAATTTTGTTACTTTCACCGACGAAGCACTACTTTCCCATATGGCACCAAAATTGTCAAGCACACATGCCACACTAATATGAACATGTACAAAAAAAATCAGATTTTTAAATTTTACTATTTATTTTGATTTTACTGTTCATTGTTTCTGCGTCCAACTTTTCCTTGTTTCTTTGTATGACATAAAAATTGTAACCATTTTAGCCCAATTTGCTAGAAGCCTAGAAATGCAGCATCTCTTACTTCCTTGACTTCTTAGTGACTGCATATTATAAGAATGTTATGCTTAGCTGCAACCGTGAGGATTGAAGGTTTCTTTGTTGTTCATGATTATTTCAAGCTTCATGATTATTAGCTGACTGAGTAAAACAAGCTGCTTTTAAATCCCAACTTGTGTACATCTCAGGAAAAGTCTCAGCTCACTAGTGAGCTGCACAACAAATGTCTTTGTTGTATTTCAGTTTTAACTTTAAAAACCGTATTACAGATAATGTAAGGCAGTCCTGTTAATATTTGACAGGTCCTATTTTATGAAAGATGTGAACTCCTTTGTACCTGAACCGGGAAACACAAAAGCAATTGTTGCAGTTTCTGCCTTAGCTAGAGCGATGCTAGAGATGGACAAGGTTGCAATTCTGCGATGTGTGTGGAGGCAAAATCAAGGGAATGTCGCTTTTGGTGTATTGACACCAAACATCTCATCAGTGAATAATGTGGTATGTACTTCATTCGTAACTCATGGCTGATGGGTTTTATGGGTTGCTATATTTTGAAGCACAATTTTTTGCATGACTACGAACATGTTCAAGCCATTGTGTACTGTCCCTTGCAGCCGGATTCCTTTTACTTCAATATACTGCCTTTTGCCGAGGATATCAGAGAGTTTCCGTTTCGGTCCTTCAGCAGCCTGCCACCGTCATCACAGCCTACTGAAGAACAGCAGGAAGCGGCGGATAACCTAGTGAAGATCTTAGACCTTGCACCACCTGGAAGGGAAGAGATACTCAGACCTGATTTTACACCAAATCCCATGTTGGAGGTCGAATACTGCAATTCACAAGAAACAAACTATACTTTTTTTTGTTATTTATTCTTTCTTAGTAGTATATGTTTTTCCCCTCATCTTGTTTTCATCGTTTTCTTTTTAGAAATGCTTAGCGATAATAGTAACATATGATAGTCGATTCTTTTGTTGCACATCATTAGTCACCCATGTGTAACAAGACAATACGAACAATATTAAAACTCTAGGCACAATAAGGTGCAATTTAAAGATGGAAGGTCCTTTGACTAACAAAGAGACTTGGCATACAGTTCTTATCAAATAATAATCATGCATATCTGGAATGTCATTGGGACCTTATGCATCGTGGTTGACCTATGTTTTGGTGAGCCTATGCTCCGAAAAAAGGCTTTCGCCCCGCTTTATATATAAAGCAAATATCCCAACAACAACCAGGTGTGCCACACAAGTTCAAAAGCTAGCTGGGGCAACAGCACAGCCAAGCCATCGGGGTCTTCATTATTTTTCTCCTTCCTTTTTCCTTTTCATTTGGGTGAGCCTATGCTAGCAATTTGCTTTTATTTTTTTGCCTTCTCATTTGCTTCTTAGTTGTACTATTTGACTGTGTATATCTCTTGTTTCATTGACTACGGTTCTGTTGTCCCCCTTCAGAGGTTCTACAATTACCTTGATCTGAAGTCAAAGCATCCAGATGCAAATCCGCCACCGCTCGATAGCTGTCTAAGGAGGATAACCGAGCCAGATCCTGATCTCATTAATTATCGAGCGCCATTAATCAAAAATTTAGGCAAATCATTCGAGCTGAAGGAGAACCCCAAGGTTAACTATTGATATTTTGTGTTAAACTCGATTCAGTAATTCTGAATCAACTTCAACATTAACTTGTCTGATTGATCGCAGAGCAAGAAAGCCCGCACACAGGAGAGGTTGGCTTATACTGGTCCCGATGATCAAGCTAAAAAGTCAGTAGATGATGCAGAGAAGACTGGGGCGGTAGATGATCAAGCTAAAAAGTCAGAATATCCTTATGGAGAGAAGGCTAAGGAGATAGAAATTATGTTTCCTTCATCAGAGAAGGTTGGGAAGATTGGAGATGTAAATCCTGTTAAAGATTTTGAAACCATGCTGTCAGAGAGATCTAGCTCAACATGGGTTCAGAAGGCAATTGAAGAGATGAAGGAGTACACGACCTCTTTGATGCAAAATTCTCCTCAAGGAGATTATTATGACAAGGCATTCGAGTGTTTTGTTGCTCTGCGGAAGGCCTATATAATTGAACAGGTAATACTCACTCCCTATGATTATTTATTTCACTGTATAGTAGTGAGATGCAGCAAAAATTCTATGTTTTGATTAAGAGTATAAGAGCACCTGGAAATGGTTGGTTTGAACATGCCTATGGTCAGTACATTTATCTAACATGTTGTTTGTTATTAGGAGCCCGAGGAATATAACCAATTCGTGACCAAGCTTTACCAGAGACTGATGAAGGTGGATGATGTGGTGAAGTTCTTTCAACTTCTTTCATCCAAGAATGTTTTGCTTATATGCAAAGAAGAAGCGCCTGACAGGTACACGGAAACCCCTACACCTCTACTGCTGAAAAAAATTGGTTAACACGGTCCTATTTTTACAATTAATTTCCCCCATCTATTTACACGCAGCGATGTGACTCTTCTTCTTGAAAACTGAAACATCCTCTGAGTAGCATGATGGGTCTGGATCTTCAAGGCTGACATGAGTTTATCTGTACTGTGGCTCATGGTTCATGTTCTGAAGCTTGGTCATGATATGATAGTGTGTTACATGATTTGCAAGTATGTAAGTTACTTTGTAACCATTGTGAAAGGGGAAATTCTAGTGGAATTTGGCAATCCTTTGTAATCTGTCGTGGTAATTAAACGCTGGTGATTTCCAGGGCACATCTCAGCATTCTACTTTCTTGAGTAAACATCTCAGGTAGAAGATATCACAACAATGTTTGCCTCAGGGAAGAAGTGGAAGGTGCTACCCCCTCATTTATTTGGTCTGGGAATAGCATACACAAAAGACAACCTCTGCATATGCCGTCCTGGCTAACTAGTTTCAGCCAGTACATGGGTTTAAATCTGTATTTAGAGTACAACAACAACAACAACAACAACAACAACAACAACAACAACAACAAGGCGAAACTGGGCACCCAAAAAGCTATTGAGGCTTGGTTCTAAGAATCCTTGTCCGTGACGAGCTTGTCAATTAGAGATGCGGCGTCCTCCACCGTCTTGATCTCCTGGGCGCTCGATTCGTCCACCGTGATGCTGAATGCCTCCTCAAGGCCCATCACAATCTCAACCTGCATATGATGTGTAGGATCAAGCGGTATGCATGTCACGAAGAATAGATAGATAGTAATGCACAGGAATAACAACAAATGGAATTGGTTCTATGTGATGATAACAATACAATTGGGTCTATATTATTTATGGAATAATAATGATACACAAGAATAGCATACAGGATTGTTGTATGGTACAGTACTGTATGTATTATTGAAGAAGGCACGCAAGAGTGACTGTAAAAGAAAGTTGAGATGCCTAAAAGCCACGTACTGAAGCTAAAGTGTTAGTTGCAGACGTGTTGTGAGACTGGCTATGATGATTTACCGTGTCCAGTGAATCGGCTCCGAGGTCGGCAAACTTGGTCTCTCCGTTTACGATGATATCTTGCGCGACGGCTAGCTGCTTCTTGACGATCCCACAGACCTTGTCAATGGTGTCCTGCTTGGCCTGTGGGAAGAAGGATTTGGAGATTGAGAGAGCGGATCTTGACATTGTAATAAGTAAACTAATCTATAAAAACATCTTATATTTTGATACAGAGATAGTATGTACAGTAGATGATACTAGTAGCTTGGAGCATTTTGCTACCCGTGCAGTCAGTGATGAGCATGAAGAAGACTGATGAAGAAGATGAGTGGGTGTAAGTAAAAGAAAATGCAGGCAGGAATGTACCGACCGAGCAAGCCATGCGGAGAAAGCGCTTGGTCGGAGCCGATCGGATCGAGATCCAAGGGAAGCTCTGCCTCGAGAAGCACGCCACGGCCATGCTCCGGCGGCTGGCGTTTAGCTGCATCTCCTGCCTTGTCAGACCGACCTCAACCTCAACCTCAACCTCAACCTTGGAGGAGGGAACGTACCTGGACCCGATGAGCGGTGAAGACGGCCGATCCGCCGGCGGCTGCGACAGGGGCGGACATGGCGACGAGCTAGCTAGCTGAGGCGAGGGAGTGACGACGGGAGGAATGAGCCAGCCAGACAGACAGAGAGTGTGCTGTTTTTTAGCAAGGGAAGGGAAGGGAAGGGAAGGGACGGGACGGGGGCCTCCACTCCACTCCACCTCGGTTGTATCGACCCAAGCAATACGTCGTCGTCTTTGTTTGTTTGGTTGGGTTCACCGTTGGTTGGTTCCACCGCCACCCGTCTTTTCTTGCGATTACCACCAACAACGAACGTTGTACACGGCAGGCACACTTGAGGCATCCTACCCTTGGACCCTTCTTCTTTCTCATATATAAGAGCATCTTCAGCCGTTCGACCCCTTAAGTTGTTTTTCGACGGTAAAATAGCATCGACATCCCTTCAACAGCGAACTCAACAATGAGGCGAGATTCGACAAAATTCGCTTAGTTTGGGCGAAATATAGGCGATTTCGTCGACGGAGGAAGGAGAGAGAAGGTGGAGGCGAGGAGGTGTGCACGTCAAGAGAGATGTGTGTGCCGAGAGAGCTGTGTGCGGCGAACCATAGCAAGTGCTGCCTTTTATAGCGGCGAGAATGGCGGGAGGTGTCGTGGGGTTAACACAGCAGATGTCCGTAGAGTTGGACTTGATTACGGGGCCTTTGCTACGAGTGCACGAGGAAAAAGAAACATCACAGAGAAAGAGAAACGTGATTTTATACAGCTTCAGGCCCCGGGAAACATCATCCGGTAAAGACCCTACATGTTGTTTGTGGCTAGGTCTTATTCCTTTGCTCACGGGGATTCATTGGCATGTCGCCAACTCTCTTACAATTGTATCTGGTTGCTCCGAGTTTAGATGACTTGGAGCCTACTTTGGCGAACTAGGTGAAAGCCTGCTCTGGAGAACTAGGCGAAAGCCTACTTTGTGGACCTAGCCTCTATGGGCACCTTACCCCTCCTTATATAGGTGGAAGGGAGAGACTTACATGTAGAGTCCTATTCTGATACGAACTAGTATCATCTTGTATTACAAGTCGGATATTAATCTGAGTCCTACTCTAAGTCTTGTAGTCTTCCAAGTTAGGAGAGTCTTCGTCAGGCTGACTCATGTTTGGTTTCTTATGTCAGCCGACTCATGTTTTCCTTCTTATGTCAGCCGGATCAATGTTTGCCGACTTATGTCAGCCGGATCATGTTTGCCGACTTATGGCAACCGACTCATAGAAATGACTCGTCGTCAGGCTAACTCATGGAGGTAACTCACCGTCAGGTCGACTCTAGTCTCCAGGACCTGTCTTCGTGCTGACTCTAGTCTTCAGGACCTGTCTTTGAGCCGACTCAGTCTCCAGGCCGGGTCTAGCCGTGGGCTATCCTCCAGGAAGGAGGGGTGTGGACACACTGCGCGAAAGGGCGGGAAACGCGGCGGCGACGGCCATTACTTCTCCGTGTGGCCGATTGGACTGCTCCGCGGCAGCATTGATTCGCCCGGTGGAAGGCCGAGGCGAAAAGATGAGGACGACAAAGTACTAGTAGCTGACTTGGCGGGCCCGCTCGGCGGGAATCTGCGCGCGTTATTTTCGCGCCAATTTATTTTTCTCGAAGCCCCCGGGCGACCCCCAGTGCGCTGGGTTCGGCTTGTGTCCGCCAGCGCCAAGTTTGGACCAATCCGGCAAAAATTAGGCTTCAGGGGGCAAGGCTGGGCGGAAATTTTGTCGCCAACGATAAAAAAAAGGAGGCATAGGGGCTGTTGGGGGCTCGGCTGGAGATGCTCTAACCTCTCTCTCTTATGAAAAAAATATAAAAGGCGCACTAAGCACCAACTTTATGGCAAGATTAACGGTGATGCCGTTTCGCGTCCACCTCGAGCTCGAGAATGTCCCTGCCTTCGCCTGGAACCCGGCCATCGTCGACAGGCTCATCTCGCGCCGCTGCTCGCTCCACCGCATCGACGACCACTCTTCTCTCATGACCGTCACCTCCACCCTTGGGTTGTGGGCGTGGACGGCCAACCCTAGCGCCATTGCCAAGGTCCTTTGGGTGACGATCACGACGCGTTCGCCGGATGCCGCCATCTCTGTCTCCGAGACTCCTCCGGAGCACCGCAAGCGTGGTGCGACCTATCGTGTCCTCGTCCACCTCGACAAGGTGGAGGACTACACCGCTGCCCCAAGTGAGCCTGTGTCTCTACCTTCCGGAGGCTATGCTGCGTACCTGCCGCCCACGGAGACTTTCACCTGGGTGCTTGGCTGTGTGGATGGAGCACCGACGCCCCCGGCACCCGTCGCTGTGCCAAAGGAGTTCGGCTCCAGAGGCTCGGGTGCGGCGTCGCGCCTGCTGGGTCCCGGCCGTCGTGGATGTAAGGAGCGCAGGGACGTGCGGTCGCGTCGTGACCGCGACGATGATGAAGACCGCGACAGGGAGGGCGCTGGGAAAGATCGTGCACGCCATGGTGCCCGCGGGAACACGGCTGGTCGTGCGGCTCCGGTGCGTATCCGCTCCCGCTCTCCTCGCCGCCGTTCGGGAGGTGGGCGTCATGATGGTCAGAGGCGCCACGGGGCCACTCCGCCTCAGCCTGTCAACTTTCATCGCCTCGACATCGTGCCCTTGGCTGAGGCCAAGCTCCAGGCTGCTTTCGGCCCCAAGGAGGTAGAGCGTTGTGCAGCCGAGAGGGCTGTGATCATGGAGGAAGCCATTGAGCTACGCAATCTGATCGTGCAGTCGGAAACCGTCGTGAATGAAGCCTGGGACGATATGGAGGGTGTCACCATCGACTCCGCATCTCTGCAGCTCACGCCGGCACCGCCAGCTTCGCCGGTGTGCCGCGTCCGTTCCAGGTCACCCGCGTCCATCCGGGAGTCGACGCCGCAACGCACCATGTCCTCAAAGGCTGCACTTCTGCGCTCACCTACCTCGGCTGGCCGTGCGTCGCCATCAGTTTTTGAAGGTCTGAACCGGAATCCCTCTCCTGTCATACAGAGCCAGTCCTCGCTGCCTGCCCCGGAGCTCCAGCTCGCGAGTTTCGTGCCTCCTGTGCTGACCACCGAGGCTGAGGAGGCGCCGCCAGCTCCCGTGGGAACCCTGGAGAAGTTCCTTGCTGAAGTCTCCATGCCAGCGCCTCCTCCTCTGCTCGAGCTTGTGGCTGCTCCGACACCTACCAGGGCTGCGCGTTCATCACCTGTGTTTTCCCTGGCCAACCCGAGGCAGAGTGCTCAGATCGCAAAGAAGAAGGCTCGCAAGGTGGCTGTTGATGTAGAGCATGTGCGCAAGACTGGCTCCAAGAAGCAAGCAAAGACGGCGGACGTCACTGACTTGGCTGTGCGTGAGCTGCTCGCCAAGGTCTGCGGCCTCATGGACAAGGACGATACCTTTGACGAGAAGAACCAGGCCGCCTACCTGGACATGTTCGCAGGACCGCTTGCCGCGCCGGTGATCGCGGCGATTGAAAAGCTTGTCAAGAACATCCAGAAGGTGAAGAAAGCTAAACTCAAGCAGACTACCATTGTGTCCACTTTCGTTGCCAATGTGTAGACATGAGCTCTACATGGTCCAGTCCGTGGTGTTTCACACTAGGCTGATGATGCTCCTGTCCGTGTACTGGGTCGCCTGCGTGCCTCCCGCTTTGAGTTCCTGTTGCTACTTCTGCTACTGTGTTCGGCCGCTGGGCCAGTCTAGTTCTTGCTTGCTGTCTGTCTCTTCCTGGTTGCTGTTCATTACCAGCATCAACGTTAGTAGAAGTACTGTCAAAGTTTGTTTTCGTGAGTTCAAACCCTGGTTTCCATATGGCGCAACATGATGTCAGACTGCTTTGCCTCAACGCCCGTGGCATGAACTCCACTATCCACTGCGATGCCATTTGTGACTCTGTCCGTGACGCCCACGCCACCATCGTCTGTATCCAAGAGAGCAAGTTGGCGGTCGTCGACGACGCTATTATTGCGCGCGCCCTCGGCACTCAGTTTGTTGCCAATTACGCCGTCCTTCCAGCCGTTGGCACTCGCGGAGGCTTAATCCTTGCGGTTTCAGACGCCTTCTTCACCATCTCCAACATCCACCTCACCACCCACACTGTATCTGCTACAATTATGATGATGAACGAGAGAGTCGAATGGTCCCTTTCTGTGGTGTACGGACCCCAGGGTGATGCGGGGAAGATAGCTTTCATCGATGAGCTCAAGCTCTTGGGTCCTTCCATGCGTACTGAATGGGTGCTGTTGGGAGATTTTAATCTCATCACCAAGGCTGCTGATAAAAGCAACTCCAACATCAACCGTCGTATGATCGGCAAGTTCACCACGGCGCTGCACGCGCTTCAACTTCGTGAGATTGAGCTTTCAGGGCGCAAGTACACTTGGACAAATGATCAGGCCATCCCAACTATGTCCAAGATTGATCATGTTTTTGTATCCGATGATTGGGATATGCTTTTCCCGGACGTTCACCTTCGGGCTCTTCCTTCAACTTGCTCGGACCACTGCCCCCTCCTCCTTCAAAGTGCCACTGATGAGAAAAGAAATCCCTCCTTCAAGTTCGAGCAGTTTTGGCTAAAAATGCCAGGGTTCCATGAGACGGTGTTTGAGGCTTGGTCCAAGCATGTTGCGGCATCCGATCCTATTCGTCGTGCCCACATCAAGCTCAACCGTACTGCCAAGGCCCTTAAAAAGTGGCACCGTGCTTCCATCGGCAACATTCGTATGCAGGTTGGGGTCGCTAAAGAGATCATCGGTCGTCTGGACATTGCGGAGGAAACTAGAGGCCTTTCGGCTGAGGAGCGTAATCTAAGGAGAACCCTTAAGGCCCGTTACCTGGGGCTACTGTCCATTCAGAAGATCCAGATTCGCCAAAAATCCCGTCTTACTTGGATACGGGTTGGTGATGCGAATACTAAGCTTTTCCATCAGAGGGTTAACGGAAGGCGGCGCAAGACCTTCATCCACTCCCTCCGCACCACCTCCGGTTTCGCCATCTCCCGCGATGACAAAGAGGCTGAGTTACACAAGCACTTCCATGATCACCTCGGCACTCCAGCTAACCGCGCCACTGTTCTCAACTGGGAGACCCTGGGTTACCTCCCACGCGACCTCTCCGCTCTTGAGGCCCCTTTCGATGATGCCGAGATCAAGAAGGCTGTCTCCTCTCTCCCTTCGGTCAAGGCTCCAGGACCGGATGGTTATATTGGCGCCTTCTTTAAGGCATGTTGGGATACTATTCAGGAGGATATCTGCTCCGCCATCCGTCACCTCGCTAACCACAGCGGGGGTTGCGCTAGTCTTGTGAACTCGGCAAACATAATCCTCCTACCGAAGAAGGTTGATGCGGCTGCTGTGGGGGACTTTCGTCCTATTAGCCTCATCCACAGCATCTCGAAGATTTTCTCGAAGTTGTTGGCGAACCGTCTGGCGCCTCTACTTCCCACGCTGGTGTCCTCGGTCCAGAGTGCTTTTGTTAAGAAGCGGTGCATCCACGACAACTTTCTTCAAGTCCAAAATGTTATCAAGGAGCTGCACAGATCCAACTCCCCCGGCCTTTTCCTCAAGCTTGACATCTCCAAGGCTTTCGATTCGGTTAACTGGGCCTACATGTTGGAGGTGCTGGAGAAGCTAGGTTTCGGGCCTAGGTGGCGTAATTGGGTGTGCCATTTATTCGCTTCCGCCACTTCTAGGGTCCTTTTGAATGGTACACCGGGGCGTCCTTTCCGCCATGCTAGGGGTCTGCGGCAGGGCGACCCGCTGTCTCCTATGCTCTTCATCCTCGCCATCGACCCTCTGCAACGCATCATCGAGCTTGCTGCATCACAAGGCATCCTCCAGCCTATTCCTGCGAGTGCGGCCAGATTCAGAGTGTCCCTGTATGCCGATGACGCCGGCATCTTTGCCAACCCTTCCTTTGAGGAACTCCGCGCCATCTCCGACATCCTTGGGGTCTTCGGCGCTGCTAGTGGTCTTATAACCAACAAGACCAAGTCGGAAGTTTTCCCTATCCGCTGCAACAACATTGACCTTCACACCATCCTTGCGTCCTTCCCGGCCAAGATCATGGAGTTCCCAGGTCGCTACCTTGGACTCCCCCTCCACTACAAGCGCCTACGTCGGGTTCATCTCCAGGACCTCATCGACAAGGCCCGCGCCCGCCTCCCGGGTTGGATGGGAAAAAATATGACTCGCATTGCTAGGGTGACTTTGGCCAAGTCGGTCCTCACTTCCATCATTACCTTCCACCTCACGGTACTGCCGATGCCGAAATGGGCACAACGGCTGTTCGACCGCACCTCTCGACGTTTTATTTGGCATGGCGATGATCAGGAGGCCGTCAGCGGTGGCCACTCTCTTGTGAACTGGAAGACTGTGTGCAGGCCAAAATCTCTGGGCGGGCTAGGGATTGCAGATCTCGAAAGATTTGGCAGGGCTTTGCGGCTGCGTTGGCCCTGGCTTCAGTGGACTGAGCCGGATCGGCCTTGGGTGGGCTCCCCTCTTCCTTGCGACGCCTCTGACATGAACCTTTTCCGGGCGTCCACTAAGATCACCCTTGGTAACGGTCGAACCGCCCTCTTCTGGCATGATTCCTGGTTGTCGGGTGGACCTCTCTCCATCAGGGCCCCTAACCTTTTCAAGATCGCCACTAGGAAGAATAGAACTATCAGGGCTGAGCTCCATAACGACACCTGGATCCAGTCGATTGCTCGTCTTACCAATCTCACACAGTTTGCCGAGTTTTTGGACATTGCCACCATCACTCAGGACACGAACCTCTTGGAGGATCAGGCCGACGCCATTAGGTGGCTATGGACGGAGGACGGATACTACTCCGCGGCCTTGGCCTACGCGGTTCAGTTCCAAGGATCCTTCCCTAAGTTTGAGCCATCTAAAGTCTGGAGGGCTTTTGCGGAGCCCAAAGCCAAGTTCTTTGCCTGGCTTGTCCTCCATAAGCGCATCCTCACGGCCGACCTGCTTGCCACCAAGGGCTGGCCACATGATCCCACCTGCCAGCTCTGCCTCACCCATCCGGAGGCTGTGGCTCACTTGTGTATGGAATGCCCGTTCACGGTGGCGGTTTGGAACACCATCGATACGTGGTCTGAGGATAAGCTCGGGCCTTTCATTGGGACTCTGAACTCCGTTGACTCGGCGTGGTGTAAGATCATTTCGAACACAACCTCTGCCAATGCTCGTGTTCGTAGTGCGAGAATCACCTACATCATGTGGAATGTCTGGAAGGAGAGAAACAGGTGCATCTTCGATGGTAGGTGCGAAGCCTATCTTGAGGTGGCCTTCCTTGCTTATGAGGAACTTCGTCAGGTTTCAGGTGTGTTGCACCCTTCGGGGCCGCCGCGTGTTGTTCAGCTTGGGGAGTAATCCGCATGTGGATCTCCTGTCGTGTGGGTTGTAAGACCTTTGTTCTCTCTTCTTCTATATATGAATAGGCAGAGCTCCTGCCAAGTTTCGCTAAAAAAAATAGTGCACAACGTGTATTACAAAACCCTGAGGGTTGAAGGCTAAGAGAGCAGCCATAAAAGGGAAACCAGCATGACAATGGCAAGAGGAGTAAAAAAAATGTTTTTTGCCGGGAGAAAGCTTCAGATTTTGATGTGCCAAAGTATGGGCCACACTATTTGTTTCTCTAAGCACATGGTAGGTGATGTAATCTTCAGGAAGAGGGATAGCAAAGAAATCCGTAAGTATTCCTCTAATATTCCAGTGAGCTTTGTCATCAAGAATGTTCCTCTTCACAGCAATGTTGGTAAGAGTAAGACAATCTGAGAGGAAAGTAGGTTGGGGGAGGTTGAGAAGAACAGCAACTTGAGCAGCGAAACAATGGCCAGAGCTTCAGCCTGCAGAGGAGTTGTTATCACATCAGTTGATGCTTAGATTTGAATAGAAACCTTCCTTTGATCCTTAAAAAAAAAGAAACAAACATGCCAATACCAGTGGCCCTATGTCCAGCTGTAGATCCAGGGATTTTCTTGCACCGAAATGCAGCATCGAAGTAAACTCTGAGTCCAGTAACCAGAAGATCGGAAGTAAAAGTAGTACCTTGCATTGATAAAGTGTGAACAAGGGGGCTTGACATAGTATTAGGGCCTGTTCGGTAGTTGTCTAAATCCACAAAATCCTCAAAAATCCCGCTTCTCGTTTCAGTCGCCAGCTTCCGTGTAGAGCGCTAGCGGTCAAAATATCGTTCGGGACGTCGCCTCCTTAGCTCTCGGAAGCAGCTTCAAGAATCCAGGCCATTCGGCCCAGCTCCGTCCGCAGATTTAGCGAATCTGAAAGCTGGGAAGGTACCGAACAGGCCCTTAGTATTAGCAGAAGCAATGTTATTATCAGGCAGAGCAAGGTTAGAATTTTTTGAAGGGAAGTGATAGCAGAATGTAAATGATGAGGCAAGGGACTCTTCCTATTATTAAGATTGTAATTTCTAGCTTTCCAAATGCACCAAAGATAATTAAGAATGTTGGGAAAAGTAGCATAAGGGTGACCATAATTGATAAGAGCATTCAGAATAGCTTGCAGAGAATGATTGTGTTGCACCAAACCTTCAAATCTAATATTCCAAGGAGAAGAGAACCAAACTGCTCTGGAAAAGTCACAAAGGAAGAACAAGTCATTAGTAAGAGAAAGCCTACTGATAGCGTACGGTATTTTTCTAGCGCTGGCACACTACCGTACGACAGCATAACTACGTCAGTGGTAAGGACTACGCCAGTGGTAAGAAAAGTTTGTAAGCAGATTTTGAAGAGCAAGATCCCTTAGGAGACAGGTCCCAACAAAGAATATCTCGACAATTATCATTGATAATGTTAGTTTGAGCAATAATAGAAGCAATTGGTTCCTGGAAAATAGTACTAATTAAAGGCACATTTCAAGTTTTCTGCCTAGGAATCCAGAGATCAGAAACCAGAGCGGGATAAATGAAACGAGATTGTTGAATGATAAGATGGTCATGCATTTTTTCCCACCTGCTACACCAGGGAGTGTTCCACAGAGAAATGTTACCTTCACTAATCTGATAAAAGGCATGTGCTTTAAGCTTAGGCATGAGCTTAAGAATGGAAGACCAAAACTCGGATTTAGGCACATTTTTTGTAGCTTTCCAAATAGAAGAGTCATTGAAATACTTAGCTTTGAGCATAAGGTATAAATGGGAATGAGGTGAGTTGGCAAGTCTCCAGGCAGAAGAGAGAATAAGACTTTCATTTATAGCCTGAAGATTTCTAAGGCCCAGATCACCCTCATCTTTAGCATTGCACGCACCTTTCCAAGCTCTAAGACAAAGATTGACCTCTACATCGCAGTCAGTAATATCTCCATCTTCAAGTTCCAGCCAAATCTTATATAACTTGAGAATGTCTCTCTAACCGTACTGGCTCTTGTCTTCGTTCAGATCCCCAATGACCTCGGTGCGTTGTTCGGCCTCGTCCTGTATGCCTGCTACTACAAGTCGACCCCAAAGAAGGAGAAAAACGTCAAGCTAAAATGTGATTGAAGGCCAAACATCAATATTTAGGAAGAATAGCCAGTAAGAAATAAAATAAGTGGAACTGTAACGAATAGATTTTTAATGTATTTCAATTTCTCTTGAAATGTATGACCTATCGCATGCTCTAACTACAGACCAAGAAAATTTTCTAATGATAGAAATGAGTTGAGTAATTAACTTTCTGGAAAAGATAATATTTGACATGTAATACACAAGAATTGAGCAAAACACAAATCTAATTAGTTCAATCCTAGCAGCATGAGAGAGCATGTTTGCTTAAAAGTAGGAACTAGTTCCACAATTTATCCACAACAAAGTAGTATGCACTACCTCTATTTTTGGAAGGTAGAATTAAAGGATGTTTCAAATGAGTGAAAGAGTTGTCCATGTCAGGAACATGAAATAAACCTTTGATCTGATGTTTGACTGTTGGAGTGACATGAGTGCCAAAAATAATGGATAATTTGTTCCAATTAGAAATCTGACCAGAAGCCTGACAAAAGTGTTGGTTAATATTGAGCATAGCAGTGGCTCCACGAACATTCGCTTGACCACAGACCAGGAGGTCATATGCAAAAAGTAAAGAATGGATACGAGGGCAATTTTGTCCAAGAGATAAAGATTGGATACAAGGGCAATTTTGTCCAAGAGATATGCCTTGCAAAGTGTTGAGTTCATGGCATCATTTATGCTGAGAGAAAGTTCATTAATGGACAAAAATTTATGCTTATGGTTGGTTCACGGTTGCTTGAATCAATGTCCAAAAATCAACCATATATGTGCTACACATATTTGTGGTTCAACATGTGTTGCTCCTACTTCAGTTTATTCTTTTCTCTACAATATCTAAATAGTTTATCCCCATTAATCTATTTATCTTGACATACAAGCTATCCACATTATCAAATAGGTCCATTATGTAAAAATTATTTTTCATCAACTCTTCATGCACATATGCTCCCATTATTTTTTCATGCACATGCAACCTATCACAAATAAATATTGAACAAATCATGCACTCAACCTCACAATTAATAAGAGTTTTTTTATAGAAAATCAAATTATAATTTACCTCGGATTTTACTTTTCTGTGACAAAATAAATTATGAATGCACATTTGTAGTTGTTATCATTGTTTTACGTTTAGTTAAGGGTGGGAATGTCTCCACTGTCACTCAACGTTCTTTTTCGTCTCATGTCATCACACCTTATATTGTCAAAGTAATAAATGAAACAAATAAAAATCACAAATATGTTTGGATTTTTCATCATTTTTTCATAGATTTTTACTCTAAACAATATTTTCTTTCAAAGAAGAATTTATAATCAGATTATACTATGTTTCATAAAGAAATTATATTTTAAAATATTAAAGTATTTGTTAACAGTTCCCGCCGCAACGCGCGGGGTATCATCTAGTTTTTTGAATACACCGTACCATGGTGTTAGAGCGTCTTCAACCAGACCCCCTCGCCTCCCCTCCCCACACTTCCCCTTACATTACATGTTTGCACGAATAGTTTGAATATTATCTGAACCATAAAAAATCATCTAATTGGAACCCACATCTACACGTTCTTCAACCCCCCTTAAGAACAAACAATTGAATGGTTGGTCAGACCCATGCGCAGACCTATCAATCCGTCGGAGCGATCACACTTTGGTGCCCATTCATGGCCGAATCACCGCCCTAGGGGTCAACCCACGACTATATCAGTCAAACGGCGAGGGTAAATGTCAGCAACCTCCATATACTAGACAACAAGTTGGATGGTGGGATTCCTTGGGCCTTGGCTTGCACCGAAAGATACCAAGATCAGCCCTTACAATTACTCAGGAGAGACTGTAACGAGTCGGCTTAGACCTGAAAGCGGCTTCGGGCGAGTCTTGGCTTTGGTGTGGTATAGGCTTCATCTTCTTCCTTTCCCTACTGTAATCCCTCTCTCTTCCTCATGTAACTCAAGCTTGTAACCGAATTCATAGTGATTAAGTAGAATTAGTAGAGAGAACCTCAAAGTAAACCCTACCCCCACCGCATTTCCTTTCATCCAATCACTTATGCGTCCCCTTCTGCTCCGAACTTGGCGTCCGCTATGGCCCACAAAAAAGTGACCTACTATAAAATGCTCACACCAAGCGAAGATCACATCGGAGATGTGCTTCACCCGCATTGCGCTCAGCTTGCCTTTGTCAGAACCCCAACTAGGGTAAGTGCTAGGTTTGTTTGTACCCTTTGCATAATGCAAAAATTCAAAAGAAATTCAAAAATGGGGAGGCAGAAAGCCCTGAGAAATTATTTGAAATGGCCAGATAAAAATCTTTTTCCAAAAATCATTTGAATGTTTGGAAAATTCCTAGAAATGTTGCTGATCATTTTAAAAGTGGTTTGGGATCAATCCCATGCACATGAAATTTTCTAATATTCAAACAGTGGCTTTGGAAATTAAATAAACCCCTATTTGATTTGGAATTCAAACTTATTGAATTTCAAAAATTTCCAAATTCTTTGTGTGGCTAACTACTGGTCACCTAGGATTTATAAAATTGTTTGGGCATTTTTATAAAATGTTTTGATATTTGTTTTATCAAAACAGAACAAATGTCAGAAGAAATAAAAGAAAATCAGTGAGGAGAGGCTTCCCTTGCACCTCGGCGCAGGCCCACTCACCTGTAACCGCCCCAGCCCAGCCCGAGCTCTGTCGTCTACCTCCCCTCCCCCAGAAGCAGCTCGGTGGAGGGCAGGGAGGCAACGACGACGCCACCTCGACGAGCCACCTTCTAGGCCTTCCACTGCCTCCCTCCGCACGCCACGCAGCAGCCAGAGCGCCCCCACGGCCTTTCCCCTCTCCCTGCTTCCTCTAACCCTCGCTCCCGTGTGTTCCCGCAAGAAACCGAGACCCGCCGGAGTTCGCCGTCGTGGAAACTCGCGGCCACCGAGCTCCTCCGCCCTCGCCATGATGTCCAGGATGAAGCACGGCATCGACTTCGTCTAGCCACACCCTCAATCGAAGCCCGGGGGCCACGAGCACGACTCCAGCCTCAAGAACTCGCCGTCGGCCGCCGGGGACGCCATCTTCAAATTCTTCGCATGTGCTGTTCCAACGGCTTCCCCGAGCTCTTCCTCGTGATCAGGGTGAGCTGGAGCTTCGTTCCCCTCCCTCCTTGCTTTTTCCTGTGGCCGGATTCGAGTTTTCGGCGAAGTCAGCAGCCGGCCGCCGCACCTCGTCGTCGCCGGCGTCGAAGTATCCCTCCCCGTGAACCCCTAATGGCACCAAGAGATGCGGACGAGCACGAGGTTTCTTCCCGTGCAAACGGCGCACGATTTGGTGGCCAAAATCGCCACCCAGTGCCGCGCCGCCGTGCTCGACGTCGCCGGCGTTGAGCCGCCGGCGAGTTGGGTTAGGTTAACCCTAAAACCCCCTAACCCCCCTAATCACTCACTGACAGTGGGCCCTGCCCACTAATTAAACCCACTGTTTAATTTAAACCACGGGTTTAATCACAGAGAGGCTGACAGGGATGGCCCACCAGTCAGACCCCCCCACGTCATGCTGATGTCAGCATGACGCAATAAATATTTTTATGTTTTAAAACAATTCCAGTGAATTAAAGAAATTCCAGAAAAATCCAGAAAATCATTTAAACTTTGGAAATTCATAACTATTTCATTTTAACTCCAAATTAAACAAATAATATATGAAAAATTATCAGAAAAATACAAGGATTAAGAATATGCAATTTGTTTTTATGTTTTACCATTTTAAAATGGGGGAACAGAAGCAAATGTGCATATGGCTTAATTTGAATTCAAATTTGAAGTTTGAATTTGCATTTCAAATGCAATATACTTCAATTAAATTGAATATGCTACAAACCAGTATCATTCACATCATGGACAACCTTATCATGTGTATGTGCATTTTTATTTTGAAAGTTGTCCCCCTCTTGTTGATGATTGTGCCGGTAACAGTGCCTCCGAGACGGTGATTCCCCCCCCCCCGAAGAAGAAGACCACCGTTAAGACCCGTGTATCGTCAGCAAGGCAAGCAAACCCCCATTGATCATGTCTATAAAATCCTATTTCCCTCTCAGTCTCGCTTATGCATGTTTAGGAGATCATCGAGACACGTTCTTTCGCATAGTTGAACCCATTCCGATGCATGACCTATCATTTTGCCACCGTATTAAGCAAACCACAATCCTAGCAGATTTAGGAGTTGGTTGATGAGCATGTGGCCCCTACAACTGTTACTGCTTATTGCTGCTTAGTGGTACAATGAGAATGTTTTGATTGTGAGTCGGGATGGAATGAACACAGTGGTGTTGATGAAAGTGAAACGTGTTGGTGAATCCACCCTAAGCAAAGGTGAACGATGAGAGGATGTGTAGGATTACACAGTGGGTTGTCTCGTTGAACACTGCCCTAGGCCCGAGTTCCTGTTTTGTGATCCAAGAAAAAGAGTATGACCACATGTAGGGTTTTATGGGAGCCTCGTTTGGCCTCTTTACGTACCCGATCCAGTCCAGGAGTCACACTAGATTCGGGATTTCCATTTGATTTATGTATAAATATGTGGGTGGACCTGTGAGGCAGTGAAACCATATGTCAAAGGTGGCGTCTCGGTCCCTTACATTATCTGAGTCCGTTTCGTGGAACCGGCCGGACTCTCGAGAGGTGACAAACTCAGGTAGTCGGCTCCTGGATTAGAGAAGGTGATGTGAGGGTAGTGCCTTGGTTTCATCCACGTCCGACATCCGCTTGAAGGATGACAAGAACGAGACGATAAGTGATGACACGCGTGTGAAGATGTACACCCCTGCAGGGTTAATGAACTATTCGAATAGCCGTGTCCGCGGTTATGGACTACTTGGAAACCTCTACTTGATCATAGACAACTTGAATGGATACTTATAAAACTCGCAAGATAAGCGTGAGTGCTATGGTGTGCTTCCTCGTGGGGAAGTCGAGGAAGTAACCATAGTGGTGTATTGGTTGGAGAAAGTAGTGGACTCGTGTACGCTTCTTACCTCAAAGTCTGGTACTCGTAGTACAGGATTAGCCAAGTCAAAGCTGGCACTTCTGCATCTTGAACCCCACCTCCTTTACCTTGATACTTGAGCATGAGTAGTATAGTTCTGATGTAAGTCTTGCTGAGTACGACTTTGTACTCACGTTTGCTTATTCTATGTTTTAGATGAGAATCCGGACCCCGATGGAGTCACCGACCTGAAGCTCGACGTTGACTTGGTAGTATAGTCCCAGACAGCAGTCTGGTCCCTCGTGGAAGGGCATGTTTGTTGTACAAGGCTTCTCTAAGCCATTTGTTAAACTTGTCTGTACTCAGACCTAATTTGCTTCCGTTGTATGATGTAATGTTGATCACAAACATGTGATCTTTGTATGCTCTATGTGTATATCTATAAAGAGTATTTTGTAGAGTTATGTGATGATACCTGCTGTTCATACTAGGCATGTGTGCTGCGTGTATGTTTATAACATGCATGTCTTAGTATGGGTTTTCGAGACCTTAGTTGTGATCTGGCTGGCGGTCTTTTATACACCAAGTGGCCCTTAGATGTGCGCAGCTTGGGGCATCGCGATGCGATTGCTCGTGATTCTGTCATGTGCACACTTTGTTGTATGATCGAGCCCGCCCTAGACCCCGACTAAGTGATCGGGCTGGAGTTAAGTATATGTAAGAGTTAGGATTCAATCGACAACATGGTTGAGGCGACTTGTCTATGAGTATGGGATTTCACCATCCATAATCATTTAGACTTGTGAGCGGGCGATGAGGACCCATCTCAGTTGATCATCCGGCCTGGATGGGATGCCCCTCGCGTTTGATGCTTTCCGAGAGTGTTCTGTGCTTGGCCTTGTCTTCTTAGACAAGTGGGTACGGCTCTCGGCTCTCCATGTGATTGTATCGTGTCTGGAATTACATACGCTAACCCCGGGTCCCGACAGCCTTTGAGCTATCTGGACCCGATCTCGGAGGAAGAAGATGAAGAAGAGGCGACAACGGGCATATGGAGGTTCACCCCATTGCTAATGTAGTGGTATTTGGAATGGAGGACGCGGAGGACAAGTTTTAGCTCATAGAAGTCATACATGTGCATATGGAGTCCGATCTCACGACAGTTGTTGCCATCACATCACTCGTCACTGACCCGACCTGGTGAAGGATAACTAAGCCACACTTGATTAGCTCCAAACCAAGCAGGAGGTGGCGATGACTCGCCAGGCTATCCACATCGTCGATGTTTGAAAAACGTGGCTCTTCGTGAATGACGACGATGAGGTCGATGATACATCTCAACTGTATTTATAATTTTAGCTTGATCCATGCTTGTGTTCTGTGACTTTGCTATATGTTTTGATGCACTTTCATATCCTTTTACAACATATTCGGGACTAACTTATTAACCAAGTGCCCACTTCCAGTTTATGTTTGTTATTATCTATGCATCACGGAAAAGGTAAAAATCAATATTGTCGTAAAATTCCAGAAAAAAACAGAAATTCTACAATGTTAGAAGTTTCCGGAAGCCCAAAGGGGGCCAAGGGGAGCCACCCCTGGCCAGGCGGCCACCTGGCGTGGCCTAGAGGGGCCCGCCCCCTGGCCGCTTGGTCAGGTGGGACCTCCCCTGGAGCTCGTCTTCGCTGCTATTTATTCTTCGTCTTTCGAAAACCCTTAGGAAGGACTCCTTTTCCCCATTTACGCCACTGTTCCACCGCCATCACGATCCCGAGATCAAGATCAACAGATGTTCCTGTCCTGGCACCTTGCCGGAAGGAGGATTGATCTCCGGAGTCCCCTCCATCACCATGATTGCCTCCGAGATGCTTCGTGAGTATTCCTCCTTGGACCTAGTGTTCATGGCACCAAGCTAGTTGATGCATTCTCTCCAATCTCGTGCTTCATTGTCTAGTCCTTGTGAGATGTCTATCATGATCAAGGCATATATGTTATAGTTACTATGTTGTTGTTGGATATATGCTCTAGAGGCAAATAATATATGATTATTTATATATCTAAGCATGTTCATAACCAGTTTCATACCGTGCTAGAACTGTATCAATGAAACAATGATACAGGTGTGGTATAGAAAACCCCAGAGTTCCTAGTTAGCCTCTATATCAATAACTAGTTCATGGTCAACATGATGGTCGTAGTTTCGCGATCATGGACAATTAAGTCTCTTGCACTATGAGGTCACCTCACTGGATGAGTGACGTGATGAACATTACCCAAAGCAAGCATTACAGCATGATCAATCTTATGAAGGTTCAGTGTTGTAATTACAGAACGTAGTAGACCGTTCCTTTGACCGTGAGTACGTGCATAATTCCTATCTACTCGGATGCTTTGACTTACATCCCACCACCTGACTGAAATATGCGGGTCATAACGGTTGTATCTTGGGTATTCCGTGGAGATATGTTGAGGAGTATTGTTAATGGATAGATACTCGGGGCCCGCTCGGTGAGATTCCATCCATAAAGCTGCAGCGTGTGACTAGGTCACGGGGATGAATATCACGAGAACGAGTGAATAAGGATTTGTTCAGAACGAGGTTAAACCAGACATAGGATGTCATTGATCGAATCTCGGAAACAATCCAGTATCGCTGACAAAGGGAATGCTATACGACGTAAGGTCCAATCGGTGTTGATATCCGGAATGCACAAGGATCATTATGGGCATCCAGGTCCCGCTGATGATCATTGACCGTAGCCTCGTCTCGGTCATGACTGGAGTGTTCTTGGACCGTAGGGTAACAAACTTAAGGGCTCGATGAAATCGGAGACCTTTTCGGAACTATAGGAGTTACCAGAGAATAAAGGAAGCAGCACCGAAAAAGTTCCATGTTGACCCGAAGGAGTTTCTGTAACATCCCAAAATTTTCCAAATTTTGGAATGTTAATAAATTAATTATAATAATGATTATTTGCTTGATATGATTGATTTTTCACTAGGACTTAAAACTTTTGGAGTTTATTGAATATTAAAATGAGAGGGAATAAAATGACTTTCCCCAATATTCATTGTTGGTGTTTTGAATTTTATTATTTGAAACAAAATCCAACTCAAGAATAAAATAAAAATAAAATGAGAGAAGGTAATATGACTCCATCAATATTTTAATAGAGTTGGAAAACATTTTAAATAATTATCTGTATGTTTATCTGGATTTAAAAAATATTTTGGGAATTTTTTATAACCCTAAATTAATTTTAGGGAATATTTATAAATCCTGATATAATTTTCTAAAACTATTGTTTGAATTTTGTTTTATTTAGGGGGTGTAATAATTTGTATGTGCTATATATTATTAGTAATAATTTTCTGTATGTTGATGTGATTTTAAGAATTTATTTACTTTTTGTTTTGGCCAAACTTTATTTCATGTAGAAAAGAAAAAGAAAATCTGTAGCCCAGCCAGCGCAGCGGCCCTTTTTCCTTTCTCTCGCCCACGAGCGCGCGCACGCATGCAACAGCCTGCAGCGGCTCAAAACCCATCGTAAGGCCCAACCGAGCCACCCTCTCCTTCTTTTATTTGTTTTTCCTCCTTGTACATGAGTATTAATGTACGTACGTGTTCAGCAAGAACACAAACCGATCCAAACCAACTCGAAGTCGATCGATTTGATCGATTCCGATCCTTCCGCTTTGCCCTTGACTCTTGTACCCTTAAGCGGCTCCCCCTCAGACTTTTCCTTTTCCTTTCACCCCAAGGAACCGCCGCAGCAAGAGACAGACGAATCTCGCTCAAAAAACAAAAGTACGACTGCCGTCCTCCATTGGGTCGTTGCCGGTACGTCTCCTCCGCCCCCATGAACACCTCTTGAATCTACAGTCGATGACGCATCCGATTGACAAGGTCTCATGGGCTAGTTTGCAGCTTTGTGCGCTCCGTGGGTAAGTCGTTGCCATCGAAGAGCACGTGAAGTTCACCGGGAGCACCCAGTTGGCATCATCACCGCCGTCCGTTAAAGACTCCTCCCTCGGTTCCGACAGCTCCATCGCGGTCCCCACTGTATGGCTCACGTGATGGACATCTTTTGTCCGCCGGAAGGTCATAGGAGCGGTTGCCATCGACATCCGAACTTGCAACATGTCTTAGTTATGTATTGGACTCATGTACACGGTGAGTTCTAGCGTTTTTTTTTTCTTTCCTCTCTTGGCAACGGCCCAAATATGTTCATCCATTGTCACTGAATCTAACGTCCATTGAGCTAGTCCAGCAAAAGGGTATCGGCCTGTCAGATTTTGTCACTTGGCAGTGCCATATCATCTAGTTATCTTTTGAATAGATTTTAGCATAAAAAAATTTAGATGTATAATAGAATTAGATGATTGTTTTTCCGATGAGCTCACATTGATCTGCAGATTATCATAGAGCTACATTTTCACACTTTTACACTATTTGAATTTGAATTTCTTTAGATTCAAATTCAACCTTTTGAAGTCCATATTCTTTATACCATTGATCCAATACAGTTGATTCCTTTTTCGTAGGAACACTCACATTATATACATGTTATCCATGTCATGTATACATCACATTCAAATACTTTTGATCTATTTGAAGTTAAATTAAATTAAAACTTTATTTTATTATAACCTGTGTTGTAGTATTCCTTTACACGTGATTCTTTTTGCATATTGGATCACATGTAATATCTCGTCGGTTATATTCACACATCTTTCGTATTGCCATGATCTTTACCTTGAATGCATAATGTCCCTAGTCATAATATTTTATATCAACAATTCTTTATCCCTTGACTCACTCGAGATTACCTTTCACCTATCACCTTCGAGCACATCGACACCTATACCTTGTTAGGCCTAATTGTTTTGTTGCTAAACCTTATTGTGTTTGATTTGTTGCTCTTTTGGTTCCTTTTGGCGTGATTGTATATGTGGTATCTTTATTTTACGATAGATTACTCGGAGTGTGACGAGTAGAGTTATCTGGATTGTGAGAGCGAAGAACTTCATCGAATGTATAAGGCAAGTTACACTTTGACCATAGCTCATCCTATATTTTTCATTATGCATTTAGCAATCTATGACCCTATGCATGTGTAGGACTAGTATATATACTTATGCTGCAAACCTGGTAGGATAGCCATATGATCTGATCATGTATTCTTTGTCGCCCTTGTTCGTGTTTGTTAAATATTGCTATGCTTGTAGACGGGGATTGGCTTGAGAATACATTGAGTTGTGTGAGGATTTATTGACTTGACTAGCAACCTTAAATAGAATTCACCTCTGGACGGGCAGGGAGAGCATCCTGGGGCTCGCGCCTTATCTAAGGCGGGACCAGGGCTAAATGCTTCCCGAATGGTGTGATTTGGTGGTATAAAGAACGTCATGGTATCTACCCTCTGAGCGTAAGTGGGCGCCGTTCAGGCTCAAAAAGATCAGACATACTTGGTGACCAGTAGCTTCCATGTACAGCCGTTGGCCATATGGGATCTGGCTTAGTCAAGTACGTTGTAGGAAGCCTCTCCCGTGCAAATCTAGCAGATGTAGATTTTGGTAGGTGTACCGGCTTGCCGTTGGGTGTAGGTGACCTCTTCTGAAAGACTTTGTCTCAATCTTCGGGTTGAGTCCGGCGGGAAAAGTGTACTAACCTCTGCAGAGTAAAAACTAATCATGATTAGCCGTGCCCACGGTTATGGACAACTTTGAGCAACTTGGGCATTACTGTTATTGGAGGATCTTGACAGCTGATTCATTTTAATAAAACTTGAGTGGGAAGATTTAATAAAGTGTTTGGGTTGGAACTGGTGCAGCCCAGTTCAACCTTATGTAGTAAGATAAACTAAAATTTTGACTTAGGTAGATTGGGAAAAATCAGCTTTCTGAAAAATAAAACCATAAGCCTTTCCTTTGACTTATCCTTCCATGTAAAGATAGGTTTGTTATATTCTTTTTCGTGTGACTTGCCGTACAAATCAGATGTAATGACCCGTTGTCGGGCTGTAACCTTCGGTGTTGCAGGATTTTATACGACGAGTAAGTGATGCGTTGTAGGGTTGCGATGTCTATACTCAACTTGCCGATGGAGTTGATGGACGCTACGAAGCTCTTTATTGTTTTCCCGCTGTATTTTATTTGTAAGCTAGCCTTGATCTATGCAGATATGCTTTATTGTAATACTGGATCTTTGATGTAATATTTATGACATGTGGTTTATTCTTGATATTACATCGTGTACTGTGTGTGCTAGCTATTGATCCAGGGACTAACACAGAATGCACAGAGACTTGGATTCTTAGTGAATCGGGTCGTTACAATTTCGGAGTGAACCGCAAGGTGTTCCGGAGCACCGGGAGAAGGAATAATATGTTATAGTTATTGATTATTTAATTAATAATTAATAACATTTTATTTATAATTAAAAAGTGATATGTGCCTTATTTATGAAAGAGGCCCATTAGGGGAAATAAAGGGAAAAAGAAAAAGAGAGAGAGATGGAGGCGCCATGGGCCTTAGGGCCCATGAGGGGTGCGCCCCCCCCCCCCCTCCCTTGGCCGTCCACCTCCCCCTAGCAAGGGACTTTAGTCCCACCTTGCTAGGGGAGAGGGGTTGACTCCCTCCCCTCTGCCTATATATAGATGGGAAGGGTGCACATATTTAATACACAGAAATTCGTGAGAAAATAAATATTACTCCGAATTGAGATCGGTTTTCTCCGGTGTTCTCCCCTTCCTCGTCTCTTCCACGGTGGGCTCCTTAGTGTGAGATTGTAGTGGAATTGAGGCATCTCTGCTAGAATCGGAGGCCGTCGTGCTGCCGAAATTTCGGTTCCGGAGGTCTGCTTCCGCCACCTTCGCTGGATCGGAGATCGGAGGTCGTCATCGAGTCTCGTACGTGTGCGAGTACTACGAGGTGCTACACGTGTGTCACTACACCCATCCGGGTGCTAACACAGTCATGGGGCTGTGAAACTTGTTCGGCTACATCAACCACGTTTGTGGGAACGTTTCCCGCGCAACGGACTACACCCCGAGGTATGTTATTCCGCACTCCTTTCCGTTACGGTAATACGGCTAGCTAGATCTTGGGTTATGCGAAACGCTAGTTAGGAAAAAAAATGTTTTCTGCTGTGCACCCCAACAGTGGTATCAGAGCTAGGTCTATGCTTAGTATTACTGTCCGGATAGAACACATTGGGGATGTGGGCGTTGATTGTTTGATTGTTACCCTCCCACGTGTACTTGTTCATATATGCGGCATCGTTTGATGAAGCGGCCCCCGACCGACCTTATGTGTACTCTTTACGCGAGACTGGTTCCACGCTTGACATGCGGCTTGTACCGTATAAAGTGGCTCTGGGGGGTGTCTGTCTCTCTACTTTAGCGGATGTGGCATTTGCAACGGAGGGCCCCGTGCGGGGTGTAATAGAGACAATCATATGGTTGACGTTGTGTTGACTCGTAGGTTAAAAAATCTTTAACTATGAAAGCCCTAGCAGCCACGTAAAACTTGCAATATACAACTAGATTGTCTAAACTTTGTATTGCTAAGTGGGGGCTATCGTTTGTTTGATTGTGATGTAGTGATAGCTTTGTTATGTGTTACTAGTAAGTAGTAAACGTCATCATGACAAAACAAACTCAAATGAAGACACTATAGACTTAGTGTTGCCATAGCTTAGACATCTTAAAACCTGCTAGTATAGGATACACGACGGTAGCATGTGATAAGATGATCCCTTAACAAAACCAAACACGAGTATTCTACCAGTGTGCACCACCTGGAAGGATCTCCCATATGGCCGACATTCCGTACATATCGGGTGTCACACATATTAAACGGCGTTCGCATGAGGTTGGGTTCGGCAAGCCTAGCATATGAAGATATGGCCTTGCTGAGCAGCTGATACGTCCCAAACATATCTATAATTTTATCTTGCTCCATGCATGATTTGTGTGACTTTTCCATGTTTTGCTTGAACTTTCATACACTTTTGATCATATTTGGACTAATCTATTAACTCAGTGCACCCAGTTGCCCGTTTCTGTTTTCTGCTGTTTTTGTATTTCAGGTTTTTCCAATAATTAAAGTGCCCAATAAATCCCGGAAAAATTATATAAAAAATCAGCGCTCCGGAAGCTTCTGGAATAACCAAGACATGGCAAGAGGGCCACCACCAGGGGCCCAGGAGGGTGCCCGGCGCGGGTCCACCCTAGGCCGCTCCACCTGCCCTCCTGGCTGCCCTGTGGGCCCGCTGGTGCCCCCCATTGTCCCTATTTTTACCCCCGCAGAGGAAACCCTGATTCCGGACCCCTTTTCTCCAGAAGCATTTCCGATCTCCGCCGCCATCGCCATCAAGTTTCGGGGGGACAGAATTCCTGTGCCGGCACCCTGCCGGGACGGGGAAGTGCCCCCGGATTCATCTCCATCGACGTTGCTTCCACCCTCCATGAAGCGGGAGTAGTTATCCCTCGGGGCTGAGGTTTCTACCAGTAGCTATGTGTTCTTCTCTCTCTCCCATGATGTGATCTTCGTTGTGATCATAGGCTATGTTAATCTAGGGTGATCCCATGATATTTCCCCTTCTTCTATGTATTGGATTGATGTACTCAATTGATCTTATCTAGTATAATCCCCGAGACCATGGTGACAACGGTCTATTGGACATGGGTTAGAAGAATATTTTCATGAGTGATTTCCTCTTTTGTGTGTGGATTGAAGATTGAGAGTCTCTTGGTGCTTGTCTTTGACTATCCTTGAGATATGTTGTGGTTATTGTGGTACTCTCTTTGGATGGCCGCGGTGACATTGGGAAATCCATAGATTGAGAACTACGAACTTTGAGGTGTGCTTTTGTAGCCCTACATAATTCTCGTCCTCTCTTGACCACAAAGGAATGACCTCCGAGTGCATCCTCATTGCATGTTTTATGGGAATATCATGTGATTAGACTATGTTAATGTTGTTGAGAATTGCCACTAGTGAAAGTATGAAGCCTAGGCCTTGTTTCCACCATTGTTATACCGTTTGTGCTCACTTTTGTCACATGTTTGCTTGCTGCACTTTTTATTACAGATTTATATTACCTTGCTTTGCCACACCTATCACTCGTATTTTACCATCTCTTCGCCGAACTAGTGCACCTATACAACTCCTAGTTGTATTAGGTGTGTTGGGGACACAAGAGACTTCTTGTATCTTAATTGCAGGGTTGCTTGAGAGAGACCATCTTCAACCTCTACTTCCCTGAGTTCGATAAACCTTAGGTCATCCACTTGAGGGAAATTGCTGCTATCCTACAAACCTCTGCGCTTGGAGGCCCAGCATAGTCTACAAGAATAGAAGCGTGCGTAGACATCAAGCTATTTCTGGCGCCATTGCCGGGGAGGTAAGCGTTGAAGGTATATCTTTAGATCTTGCAATTAATTCTTTTTGTTTCTTGTTTTTATTTTCACTAGTTAGGCCTTATGGAAAACAACAACAAAATTATGAGAGAGCTTTATGAGCTCTACCTTGTGTTGGGACATGAAGTGTTTGAAGAGAAAATCAAAAAGCCTATGGAGCTTTACTATTTGCACAACACTCATGATAGTAGCAATGTTATTAGTATGACTTCTTTGAATACCTTTGATCCTAATGATATGCAAAGCTATAAGCTTGGGGATTCTATGTTTTATGAAGATGATCTTTTTAGCCCCCCAAGTTTTGATGACGAAATTTATTTTGATGATACTTTGCCTCCTATCTATGATGATTATTATGATGACACTTATGCTATAAAGAATGAATGTTTGGAAGTGTATCATGATAAGAATGATTCATGTGATAGCTATTTTCTTGAGTTTTCTCCCACTATTACTAATGAGAAGGATTTTGCTTATGTGGAGAGTAATAAATTTTCTATGCTTGTGGATCATGATAAGAATTTTTTATGTGATACTTATATTGTTGATTTTATTCATGATCCCACTGAAAATTATTATGAGAGGGGAACACATCCTTATAGATATTTCAATAATATCAAGTTCCCTCTCTTTATGTTGAAGGTTTTGAAGTTGCACTTATTTTGGCTTCCTATGCTAATATCTTTATGATTCCATGAGTTATTTATCTACAAGATCCCTTTGCATAGGAAGCATGTTAGACTTAAATGTGTTTGTTATTTGCTTCTTGATGCTCTCTTTTGTTCTTCAACTCTTATTCCTTATTCCTATGAGAGCATCACTAAAATCCTAAGCCTATCTTTATGGCTATAAAGAAAGAGCTCTAGGGAGACAACCCTTGTTACCTTTAGTTTGAGTTTTTACTTTCAGTTTTTAGTGGTCCTGATGATTGTTACTACTGTAGCAACATCATTGTATCTTTATTTTCAAGCTTTGTGCCAAGTCTAGCCTCCGATTGCAAGAAAGTTCAAAAGTTGACATGCTGTCCAGAAAACAGATTCTGTCCTTGGACGGAAAAATTAGCCTAAAATCACCAGATCATTTTTTTTATCTGAATTTTTTTGACAGCGTTCTCCACACAATTGAATTTCGAGCGTCTGTTCTGAGTTTTTTTATTCGAGTTGAAGAAGTACCCCTAAAAATTTCTTTACTACCTGTTGTTCTGTTTTTCACAGATTCTTCCATGTTTTGTCTCTCCTAACTTTTGCAAACCTTAAGCTTGCTTTTTCTTTGAAATAACCTTTTGGAAATCTTGAGAAACAGTAGATCTTAAAGAATATCTTTATTTCTAGTGGAGAAAAAATATTTTTATTAAGGGTACTAACCTCTCTAATCAGCTTATGATGAGTTATGTATGAAGGGATTTTTCAAGTGTGCGATGGAAGATGATGAAAGAAGATCCAGGAGTGTCAAGCGCTCAAGCTTGGGGATGCCCCCATGCATCCCCAACAAATATTCAAGGAGACTCAAGCGTCTAAGCTTGGGGATGCCCCCGTGCATCCCCTGCTCCATCAACAATCATCAGTTCGTCCTTCGTCTCACTATATTTTTATCACTTCATGCGTTATGTGCTATGCTTGGAGCGTCTCGCTCTTAGGTTTTTTTTAGTTTTCTTTAGCTTTGCTTGCTTTTCATAACAAGTTAGATCTCGTCTTACTTTGTGTGGGAGAGAAACACGCTCCGTTTGAACTAGAACTCCTTATAGGATTTGCATGATTATTTCCTTAGCTGTGAGTTGTTCTTTTTCTTTTCTTAGCTGCTGCCCTGTTTAGTTGTAGTGCTTTAGTTTTCTTCTAGAGATTTTCTTTTGCCTCAGGTTGAACTTTCTATAGGTTGCATGTTTTATCTTGTTAGAGAGTTTTCCTGTTGCACTGAGTTTTGTGTCTTGACTAGAAAGTAGGTAGTTGAAGTTGCTATTCTCTTTATAGTAGTAACTTGCAATAGTTTTGAGGTATTGACTAGAGTAATGTTTGAACTTTTGGTGTCAAGAGCTCGATCCTATTAGTGATAGATGTCGTATTTTGGTGAATCCGTGTGTTTTTCGAAAACCAAAAACCCCTGTTGAGAACTCTAGCTACTAGATGGATCACTAACCTCTGGAGGGTTCGAATATTAGAGTACACTCACGTACCATGAGTCAAGGATGCGCAAGGATAACCAAACCCCCATACTCTACTCCTCGGGGTAGTTGTCTCTTTGTGAACCTCCTGATTAGATTGAGAGTTACCGATAATAAGTGCATGAGTTCTTCGGACTAATGTGAGTATTCGGAAGTTGACACTTCCACCCACCTATACTTTTTCTAGCCTTTTCGGTACCGGGCATTGCCCTTTCTCACCTTGAGAGTTGACGCATACTTCGACGGTGCATCCAAACCCTTGGCACGATAACCTCTGTCATCATAAGCCACCTTATATCTTTCCTCAAAACAACCACCATACCTACCTACAAGGCATTTCCATAGCCTTTCCGAGATACATTGCCATGCAACATCCACCTTCTCATTACTTGATCTTCATGTCATACATGCTACTTGCTTGATCGATGAGCCACATGCTAGTTAGCTCTTGCCCTAATCATTGCTACATGACGCGCTAGTATCATTGCATATCCTGCTACACCGGCAGAGGCATACATTTGCATCATGATAGTTACATCTTCTTTATGTGAGTACTTTTGTAAAGTGTGAAAGATATTCTATACTCTTGTAATATATAGAGTGTTGCCCCTAAAGTGAGAAAAAGATCCCAAAGAGGACAAAACCAAAAGATCCCAAAGAGGAAAAATGAGAGTTAAATAGAAAGAGCCATTGAGGCCACCAAAAAAATAGAAAAAAATAGAAAAAAAGAGAAAAAGAAAAATAAAAAGAGAGAATGGGGCACACTACTATTCCTTTTGAGAGATCCACACTAGTACTTCATCCTTTATCCCTTGTACTCCATAGAGATCATCATCATGCATATAGCTATGTGGGGAACCTTCACACTATAGAACTTGGCTTGTATATTCCAATGATGAGCCTCCTCAAAAGAGCTCTAGGTCTTCATGAGCAAGCAAGTTAGATGCACCCCCACTAGTTCCCTTGGAGATCTTTTAGCTCACATGTGCATCCGTTGCATGGCAATACCTACTCCTCAAATCATATCTATCATATGTCCTTCTCTCGCCTATGATTGTCCTCATTGATGTGAGCCTTTCACACCTTTTTGTCTTCCTCCTCCACCTTCTTTCTGTTTCGCCTTTTAGGTGTCAACTTTCTTGCTCACGCTCATCCATTGCATGAGTGCTCAAAATATTGGAAGGGACTGGATCAGTTTGACTTGTACCTGACTAGTGGTCTAGGGACGAGTCCAGATAAGAATCCAAAGGAGACTAAGTGTGAAACTTTAGTAGATAGTTGTTCTCAACAACCTTTTTTCTCTCTTTTTCCCAGTCCCCTGCTTGCACGCAAACACCATCTGGAGACATTCGAGTCACGGACAGCGAGAGCTCTTGCACCTTTTGTTATTTTGTTGCTTGTGTCAATGCTAATATAGACTCTTGCTTGTTAAGACTTGAATTGAATTGCATGCTTTGATTGCTTTACTTAAAAAGTCCTTATATGGTTGTGTGGCATGTCGCCACATAAATTATGCTTGTTATCATTTCCCTACTCGAGGACGAGCAGGAATTAAGCTTGGGGATGTTGATACGTCCCAAACGTATCTATAATTTCTGCTTGCTCCATGCATGATTTGTGTGACTTTGCCATGTTTGAACTTTCATACACTTTTGATCATATTTGGACTAACCTATTAACTCAGTGCACCCAGTTGCCAGTTCATGTTTTCTGCTGTTTTTGTATTTCAGGTTTTTCCAATAATTAAAGTGCCCAATAAATCCCGGAAAAATTATATAAAAAATCAGCGCTCTGGAAGCTTCCGGAATAACTAAGACATGGCAGGAGGGTCACCACTAGGGGCCCAGGAGGGTGCCCGGAACGGTTCCACCCTAGGTCGCGCCACCTTCCCTCCTGGCTGCCCTGTGGCCCCCTGGTGCCCCCCTTTGGCCCTATTTTTACCCCCGCATAGGAAACCCTGATTCCGGACCCCTTTTCTCCAGAAGCAATTCCGATCTCCACCGCCATCGTCATCAAGTTTCGGGGGGACAGAATTCTTGTGCCGGCACCCTGCCGGGACGGGGAAGTGCCCCCGGATTCACCTTCATCGACGTTGCTTCCTCCCTCCATGAAGCGGGGGTAGTTCTCCCTCGGGGCTAAGGTTTCTACCAGTAGCTATGTGTTCTTCTCTCTCTCCCATGATGTGATCTTCGTTGTGATCATAGGCTATGTTAATCTAGGGTGATCCCATGATATTTCCCCTTCTTCTATGTATTGGATTGATGTACTCAATTGATCTTATCTAGTATAATCCCCGAGACCATGGTGACAGCGGTCTATTGGACATGGGTTAGAAGAATATTTTCATGAGTGATTTCCTCTTTTGTGTGTGGATTGAAGATTGAGAGTCTCTTGGTGCTTGTCTTTGACTATCCTTGAGATATGTTGTGGTGATTGTGGTACTCTCTTTGGATGGCCGCGGTGACATTGGGAAATCCATAGATTGAGAACTACGAACTTTGAGGTGTGCTTTTGTAGCCCTACATAATTCTCGTCCTCTCTTGACCACAAAGGAATGGCCTCCGAGTGCATCCTCATTGCATGTTTTATGGGAAATATCATGTGATTAGACTATGTTAATGTTGTTGAGAGTTGCCACTAGTGAAATTATGAAGCCTAGGCCTTGTTTCCACCATTGTTATACCGTTTGTGCTCACTTTTGTCACATGTTTGCTTGCTGCACTTTTTATTACCGATTTATATTACCTTGCTTTGCCACACCTATCACTCGTATTTTACCATCTCTTCGCCGAACTAGTGCACCTATACAACTCCTAGTTGTATTAGGTGTGTTGGGGACACAAGAGACTTCTTGTATCTTAATTGCAGGGTTGCTTGAGAGAGACCATCTTCAACCTCTACTTCCCTGAGTTCGATAAACCTTAGGTCATCCACTTGAGGGAAATTGTTGTTGTCCTACAAACCTCTGCGCTTGGAGTCCCAACATAGTCTACAAGAATAGAAGCATGCGTAGACATCAGCAGCATATAACATGGAGGTTAATTTGGCGAGCCTAGCATATGCAGATATGGCCTCGGAATACTAGAGATCGAAAGATCGAGCATGAGTCACAATATACAGATAATGTGATCGCACAAGTTGTTGTCTACCTTTGAAACTAACCCGTCGGCCGTCTGATACTCGAGGGCGGGCTGTGAATCTGGATCATGTAATCACTAAAACTTCTTAGGGATGATTGTTTTAGTGTGAGCTCATTTATAATATGATTATATGAACTCATTGTTGTGAACTAGTCTTAATTGTGTTCCTTGCAGTTATATTTGTAGAAAATTAATGCACTAGAGCAACGTGAATTATCTTTCTTCATGGAGGGTGAAAGACTTAGAGTAGATGGGTCAAACTTTGCTGACTGGTACTCACGCCTTAGGACTTCGCTCAAAAGAGCCAACATCTTGTTCACAATAGAAATGCATGTGGAAGAACATCTGGACGACGATGTTGGCGATCTGGAGATACTTGATTATTATGCTCGCCGACAGAAGTGCTCTGTAGTCAGGAATGTCATGATTTTCAGCATGTCAGAGGATTTGGGTATTCAGTTTCAGGACACTAGCTCATATGACATGATGGACATGCTAAAGACAATGTTCATACGTGAGTTCAGAGTTGCCAGATTTGAGTTAGAAAGCAAGTTTCTATCTACAAAGATGGAAGAACACATAAGCCTTGATGATCACTTAGACAGGATGCATGAGATGTACTTGACCCTGGTGGAGGACTATGAATATTGGACAATGAACGAAACCACCACAAAAGAGTTTGCAATAAACACGTTATTGCACTCGCTTCCTCCGAGTTATGGTGATTATGTTCATAGCTATGTCGGAAGTGGAGCTAATATGAGTCTCTAGAACTTCATGACTAATCTCTTGGCTGCAGACATTGCTCCTATCGAGGATGCAGAAGTCGTGGATGGAGAAGGTATATACTTGATATACTTTATAAATGTGTGTTCCCTTATACAACACTTGCAGTCAATGAGTATTTGATACTTATTCTGTTTTATGAAAACAGGACCTGCCGTTGCATGGATGGGAAAAGGTGAAACAAAGGATTGATGGATATCAAGTCAGTTGATGGCCAGCATGGATTCCGCCGAGACATCTATCATAGGAGATACTTAGAGTATAGATAAATCTTATGTAATCATTATAGTATGAACACTTAGTCGTGTGTCTTGCATCTCGCGAGACAAAGTTATTCATGTAATGAGACAAGTCAGTTGTTCCATCTTTATGAATAAAAGTGTGCTTACACTTTGATTACGTCTTGATTTATGATAGAAAGCATTTATAATACTGCTATTATTGTCAAGTAATATTCAATGTTTAATGATAAAGTTGTCTTGATTATAACAAGTCAAAGATTTGATTGCATAAGGTGATTTCATAACTGATGAATTCATTAAATGTATGATCTATTAACTTGTGAGTTCATTATCAAATAAAAGTCATAACTTGATTGCATGAGATGGATTAGATACACGATCTATGAACCTCTGCAATAAATATGACCAAGACAAGGTTCTAGCAAGTAGAACTTATGCCAATCATTATACATAAATGATGAACTAAATGGGCACATGAGTTATCATTAAATACTTCATATGATTAATTGAAAGTTGTATTCAGTTGAGATCATGAAACTGAGATTCAGGAATCACAGTGTGAAGTAGAATATAAGGATACAAATCACTATGCTATCCGAGTGATAAGTATTAAAGATGACATAATGGGAGACTTGTGGAAGTTGTACCGCAAATTACGATGAAAGTTTAAAGTGCTAGACTACTTAAACCATTCGTAGTCATACTAAACTGTAGTATGGTCTAAACGTTCTTTCCCCTTGCACTAAAATTATTAACGAACAAGGTTGTTTAATTCATTAAGTTAAAACACCCACTTCATGAATAGGAAACCATCCTGAATCTAATGAGACAAGATAGCTCCATAATTGATGGTGTTATAAGGTTTCTTAAAGAAAGAATTTCTTTGTGATAAAGCTACAAGCAATTGAAATTACATATTCTCCCCGAATAGCAAAATTTGTGTTGCTTGCTTGGTAGTGCGAGAAGAAGTCTCTCGACACGGATCCAATGGGAGATAATGGAAACTTTGACCAAGGTATTGGACCTTGCCTTCAGAATATCAGAGTATTGCAACGGAAGCGTGTTCCGCTGTAATGACGCTATATAAGGAAGGATATGCCAAAGACGATTGGTCCTGGTATATGAGTTGAAGCCTTAGTTGAATTTAGAAGGTTGTCATGAATACGTTTTGTACAGAACAATAATCATGAGTCTTCTTAATAAAACAAAAGGAATAACATTGCTTGAAACGCAAAGGAATAATGGTAGCCTAGAACACGAGGAGAAATGAAATAATATTGAGTTACATATAGGATGGCTTACGTTCTGTGAAATAAATCGGTTATTTCATATTCTTGACAAACTGGAAAGTTATTGAGAATAATGTAACGGGTATAAGGCATAATTTTGGTTCATAAAACGGTTATGACCAAAGTTCAATGTTGATTGACTACGGAAACGTAGGAATACTTTAATCAATAAAATATTTCATTTACACTACAATGGACCATAGCCTGAAATTGCGTCTCAGTCAAATTGGGATTTGAAAGAGAATTGCAATGGGCATGGCGAAGGTTTATTTCGTTGGAAGGATGGACTGTAGTACCTCAAGACAGGAACCCTCAACCTTGATTTGATCAAGTGATTTTTTTTTGAATGACCAAAATATTTAGTGGGCCTGCAGTTTCATGAAACTGAGTGGGAGCTTTGAAGACTTCTGAAACTTAGAATGCAGAGGGCATTTTATGAGTGGGAGCTTTGGGAGCATTGTCATTATGTAAGATATAGTAACAATACAATGACTTGATGAAAGCTGAACCACAAATATATGAGTATATGATGGATATATTTGAGTGGGAGCCACGAATTTGAGAGAAATCTAGCCACAAAAAAATGCAGCAACTTTGTTTTTCGTTTTCGGATCTTGTAGAGAGTAGAATTTTTAACCTCTTGTCCGATCGATGCGTATGATACACCGTTGAATTCGTCTAGAGTAGTATATTAATCCATATGTTGAGCACTTTTCCATATTCCTCGCGGTTTTGAAGCAATTTAGAAAACGGTGGTGCTGCCCTCTTTTGGACAGCGGGAGTTTTCGTGTAAATTCGTTTGGTTCGTTCGTCCGATTGATGCAATAGATACACCATTGGATAGCTATCGTCGAGGCGCTCCATTTGTATGTAAAACATATCCTCTAATTCCTTACGGTTTAAAAGTTGTGTTGATTTTAGTAAATCGTGGAACTCCGTTCTTCGCGGACCCGTGAATCGACCAGGTGAACTGCATTCACCGGGCGACCGCACTGCATTATCGCCAGACATAACGCACGTGCTTTTCGCGGAACAAAATATCGGCGAGTGAACTGCATCCGTGGAGCACCCGATTGCATCCGACAGACAAGCGCACTGCATTATTCACGGACCCTGATTCGACGCAATGAACTGCATTCGACCGATACGGGTTGCATTTATCGGCAGACAGAACTGCAGTTGTTTTATTAACTTTCAACCTATTTTTTATGAACGAGCGTGCACCGCAAGGACGAGACGAGTGAACTGCATTTATTTTTTGTAATTGCATCTGAGCACTACAATAACAATAAAAGAGAATCGCCCACAATTTCATGAACTACAAGAGAGGACACAAAGATGAATAATCCATTTTTTGCAGTATTTTAAACACACAAAAATCCAACCGCGCTGCAATATTTTTAATAGAAAGATTTTTACACTACAAAGTGTACTGCATTACTATTCTTTCTGCGGTATCTTTGAACACACAAAATCCAACCGCACTGCAATTCCAAAAACGCCAGAAAACTGCAAATCGCACTGTCTCAGGAGGTCCTACTGTTTGGCTTTGTTCATGGCGCTACTGACTTGACATGGAGAGGATGCTCGCGGATCCGGTATCAGGCAGCCACGGGATGAGGGGCACACAGCAGATCCATCGCCGAAAATCCGCCGGAGGACAACGGCAAGACGGATTCGGTGGCCGGCAGCCGCGGCACCAGGCGGCGAGCTGCTGCTCTGGCGGCGTCCGGCGTGGAGAAAACGAGGAGGGTGGGGCATGCGAAGGAGGTAGGGGCGGCCCACTGCAGTGGGAGGGGCGGCACGCGGCATTGGGAGTCCTGGTCGGTCGGGGTCGCGCCGATCTGGTCGCAGTGCGCGGGGGTTGCAAGGGGCGGGCGTGGATATCAGGCGCCCACGGCAGAACGGCGACCTGAGCAGCCTGACCGCACCAAGTCCACCGCGCAGCGCGCCATCCGTGGCCTCCGTTGGTGAACTGCAGGGTTGCGACCGGCGTGGGAGGAGGAGACGCCGCGGTGGCAAGAGGAAGGAGGTGCCGCCGTTGTGGCCGCCGGGATCCGTCGCCTGGGATCCGCCGCACGAGATCCGCGAGCTTTGGTGTTCTCCGCGGATCCGGTGCCTCGGGTCTCGCCGGAAGGAGACCAGGGCGTGGTGCGGTGCTGCGGCGGCGGGGTGGTCGTGCGACGGCGCTGGGGTAGGACGGTAGGTGGGCGTGCGAGAGCGCGGGGGTAGGTGGGCGCCAGGGGGGAGGCTGGGAGATGTGATTCGGTTTGTGGGGTGACGTCGGGGCTGGGTGGGTTGTAAAGCTAGGACGGTGTTTTTTTCGTTCGTGTGGTCCGTTCGGTTCGCTGGGTGGGGGTGCTCCGCGCTAGAAACATGGTTAGGTGGGGTGGTGTTGTCAGAATAAGACTTTGTTGATAGAATAAGGTCTTAAGGGGTGTTGTTAGAATAGACACATCCTATATATATATATAACATAAGGTAGATATAACGCAAGATTACAAGAATCTTCCTTTATATGAAGTACTAAACACATCACACGTTGAAATCTATAGTGATAGATACGTATGATGAAACAAACAAAAGTTGGAATAATCTTCTAGACAAGAAACAGGTTCTTGTAGCTAGAAATTATAACGGATGAAATCCAAATATCACAAGCAATGTCTTGATGGAAGAATAGAGATGCACCATGTACTAGGACATGTGATCTCATATGTATTTTGACATATGGTTCTACCATATAACATGCATTGTGAATCCAACAACAGAATGACTCAAAAGTTTTTGGAAGAAAAACAGATTCCGATGTGCTTTAGGAGTAAAACACAGAATCTGAATAAGGTCCATGCATTCAGTATATGAGGAATACTGAGGACTATGCTCTAAATTATAGAAAGGATAATAGACTTGAATGTAATGCAAGATTACAATTGCAAGCCTTATTATGAGTCTATATGGAATTAGAGACATCACCGAAGATATGAAAGAAATGTGAGCAAGATTCACGACACTACAAACATAATACTACTTAAAGAAAGTAGACGTATGGATAAAAGTTTAGCGTAAGAAGTTTGGACTTAGGGCTGAGTGTATTTCCCAGTATATATGACTATGGATAAGTCTTCTGAAGACTGAACCAAAAGATCACTGAAGGATACTGTGAAATAATAGTCTTACTCTCCCGCGAAACTTATATCCAACCATTATATGATAATGAGTGGCGTGTCAAACTAGTTGACCTATACTAGTTGCAACGGAAACATACGAATCTGAATTGGTGCAGTTCGTTGACGAACCCTCTTCCATAAGCAAGCATGATCAATGAACACTTATGCGATAAGCTGATTATGATCGGGAAAATGCGACTAGATTATTAGCACTCTAGTGCAAGTGGGAGACTGTTGGATATATGCTCTAGAGGCAAATAATATATGATTATTCCAATATATCTAAGCAAGTTCATAACCAGTTTCATACCGTGCTAGAACTGTATCAGTGAAAAAATGATACAGGTGTGGTATAGAAAACCCCAGAGTTCCTAATTAGCCTCTATATCAATAACTAGTTCATGGTCAACATGACGGTCGTGGTTTCGCGATCATGGACAATTAAGTCTCTTGACTATGAGGTCACCTCACTGGATGAGTGACGTGATGAACATTACCCAAAGCAAGCATTACAGCATGATCAATATTATGAAGGTTCAGTGTTTTAATTACAGAACGTAGTAGACCGTTCCTTTGACCGTGAGTACGTGTGTAATTGCTATCTACTCGGATGCTTTGACTTACATCCCACCACCTGACTAAAATATGCGGGTCATAACGGTTGTATCTTGGGTATTCCGTGGAGATATGTTGAGGAGTATTGTTACAAGAGCGGGATTTGTCAATCCATGTAATGGATAGATACTCGGGGCCCACTCGGTGAGATTCCATCCATAAAGTTGCAGCGTGTGACTAGGTCACGGTGATGAATATCATGAGAATGAGTGAATAAGGATTTGTTCATAACAAGGTTGAACCAGACATAGGATGTCATTGATCGAATCTCGGAAACAATCCAGTATCGCTGACAAAGGGAATGCTATACGACGTAAGGTCCAATCGGTGTTGATATCCGGAATGCACAGGGATCATTATGGGCATCCAGGTCTCGCTGATGATCATTGACCGTAGCCTCATCTCGGTCATGACTGGAGTGTTCTCGGACCGTAGGGTAGCACACTTAAGGGCTCAATGAAATCGGAGACCTTTTTGGAACTATCGGAGTTACCGGAGAATAAAGGAAGCAGCACCGGAAAAGTTCCGTGTTGACCCGAAGGAGTTTCGGAGTGAACCGGAAGGTGTTCCGGAGCACCGGGAGAAGGAATAATATGATTTAGTTATTGATTATTGAATTAATAATTAAAACATTTTATTTATAATTAAAAAGTGCTATGGGCCTTATTTATGAAAGAGGCCCATTAGGGGAAATAAAGGGAAAAAGAAAGAGAGAGAGAGAGGCGCCATGGGCCCTAGGGCCCATGAGGGGTGCGTCCCCCTCCTCCCTTGGCCGGCCACCTACCCCTAGCAAGGGACTTTAGTCCCACCTTGCTAGGGGAGTGGGGTTGACTCCCTCCCCTCTGCCTATATATAGATGGGCAGGGTGCACATATTTAATACACAGAAATTCGTGAAAAAAAATATTACTCTGAATTGAGCTCATTTTTCTCCGGTCTTCTCCCCTTCCTCGTATCTTCCACGGTGGGCTCCCTAGTGTGAGCTTGTAGTGGAATTGAGGCATCTCTTCTAGAATCGGAGGCCGTCGTGCTGCCGAAACTTTGGTTTCAGAGGTCTGCTTCCGCCACCTTCGCTGGATCGGAGATCGGAGGTCGTCATCGAGTCTCGTACGTGTGCGAGTACTACGAGGTGCTACTGATAACCCACAACTGCAGGGGATCGAGATAGTCTTCGCGGGTAAAAATAACCCAATTTATAGATTCGACTCAAGGGGAGCCAAAGAATATCCACAAGCTTTAACAGTGGAGTTGTCAGTTCCACCGCACCTGAGATACACTTACTTGCAACAAGATATTAATAGTAACTGTGATATGGGAGTGATGATAGCAACGGTAATAGTAAAACGGCGAAAGTAAATAACTAGTAACCAGCAGAATTAAAAGCACTGTAGGCTAGGGAGATGGATGGTTGGGCGCTACATGGATAAGACACATCATGTAATCCACTTGGGGCAAGGCACACAGAAAAGCAAAGATCATCTAGGCATAAATCAAACATCAGGCATGTATCCCACAGGTAGTTGTACGTGCTTGCAATAATAACTTGCACAACATCTTTTTTCCTACCATCCCTCTACAAACGGGGACAAAAGGAACTTATGGAGATTAAGGTGCTCCTGTCAAAGAGCACCGGAACAAAGCATTAACAATCAATGGATACATGGAATCCTCAAATTATAGTCCATCCCCTTTGGTGTCCCAAGCTGTCACCTTTGGGATCGCCGGTTCCGGACTATAACAGGTGCAAACAACTCATAGATAGGATCCAGAACGCAAATATATTCATGAAAACACATAGGGTTCAGATCTGAAATCATGGCACTCGGGCCCAAAGTGACAAGCATTAAGAGCAAGAAGTTGAAGCAAAGATGATAAACACCAAACTAGATGATAGGCAACATGCCCCCAACAATATGATAAACTATTACATGATCTAACTCATCCAATCCCTACCATCCCCTTTGCCTACAGCAGGGAATTACTCACTCATGGATGGAGAAGTCATGGAGGGAGGATGAAGTGGTGATGGTGATGACGATGGCGATGATCTCCCCTCTCCGTAGGCCAAAACAACCTCCAAATTAGCCCTCCCGGAGAAGAACAGAGGGTGGCGGCGGCTCCGCGACGAGAACTGGGAAAACGACTTCTGTTCTGGGGTTTTCGCGTCACGGGAATAAATAGGAGCATCGGTAGGGCACCAGAGGAGGGTGAGGCCCCCAGGCGGCCAGAGGGCGCGGCCCCACCCCTGGCCGCACCAGGGGGGCGCCTGGGGCCCCCTGGGCTCCCCTCTAGTCCCACTTTTGGCATCTGGCTCCTTCGGGTGCGTGGATTTTCTGGGAATTTTCTGGGACGTCCAAAGATCCATTTTCCTACGCACAATAAAACCATACAGGCAGCTCTGCTGAAAACAGCGTTAGTCCGGGTTAGTTTCGTCCAAATCATGCAAGAATGAGGGCAAAACAATAGCAAAAGTGTTTGGAAAAGTAGATACGTTTGAGACGTATCAGCTACACGTGTGGCATTACACCCATCCGGGTGCTAACACAGCCAGGGGGCTGTGAAACTTGTTCGACTACATCAACCACATTTGCGGGAACGTTTCTCGCGCAATGGACTACACCCCGAGGTATGTTATTCCGCACTCCTTTCCGTTACGGTAATACGGCTAGCTAGATCTTGGGTTATGGGAAACACTAGTTAGGATAAATTTGTGTTTTCCGCTGCGCACCCCAACAGTTGTTATATTGTATTTTCTGGTATTCGATGGGTTATGAGATTACATTCGGATTGTGGAAGTGGTATATTTAGATCCCTTTTATATTATGTTCTTGCATAATCTATTTTTTGGTAGAAAGCCACAACTTTCATCTCCCTTAAACTTAGAGGCTAAAATCTGTTACAAAAATTGAAAATAAAGATATAATTGAGTTGCTACAGTAATAACACACTCCAAGACACACTAAACCAAAAAGAACAAAATGAAAGTAAAGACATTTTGGGTTGCCTCCCAATAAGCGCTTTAATGCCTTTGAGCTAGGCATAAAACCAAAAATCAAGTCTTATCAAAATTGAAAGCATAGCTAGCCCGTATAACAGACTCAAAAGGTAACTTCATCTTCTTTCTAGGGAAATGTTCCATTCCCTTCTTGAGGGGAAATGAAATCTTATAATCCCTTCTTTCATGTCAATGGTAGCTCCAACAGTGCGAAGAAAATGTCTTCCCAAAATAATTGGACATGATGGATCTGATGACCCACAAGTGTAGGGGATCTATCATAGCATTTTCGATAAGTAAGAATGTTGAACCCAATGAGGAGCAGAAGGTATTGCCAATTGAACTTGAGAAAGGAATAACTGCAAGTACTGAAAGATAACTTTTTATGGGTTTTCTGGTATAAGCAATAAAAGGATAAAAACAAATAAGGTAAATTTTTATAAGGTGCAGCAAGATGGCCCAGTCCTTTTTTGCAAAGGATAAGCCAAAGGATCTAAACTTATAAAGGCTAAAACGTTCTTGAGGACACACGGGAGAGATAGTCATGTGCCTTTGCCATATTCCGTATCGGTACTATGTTTTGTATTGATAAGTGTTGTCTGGGTGGACCTATGCTAGTGCACTTTGTAGACTAAGATAAGCACACTCTTATGATTAAACCTCTTGCAAGCATCCGCCAATACAAGAGAGACTTTAAGGCAAAAGCCTAACCATAGCAATAAACTTTAGGGCCCAACAATCCCTCGTGCAAAAGTGTGCGAACTAGGGTTCAGGTTTCTGTCACTCCGACAACCCACCATAAATATACTTTATACACAATGCATTCCCCTAGGTCCTTAAAAGGCGAAGTGTTGTGCAGTCGACGTTCACCTAACACCACTAGAAGAATAGCACCACAACTTAAATATCAAACAACACATATTACTTCAACATCATATGACTACTAACAACTAGACTTCTCCCATGTCCTCAAGAACTAAAAGAACTACTCACAAGACATAAAAGAGATTATGATTAGTGGTGATAAATATATGATAAACAATCTGGTCATAACAACAATTCTCCAACAAAACTCAATAGAATTCACCACAAAGATTAATCAACATCGGTAGAGTAGAGCGGATGGATAGTACGGGTTACAACTTCGATTGCAATGGTGAGATGAGATGGGATGAAGATGGAGATGGTGCTGATGGTGAGGATGATGTTGATGATGATCTCGATGATGCTCGTGACTATGGTGATGATGATGAGGACGATCTCCCCCTCCTGGAGGAGTTCTCCCCGACGATATCTGCCAGCCGGAAAGGTCTTTTCTTCTCTGTAGGTTTCCGCCATGGAGTGGCGGCGGAACTTTGAAAACTCTTCTTGTTCTGGGGGTTTTAGGTCACGATTAACATATAGGCCAAAGGGGGATCTCGGGAGTGGGCCCCACCTCCCTGGCAGGGCGCCTGAGAGCCTGGTGGCCCCCCTCCGGGTGTCCTTCAGTCAGTCTTCGTTATTTCTTCTGAATGTTGCACCCAGTGATTTTCAGGTCATTTGGAGATGTGCTGATATGGCCACTTGATGTGCACTTTTCCCCGCTGATTCTTGCATATGTTGTTTTGGCACCGGAAAGTTGCAAACTATGTAAAACAAGCCAAAACACTATAAAAACATCATCATAATATGAAATATATCAACGACATCGAGCAGGCTCTGGGCAGAGAGAGCAGCCAAAAGAGCCCCCTGAGATGAGGTCTACAATCTGAGCGAGGCTGGAGTATAATTTCAAGATCGATGTCGTTGGATGGTAGTCAAGTCAGAGATTCAGAGTATGTAGTGGTTGCTTGATATGGATGTAAGTAATGTGATGTCAATCTACTGAATTTTCTTTACAATATTCTAACTCTACTGGGTAGTAGAAGCCAGAGGAATATTTTAGGTGACTGATAATATTCATCTTCATTACTTTCATGTGTACAATTTCATTATATTTCCTTGATTATTTGTTGCAGCGTTACAACAAATTGGAGATAGGGAAAGTAGAATTAGTTACCTCGGAATCTATTCTTGGCATTAGAGGCGTGGGATGTTGACCTGTTGAGTAGTTGTACCGTTCAATTTGCAACCTTTATATTGTACTTCAGATTTTGCAAACAACCTTCAGGTGGATTATACCCTGGGCAAGTTTCAAGTTCGTAAGCTTGATTTTCTTTATATAACCTCAGTTTAGAATTAGATTGGATTAAAGAAAAAATGATGTAATAGTTTAATATGAAGCTTCACCTGATGAGTTGTTTATTTGGAAACAGTATGTAGTAACTCCAAGCCTCCAAGGTCTATGTAGGTATGTATGCCTTTTCCGCTTCAGTTCATTAAATATTAGTTTATCTAATCCTTTTAGAAAACTTTCTACTCACTAGAATATGCCAAATATATATAGTTCACCGCCTGAGCAAGTGTTGATCGTAAATATATATTTTCACATAGAAACTTTGTATGTGGCTAATTATCCTTGCATTCAGTTACTTCTTAATTTTGTTTGATAATACATAATTAGCTGCTTTATACTTCTTCTCAAAAATGAAACTTTATGTTTATAGGTAACCATGTCAACCGGTATTTGGACACCCATATAGGGGTACAATTTGGTCCTTTCCAGGTTCTTACACGAAGCAAAGATCTTTCCATTAAACATGATTTAAAGGTTTGTTATTTGTAAGCGGTACATGTGAATGCATATAATTTTTTTTTATCTTTAGCATTGTTTGGACTCACATATATACTTGTTTTTATCTTTAGCATTGCGGTGAACTCGGGTTAAAGCACACTTCAGCGACACATTCTGTGCTACATTGACTAGCACATAAAAGACTGAGAGTGCGAAACACTTTCTGAAACAACATGGTCCACAAGATTCCTCAATGGATCTTTTCGTCCAACAATACTTGGAACTGCGGTCCGGTCAAGAACTAGAATATGGGTTTCAGGAAAAGAGGATTACTATGGCAAGCTTAACTTCAGGAAACTAACATATTTCCTGTGTCGTGTTCATGATGAGCTGACACAAAGCTATGATGAATTATTTTTGTCATGCAGGATGAGATTGTTCCGACAACAAGTCTACCAATCGAGAAGCATGCCAGCAAGGTGTACACAAGAGCGGTGTACAAACTATTTGTGCAATCCATGCGCGAATCTAAACCTTTCGTGGTGGAGTCAGTCATCCCCAACTTGAGGTACATAGCGCTACGTCCCGGCAGCGAAACATGAGAAAGAATCGTTTTTATTTATCAAAAATGAAAGAATTACTACTTTACTTGTACTTGAATTTTATGTCAAAGTGCAGTTCCTAACATGGATGTAGCTCACTTCTCATTGTAATTGTGTTTAAAGCTTCAATTTTGTGCATAGATAAGAGTTCATGAGTTAGTCTTTTGTTTTTCAACCACAATTACAAGGTACTTACATATTAAGCAACTAATAATTTGCATGCATCCCTTTCTGACTAGGATGACTTCTCTTAGCTGCAGAGACCATCTCACAGGACTAAGCTGCCAAAGATAGCTCAACCAATAACGTTGGTCCTGTACTTTTTTAGCAAGTAATAATTATGTAGCGATGATGATGTGAAGAGTCATGCTAGACACCATCAGGCACAGGGTGCTACAATGATTCCTTGCCTTGCCGCCGAGATAAGCCGCCTGCTTAGGCGATGCTCCTGCCCTGCCTTAGCATTTTCCTCCCAATCTTCAAGGGTTTCTCGTTGTCACCGCTGTCGTGACGTCTAGATGCTGCTGATAATGTCGGGTGGGAGCCACATATTGCACTAACAAAATCTTGCCAACAATCATGCAGACTTTCTTGATCCCATTCATGTATGTTACAGGTTTTACTTTGTGTAAATATCCGGAATAAGTTTTGAATTTTGCGTTCTCGAGAATTGTAAGCATTGTTTGATTTTATCTTCCTATTGCAATATTCACCCAAAGGTCGAATGGCATATATGGCAGCGTTTATACTTCGATTTTTTTGGGGCACCTTTTCCAATTTGTAAGTACCGAGGGCATGTAAGCTAGATTTGTAACATGTGATTAAACTGAACATAGAATAAGATCCTAGAGATTAAACTTTTAATTTAATTTTATATAACTCCAAGAAAAATTTAAAAGCCCGTAACAAAGCACGAGCATTCTACTAGTAAAAGTAAAGGCTTAGCCCTTCACAGAGGGAAGTAGAAAAAACTCATGTGCTAGAGCTTTTAGAGGTTTTGAAATCAATAAAAATTATAAAATAAGATTTTGAGAGGTGCATAATTCGTCAACGAATGCTAGTAGATAACCCAATTACTTCTCATGCTGGGCAAGTTTCGAGGAACGGCTCTCAAGTGGGGACGATCGCATCCCCTTAATCTCCTTTGTTTATCACTGCCAAAGTTTTCTAATTTCTCATAGACAAAGCGCGAAGGAGTGTTCGTTTGTTGTATTATCTTTTACGAGCTGGGCGCACTCATGTGTAAGTCCCGATATACGGTACTGTTCCAGATCTAGATGTTTCCATCCAGATCCGGGGACGAAGCATGTATGGGTCCCACCGCGACATATGACAATGCCATATTCCACGGATTTCCAACATGATATCACAACATTACAGCTACAAGGATACAACATATCATACAATCGGCATACAACTGCCTGAATAAAATAAAATACATCGGCGAAAGACATATGTCTGAGTACAGACTACAATCAAGTGCCTAATGGCAAAGGTAAAACACATCATTCACGTAACCACACGGGTCCATGCTCTCCGTCGGGATCCGCCTAACTAGTCGTCGTCGAGTCTTCGCGAAGGCATCCAGATCGTTGCATAACGTGCGTAAAAGAGAAAAGAAGGGGTGAGCTATATCAACAAGTCTTGTAACTAACTTTTCACAGTAAGATGGGGGTAGTGGTGAGGTTACAGCCGCACTAGCAATATATGAGTGGCTAACATGCTATTCAGAGTAAGATGGGAAGCCAAGCATTCAATGAGGAATCGCCTCCAACAAGTCTTGCTATCAGCTACTTACGCAAACATAACACATATCCTATCCTTGTCCTCCCCTCCGCATCGCAACGAATAAGAAGCAGTCAAGGCACATACACGTTGACCAAGTTATTAAGATTATCTCAATTGTTGTTGTCTATGAACAAGGAGTAGGTCTCAAGTCATCCATAACCGTGGACACAGCTTCTCGAAAAGATTTAACCCTGTAGGGGTGTACCAACTGCCCATTACAAGGCTCCGCACGCACGCCCATCTCTCTCAGTTTCTACCCATCACAGGCAACCATTTTATGATTTAGTTCCGAGAGATACGGTACGACAGGTCCCTCTAACTAACAACGAACAAATCCGGGTGGACCCTGCGGAGTCGACACCCAATCCAAAAGCCGGTCGCGCTCTCGGATCGGCCTCTTTCGTCTCAACAGGGTTTGGGTTACCGGGACACCTCACATGAGGTCTCAGGCCCTCGCAGGCCAAGGGTGGACCAACAAGGAAACCATGTCCCTGCTAGCCCAGATTGTTTTAAAGAACATCTGCTAGGAACGACCCGACAGACACACACACGGTTTTCAAATGGTAAATCAGCTTGGGCCACCACTAGAAATGTTTGAAGCTAGGTAGGTAAGAAAAGGAGACCCAATAAAATCCCACACGCGGTTAGGCATGCTCGTCAAGAGACATAATACCCGGAACTCAGGTCCTAGGTGAATCGAATGGAACAAAGCGTCGGGGCAGAATAGCCTGGACCTTCCATCCTTCGTCGAGTATAGTCGACATTATAATAATCATATCATCCACAAGAATAAAATAATGTGATAGCCCAAACCAAGGAGTAACATGGGAACAGTTGATAGCATCCTAAGCATGCATACTAAGCAGTGGTTAAGAGAGCAAGGTACATGGCCAAACAAAGGTTTGCTGGGATGTGGAGGAACATGGTTGTTTGGGTTTTAATATGGAGGCTTAAATGTAAGGTGGTAGGATCAAGCAATCGTTCTATCATATAAATAGGCACAAGTGAGTTGAAAGTTATAAGCATGATATATGCTCCCCCTTACCTGATTATAAGACGAAGCTGAAGGTGTAGCTGATCGCAAACTCGCAACCTCTCCGAGAATACCCGCGGAAGCACACAAGAAGTAAACACTGGAAAGGCAATCAATGGAGATGCATCTATTACTACGAAGAAATCACGAGCAAGCAACAACAAGAATGCAACACGAGACAATGCAACACGATATCACATCTATCATTGAGAGCGGTTACTAACAGGTTAAGTGGAGTACTCGTCACACACGACGATACCGCACATCTAGAATGGTTCAAGTTGTTTAGCTACACAACATGAGCAAAGGTTGTTAACATGGCATCTCACTCAAGCATGGCATATCACACAAGCATGGCAAGAGGTTAAGCATAAAGTAAACTATCTATGCTAGTCAATTTAAATGAGGTAACACCCTAAACATGGCACATCTCTCTAAGTACCCCATGACAATTAAAGCATTTGGTACTTTTCTGCCCTAAATCATATTTTAGGTTGGTTAACAACAGTAAACAATGGCATAAACACAAATTACATGGAATTCTAGTCAAGTTACATGTAAAGAACAACCCAAACGGAGTTACGGTTAAAAGGATACAAGCATCACAAGTTATGGGCACAATCTGCCAACATCAGGTAGCACACTTGGGAGCAATGCAACAACAAGCTACTGAATGAAAACATGCATCAAAATGATGTGGATCAATAGTAGACATGACAAGCATGACATGGCATCAAAGTTTAATGTATATGAGCACCAGGAACAAATAATTGTAACCCATGCAAAATGCTAAATAATACTACTGGTCTAGGACTTAGTGAAAAACAGAGGCATGGCAGACTGTTATAAACATGCTATATAAACATGAGCAAAAGTGATAGCAAATATACAGAAACATGACCATGGAATATATTAACATGGAGCCTACATGATGGTGATCACTTCATACATAGCACTTGTAGTGGTCAAAGGACCCATGGATGAATAAGTATTAAGCATGCAAAACGGCTATATTATATTCTAGACTTAGTAAAATCTCAGGGTATGTGACAGAAAACAGCAGGGTTGCACTTTGGGAGCTCAATAACTACATGAACAGCAAGGATATCATGGTATAGCAATACATGGCATCAAAATATACATGGCAAGGAGAAATTCATTCCATGGGAGCTAAAGCATATAAGACATGGGTCATTAACTATAAGGCACCAAAGTAGCAACTTTTTACAAACATCAACACATATTATCAGGGTCACCACTTTGGAGCAAGAAATAAAATAGCTACAGCAGGCAAACATGACAAAGGAATGCATCTAATTGAAATACACATGATGCTTAACACATACAAGAAATAATTACTGGCATAGGCATCATGGATGTGACACAAGCATCAACCAAACTTGCAAGAAAATAACAGTCAACAGCATTTAACAGAAGGTAGCAGTGTTTAGCAAGTGACACGTCCCAAACGTATCTATAATTTATGCTTGCTCCATGCATGTTTTGTGTGATATTGCTATGATCTAGATACACTTTCATACACTTTTGATCATATTTGGACTAACCTATTAGCTCAGTGCACCCCAGTGCCAGTTTCTGTTTTCTGTTGTTTTTCTATTTCAGTTTTCCCCCGTATTAAAAGTGCTCCAAAAATCCGGGAAAATCAGATAAAAATCAGCACAACGGAAACTTCCAGAGTCCCGAAGGAGGGCCGGAGGGGGCCCACCTGGTGCCCAGGCGGCCAGGTGGCGCGGCCTAGGGTGGGGCCATGCCGGGTGGCCGCCTGGACACCTGGTGGCCCCCTGGCTGCCCCCCTTCGCCTATTTATTCCCCGTGACGCGAAACCCCCGAGGAGAAAACCCTTTTTCGCGATCTCGCCTCTGTTCCTTCGCCGCCTCGTTTCCAAGATCGGAAGCGCCAACAGACCTCTTCCCGGCACCCTGCCGGAGGGAGGATCGACCTCCGGGAGCTTCCCCTCCACCATGGACGCTTCCCGGATGTGCCCTGAGTAGTTTCCTTTGGACCATGGGTCCGTGATCAGTAGCTATGTGATGTTCTCCTCCCCTCTTTGTTCTTCATGGTTTAGACCTCGTGAGCTTCCCTACATGATTGAGGCACATATGTAGGGAAGCTCACGAGGTCTAAACCATGAAGAACAAAGAGGGGAGGAGAACATCACATAGCTACTGATCACGGACCCATGGTCCAAATGAAACTACTCAGGGCACATCCGGGAAGCGTCCATGGTGGAGGGGAAGCTCCCGGAGGTCGATCCTCACTCCGGCAGGGTGCCGGGAAGGGTCCTGCGGGTGCTCCCGATCTTGGAAGCGTGGTGGCGGCGAAACAGAGGCGAGATCGCGAAAAAGGGTTCTGTGTTCGGAAGTTTTACGTCACGAGAGATATATAGGCGAAGGGGGAAGCCAGGGGGGCCACCAGGGGTCTAGGCGCCCCCCTGGCGCGGCCAAGCCCTAGGCCGCGCCAGCTAGGTGCCTGGGGCCCTGGTGGGTCCCACCTGGTCCCCCTTCGAGACTCCGGAAGGTTCCTTCACGTTGATTTTTTATCTGATTTTTCCTGGATTTTTGGAGCACTTTTAATATGGGGGAAACTCAAATAGAAAAACAGCAAAAAACAGAAACTGGCACTAGGGTGCACTGAGTTAATAGGTTAGTCCAAATATGATCAAAAGTGTATGAAAGTGTATCTAGATCATAGCAATATCACACAAAACATGCATGGAGAAAGCGGAAATTATCGATACGTTTGGGACGTATCAACGCCACAGAAATATTTCTGTGGCACATGTGGGATAGGTGCGCCACATAAAACAAATTTTAGTGGCGGGCTTTCTGTGGCGCACCCACATATGCGCCACAAAAAGTGAAAATAGGTGCGCCACAGATAGCCAGTTTCCTAATAGTGGAGGGGGCTCACATTGGGAGGTGCTGGTAGAAGAAAGGAGGTTGGCAGGGAGCCTTCCTGGACCAAGTCGCATCCCTGGCTGGCATTCGCTCCTCTTCTCCTTCTCCGATAACACCTAGTTGAGCTAGGTGTGCGTGATGTACAGGTAGCACGAGAGAGGAGTGTGAGGTTAGGGAGGAAGAAGAAGAAGAGAAAGGAGAGGGAAGTGGGGTGACGGGGTACCGGCGGCGGGGACATAGTGGGTTGCTTCTCCGGTAGCCGGAGATCTGGGCAGCGCCAATGAGGAGCTCGAGGTGGCGGTAGCGGACATGCTCGGGCAAGGGAACCTCCACAGAGGTGAGGGTGGAGGCAGAGGCAAGCGAGGCCTCCCCTGCTACTTCCCCCGCTGGCATCGCTCACCAGTACGAGGGTGTGGGCGTCTCCGGCATCCCCTCGGCTCGTTGCTCCTCCCCGCTGGGCTCCCCTACTCCACCTTGCAGACCTGGCGGGTCGCAACTGCGCCGGCCGGCTTCCCCGAGCATTCCTCATGGCTGCGGGGCAGTGAGGACGCGGGAGAGAGGGTAGAGATGGAGGTGGGAGTGGAGGCAAAGGCGACGCGCGAGAGAGTGAGGTGCGGGCGGTGCGGGGGTGAGAGAGAAAGGAGGAAACGAGAGAGAAGAGGGGTTGGGTCTAGGGTTTTGTTTACCGCTCGGTTGGGATGGGACAGGTCCCGGCAGGTGCGGCAGAGAGCTGGGTGAATTATTTTTCACCCGAGCCAAAGTTACCCAGTCCCGTCGGACCCATTGGTCATTGACCTTCTATGAAATAACAACGGGTAAAAACCGTAGGTAAGCAGTACCGCCATCCAACGGTGCACAACGATTAACCATCTAGATCCAACGGTTGTCGAAGCTTGCCCTCGAGGAGCTCTGAGGAGAAGGGTTGCCCATTGACCTTTAAGGTTTAAATATCATAGGTGAAGTTTTTTTTTCTGATCTGACATCAAGATCAAGAAATATGATTTAGCAGCGATTGGATCCGATCTAACGTCAAATTCAAGAGATATTTTTCACTCTCTTCCCAATTTTGATCTGATACCAGGCGTCACAGACATGACTTCGGGATGCTATTTGACATCGCTCTCGAAAGAGTTTTCTCACAATCCTCATAGGGTTGATCTAACATCGTACCCAAGAAGATAATTATGACATGTCCAAGAATCACGGCCAAGAGGTTTAGCATCATCATGGCAACGACCCAAAAGAAGATCGTCATCTAAAAAAAAAAAGATCAAGATCAAATTGCTCAGTTTGATGATGATTGACGGGGATACCGGAGCGGACATGATCGTGCAAGCCTCCTACATGCAGATGTTAAACATTTGGGAGAGAAGGACGTTGCACAAGGGCGATGATCATCCTCCTGCTATCGTCACTTGAAACATTTGCTGCAGATTTTACTCGTCAAACTAGTTCACATCACAGTAACAAATATAAGTTAAAGCAGGCGATTGAATTTTGCAAAGGAAAAGACAGTATCTTATTCAGCAAACTGAATGTCGGTACAATTTTCATAAAGACAGGGAAGGCGGATAGGTCAAGAGGATAATAGATACCTACTGCGTCACTACAAGAGAAGGGAGGGAATATACAAATGGGTCATGTTCTTCTACAGCGAGAAAGCAAAATGAGTTCAAACAAACATAAAATGAGGTTTACAATCCCACTGACTCCCTCCCAAAGAGATGACGACTCTTGACTCATGCTCAAGTTTTCGCCTAATCCTTCTTGCATGGTTGCATAGCTGCCAATGTTGAGCAAAAACAACACATGGTAACTACACTTGAACTGGACCATCATCATTCAACCCCCCCCCCCCCCCCCCCCTGGCTCTCTAGTTAAGTAAACTACTAGGCACAGACCAAGAGCGACAGACTGACGATCATCTCTAGCCCCTTGGAGAACTAGTCTCACCAAGCAGCGGAATCAATCCAATAAAATTTAGAAGAGAAAAAGTCACCAGGTATTTTCGGTTACGACAGACGGTGAGGGTTGGCACAACGAAAAGGAAAAAAACTTTACAATCTGTTTGCTACTCTTGTCCAAGAAAGATCTCGCTAGCTGATGGCTCAATCTCTTTCTTGCATGCTAGCTGCTCTCATTCTCTCTCTCTGGCAGCACTTGCCCGGGAACGAACGAAAACAGGGCTTTTCGCTAGCTCAGCAACAGCTTGAATATGTCGCGAAGAGATATTACACCTTCCACTCGCTTGCTACCAGCCTCCACAATGAACACGCGGCGCACCCCTGCTCATCCAACAATCTTGTCACTCAATGGAACAATTAATTAATACTCATGCAGTTACACCAAGAGAACAATAATTATTATTACCAGGATTAGCCAATCTCTCCATAACCTTCAACAAAGGGTCGGACCGGAGACACATCTGGCATCTTTGTCCGTTGAAAAGTCCGAAAGGTGAATTTGCATCTTGGCCAAGCTGCAAGGCCTGGCCACAGTACAAGATAATGTTCATACAGCAATACTGAAATCTGGACACGTATTGAAATTATATAGCACTATGGCAGAACCACTGTCTACTATTTTTCAGTGTGCTTCAGCGGCAGTTTTAAATTTGACAAGCACTGTCCAAAAAGGTTCAGCTACAAACTAGCTGGGACTTGCTTCATAATGAATTCCAGAATCAGGTATCAAATCCACAAGGTAGTCCCTCCATTCGGAATTAATTGACGCTGAAATGGGTGTACTTTAAACGTACTATATATTTCAGCGTCAGTTAATTCCGAACAGAGGGAGCAGTATTTTAAACGTATGCATACTTTGGTAGTTTGGATATCAAACCAGATTTCAACACAGATAGAGAAAGCATAATGTAACCGTAGTTCCAACAAAAACTTTACTATGCCTATATTTTTGTTCATTCCCAAAATATTAACTCTTGGTTAAACAAGTTTCACATACCAAAACCAAAGTTGTTGGACAAATAAAGCCAAGTAAAGTTTCAGCCTAAAACTTGATTGGGATAGCCATCAACATCTACTAGCATACCTGATGAATGGTCATCTCATCTAGGCGAATATGTGTGTAGACCTTGTCTTTTGCTAGAGCTGTGATGTCACTGCACAATGGAGGAAACACAATACATAAGTCACCAGCAAAACTGCAACGTAGCAAAACAATGCAACAAAAATTAATAGTGTATGTCTGCATGTGTCAAAATGGTATACCTTCTGGAGTATGTATCAATCAGCGAGTCATTATCATCCACAATGGGTATTGAACTAACTCCAGCTACATTTACAATTAGAGATGTAAGGGCTCAGGTATGCAAAATTATATACAGTAGTTTCATGTCATATGGAACATCAGTTGAATTGTGTTCACCCTCAATAATAACACAAGAGCTGCCTTAGAATTTGAAGATACAAGCAAGAGCACCTTTGTTTCCCAAGCATGGGTATGTGTGGCTGAAGCAAACAGAACAGATAACATACCTTGAACCAACAAGTTAAGGGCAGAGCTAAGAGTTGTATTAGGTCGCAACATGGCCAATGGATGACCATTTGGTTCACCAATTCTTGGAACCCAGGTACCCAGTGGAATTGAGGATACTGGTTGGTTTAGAATCGGCAAACTACCAGTTGAGTTCTTAAAATATCTACAGATGCCTGAAAATAAGATATTCTGCTAAGCAATCTCACAATAGGCTGCTTATAGCATATTAAAGTCCAACCCATCATAAAGATGTCAAATACTTACATTTCAAAATTCCTGACAGGGATGCAAGATGCAACAGCTGCGGAAATGATCCATCTGATGATGATGAATAGATGATTGGGACTGTAGAAACACCATTATGGAGTATTTTCACAGCAATATCCCTCAAGGATTCATAAGGGGTGGCCTAGACAACAGGTCAACTCCAGTGTTAGAGCATTGCCACATAAATCATAATCACAAACTAAAGGAAAATAAACAAATTTTAAGTGATTGAAATAAACTCCATGCCAAGCAGCCAATCTCCATCTCCCTTAAAACACTTATTCGAGTAAATGGGTCACAAAACTCACGAGATCAGTTTCACAAAGAAGGTTAAAATTTAAATTGTGCGCTAAATGGTCGTTTGCAGAAGGGATTCTCAGTGACTATTCCCAACTACGACTCGCCAAATGAAATTAAATCAGAAGGTATGATTTCATTTTTAGAAAATAGGCATGTTGATTTCATGAAGGCAAGCCTAATTGGGCAACTCAGTACCAATAAGTCTATCAAACAAAACTCAGACATGAAACATCAGTACCGATAAAAGACCGAATCCAAACTGCGCAGAAAATTGCAATCTAATTCTCAGCCAGGTGTAGGTACCAACGTACATTCACTAGATGCTGATTTGATCTCCATTGTCCATCGTTTCTTCCATAAGTTTGCCGCTTAGCCTCTTTCCAGGCAGATATAGTGTGTGTTTCAAGCTGTTCCTCTGTCAGGTTTGAGCCATGTGTTTCCAGCTGCAAAAAAAAAACGATATGTTACAAAATAATTAAACAAAAATACCTAACAAGATATAGGGGTGCTGCAGTTGTTAAAAACATATTATGCAAAATTGCTATAAACTGTCACAAACAAACGCGGATTCCCTAACCAGCAGGCCTAGGGAACAGCAGCAGTGGACAAGGATAACCTGTTAGGGGTAGTCATTAACAGTTTTGTACAGCGACTGGCAACTAAAAGGCACATGAATATTGACCATTCGCAGCTTAAGTAAGTCCATACTTTAATACTGCCTACTTAGGGTAGCCAGTAAACAGTAATCAGCCCCCTACAGAGTACATTAATGACACATCACACAAGTAAAGCACTATCAACACAGTCAAATAATACGATAAAAGCTAAGGAAAAAGAGTAAATGCTGAAACAGATTACCTCTCTCAATATAAGTATAAAATCCAGTGGACTCAGAAGGCCAACAAATTGACCCCTGAATGAATCCCACAGAGGAGCCACAGGAATCCCCTGCAAAGTGCGCTTTTTAATGTATGTTCTTACAACATGCCAGTAACTTTGATACATGATAAAAAGCAACAATGGGTTCTCAAGGTGCCAGAAATGCTGGATCCCAGAGAAGATAGATAATTTATGTTTCTAACCGTATGGACCAGGATACAACTATTAGCTAAGAAACTAATACACAGAGCCTAAAATTATCCGAACACCAATAAGCATAACTGGGTTAGCTGGTAAGATAAATTAGAAATTTACTAACAAAGGTCATACAACACTTAAAATCACCTACCAACAGTATTGAGTTGTACACTTGTATTAGCACAATATAGTTGTATAATTTTAAAAAATGAACCAGTAATGTTCAGTTTCCACTCAATTCCTCAGAAGTAAATTCATGTGCCAGCATTTACTAAAATGAATGTCACTGTTCTTAATTCTCCCAATTCTACGTCCAGATGCAACTATGAACAGTTAAACATCATATGGTACGAGTATTGGATAATAAGATGCGGCCAGAGATACTTGTGAAAGAACATAATGTTTACTAGTAGGAGACTAGGAGTGAAGTAATTTATTTACTGGTATGAACAGTTAAGCATCATATGGTACGAGTACTACATCTAATTCGTGTCAAATTTAAGTAGGTGATGTAACTCAACAAAGTGAGCAATTCAGCATGTCTCCCACAGACCAAACAATACAGCTCTAGAAGTGGGACATAGGTAAGATTTCATACCTGTTCATGGAGAATATGGAAAGATTGCTTCACAGGTAAATTAATGTCGAGAGCAATGACCTGGATTGAAAAGGTATGTTATAAATTAAACCCCTCCATTAATAGTGATCATATGAGAGCAGCTCATTTTTCAGACCTTTCCAGAATCTGGTAGTAGGTCATAGCCTGTATGCGCATTCAGATACTCAGCAACACGACACCTAGAGATCTGTATAGCAGCCTCCGAAATTCTTGGAGAGCCTTCCTGAAGGGCGCCATCCGACAGGGAACCCTATGGTGAAGACAAGGTCATTGTCACGTATATTTCATCCCTACTCCATAACTCAATATTCTATTTACCTTCAACAGAGAAGTTATTACAATCACAACACAGAGAACTAAGATATAACCACCATTCCATGGATACATGAACTTTAGAATGCAGATAACAAGATAAACTGGAGCAAGTATTGCATTATATAAATTATCCAAGAAAGTAAAGCACAGATAACACTTGTCTCCTGTGCAGACACATCTGCACAGGGATGGTAACCACTCCACCTTCATCTCCCGTAACATTTCAAAGAGGCCATAACAGTGAAATGGTTATACATTTATGTATGCTTATAAATATGTCATCATGCCATTTGAATTACGCTTATAGAACAGGTATACTACATAGTGTGGCTGTCCACTGACAGCTCGGCGAGATAAATGATACTTACCGTCCGTTGAAAACTGTCATTGTCCACATCCATCCTGCTCCCAGGTGTAGTGGGGCTCAGTACGGTATTTATGTGGTCGAATTCCCTTGTCAAGTATAAGGTGTTTACTACCCCATATTCTCCTGTTATAGTAGGTTGCCCTTCATCATGCTTCCACTCCCCATCCACAAAGAACTTGTACTGCATAAAAATAACCAAGCAAGAGGGTTCTTACATTAGAAATTACATCGCGTACATACCATGCATGATTTGAACAAGATGTCAACAAGTGGCATTACACATGAGATCAATGAATAAGCTAGTTACATGTACAAATGCAGCCAATATGATATCATGTGCACATCAAGAAAAGAAGCATTGTGCTGGATAATGTTAAAATAACAACCTTATAAAGCAGAATGGAGATTTGATCAAAGGAAATAAATCTAGGCATATAACAACAAACTATATTAATTGGCAAGGAAAGCACAGAACAAACAGGATAGAGAAGGGCACCTGATAAATCCCTGGAGATAAGCTGCAGATGGCTTGAAATACAGTGGGGCAACCTTCGACCGGAGACATTGGCAAATGTTCTGACCACCTGCGACAAAATTGGGAGTTATCAGGTGCATAATAAAAATAAGAGGATGGGTTTTGAAAATCAGTAATCGACAGAAAACAAAAATCCCTTTCTGTGTTTTCCTGCACGGGAAACATGTGGAATTTTGTTCCTCTTTGGAAATTCCATTTGTTTCCGCACACGACAGGACAGTATGCGAAGTTGGGTTGGCGTGGCGTGGCGCTACCTGCCACAGTGAGCCGCTGGGGCGGGAACATGCCCCTCCACATTCAGCCATGAGTAAACTAACAACTAAGACAGTGTGTGGAGTACACCCAACGGTCGAATCCATGCATGGAACCCAGATAAATCATATGTAGTACATATGTAAGCAAGAAAATACATCTACAGTCACTAAGCAAGAGAGCAGGGAGTTAATCTATCCCTTATTAATTATCCAGTAAGAACACATGTCATGAAATTTGTATCCACACAGAGAGCAGTGCCGCGCTCCTAGACACATCAATCAGGTGTGCACTATGTAAATAATCCTACTAGTCCCTTTGGAGACGAAACTAGAGCATAGTTCCTAGAATAACACTCGGTATGCACACTGAAACTGATGATAAAAGTTGAAACGGGTGTGGAAAGTGAAGAATCCATTTCCTTGGTGCATATTAATTGCAGAATAAATACGCGGCAGTCAACTAGTATAAGAAAAAGTGTAATCACTAGTACTAGTAATCAATCACAGGGGATATGATGACAGGATAGAGATAGAGATAGATAGGAGGAGAGGGAGAGGGAGAGGGAGAGGAAGGATAAATAGCGGACGGACCTGGTGAAGGAGCCGGTGAGGAAGACCCGCTTGCCGCCATGGGGCCATACGAAGCGGGTGGGGACGGCGGGGCCACCGGCGCTAACGCCGACGCCACCGCCAGCGGCGGAGGCGTCGTGGGCGGGATCCGCACCGTGCGAAAACATGCGTCTCTTGCTCGCCGTCGCCGAGCAAACCCTAGAGCGGCGGAGCTGCTGCCGCCGCTGCGCTGCTTCTTCTACCCTAGGAAGGGGTGGGCGGGGGCGAGACCTCCACGCGAGCTGGCCCACGCGACGGGCCAGAGGGAGGGGAGATGGGGAAGGAGAGAGATCAGCGGCGCAGAGAGAGGCCCGCTGCCAGCGGCATCTCCCTCGGTTTGTCCGTCCGTACGAATCGGGGGGCGCGGGAGGAGGGATCTCGGAGCGGCGGTAATGGCGGCGAAGGGCGGCGCGGCGAGGAGGGGGATCCGGAGATGCGGTGAGGAGGGAGATGGGGACGGAGGAGGAGAGGAGAGGAGAGGAGAGGAAAGGTGCGTGCGAGGCGAGAGAGGGTTGAAAAGGAAGGAAGGAGACCTAGGCTAGGCTAGGCAAGGAGCGACGGAGCACGAGGATCTTCTGCGCCCCTCCTCCCTCCCTCCCTCCCCCCACACTCCACGCAAGCACCAGCTCACACCCTCCTACCTTCCTTCTTCCATCCCCTTCTCTTCCTCCTTCCCTCAACCCTACATTCCACCCCCCACAAACTTCTCTCTGGAAACGCAAAGATTTTTTTTTTTGCTTGATCGGTGCGTCGATGATGGTCGCCGGGATGCTCAAAAAATGTCTAGTGGCTATGGATCTGAGGCGACCCTGTTTTTGGTTCTTTGGAGCAATCGAGGGCACGCACGAGGGTTTTATAGCCGACGCACCGAAAGAGCCCTGGAAAACACGTAACGCCTACACTCCAAGGGCGGTCTGAATGGGGTAGTGTCCGTTTCATATATCATGTTATAAAGAGGTGAGGAGTGAATTAAGGATGAACGAACGAAAAACGACTCCCAAAACAGATATTGGAGATAAAAGGTGGACGGCGATGTACACAAGGAATGATGTGATGAAGGAAATATATGGATGATGTTACCATGAAGCGGCGCCGAAGGCGAGGGGAAGGGTCCAAAAAATAGGTGAGTGGCATTACTGTGGAACGGCGCCTGAGGCAAGGGGAAGGGTCCAACAAATAGGTAATGATTTCAAAAACCCGAAGGTGACCACAGTTTTCAGTTCCCTTGGGGACGCCAAGAGCGTGCATCCGAATTTAGAAGCGAGCACGGGAAGAGAGCATAACGCCAACGCCATCAACCGGATTTAATGGGGCAATATACGTTTCGTACGATGCGTTATAAATAAGGGAGGCAAGAATTAAGAAAAAACGGATAGTAATGTCTTTCGCATAAAAATATTGAAGATGGAAAGTACGATTGGTAGAAACAATGTATATAGCCAGCTAGTCAACAACAATAGTGGTACTAATATGAAGCAGTGCTCAAGGCAAGGGAAAAGGTTCGAAAAATAGGTGATAAATATCGAATTAATACTTTTTCTAAAATCAAAAACTTTGTTAGATAGAATAGTTATATCATTCAAAACTAAAGGTACAATTTCATGCGATGGGTCTCTTAACCATCCACTTGTAGTACTAAATAAATCTAGACAATCTAGCAAGTTTGTCAACAACTTTAATTGATACATAGATCCTCTTAGATGCTTAATCATAAAACCAGATGGATCACATCCTAAACGAGCTTGTAATGTAAGACCCATTTGATCACATAAGATATGTCTCGTGGATCGGCCAAAAGAAACAACAAAGCAAAAAAGCACTAGATGCATCGAAGCAATGTGGAAGATCAATTGTTCGCCAAGGTAGTCACCAAAAGCGCTAGTGTGATGGTGGAGGAGCCCTGTTTGGCATGGTAGAAGCCTTGATAAGATACTAGAAGTAAAACACGCGCTTTGCCGCGCCGTTAGTCTTTAGTGTTGTTATTGTGCATTATCAGCATATTAATTTGACATTGTTTTCCATTTAGATTGTAAATATCTTTTGCTAGTCTTAGGATAAGCCCTTCTTTCAATAGAGGAAAAAGCAAATACAAGTATGAACATTATAAAATATAACTACAAAGCCATGCATATCAACCAGCATGATCTAAACAGTTTTTAGAAATCTTACTCATAACTCATTCTAAAGATTATACTAATTTCTAGTACTATACCTTTTACAGTCGACTACAATAGAGCGTATCAAAAGGATAACATGATACTTCCATTAAAACTAAGGTTATCATCCTAATGCTTTCTTTGTACCCAAGTATTTTATTTTCCATTGTTGGAATAACAAATAATTCATAAGGAAGAGATCAATATTGTCAAAATTATTATGTTGCCTTTTGTTACCTCAGTGATCTTTCCTGCATTAGATTTGAGGATGACCCCTTCAGTCACATCCCACAAACCCTTTTCAGATGCATGTATAACCAGTTACAAAAATTCATGTTTGCATAGCATTTTTTTTAGATTTTTCTAGCGTCTTGTTAAACATCAAGCTGAAGATTTTGTCTAGGGAACCAAACTAAAGATATTACTGGAGTACGTATTACTTTAGTTACTGGAAATGATCCGATCGGTTGGATTTTTATGGCCCCATCAAGAATAGTGTTTTCTACATTGTCCAATGTCCTTTATGTTGTTGTTGTCTCTCTTCCTCGTTCCCATGCGGGAATTCCCGGCTGCCTTGCTGCTCCTCTCTCCTGCATGCCTCGACACGTTGCCGCCACCGCCATATGGTACTCCGCCGCGGTGGGTGCCATCGTCCCTCGAGCCGGCCACGGACCTGCAGCAGGCCCAAGGCACGCCACCCGATCCGACGATCAACCTCACCGTCTGCATCGACGCCTCACTCAGCGCTAAGCAGTGGCGGAGCCAGGATTCGTGCAAACCCCGGGCCCAAAATTGTTTTTGCACCAGTGCAAAAATTAATGTCCATCAGGCTATAATACATCATACAAATATCGCGTGATTGAACATTTTTAACAATACAATTCAAATGATTTTCATAGCACCAGGCTATAGGCAGTAACGTAGCCAGACAATATAGCACATTGCACATTTCTATTTGATAATTTGAAAATTTCAATCATAAGCAGTAGGCACCAGGGTAGCACATATTGACTAATTAGCATCATAAAATGTTCAATACTTCAGTCTATCTGCCATCTGCGTTCTGCCAATCTTCAAGAAATTACCTGGGTTGTGTCGCAGAGGGCAGATGGTGTGAGGCGTGGCGTGGGCGCCTGGGCGGCACCGCGGCACCCGGCGTCGGCACCAGGAGTCCGGCGAGCGGCGAAGCAAGCGAGCAGCGGAAGTGGGCGATCCATGGAGCGACCAGAGTCCGGAGAGGCAGGGGAGGCCTGGGACAAGGAGCGCTGGAGGCCGGAGTGGATGGGATTCACCAGAGGGAGGCGGCGGCGGCGCACCATCGCCAGTCGTGGTCTCACGGAGAGGCGGCGTTCCTCTGCTTGCTAGGTCTAGGCATCGTCCGCCGCTGTCTGGCCTGGCGTTGATTTTTTCCTTTCCGATGTGTAACAGCCCAGTTTTCACAAAAATTAAAAAAAATTGTTTTCGGTGTGAATTGTTTGATTATCTGACTTGTTTGCGGTGTTTGCTTCACCGAAATAATAATCGGTGAATATTTCTCCCCCTATTTCTCGTATCGGATGCGTGACCGACCTTTTCCCCAACGGCACACGACTTTGCGACACCGGGGTTCCACCCGAGCACCGTCGCAACCGGCACAAGTCCAGCCATCGCCACCGGAACGAAAACCCCGTTTATTTAATAAACGGATTATTTTATTGGGGCGCCGAAAAATGTTGTCAGAATGTCACCGCAGTGAGGTACGATCGACGGGCTCGACGCGCTGAGCGCGTGGTTCGAGATTTCGTCGGAATCGGAGTCCGTGGGGAGTCTCGGCGGTCACGAACGGGATCACCGGACACGCGAGAGGGGTACCGAGGGTGTTTGCGTCAACTGGCCAGCCAACCTGCCTATATAAAGACCACCACACTCCCCTAGGCCTTCCAGGGTTTCCCCCATGGAAAATTTGCAGCCACCCCCCTCTTTTTGCACAAAATTAGCCCCAAAACAGCCCCTTCCCGAAACCCTAGGTTTGAGTGGATCCCAGCCTTTGGATCTGTATCTGGACGCTCCAGATGCAGCCACGTCGCCAGAGCCGGCCTCTCCACCGCGCCCGGGCCGCGCGGGCCCGCAACCTCCGCCGCCGGGCCCCACCGATCCCATCCGGGCAGCCGCCACCCGTGGAGCTCCTCTCCACGCCCGAGCAACCCCGCCGCCTCGCGCCGCCGGCTGCCGGCGAGCAGCCCGGCCACCTCCTCTTCCCTCTCCTCCCTCTTCTCTCCATCCTCCCGTGCCCCCTCACCTAGCCTCTCTTCCTCCCCCGCAGGTCAGCAGGAAGAGCGCCGCCGCGCCATGGCTTCCTTGAAGCTGAGCTCGCCCCGCCGCCAGACTCCGCCCCGCTCCCTCACCTCGCCGCGGCCCGGATCCGGCGAGATCCGGCCGGCCCTGCCCCTCTGCGTCGCGCCTCCATCGTCCCCTCGTCGCCCACCTCGCCGGACGGGAGCAGCGCCGGCCGCCGCGGTCGCAACCGCCGCCATGGCCGTCGGGCGCTCGGCCTCCCTGAGCGGCCTCCAGCCGTTGCACATGGGCCGGCCCAGCTCCCTCCAGGCCGCCAGCCACCGCCTCCAGTGGGCTGAGCCCACTAAGGGGTGAGGCCCTTTTTTTTCCTGTTGTGTTTTATTTATTTATCTGTTAAATCTGCTAAGTCCTTTTATTTTGCTGCTGTATTCAGTTTCGCGATGCATTTTGCGGTAGATCTGTAGCCCGAATGACTTCGCGCCCAAAAGACGAATTGTTTAGAATTGCGTGCTCTAGCGTTCGTATGTAGAAAGTTTTTACGTTTGAGGCAGTATAAATAATTTATTTCTGCGTCGAAGTGGGTACCAGACCGTTAACTGTGCTGCTGTGCTGAAAACTGTTATTTTATTGCAACTTCGGGCGACGATTGCTTCGCAACCGTACGTCGGAATGGAGTGATTCCAATTGCATATTGTTAAGCATCATGTCTACTTCATGCCCATGTATTGCTATGTCATGTTGGTGCACTTTTGCATATAGATCTACCCCTGCTTTTACAGCATGTGTGCATAGCTTGTCTTGCTTATATCTTTTTAACCGTAACTCCGTTTGGGGTGTTCTTTATATGTAACTTGATTAGTTTTTCGTGTACTTTGTGTTTATGCTATTGTTTGCTGTTGTTAACCAAGCTAAAATGTGGTTTAGGGCAGAACAGTAATAAACTTGTTAATTGTCGTGCGGCACTTAGTGCTATGCCATGTTTAGGTCGTGCCCCACTTAAATTGACTAGCATAGATAGTTTACCCTGTGCTTCACCTCTTGCCACGTTTGTGTGATATGCCATGCTTGCTTGAGTTTCCATGTTAATAACCGTTGGTTGATCACCTGTAGCTAAGCAACTTGAACCACCGTAAACGTGCGGTATTCGTCGTGTGTGACCGATACCCCACTTAAATTGCTAGTAACCGTTCTCGACGATAGATCCGTATCGCGTTGCCGTGCCTTGTGTTGCCTCTTTGATCTTGTATTGCTCCGTAGTAATAGTGGTGCACCGTTGATTGCTTTCCAGTGTTTACTTCTTGTGTGCTTCCGCGGGTCCCTCTCGGAGACGATGCGAGCTTGCGATCAACTACACCTTCGGAACCCGACTTATCAACAGGCAAGGACTATACATTACTTATGATCCATTCTATTTCAACCAGTGGTTTGCATGCTAGTCGAGGTTAGGTTCGATGTTTGATCCTACCACATGTTTACAACCTCTTTCAAACCGATACAGCCATGTCCCCTCCCAGCAAACCTTGTACTGCTATGTTACTATTGCTCGTTGCTCAGCCCCTGCTTAGTATGCATGCTTAGGATGCTACGATGTTACCTGTTACTCCTTGGTTTGGGATATCACATTATTATTATTATTGTTATTGATGATATGATTATTATAATGTTGATTATATTTGACGAAGGATGGAAGGTCTAGGCTATCCCTCCCCGACGCTTTGTTTCATTCGAGTCACCTAGGACCCGAGTTCTGGGTATTGGTTTTAAGACTGAGCGTGCCTAACCGCGTGTGGGATTTTATGGGGTCCCCTTTTCTTACCTACCTAGCTTCAAACATTTCTAGAGGTGGCCCAAGCTGATTTACCATTTGAAACCGCATGCATAACTGGTCTGCAGCCAGTGGTTTTAAAACAACTCGGGCCAGCAGAGACATAGTTCCTTTGTTGGCCCACACTGGTGAGCTAGGGAAGTCCCCTGTTATATAGGCGAGACTAACCCCGACCTTAGCCATACGGAAGAGTCTGATCCGAGAGCGTGGCCAGCTTTTGGATTGGGTGTCGACTCCCCGGGGGCCACCCGGATTTGTTCGTTGTTAGTTAGAGGGACCTGTCGTTTCGGATCTCTTGGAACTAAATCATAAAATGGTTTCCTGTGATGGGTAGCAACTGAGAGAGATGGGCGTGCGTGCGGAGCCTCGTAATGGGCAGTTGGTACACCCCTGCAGGGTTAAATCTTTTCGAGAAGCTGTGTCCACGGTTATGGACGACTTGAGACCTACTCCTTGTTCATAGACAACAACAACTGAGATAATCTTAATATAACTTGATCAACGTGCGTGTGCCTTGACTGCTTCTTCTTCGTCGGGATGCGAAGAGGAGGACAAGGATAGGATAGGTGTTATGTTTGCGTAGTAGGTGGATAGCAGACTTGTTGGAGGCGATTCCTCATCGAATGCTTGGCTTCTTATCTTACTCTCTAGATCGTTAGCCACTTCATAAATGCTAGTGCGGCAGCAACCTCAGCACTTACCCCATCCTTACCGTAAACTACTAGTTTTCCTAGAATGACGAGTGATGAAGTCCTTGCTGGGTCAGATGACCACTACAGTTGGATGCTGAGTACCTCTGTACTCATGATACTACCCCCAAACTCTTTTCAGGGTTCTTGATCGACAACAGGTATGGTGATCGACGTTTCACGTGGAGACTCGACGACGACTAGTTAGGCGGATCCCGGCGGAGGGCCTGGACCCGTGTGGTTATGGGACCGATGTTTTCTCTTTACCACTAGGCATCTGATTGTAGTCTGTACTCAGACATATATCTTCCGCTGTTATATTGTATTTGAGGCAGTTGTATGTCAATTGTATGAGATGTTGTATCCTTGTATTTGTAATGTTGTGATATCATGTTGGAAATCCGGGGCATATGACTTCATCATATGTCGCGGTGGGACCGATATGTGCTTCGTCCCCGGATCTGGATGGAAACATCTAGATCTGGAACAGTACCGCATATCGGGCCTTACACGATGGTTCCCTAGTGATTGTCTATTGGGCTAAGCCCCAGGCCCATACTAAAATATACATAGGTATAGGTAAAAGAAAGCCACGCCCCGGGGCCTGGGCCCTGGGGGCCTAGATTCGCCCGCCAAGGATAAGACCTCTCGTAATGGGAGTATCATAGCTAGTATCATGCATGCCAACTAAGCAAATTTGGTGATGTGGCATAGAATTAAATGAAAAAAGAGAGTGTTGAGTATCATATTATGGTACCGTATCATAATAAATGCTAAGCTAGTATGTGTCTTGCATGGCAATAAATAGTACTACTTATGATACTAAACTATAATACTATGCATTGTGGAGGTAGTATCATACACTAGTATCATGTGCATTATACTAATCTTATGGTACTACCATTGTGGGAGGTCTAAGGCGCCATACTGCCTGGAGAGGGCGTGACGAGGGGGTGACCCCACGACTTCTCTACGTGACGGTACCTGGTGCGTGTCATGTCTGACGGCCCACCAGGGGCCCACTCGTGGACACCGACATGACAGAGTAAGACGTAAAGACCAAGACTTGAGGCGTAAGACAAAGACTCATACTTGTAGTCGACTAGGACTCATGTAAACCCCTACCTGGCTATCTATATAAAGCGAGGCAGGGGCACCTCTCTAGACAAGCTTTCAACCCTCACGCATAGAACTAGACAGATCTCTCCCCACCAAAGCCCTTGCGGCACCTCTGTACATCATCATCAATACAAGATCAGACAAGCATTGTGTAGGGTTTTCCCTCCGGGGGCCTGAAGCTGGGTAAATCGTGCCCCATGTGTCGCTTGTCCGCCGTCCGAGAATCCAATACACACCTACTCATCTGGTCTTGCGAGAACTCGCCTTGGCCTCCACTGTAATCGCCCCTTTACGCAATAATATCGAGCAGGAAGTGCTTCTCCTATTAGCCGATGAGTATCGTCCGACCTGTGCCTTCTCTATGACTAACCCAGGGTCCCTGACCATAGGATTTGCCAGGGCTAATCCCCGTCAATTGGCGCCGTTTGTGGGAATCGAACCCACGACCACGCATAGGACTAGACAGATCTCTCTCCACCAAAGCCCTCACGGCACCTCTGTACCTCATCATCATTACAAGATCAGACAAGCAGCATGTAGGGTTTTCCCTCCGGGGGCCTGAAGCTGGGTAGATCGTGCCCCATGTGTTGCTTGTCCGTCGTTCGAGACAACACGATACGCATCTACGCATCTAGCCTTGCGAGAACTCGCCTTGGCCTCCGTTGTAATCGCCCCCTCAAGCAATAATATCGAGAAGGAAGTGCTTCTCCTGTTAGCCGACGAGTATCATCCAACCTGTGCCATCTCTATGACTAACCCAAGGTCCCTGACCATGGGATTTACCGGGGTTGATCCCCGTCAATTGGCGCCGTCCGTGGGGACTACACAGATTGGAATCACGATCTCGGCGGTCCCGTCTCTAGCAAGTCACAACTCAAGGGCTTCTTCAAAAACTACATCAAGATCGACATCAAGCTCACGGAGAAAACAAGAAAATTTTCGAGCGCGTCACTCGAAGATCGACCACAACAAAAGCGCTCACGCTCAGCCTACAGGACAGAAAAACGCCCGTGTTGCGGGAACTGGCGACAGCGACTCGGAGCTCATCTCGACGATCCCTTCAGTGGAACGATGCGAAATCCAATTTTCAAAAATCTGTGAAAATTTCAGCAAATTCCAACGGCTGGATCTCCCTCGGTGACCCGCGCACTGATGCACACTCGGAATCTGACGGACCTCCGCGCGACTCCAGGACAAATATTCTTGACATTGGCTCGGACATTAATTTGAAGATCCCTCCGGTGAAAGCGTGCGGAATTCAATCCCCCATCAGCATAAAAGATTTCAGAAAATTCCAACGGTTAGATCTCCGTCAGCGGCTCTAGCACTGCAACGCGTTTTTTGATCTACGCGGGATCGCGAATTTCCAATCGCGAATTCGGGTTCAATCTTGACCCGCAAGGCTTCAACTCCAACTCGACATGCCATGGATGACTCGCCAAGGTTTCTACATCGACTCGAGACGCTACAAGGACATCACATAACGAGCAATCGAATGATCTCGCCCGACGCGTCGAGTCTTTCTCGGTCACTCACCGCATCGTCGACGCCAAGCACACAAATCATCATGCGCCGAGCTCCTTTGTATGGGCTCTCCCATACCGAGCTCCATCGTGCAGGAATCACCCCGTCGAGTCCTCTCGTCACTCGCCGGATAAATTCATCACGACGACTTCGTCGCGCAACTCCGCCACCTCAACACTCGGGGGCTGAACGTCGCAGTCGCCGTCACATCGACTCCGTTCTCACCTCGTCGGCTGCTCGACTGCTCATCTTCGACATCCTCCGCTGCGTCGATCCTATAGCTAAGTTTTCTTTGCACTCTTATATGCTATGATTCCAAAACCTATATGCATTCTCGATCAATCGCCAAAGACGACTACGCAGTCGCACACAAACATCTGAGGGCTATAAAATCATCCTGCCAGCTACGCAGTCGTGCATAAACATCTGAGGGCTATAAAATCATCCTGCCGGCTACACAGTCGTGCAGAAACATCTGAGGGCTATAAAATCGTCCTGCCGACTACGCAGTCGTGCAGAAATATCTGAGGGCTACAAAATCATCAAGACGACTATGCAGTCGCACACAAACCTCGAGGGCTTCAAAACTATCCTTTGGATCATGCACAGTTTTATATGTTGTTTATTTGCGTTCGTCAAAATAGTGAGGCTGGCTACCAAAGACCGTCCTTGTCTCCGGGTTCAACAAGTCTGGCATTGCGACCCTCTTACCCGGCAAGGGTATGCTTTCGGAGGTCCTACTCACAAAAAAACACACGCATAAACCTTATATGTTGCTGCATTATCCACTCGATAAAAGTGCAATGTCTACAAATGACTCACCTTATAATTATTTTGTATATCGCGCAAGTACATCTTAATACAGTTGCACCCTTTTTCTCCTTCTCAGCAGATGCTCGGGGGCTGGGCGCCCTCATGACGCGGCGACGTCAACCTCCTCGTCCACGACTGATCCCTACAACAACTCACGCCTACGACGCAAGACCCGAGTCGAGCACTTCCTCGGATGACAATTACTCGACGACGAAGAAGTCTTGAGTCTATGCTCGACTACAGGCAGTCGAACATAGCCTCGGGGTCTACTCCCATCGGGAGCGCTGACGCGCACCCGACGAGCACTACTCGCGCAGCTGACAAGAACGATGGGGCTAGCTTAACAAAAACTTGAGCCTATGCCTGACTCTACGAGTCGCACATAGCCTTAGGGCTACTCCCATCGGGAGCGCTGACGCGCACCCGACGAACGCTGCTCGCACATCCTACAAGAAGACGAACTCGACTGCAATTTCGATGCTTCATCCAAATACTCCCACCGGGAGCGTACTTACGACATCTTCGACTGCTCGTCAGCAAATGACCGACACGCACTACGGTGGCTACTGCAGATTCGAGTCCCTGCGCGACTCTTCGAAGTCCCCCAAGCACTCGAGGGCTACTGACGAGGGGGTGACCCCACGACTCCTCTACGTGAGGGTACCTGCTGCGTGTCATGGCTGGCGGCCCACCAGGGGCCCACTCGTGGACACCGACATGACGAAGTAAGACGTAAAGACCAAGACTTGAGGCGCAAGACAAAGACTCATACTTGTAGTCGACTAGGACTCATGTAAACCCCTACCTGCCTATCTATATAAAGCGAGGCAGGGGCACCTCTCTAGACAAGCTTTCAACCCCCACGCATAGAACTAGACAGATCTCTCCCCACCAAAGCCCTCGCGTCACCTCTGTACATCATCACATCATCATCAATACAAGATCAGACAAGTAACATGTAGGGTTTTCCCTCCGGGGGACTGAAGCTGGGTAAATCGTGCCCCATGTGTCGCTTGTCCACCGTCCGAGAATACAATACACATCTACTCATCTGGTCTTGCGAGAACTCGCCTTGGCCTCCACTGTAATCGCCCCTTTACGCAATAATATCGAGCATGAAGTGCTTCTCCTGTTAGCCGACAAGTATCGTCCGACTTGTGCCTTCTCTATGAGTAACCCAGGGTCCCTGACCATGGGATTTGCCGAGGCTGATCCCCATCAGGGCGCGTCCATGCATGTGTTGTACCTCCGCGTGCCGCTCGAAGCCGGGTGAGGAGGGAGTTGCATATAGGGAAAGTTTGCTGATGGCCGCATCATTAGGGAGAGGCGTTCCTCCTCGACACCGTGGAATAGCTCATATCTTCATCATGAGGGGTAATCACCAGCCGTGCCTTGAAGGTTGAAGCTTGAAGTTCATCGGTGAAACCTGCGCAGCCAACAGGCAAAACACGTGACCCAGAAAATTCACACACGCACGTTATTCGGGATGGATCAACATCTTGCAAAGCCGAAACGCCCGTTGGAACCTGGGTCCCACACGGAACCCCCAGCCTCGATTCAATCTGAGAACCAGCGAGACACCATGTCAAAATCGCATGTACAGTACCAAGGAAATGCAATTGATTCTCAGGGTTCTAGCTCTTAGGAGCTTTAGTATATTAGAAGATATTATAGGTTGTGAAGCACTTTAATTTGTGAAATATATGCTCCTAGCATTATTACTTTGTAAAATAATAATAGGCGAATGAAGAATAAAATGACCAAAATCGGCTAGAAATAAAGAAGCATAGAATGGAAAGAAACGACAACAAGAAAGAGACCGGCAAAATGATATAATCAAAAGGCGCCAAGAATGGTGATATTGTGACACAATAAAGGAAATCAAGGCGACAAAGGTCCTACAAGACGACAACATCAGAATCAAATTTGGTGTGTCGGTATAGAATCCACATGTATGGTCTCGACACGCTACTACAGTAGATCATAGGTAGTCGAATCGTTGCCAAGTCGATGCCTATTCTTTTTATTCTTTCAGTTTAGTAACACTAAACATGGTAAAATTATATGGTGTGCACCATTCTTGTTAGGTTGAACATATAATTGGAAGCAATGAATTAAGCAGGAGATAATTCATTAGGATTTCAAGTCGAGGGAGGCTCAAACCTCTGCGAATGAATCGGATTCAGCTTGTACTGCATTTCCCCTCCAACCGAGCTAACTAAGAATCCTTTTTCAACACTTTGCATTGATTGTGTTGGCTTCATAACTATAAGTGTATACAATCGTACATAGCAAATTCGCTCCTTTTACATGTCTATCTTTTTTTCGAAAACCTTTTATATGTCTATCGACAACACTAACTCGCCCCTCGTATGTTTGCGTTCGCAGCTGCTGTCGGGGGATGGACCAAGCCCATAACTCGGCATTAGGTCTATGGGCCGACTCACCTATGGAAGGCCCACAAGAGAAGACCCGGCCACGGGCCGGCTGTGTCAAGGAAAGAAGATCGAAGCCGTAGAAGGAATTCGACTTACCTTGTATAGCACATAACATATTTGTAAAGTAGAATAGGACTCCACCTCGTGTGGGAGTCGGACTCGTGGAATCCTAGGACCTGACGCCTTTATAAGCCGAGGTCCATGGGATCCAGGGGGAGAGAACGATCTCAACCTAAGATAGGACTAGACACTTGTCGGCGTAATCTAAATCTCATTGAGTCTAAGTTTACGAGCCGACTGTCTTGTAATTGTGCAAACCGACTCTTCTTTCGAGAGTCGGAACCCATAATAATAGCAAGCATGAGTAAGCTTTTACCTCGAGACAAAGAGGGGCTGAAACCTGGGTAAATCGCCGAGTCTCTTGCCTATGTCGACTCTCTCCACGAAATCACCCCGCAACAAAGGTCCCATGTCAAGTTCGACTCTTCGGACATCTGTCGTGACTTTCCTATGACAGTTGGCGCCCACCGTGGGGCCTGCGCTCGCAGGTGTTGAGATTCTGGAGGGAGGTCTACAATGCATGGATGGATTCGTCGCTGGACGGATCACCAGAAGCCGGCGCAGGAGGCTCTGCATCGACGACTCTACTTGGGGCCCTGAAGCCGATTCTGTCAAATCAGGATATCAGGTCCCGGTCGGGTCCATCCACATCTTCATTGGTAAGACAGATGGATCTGAGCCAGAGCCGGATCCTGAAGTACCTGTCAAAATTTCGAGTCGGCGACGCGCCGGCTCCAAACGCGCCTTTGTCGGATTCATTGATGAGTCTCTAGAGTTAGAGCGCTCTGTCGAGTCCCTAATGTACGACGCCTCGGAAGAACTGTCTGATGCCGACTCGTATCCAAGCGAAGGAAGATTCTCTGACGAGGGGTCCATTCGATCTGTAGGGAATAACAGACTCGACACTGGCATGCAGGAATATAGCCTGAATTATCCTCACTTGGAACCTCCATATTGCGCCACATTATTCATGGCCGACATCGAAGGACTGGAGAATCAGGAAACTCAGAACCAAGGTGCGGAGTCAGCAGCCGCTGGGGCCCCTAGTGCAAATAGGGACCCGGCAGCCCGTCCATCGGTACAAGTTCCTACTAGAGCCCAAGCCCTCGCTGACGCTCTAACCTCCCTCGATGAGGCCTTGGCAGTACCGATGACGCTTGAGAATCTGGAGGCTTGGAAGACAAGGGTGAACGAGCTCAGGGATCGGATAGCAAATTTGCGAGCGGAGGTCAACGTTGAAAAGGAACAGATGATTGAGAAAGAAGCCCGGCTTGTCCAGGAAGCCGCACGCCTCCGGGGAGAGTCGAATCTGATAGAGGCTCAGCGACTAAGCCTCACTTACACGCTCCCGCAGAGGCACATAAGTCGGTTCCCCCTTGACAATCAAGGGCGAACGCTATTCGACAGCCCTGACTAGTCGACTCCCCCAGGATTCGCGCCTCCTAGACAGCCGGCTCCCTCACCACACCAAGATCGCTTCCATACACCTTCCCACCACTTCAATAACCTCATGGCCAATGGCATGGCAGCAACTTAGTATCTCGCCAACGCGCCAATTCAGGGAGACACCCCAGCAGATCGTGCCGCCCGTGCAGCTGTCGACTTCCTCAAGACGGCAATCACGCAGCTGGGCCAATACTCACAAGGAGTCCCATACATACATGGAACTCCATACCGAAGCGTAAGCCGACAAGAAGAATCACCGGCTCCAACAGCCTCAGGCAGTCAGCGCCACCATAGAGTGCCTCTGACCCCTCCGGGAGGACTGAGGATCGTGGACCTACCGGCTACCAACACCAACCAACGTGTAGATCCGGCAGCCCAACTTCCCCCACAGGAACCAAACACCGAGTTTGTCAGCAGATCCGTAGGTAATCGATATCTAATACCGGCTTTGAGGAACACACGCTTACCTCCAGATTTCAAAGGGCCGCGCAAAGTCCCAAACTACACGGCTGACATGGAACCTATCGGCGAGCCACAACAATAGTCGACTTGGAGCACTGTGTTCAGAAAGAAGGAGAGTCGGCCCTAAGCTGGGCACGACGAGTCGTAAATATAATCCATTCCTCGGACACCATCACTTCACAGACAACAGTAATCGTTCTGGAAAGAAACTTTAGGTTTGAGCCTCTAGTACACAAGCTCGACCGACTCAAGAGGTTGGTCAACAACATAGGAGAGCTCATGAATGCGGTCATCAAGTATGTCGAGTCTGACAAAACCAAGGATGCCGATCCGGAAGAAGATAAAGCCACCCAGGGCAAAAAGAGCACCGACATGGGGTCACAGAACCAGAATCAACCGAGTAAACGACGGCTCGATCAGAATACTTCCGACTTGGTAGCCAACACAACTGTCGGCTCTCAAAGGCAGAAGCAGGGAGGCAACGACTACCACGGCAAGCATGAAAGAAATTTCCCACCCCCAGTTACTTTTGAAGAAGCAGTGAAAAGACCTTGCCCGTTGCATAGCAAACCCGGCCGTCCAGCCAGCCATACTTGGGAACAATGCAACTTCATGAAGGAGTTCCAAAGGCGTGGAGGCCAGGGCCCCCCTGGGTCAGGTGGTGGAGCCGGTCAAAACAGTAACAACCAAAACTTTGGTCAACAAGGAGCCGGCGCAATGCCACAGTACCAGGGATCCCAGGGAGGTGGACAGCAAAACCAATCAGGGCGTGCTGGATACCAATCAAACCCAAAACAGCTCCAAGATCACTCGGCTTATCATGTCTTTACCACCAGCAGTTGCCGAAGGGACAAGAAGCTACAGCAGAGAGCCGCTATGTCCGTGGCCACAGAGCCGTCTTGTCCTAGGTGGCTTAACTGGTCTGAGCAACCGATCACCTGGACAAGGGAGGATCACCCCCCTGTGGTAGAAAACCCGGGTTCTCTAGCCCTGGTAGTTTCTCCACAAATTGGATGCTACACATTGGACAAAGTACTCATGGATGGGGGGAAGCAACATCAACCTCCTTTACTACGAGACCTTCCGTAGGATGGGACTAACCCACAAACAGCTGCAAACCTCCAATACTGTGTTCCATGGAATAGTCCCAGGAAAGTCGGCACGACCGATAGGCAAGATCTACCTGGAGACAACCTTTGGAACTCCTGAAAACTTTCGATCCGAAATCATACCCTATGAGGTGGTGAAGCTCGAGAGTCCATACCATGCCATCCTTGGCAGACCGGCTTACAAAAGGTTCATGGCTCGGCCGTGCTATGTTTACTTGAAACTAAAAATGCCGGGTGATGTTACGAATTCTCGTCCCTAGTTGGTTACCCAAAGTGGAAGGTTGAGATGTAGACAACAACAAGTTTCCCTTAGAGAAGATGCTAAGGTTGAATGTCGAACCAATAGGACTCCAACAGATAAAAGAAGGTGGTGAAGTGAACAATGGCGCCGTTCACAACTCAGGGTTGCTTTCTTCACATGGATCCGCACACACAGCAAATAACTTTGCTTCCCAACGAGTACAGAGGATTTGTCAATTCCTTCGGCCTTGTTATTTACAAAGGATAAAACGCATGGGATAATAGTGATAGTGATAGCAACGAAAAAGTAAATGAAGCAGTAAATTGATAGTGGGTGTAAACAGTATTGGAAATATGGACCTGGGTCCTATGATGTTCACTAGTGATGTCTCTCTCCCAAAAGACGATAAAATAGCCATGCGAGGTAAACAAATTACAGCTGGGCAATTGACAGGATTATGTGCGCAAACCAATGCTAATTATGCTATAAAGAAAGGAAGAGGCTCAAAAGCATGGGCGGTACGCTAAGACAAGTAGACCGAAATCCATCTGCATCTACCTACTAATCATCCACCTTGAGATATCTATCCAGAACATCTTGTTGGTATTAAGTTGTGAATCCCACCCCAAGTGTAAACTCAAAGCAACGGACAACTGCATTAAAGAACTTTGCGTAAAGTAAACAATCCTTGCACCCGCAAGTACAAGCACTGTTGTTTTCCCCCTTGTGGCAACAACACATCCCCTAGACTCATGTTTCTGTCACTCAAGCTAGTCATCGGGGGGCATGAACCCACAATCATGCATAACGCTCCCGCTTGGAGTCACTACCTACTACTTGGCCAAAGCAATAAACAGCAACGGAGAACATGCAAGAATTACTCTAGAACATAAATATAAAAGAGGAGAATCAAATATATTACTCAAACACAATATGAACATAATCTCATAATCCATCGGATCCCAGCAAACTCGGCATAGCAACAGCAGAAATATTACATATGTGCCTCGATCATGTAGGGCAGCTCACGAGGTCTAATCCATGAAGAACAAAGAGGGGAGGAGAACATCACATAGCTACTGATCATAGACCCATGGTCCAAGGTGGACTACTCACGGTTCATCCAGGAAGCATCCATGGTGGTGGAGAAGCTCCCGGAGGTTTCACGTCACGAGGAATAAATAGGGGAAAGGGGGCAGCCAGGGGGGCCACCAAGGGTCCAGGCGGCCCCTGGCGCGGCCCCACCCTAGGGGGCGCCGAGAGGGCGCCTGGGGCCCTGGTGGGTCCCCTCTGCCACCCCCTCGGTGATTCCCGAAGCTTCTTCTGCGCTCATTTTTTATTGATTTTTCCCGAATTTTTGGAGCAATTTTAATACGGGGGAAACCTGAAATAGAAAAACAGCAGAAAACAGGAACTGGCACTGGGGTGCACTGAGTTAATAAGTTAGTCCAAATATGATCAAAAGTGTATGGAAGTTCATCAATATCATAGCAATATCACACAAAAGAGGCATGGAGCAACATAAATTATAGATACGTTTTGGACGTATCAACATCCCCAAACTTAATTCCTGCTCGTCCTCGAGTATGTAAATGATAAAAGCATAATTTCTGTGGTGACATGCTAACAACCATATAAGAACAAGCAATCAAGGTATGTAATTCAATTCAAGTCATAACAGGCAATAGTCTATATTTAGCATTGAAACAAGCAACACACTAGTAGAAAAAGGCCCATTTGTCCCGGTTCCAGAGGGCCTTCTGTTCCGGTTCTGGAACCGGGACTAAAGGGTCGTTACTAATGCCCAAAACCTTTAGTCCCGGTTCGCTTACGAACCGGTACAGATGGGCCTCCACGTGGCCTCTGCGGCTTGCCCGGGCAGGAGGGCCTTTTGTCCCGGTTGGTAGCACCAACCGGGACCAAAATGCCTCCACGCGTCAGCAGTTCCGTGTCTGGGTTTTTTTTAGAGGGGGGGGGATGGGGGTTTTGTAGGGTTAATTTAGGGGTTTCATATATTGTAGCTAATAGAGAGAGGTGTCCTCTCTTATCTCCGTGCTTGGTCGACGCTACGTACTATACGTATAGAGAGGACTCGACATGCTAGCTAGTAAGCAAATGAAGGAATTAAACCATTAAGTACAGAAGTTCGTCATGAACATATACACAGAGAAGTGAGATTGTTCAAACAACAAGTTTTCGTATATCTATCCGACGCTACTGGCTACATATATACAATATAAGATCTCTTACAATACCCTAACATCTGAAATCAAGTTCCATATGGTATTCTCCCTCTTTCCTGATGACGTGTTCAAGAAAGAATCCCGCCAATTCCTCTTGAACTGCTATTATGCGATCTTGTGGTAGGAGTTCTTCCTGCAGCTCCCAAAGCTAATTCGAAGAAGGGGATCTTGTAACGCCAGATGCCATGGGATGGCTAAAGTGAGGGGAAAGACTCGAGGGAGAGGATGTCGATGGTGCCGGAATCGGGTTGGGCACAAGCACGGTGAAGACACCACGATGTACCCAGGTTCGGGGCTCTCCGGAGATATAACACCCCTACTCCTGCTTGTCTCTTGTATATCAATGATCTTGCTACAATAACTGCTTCTCTATCTTCTCGGGGGAAGGTGAGCTCCGCCGCCGTGGGCAAGGCTCTCACCTGCTTCCCTGAGGAGTAACTACGAGCAGTGAATGAACTGGGAGGAAACGAGTTATGGTGCTCTAGTGCGGATCGTCCCTCACGCAGGAGGGGTACCCTGGCTCTTATAGCGTGAGCCCAGGGTACTTCGGTAACTTCATTGCCGAATGGGCCCAGATGTCATCCTCTAATCGGCCTGGGCCCACTGACTGCTCCTCTCCGGGTGATCCGGAGCCTACGAGCGGCGGCCCATGCTGTAGGCTTGTAGGATGTAGGGATGAACAGTGGAGCTTGGGAGTATGGTCTTGTCGGCCTGTCCGCGGAATCGGCGGGGAGGTCGACACCGTATCTTCAGCAAGTCCTCGATGTGACTTGGCCTTCCTGCCACCCAGATATCTCGGGATATGGTATTTATGACCTCGTAACCATACCCCCGACTGGGTGGTAGGTGGTTCCGATTGCGCCTGGTGCGGACGGTGGTTCCTGGCGAGGTCGATTGCTCTGGGCAATCGGCTTGCTAGGTATCAACCCCGGACCAGCTGCCGACCAATCGGATGATTGTCTTGGTGAAGGAAAGGGTGGGCCGATTACGCCTGGGCCGACTGCTGGCATTTGACACAGCTGATTGCCTTGGAGCAATCGGTCGTACATCTGCCCAGCTCGGCCCAGCTGCGGTCCAATCGGCCCATCCTTGTCTTGAAAGGTTACTTCCGCTTGGGTTAGCCTACCCGGGTACCAGTCCCCCGACAGTAGCCCCTAAAGCTGTAAAGGTCCCACAGTCGCTCGATCGCGGGGCCTTTGCAGTTTTTAATCTCTCTCTTGACATCCTCCGACTGCTATGGCCTCATCGAATGTGTCGTTCCGAGCTCGGCGGCCGACTCGGAGATCACACTCGGCTGACCAAGCTTCTCGTCCGATTGGGTTTGTTTTGTTCCCAGCTTTTGTCTTCTCTTTTCTGGCAGAACATCCCTCGCCGATTTCATTCCAACGGTTACCTCCGATTCTTCCGGGACGTGATCAATGAGATGGGACCCACGACCCACGCGCGACTTGACATAACTGCAGGGCCTGACCCCCACGTCGCACGCCTCGCCTTTTGCGCCCGGATCCTCTGCGCTGGCTTGCCGGTTGCCCTTCCTGTGCCCTAGGCCACACCGAGCCACACAGCCGCAGACGCATCCCACTTCCCCCCCGCCGCCCATATAAGCCACAGGGGGGGCCTTCGCCTCTTCCTTCTCCTCAGACGCCGTCTTCAACCTCGAGCTCCCTCTCCTCTGCTCCATTGCTACTCCTCGCAAAACTCTCTGCCGCGAACCTCTGTGCCCTGGACCTGCTCCGGCCATGGACTCGTGCTCTTTAGCGCCTCCGCCGCCTCCGCAGTGACTCTCCACCGCCGCTGTCGCGCTCCACCTCCCTATGTTTCTCTCCTTCTTTCCTCGTCTGTGAAAGCCATGGCGCCCCGGCGAGATGTGTCACAGGCGAGCCGAGGGTGCTGGAGGGGTTCTCAGGCCACCGCCGACGCCGTCCAGGCCCTGATCCGCGCCCTTCAGATGCTCGCGGAGGTCGAGTGGCGCATCCCTGGCATGGCCGAGGTCGTGCCCAGCGTACGTGCTGGCGAGAGGGTCGTGTTCCTTGCTCACTTCGAGCGTGGATTCGGCCTTCCCGCCAGCTCGTTTCTGCGCGGATTTCTTGACTTCCACCGACTGCAACCCCATCATCTCGCGGCCAACTTCATCATGATCCTCTCGGGGTTCGTGACACTCTGTGAGGGGTACCTCGGCTGCCGTCCGAGTATCGCCCTCTGGAAACGCTTCTTCAACCTCCGAGCTCATAACGCCCGGACAGGAACTGTTGTGCCCTCCACCATCGAAGGCGGCGAGCCATCGTACCCGACTGACATGACCGATTGCGGTAGTTGTCTCGTCGCAGCCGGCAAGCAGAGGTATAAAAGTCCCGAGATTTTCCAGTCCTGCAAGAACTGGCAAACCTCGTTCTTCTACGTCAAGTCGCCCGACCAAGGCCCCGATCTTCTCAACCTGCCCGAGTTCTCCCTCGCCCGGCCGATTGAGAAGCATCAGTGGTCACTGAAGTATGGCGTCGGAGACCTCGATGTCGATGATCAGGTTGCTAGGGTCACCCAGCTGGAGCAAGAAGGGCTCCTCCCCACGGACCTGGTAGCCGCTTGGCTTCAAGCTCGGATTCTCCCCCTGCAGCGCCGAGTGCACCGCCTCTGCGACATGTCAGGTCTCCGAGATCCCACTCGGCTCTGCACGTGGCGAGTGAAGACTGAAGATCTCTGCGCCCAAGTGAAAGATATTACCTCTAGCCCATTGCCAGACCCCTTCCGCTTCAGACTTGATTACCTCACCCGCCAGCAGAAGTCGCCTGTGGTATGCCCCGAATGCTTTTTCCTCCGACTGCTCTTCCTTCCGATTGCTTTGATCACTTCCACTTTCTTTCCAGCATTTTATTCAGTCCGACCTAATGGAGGACGGCCAGGAAGCTGGCGTATACGCCCCCGACCGCGCGGAGGAAGACCCCGCCGACTTCGAATATAACGGCAAGATACCCTCCGCCGAGTCTGGTGACGATGACGAAGATGATGGCGAGTCTTCCGGAGGATCCTCCGACTCCATGGACGCCGAGGGCGATGATGCCGAGACCGCCAATCCTCTAAGGGCCGATACCCGGCTGCCGGCTCAAGGGGGTACGCCTGAACCTTCCCTTGAGCAATTTTTAGCCGAATGGAGTGATGATGAAAGTGTCTCAAAGGCTGATGATTCTGATGCAGCTCCTCGTGCCAAACCTCCAAAGGTGCCGGTAAAGCGCATCTCGACCACTAGCTCCTCCGCTGGTATGGCTCCCAGCAAGGTCGCCAAGGCCGCGCCGACAGCCGGCAATGGCAAACAGGCCCAGGAGGTGACCACTCGGAGGCCGATTGCTCAGGCGCCGCTGAACGTCGCTCCGCTAAGATGCCGAATGCCCACTCGCGCGCCAAGAACGATCGGGTATGCCCTTGTCTTCTTGCTTAGCATTTCACCGTCTTTGCTTATACTGACTCTCCTCCTCTTTCTTCCTTCAGGGAGCCGATTGGGCTTGACGATGTCGACACTGGCATTCCGGTTCGTGCCAGCGCTATCATCTCGCCTGCCGCTTCTGCCGCCGCCGTTCATAAACGGCCGACTGCTTCTCATCGCTCCTCGAAGGACGCCGAGCGCGCTGCCAAGAAGGCCCGCCTCGCGACTACTTCTAAAACCTCCTCTTCCACCCTTGCTTCCAAGACATCCAAGGATGCCGTAGACCGGGTGGCTCCTGGTGACAGAGGAACGCAATCGGTTGATCCGATTGCCCCGTCTCCGCCACGCCGCTCCAACCCGGTCTCTCCTGCCGCAACTACATCTGCCCCAACTACCACGTCCGAGCCGCCGATGGTGATGACACCGTCACCGATCGTGGTGTCAGCTCCACCGATTACCACGACCGTGCCGCCGGTTGCCACGACTGTGCCGCCAGTTGTCATTGTCACTCCTGCTCCAACTCGCCCGGTTGCGCCGCCGCCACAATCGGGTGCCTCCGGCCCTCAGGTGACGCCGACGCCCCCGGCCCTTACTGCCGCTGCTTCCACCGCCACTCAGACTGCAGTGCCAACGCCGACCTCTTCCGCCTCGGAAATTCTTATGCGCTCGGTGGATCAATTCCAGGCCGAGTACTCTCGAGCCCGTCACGTCGGCACCGAGCCTGACGCCTCGCATCGTCCTCAAGACCCTGTGACGACTGCTCTGAGCCGGGTGAATAATTTTGCCGCCGCCCTTGCCCGGGACCTCCAACAGCTCACTTCTCATCACACGGTAACTCTTGGCTTTCTCTTTGTCTTCCTTTTGCTCGTGAGGTTCGAGATTTGGGCCGATTGGTTGCAATCGGTTCGGATCTTTAACTGATTTTGGTTTATCGCTTGCCTTCCTCAATCGGGAAACTTTCCTTCCGGTGGGTGCGCGCAAGCGCACCCACTGGGTGTAGTCCCCGAGATTCGGGCCAATTGGTTGCAATCGGTTCGGATCTTTAACTGATTTTGCTTTATCGCTTGCCTTCCTCAATCAGGAAACTTTCCTTCCGGTGGGTGCGCGCAAGCGCACCCACTGGGCGTAGTCCCCGAGATTCGGGCCGATTGGTTGCAATCGGTTCGGATCTTTAACTGATTTTGCTTTATCGCTTGCCTTCCTCAATCGGGAAACTTTCCTTCCGGTGGGTGTAGTCCCCGAGATTCGGGCCGATTGGTTGCAATCGGTTCGGATCTTTAACTGATTTTGCTTTATCGCTTGCCTTCCTCAATCGGGAAACTTTCCTTCCGGTGGGTGCGCGCAAGCGCACCCACTGGGTGTAGTCCCCGAGATTCGGGCCGATTGGTTGCAATCGGTTCGGATCTTTAACTGATTTTGCTGATTTCCGTGTCTCTAATCCCATCTTGCTGTTCCTCTTAGGCTGTTATGGAAGAGAAACGTGAAGTCTTCGAGAAGCTCCTTGATGCATACACTGCCAGCCTCCGAACTCTTGCCCAGGCTCAGCTGCAGGTCAACAATCAGTCGGCTGAGATTGCTAAACTGAAAGGTAACTTCTCTACCCTCTCCGCCTTCTCTCCGATTAAACACTTGCTTTTGTTCTCATATCTTCATGCTTTCTACTAGCTTCTTCTCCCATGGTAGATGATCTTCAAGGCCGAATTGCTGAACTGACTGCAGAACTTGACCAGTATGGTCCAGCACTCGCCAAAGCCAAGGAAGAGGCGATCCGACTGCAGGGAGTAGAAAACGATCTCAATCGTACTATCCAGGGTCTTCGCTCGGAAATGGCCGCCCTTGAGAGAAAACATTTGGCTGACATCGCTGCCGTGACGGCTGCCGGTGATGGCCTCATTGCCGAGAGAGATGCTGTTGTTGCCGCCCGAGAGGCCTTGCAAGCTGAAAAGGATGAAGCAGTCGCTGCCCGTGATTCTATTCGGCGAGATCGCGATGAACAAGTTGCGAAGTATGAAGACTTGGAGAAACGCAACTATGAGGAGACCACCCGACTGCGCCGCCGAGCCAAAGGCTTCTGCGACACAATGACCGAGATGGACGTCCTCCTTAGCGGTGGGTGTTTCCTGCACCTTATGTGCTTTCCGATTGCTCTCTTCTCTTATCTTATTGGTCATATTTCCTTTTCGTGACACAGAAGCCTGGCCCGAGTCTGAAGCAGCTGCCAATGCAGCCGTCGCCAAGTCCCGAGAGGAAACCGTTGCCGCCGAAGGGACCTGCGACCGTGAAGATAACGTCTGGACCCGACATGAATATCTGATTGGCACCGAAGCCCGTATTCCTGTTATCAAGGGCATCGCCTTGTCCTTCAAACTCGGCATCCTAAGGATTGCTGAATCATTGTGGTCGCCGACTGAGCTTAAGGTCGGACTTCAGAAGATGAAGAATGCTGCTGACTCCTGTGCCGAGATCCACGAGGGGGAAAAACAAGATGAGGAAGATTCTGACAAGGGGGAAACTCTGAATGCTACCACTGAGCAGACTCGGACGCTCCTGAAGGCCATCCCACGGCGAGTCGATGTGCTGCTGAACTCTGCCGGTCGGACTGGCGCGGAAACCGCCCTTCAGACCGTGCTGAGCTGGTACCCTCAGGTGAAAACCTCCTAACTTTACAGCCTCCGAGAAAGCGCCTCCGATCTGCTTGAGAAGACCTATGCCGAAGTCAATCGGCTGGCCAGTACTATGGTAAACTGGTTCTCTCCATACGAGTATACTCCGTATCTCGACGAGGGAGGGAACCCGCTCCCCGCTCCTACCATCTCTGGCCTGGCCGAAGAGCTCTCCGATAGCGGCTCATCTCAAACATCTCCACGATCCAAGCAGACTGGTGCCACAACTTCTGAAGCGCAATCGGATCCGACTGCTCCGTCTTCTAGCTCAGTGCCTCCAACTTCCTGAGTCATGCTATCAACTGTGTTACTTGCTGTAGCTTGCCGATACTAGATTGGCTTTATCTTATTTTGTAAGATACACTTTTAATTCTGTCGACACCCACTGGGTGTTACTTCGATGTAATGCACTTATTCGGCCTTGGGCCTGCTATTTCTTATTCGACCCGATTGCTTGGCTTTTGCTTCTACTTGTGCGATCAACTTTGCGTCTTTGTCGGTTTCCTTTATCGGCTACACTTGGGGATGTCTACCGTGTCGACCCTGCTGTCGTCATGCGGTCTGCAATCGGATCAACGGTAGACTACCAGCCAAGGTTCGATAAGTTTTTATTTTTTACACAACAAGATTTTAACGCAAAGGATTCTGCAATAGTAGGCGCCGATTGCGCGCTACCGGGCTCGGTGTCCTGGTTCGCAGTGCAATCGGTAGCTTTGTCTCGTCGAATGTGCCCTTGGTGGCCTGTTTCAGATTGTTTCCCGAGGATTCGCACTGCCGACTGCCCCAATCGCGACCCTTCTCAATGCCACAAACCTTTTTAGTGATTTGTGCTCAAGCTAGGTGTCCGATTGAGTATCAGCATGCAGTCCCCGTGCCGCGATGGCTTATTTTCTTGACCTCGTGGTCGGCCAGTCCCCGGGTGTGTTATACACATCTCGGGTATGACTGAGCGTCGCCGATCGTGGCTAGCTTTTTGAATGAAATTATACAAAGACACTCGAATGCTCATTTTCCGAGGCATGATAACTTTTACTGATTGTTTGCCGAATGGCTTACATAAACTTCTGCCGCTCAACTCTAGAACGAACATAACAACTCGGCGTTCCACGGCCGCTCCGTCTCTACTCCTGACGTGTCCTTGTGCCGAGTGCCCTTGGTGCAGTCGATCAGATAATAGGAATTGTTCTTGAGCGCTCTGCTGATAACGAATGGCCCTTCCCAAGGTGAGGATAGCTTGTGCTGCCCATCTGACTTCTGGATTCGGCGTAGCACCATGTCTCCTTCTCGGAAAGCGAGAGGACGAATCTTCTTGCTGTGGTAGTGCCGCAACTTCTGCTGATAGACTGCTGACCTGGACAAGGCCAACATGCAAGCTTCTTCTTTGAGGTCGATGCCGTCTTCTCGTGCCAATCTGGCTTCTTCTTCGGTGTACAGGGCATGCCGAGGTGAGTCGAATTCGATGTCGGACGGGATGACTGCCTCTGAACCATACACTAGGAAGAAAGGAGCGAATCCAGTCGACCTGTTTGGTGTGGTCCTTAAGCTGAACAGTACTGCGGGAAGCTCTTCAATCCATGCTCCGGGTGCCCTCTCGAGTGGCTCTACCAATCTGGGCCTGATACCCGATAGGATTAGTCCATTTGCTCTTTCGACTTGACCGTTTGATTGCGGGTGCACCACAGACGCGAGATCAAGCCGAATGCCCTGCTGAGATGCATATCGGGCCAGTGCACCCTTCGTAAAGTTTGTGCCGTTGTCGGTGATGATGCTGTTGGGCACACCATATCTGCATACAATGTCGGCCACAAACCTAACTGCAGTCGGCCCATCCAGCTTCTTGATCAGTCTAGCTTCAATCCACTTGGTAAATTTGTCCACTGCAACCAGAAGATGTGTCATGCCACTTCGAGCTCTCTTGAACGGTCCGACCATGTCCAAACCCCACACTGCAAACGGCCATGCTATTGGGATTGTCTTCAGTGCCGATGCTGGCTGATGACTTTTTTCCTTGAAACGCTGACAACCCTTGCAGTACTTCACCAGATTTTCAGCCGCTGCGAGGGCAGTCGGCCAGTAGAAACCATGTCGGAATGCTTTGTTGGCAATGACCTTTGCAGACGCATGATGACCGCATTCGCCTTGATGAATGTCTCTGAGCAGCTCCAAGCCTATGTCCTCGTCCACACATCTCTGGAGGATACCAGTCGCACTCTTGCGCATCAACTCATTGTTGATTATTGTGTATGCCCAAGACCGGCGGCTGATTTGCCTTGACTCTGCCAAACCTTCTGTGAGGACTCCGTCTGCTAGGAAATCTCTAATCGGCTGTGCCCATGATGGCGCACTGACCACTGCCATTACTACTGCATGCTGGGGTGGGACTTCTTCTTGGACCTCAGTTTCTTGATTACCGGCCTCCATGATCTCGGCCTCTTGCACTTCTGCCATCTCTATCTCCGCTTCTGACCTGCCGACTGCGGCGCCTGGCACACATTCGGCAGCCCCTGGAGTCGGAGCTTCATCATTGCAGTCGGCAATTTCTGATGTCATTGGTTCTTCGGAGGTTGTGCCTTCGGGCGCAGCCTCTACTCGCTTCCCTCTGGCTTTGCTCTTCTCTTGTTCCTCTGCAGCCCCTGGCCCGCAGTCGGCAGCCCCTGGTGCTGTTGCCGAGATACCCTGAGCGCCCGACTGCTTCTTCATGGTTGCTGGCTTGGCCGGTTGAACCTCTTTTGCTTTTCTTAATGCTTCAAGATCGGTCTCCGAGATAAAGATGGACTCCGACTCTGGAGATGGTATGATGGACGGCTTCTTGATGTGTTCCAACGATACGCCTGGTGGGATTGCTTGTCTTGTTGAGCCGAGCTTGGACAATGCATCTGCTGCTTCGTTGTTTGCTCTTGGCACGTGATGGAACTCACAACCTTCAAAATATCCGCTGATCTGCTGCACCAGGAAGCGATAGCTTGCCATGTTAGCATCCTTTGCATCCCAAGTGCCCGAGCACTGCTGTACCACCAGGTCGGAATCACCAAAGCACTCGATATTCCGAATACCGATTTCCTTGGCAAGTTTGATGCCATGCACGAGGGCTTCGTATTCGGCCACATTGTTTGATGCTGCGAAGTGAATCTGGAGCACATATTGCAGTTGATCTCCTCTTGGTGAAGTGAGCACCACACCAACCCCTAGGCCATTCTTCATCTTGGAGCCGTCGAAATGCATTCGCCAGGAATCCGACATTGGGAGCTGTGGCATGTACTGAGTTTCAGCCCAGTCCACTAGGAAATCGGCCAATGCTTGTGACTTGATTGCCGTTCTCGGCTCATATTGGATGCCATGACTAGCGACTTCGATTGCCCACTTCGCCACCCTTCCGGTTGCATCTCTGCTTCCCATGATGTCGACCAAAGGAGCCGAACTGACGACGGTGATCAAGTGAGCTTGAAAGTATGGCTTCAGCCTCTTGGCTGCCATGTATACTCCATAGCACATCTTCTGATAGTGAGGGTAGTTCTGCTTGGATGCCGAGAGCACTTCGCTAATGTAGTATACTGGACGCTGAATTTGCTGTGCCTTGTCCTTCTCGGGCCGCTCCACCACCATTACTGCATTGATCACCCGATTGGTTGCCGCAATGTATAACATCATTGGTTCCTTTTCAATCGGGGCAGCCAGAATTGGTGCCGTGGAAAGCATGCGCTTGAGCTCTCGGAATGCTTCATTTGCTTGAGGGGTCCAAGTGAACTTCTCCGTCTTCTTCATCAATTGGTACAACGGGATTGCTTTTTCACCCAGCCGGCTGAGGAATCGGCTGAGGGATGCGAGACAACCGGTGAACTTCTGCACTTGCTTCAGGGTTTTGGGCTGCTCCATGCGCTCTATTGCGGCTATCTTCTCAGGGTTGCATTCGATTCCTCTCTCGGAAACGAGAAACCCCAAGAGTTTGCCGGCTTGAACTCCAAATACGCACTTCTGCGGGTTGAGCTTGATCTGATAAGTTCTCAGGTTTGCAAATGTTTCCTTCAGATCATCCAACAGTGTGATTCCCTTTGCCGACTTCACCACTAAATCGTCCATGTAAACATGGAGATTTCTGCCGAGCTGAGAGTGTGTGCATCTCTGAATCGTGCGCTGATAAGTGGCACCTCCATATTTCAGACCAAACGGCATGGTGATATAGCAATAGGCTCCGAAGGGGGTTATGAATGCCGTTTTTATCTGATCTTCCACAGCCAATTTGATCTGGTGATACCCAGCAGTAGCATCCAGAAAGGATAACAGCTCGCAGCCGGCCGTAGAGTCAATCACTTGATCAATACGGGGCAGAGCAAACGGATCTTTTGGGCATGCCTTGTTCAGGAAAGTGTAATCTATACACATGCGCCAAGTCTTGTTCTTCTTCATGACGAGGACTGGGTTCGCCAGCCACTCGGGGTAAAATACTTCCATGATGAAACCTGCAGCCTGCAGCTTCGCCACTTCTTCGTCGATTGCCCTTCTCTTGTCCTCAGAAAAACGTCTCAAGGGTTGCTTGACCGGCTTCGAGCCTGGCCGAATGTGCAACTTGTGCTCGGCGAGTTCTCTCGGCACACCAGGCATGTCCTGTGGAGACCATGCAAAGATGTCCCGATTCTCACGGAGAAACTCGACGAGCGCGCTTTCCTATTTATCGCTGAGTCCTGCTCCGACTACAACAAACTTGGTTGAGTCGGAGGGATCTAGAGCGATCTTCTTGCTGTCCTTGGCCGACTTAAACGCCGATTCCTCATCTACTCTCTTTGCCGGGCCGACTGGGAGTGGATTCTTGTTCTGTGCTTGCGCCATTGCGATCACTTTGCTAAGCTGACGCTTCTCCGTCTCGACCACTAACGAGTCAGCCAAACTGCTGCCAGCGGATGTGCACTCGAGGGACTTCCTGAAGTCCCCGGTGACCGTGATGAAACCGTTTGGGCCTGGGATCTTCATCTTCAGGTATGTCTGTTGTGCATTGATCATGAACTTGGCGAAGGCCGGCAACCCCAACAGCGCATGGTAAGGACTGCTGAGGTCGGCGACCTCAAACCAAATCGGCTCCCTTCTGAAATTCTCCTCCGTGCCGAATATGACGTCCAGCCGAATGCGGCCCATGGGGGTGCAAGAAAATCCCGGGACAATCCCATGGAAAGTCGTCCGACTTCGCTCTAGATCTCTCTCTGTGAGCCCTAGCTTGACCATTGTATCTCTATACAGAATGTTGATTGTGCTTCCTCCATCAACAAGCACTCGGGAAAATTTGCATGAAAACCTTGGTCCTGCGAACAGAGCGTCCACCACCAGCGGATAGTTGCCCGGATTCGGCAAAATGGTGGGATGATCTGCTCTGTCCCAGGATATAGGACATTCGGACCAATACACAAACTGGGGAATCGGTGGCATGGTGGCGTTGACTTCCGCTGCTCGGGCTCTCCGACTGCCCTTGTCTGCGGACTCGCTGGTGAAAATCATGTAGGCGGCATCTTGCTGCGGGAACTGGTTCTGCTGCTGAGGTGGTCCTCTGTTCTGGGGTGGTGGTGGGGGTGGAGGTGGTAAAGCTTCTCCCTTCGCAATTCTTCTCACGAAGTCACATTGCCGAGTAGTGTGCGCAGACGGCCTGCCCGGCGTGCTGTGCAACTTACACGGCGCGTCCAGCATGTCCTCGAACGTGTACTTGGGTTTCATCTTTCCCGAGGGTCTCAAGTTTGGTCGCATCTTCCGACTGCCTCCTGCAGCTGCTGGATCTTCCTCATTCTGGACGGCGTCCACCTGCCGACTGCCATACTGAGTATCGGGCTGCTCATCCTTGCGCTTGCCACTGTTCTGCTGGTTGTGGTTGTTGTTGTTGCGGTTGTTCTCCCTCCTTTCCTTCTGACTGAGGCCTTGGTTCCCTGTGTCCGACTGCGGAGCCCCTGGTGACTGGATCACACCTCCAACTCCGAGTTGGATAGGGCGCATCGCAGAATCGGACATAGCGAACGCATTTGCCACCTTCATGAGCTCGGCGAGCGATGTGAAGTCTTTGCGGAGCAGCTTGTGCTTCAGCATTGAATCAGCTAGGCATCCATCAGTAAAATACTGAATGGCCTGAATTTCGTGGACTCCTTCCCATGAATTCTTCAGCTTGATCCACCGAGATAAGTAATCTCGGAGGGGTTCGTCCTTGCCTTGCACACACAGAGCTAACTGCCGCGAGAGATTGGGCCTCTCGTATGTGCTCGTGAAGTTATGGATGAATGCGGTCGTGAAATCATCCCAGCAGTTCACACTGTCCTTGGGAAAACTGTTCAACCACATCCGTGCCGACCCCTGCAGCATCAAAGGTGCATAGCGGACTGCTACACGCCGATTGCCTCCTGCAATGCGAACTGCTGTCAGGTAATCAGATAGCCAGTCTTTAGGCTTCACAGAACCATTGTACTTGGGAGTGTCTCTCGGCAGCGTGAAGCCTTTGGGAAAATTTTCCGTCCGAATGCGATGACCGAAACATGGTGGGCCAGCTTCTCCTTCTTCATCTTCCTGAGCCTCCTTCTCCAGGAGCTCAATGCGATGCCTTGCATCATTTTGGCCGATTTGGCGAGGGCCAAGCCGAGCGCTAATTGCTGGTCTTGGCGCCGATTGCTGTGGCATTTCATTGCGCCTGCTGTTGGCAGCTGGCTCTTCCATTCTTCTGCTTGCTGCTGGGGGTGGCCGATTGCTTCTAACCTTACTCTCGTGCCGAGATGGCGCGGGTTGGTGCCTGTTCTGGCGCGATGCATTCGGTCGCTGACTAGCTCCCGCATTCGGCCTCACAGTTCCTCTTGACGCCTCTGGTTCTGCATTTTGATTGCCCATTGCTACAAGCCTCTGCTCCTTTGCGGCTGCTATCAGCTCGCGCATTCGGCGCGACTGCTCACGCCGCTCCTCTCCTTCCAGGTCTTCTAGCTCAAGCGCTATTTGCTCGGCTGCTCTCAAGTTCTTGTCTGGTGTGCTGTAAGTTGGCCTTTGGATGAATGCCGATTGCGCCGGTTGCTCCGGTTGCACTGGACTTCTCGGACGCTCCGGTTGCTCGGCTCCCGACAGCTGCTGGTTGACTGCCCTGCCTCGGCTTCGCAGATCTTCCAGGACTGCGGGCTCAATCGGCCGACGCGGTCCTGCATGTGCTGCATTGTACTCCCTTGTGATGGCTCCTAGCCTGCGCTCTTCTGCTAACACTTCTCAGCTCTGCGAGCCAGAGCGAGCCGTGCTGTTTCCAGCTCCGTGTGCATCTGCTCCGGATCACCATTCCTGTTCACGGGTGTGTATAACACATCCCGCAACGCACTGGTGCCGATTCGCTCTGCGGCATCAGCTGCCTCTTTGGCCTTTCTCGCCGCGCTCGCTGGATCGCGGTTGGTTGATGAAGATTCTCCCGCCATCATGACGGCAGCGTGCACTCGGCCTCCCTCTCTGCCAGGCGCTGCACTGCAGCCCCTGGTCGAGAGCGGGTCTGTAGCACACGAGAAGATGCGAATATCTCTGGGATACGCTTCGGGGAAGCTGCCGATGAAGAGGCGATGAATGCCAACTTGCAGCGACACGCCGGGCGGCAGGGGTGCCCCAGCCCCGTACCGCGCCGAGTAGTCCACAACATAGTCGATTGCCCCACGCCTTAGAATCAGGCCAGAGGCGTGGCTCCCGCCCGATGCAGAGGAAAATCCCGTCCGGATCTTTACTCCAGTCGACGCCTCGGTCTGCCCCACGGTGGGCGCCAACTGTCGTCGATATGTAACGCCAGATGCCATGGGATGGCTAAAGTGAGGGGAAAGACTCGAGGGAGAGGATGTCGATGGTGCCGGAATCGGGTTGGGCACAAGCACGGTGAAGACACCACGATGTACCCAGGTTCAGGGCTCTCCAGAGAGATAACACCCCTACTCCTGCTTGTCTCTTGTATATCAATGATCTTGCTACAATAACTGCTTCTCTATCTTCTCGGGGGAAGGTGAGCTCCGCCGCCGTGGGCAAGGCTCTCACCTGCTTCCCTGAGGAGTAACTACGAGCAGTGAATGAACTGGGAGGAAACGAGTTATGGTGCTCTAGTGCGGATCATCCCTCACGCAGGAGGGGTACCCTGGCTCTTATAGCGTGAGCCCAGGGTACTTCGGTAACTTCATTGCCGAATGGGCCCAGATGTCATCCTCTAATCGGCCTGGGCCCACCGACTGCTCCTCTCCGGGTGATCCGGAGCCTACGAGCGGCGGCCCATGCTGTAGGCTTGTAGGATGTAGGGATGAACAGTGGAGCTAGGGAGTATGGTCTTGTCGGCCTGTCCGCGGAATCGGCGGGGAGGTCGACACCGTATCTTCAGCAAGTCCTCGATGTGACTTGGCCTTCCTGCCACCCAGATATCTCGGGATATGGTATTTATGACCTCGTAACCATACCCCCGACTGGGTGGTAGGTGGTTCCGATTGCGCCTGGTCCGACTGGTGGTTCCTGGCGAGGTCGATTGCTCTGGGCAATCGGCTTGCTAGGTATCAACCCCGGACCAGCTGCCGACCAATCGGATGATTGTCTTGGTGAAGGAAAGGGTGGGCCGATTGCGCCTGGGCCGACTGCTGGCATTTGACACAGCTGATTGCCTTGGAGCAATCGGTCGTACATCTGCCCAGCTCGGCCCAGCTGCGGTCCAATCGGCCCATCCTTGTCTTGAAAGGTTACTTCCGCTTGGGTTAGCCTACCCGGGTACCAGTCCCCCGACAATGAATGAAACTCAACACAAATGATGGTAATAAAATAAAATTGTGAATATTATTGCTTACGCACATCAAAATCTTTTTTAGAGTAGCCGCCCTCCTTAGAGATCATAGCGTTGTAGATGTACTCGCATACGTAGTATCCACAAAGATTAGTCCCTTCTTGCTGCCACAACCACTTTACGAGAAATAGAGGTCAATCAAACTGATAATCAAGCATTATATAAATGGTATTGATGAAACTAGCTAGAATCAAAATAATGGGAGATGCGCGGAACTAGCTAGTAGTACTTACTTTCGGGCGTGTAAATTCCAGCTTCTTCGGCAGTCCCGGAGATTTTGTGGTGAACGTTGTCCAAACCCTGCCAGACATAGAAAATAATTATTACCTAATATCAGGAAATGAACAAAGTTGCCGAAATGCTGCGATAATGATCGATTGCACTTACTTCTTAAGCATTTCAGTGATGATCGCATACGTCTTGGGATCTTTTCGTCTTGAGTCTAACACGGTTACTAGTCCCTCCTCAAGCTTAATCTCTAGGAGAATAAAGTGGAAGCTGCGCACGCATGCATAACTCATCAATTACATTACTATATAACCTCGAGTAAACAAAGGAAAACCGAATATGCATAGTATAACACTCACTCGAAGTTGTAAGGAAAGATTATTTTTTGTTTGTTCTGATGTTGAAGCAACGATTGTAGCAAGTTGGCCTCGGCTTGTTTGGGATTATTTTCCATCGCCCATTCATCAAAGAGATTTAGGTTAATGAACCCAATATTATAGATTTCTCTTTGCTTGCATTCGACGATCTTCAATCTGCATGATATAGTGAATTATATGTACATGCAATGAAAGAGCTGAGCTATATATAGAGAGTTAATTAAAGAAGTAGTACTTACAGACAGTAGGAAGTGACGATTACTTTATCGATGGCCATTGCATTGTAAAGATGGAATAACTCCTCAAATGGAACACACAACGTGTCAATTCCAAGGAGGTCGTGCTTGTCTTTAACCATAAGCAACACATTATCCAACCCAGAGTTCTTGCAGGTGTCCATGTACCACTTGTAACACCCCGGGTGTCACGCTACAGTAATCACCTACAGTAATCAGGATTACTGTTGCTAATCACTGTTGATAATCTCTGTTGCTCAAAATGGCCTTGATCATCATAAGTCACAACCAGTCCAACCCCACTACATTGAAATCAAATCAAAGCTATATTCAAAATGCCTTTTGGGTTATATTAAAAATCACGTGACAATTAAATCTTGTCCAAAAATTGTGAAACCACTTTTATAAAATCACTAATAATCAGTGGGCCATGTCCATGTGATTGTGGTTATTTGTTATGCCTCTGAAAAATCCAGACAATTCTTGACAGTGCTATAACAACACTATTGGTCATTTACAAATTCCAAACAAATGTCAAATGACTTTATAAAAGTCCAATACTTTTTGTAGCATTGCTACAGAGGGCAATACAAATATTGGAGCAAGTCTCATGATTTACAAAAGTCTAAATGTGACTAAACAAATAGAAAACATAAAAGAAAATAGAAAAGAAAAACAGAAACAAAGAAATAAAACAAAATCACTATCTTGCACCTAGGGCGAAGCCCACCTTGGCCCTACCGCCAGCCCATCACACCTTTCCCCTACCTCCGTACGGTGGGGAAGCACGAGCAATGCCGTGGCACGCATCTGAGCCGGCCATGGCAGTGGCCATCGGCGTGGCGACCATCTGACGAAGCCCCGGCGGGGTTAAAGCCCCAACACCCCCGGGAAACCCTAGCCCCCTCCCATTTTCCCCCTCGCCCTGGCCCGAGCTTGCCCAAGCACGGCGTCGCCGCGCCGCCGCCGTGCTCGCGGCCAACGACCTTGCCTCGTCGTCCCTTGGTGTCCAGTCGATGCCCAGCCCTCGGCTTCGTCTTCCCGAGCGTCGAATCGAGCTCGAGCACCCCTACAACGCCACGAATCGTCCTGCGTCTTCCACCACGGTCGCCGTCTTCGACGACGGATTCATAGCCGTAGGTGCTTCCCCGGCTCCATCGGCGCCGTGTTCGTGCTCACGGTGAGCATGCTCTTCATTCCCCTCTTTTCGCGCTCGAAATCACGCATCCTGTCGCCATGTTTGCCTAGCCATGCTCTGGCCGCCGTCGTTAGTCGTCGTGGCCGCTATGGATGGAGCCCAGCTCCTCCGGCCCCGCGCGCTGCGCTGATGCTACTGCCTGATGCAGCTAGCTGCAGCTGCGGCCGCACGCACTGGCCGTGCCCCCGCTCGGTCGCAGCGCTGCCCGGCTGTGGGTGCTCCTCCATGGCCATGTCCATGGCCGGTGTAGTGTGTGTGTGGCTGGTCTACCACTGGTCGAGCAGGCCGCGCCCCCTGCTGCTCTCTGCTGCGGCAGCTGCTCTGCCACCGTCGCCGTATGGCCTCGCTGCCGCCGGCTGCTGCTGCTACTTGCCGTGGCTCTACTGAAGTTGTACTGCGGCTGCTGAACCTTGCTGCTGCCGCTGCAATGTGTGCCATCGTACTGAATATTGCTACGGCTGCTGCCTGCTACTTCTGAAAAACGAAGACGCTGGATTTGCATAGCGTTCTGTTGGTGAATTTTGTCACTTTGGACAGAAGAAAATACCTAGGGGATGAACTCAAACTCTTATAAAAATTATATGGATGGAAAGTAGACACAACCAGCTTTGATTTGTTCCATTGTACCGACTCCAGAAAATGTACCGTTTAATTCGTAGAAAAATGGCAAAGGAGCAAAAATCTGTGATGAGCTAGTACAGTTAAGCCTGATGCTTGCAAATAAAAGTTCGCAGATAACTTCCTAAGTTTCTGGAATTTGCAAATAGGTCCTCTACCATTAATTAGAGTTTAGATTAAATACATCTGCTAAATAAATAGCCTATGACATATGAGACCCATCCTCTAATAATCCCTATTTTAGTTGAATTAAAATAAACTCTCCATGACATGTGGGCCCCCTTGTCAGATTACTATTCTGAATAATCTTGTGGATAAAGTTGCTTTTAATAATAAAAATAATTTCAGAAATGTTTAAAATGTTTTTAAACTTTGAAAATCAATATCTTTTAAACCGTAACTCAGATGGAAAAACTTTATACATGAAAATTTATCAGAAAAATATAAAGAATATGAATACGCTATCCATAGGTCTACCACCCCCTCTAACTTACCGAACATCGACATTCCCCTTCCGGGCCGTCGGTCGATATTTTCCCGGTGCCGATAAAAACCTGCCGGATGAATTTATTTCAAACACGGAAGTTGTCCGGAATGGTTCAACTAACACGGATACACCCCCTTTATGTTTGTCGGATGTCCACGACACCTCCGGCATGAACCCTTCCCCCTCCGGACACCCTTTCCGGTAATCACCCGGAGCCGGTATTTCATCCCCGGATGAATTCCAGCTCCGAGCTTATTACATCGTACTACGTTAGACCACCGTTAACTTTGCATATGTCATGCCATGCTTTGATTGCTATGATTACCGTGTATTTACTGTTTTCTTTCCCCCCTTAATCTCCGGTAGACCCCGCTGCTACCGCCGACTACACTGCTGCCGGGTACGACTACTTCGTCGACGACCCGGCCCCTACCGTCGAGCTTCCAGGCAAGCAGAGCCATTCTCTTCCCCAGATATCGCCTACCTTTCCGTACTTTCTTACACTAGGCATTGTTACTGCTGCTGCTACGTTACAATCCTATTCAATTGCATAACCTGATTTTGTCGCCCCTTGATGTACCTTCCTTATCCTATGCTGCCTGCTATATCTATATATTATATTCAGCAGTGAGCCCTGCGCATTGTTAGCTAGGATTAGATAGCGGGCCGTTGCCACTCAGGGGAGTGACGCGGATACAAAATATATACAACTGCAACAGGTACGGATCAATGCAGACGCCCTGGGGAACTTACAACGGCGAGACTCTGCCGAGTCGCTTCGAGTTTGACTTACGAGTGGAATGGACTCGTATTTCACTCTCGTCGGCTCAGTAGTGTAGTATCACTGGGATGATACGAGGGCATTCCTCTTTAGTTCATTCCGCTGGTGTCTCGGCACCACTGGGGTGATACGAGAATATTCCTCTTTAGTTCATTCCGCTGATGTCTCTGTCGAACCTCGTTAAGTGTGCCATCGAGGGTGATTCCTCCTGGTTTCACTTAATGGTAGGCACTCGAATCAACTGGTGTCCTTAAAGGTAAGAGTCGGGCGACCCAACGGTGCCCGCGAGCGGTATATTGTCGGGAGCGACAGGGAGGGTACGACCGACGTTACTGGCGTGCTTGGCCCCTGCTCGTATCTCGCGAGAGTTACCAAACCACGCAAAAGTCGAGCTCTACCAAGAGCACACGCGAGACAAGGTAAGGAGACGGTTCACCTTGTCGGTAACCGCGCGCTTTGACGGGACGACAGGGCAGGCCCCGACGTTACCGGTGGGCCTTGTTGCTGTTCGTTGTCCGTTGTGTTGTTAGTCAGACAGCGATAACGGTTGTCTGCGAGATAATATTAAAATGCTAAATGGTTCGGCGGATTACTTGAGAGACCCGTTGGTCTGCACGCACTACCTACACGTGGGATTACGGTGTGGGCCCTCCGCGTCTTAGTTCGTCCGAAAGCTCTTCAGACGTCAGCAGTACCACGGGCTGATAGCCGGGAAGCGGTCTTGTCTTATTTGCTGCAGCAGGTGTGTTTGGATTTGCTTTTGCTTCACTGGCCAGTCTCGTACCGTGCAGGAGCGTGCAAGGGTGAGGGACCTAGACCCCTTGGCGCATAGGATATAGTCCGGCGGATGGCCTCTTTGCTGAGCCTAGGATGAACTGCGATGTGTCGGATAGCCTCGGTGGGGCGTTCCCTAACAAGGTTCACGCCACCCTGGAGATCCGAGCGTGAAGGCTGAACAGTAGTGCACCCCTGCAGGGAGTTTAATCTATTCGAATAGCCGTGTCCACGGTAACAGGACGCTTTATGCTGAAGCTGGATCTTACCATTAGAAACTAATACTATTAAACTGTATGGTTCTGGGTTTTCTTCCTCGCAGGGAAGTCGAGGAGGGAAACTCGGAGGCATTATTATTATTAATCATTACAACTTATATTATACATTGTTGCAGCAACTTCTGCTTCATTGTTACTTTATTGCTTTATATAAACTGTTGGCTGTTTCTCTTCTCATGCTGCAAGACACGTCAGAAGATGCTAGTCTTCGATAGGCCTAGATTCTTACCCTTATTTCGATTTCTATCTTGCAGTCCACTATATATACAACCTCCCCTTTCCATTTGATAGAAATGCATAATGCTTAGTAGCGGACGTAAGACTCGCGGGTATACTAGATACTCACCTGCTTTATTTCCTTTACTGTTTTGCCTGATCGGCCGCTGCAGTCGACGTTGGAGCCCAGGAGCAGGAGTTCCCGATGTCGACCACCGCAACGTGAAGATCCCCGATGACCAAGACCAGGAGTAGTTTGGAGGTTCCCAGGCAGGAGGCCTCGCCTTTTCGATCTGTTGTTATTTGTGCTAGCCTTCTTAAGGAAACCTTGTACCCTTGTGTCTGTACTCAGATACTATTGCTTCCGCTGACTTTGTGCTCTCGAGCTGTTGTATTCGAGCCCTCGTGGCCCCTGGCTTGTATTAAACAACTTATATTATTTTATTTGTAGAGTTGTGTTGTGATATCTCACCGTGAGTCCCTAATCTCGATCGTGTACCTTGCGTGTATGATTACTGTACACGGTCTGATTTTGGGGGCGTCACACCACTCATGGAATCTTCGCATCATCGTTGGTAGCTGTTGATCAGGTCTAACGAGAGGATACCCGTGCCGGAATTTGAGTTCGTCCACGTCGAGTCGATCAAATTGTATATTGTCTGGCAGGTAATCACCAGGATTGGTACCGGGCACCATCTCGGCCGGCAGATTTGCGACGACGATATCACTAGACACCTGCAGCGGGGGGCACAATTGTTTCGCCTGTTCGCCGAGCTGGGGAATTTATTCCCTCTTGCAATTTTTTGTTCTCTCCTTTGGTCAGTTGCATTGCTTCCGGACCGGTGCGTTTCTTGCACTTTCATTTTAAGAGCGCGGACATGGTTGTCATCCAGCGGAGCCGGTGCTGGTCGCTTCAGGGCATCCAAAGTGCGCTTCAATTTCACCTCATCTATCTTCTCCTTCGGAGGTTGATTTTTCTTTTTAAAAAAGGCATCCACTTCGCCTTTAGAGATCTTCGCGCTTTCCTCATCGCTCCTCTCGTATGGTAACGGCTCAAGAGGCTTGAGAGATGATGGACCGTATTGGAATCGCCTCCCACCACTGGTTGTACTGCTAGACGCCGGAGCAGCCGGAGCGCCGGTGGCGGCTCTCTTCTACTTTTGCTGACGAGGCGGAGGAGGAGACGGGCTGCTCGGACGTGCCGACGCAGGCGGAGAAGGAGGCGGAGGAGGAGGCGGAGGAGGAAACGGGCTGCTCGGACGCGCCGACACAGGCGGAGAAGGAGGTGGAGGAGGAGGCGGAGGAGGAGGCGTGCACTGATCAGTCGCCGGAGGAGGATGCGGAGAAGGAGGCGTGCCCTGATCTCTCGCCGGTGGAGGAGGAGGCGGGCCCTTACTCGTCGGAGGAGGAGGCGGGCCCTTACTCGCCGGAGGAGGAGGAGGAGGCGTAGGTGCCGTCCAGTTCGGAAGCTTGATGAATTCCTTCGGCCATAGACATGAAGTCCTCAGAGCATTCTGCAGGAGATTTTCCCCTTCGCCGGTAGGGTAGTCAAGCTCGATCTCCTCATATCCCTCCATTATTTCATCGACCATCACAACAGCATAGCCTTGTGGAATCGGAAGACAGTGAAAAGTTCCGTTGGGTCGAGGAGGTACAACATGGCAGATAGCCACCGTGGGTTTGAATTGCATCAATTGCTTGTTAAGGTGGCATTCTTGAGACTCCGTGATTTCATCCACGGGGTACCTGGAAGCCGTCAAATCAGGTTGCGCAATGACCTCGGTGGAAGCCACGCTGCTTCTCCGCTGAGATGGCGGGGTAGCTTCTAGGGTAGCTTCGTCAGCTCGATGCCTCTCCTCTAGCGCTTGTACTCTTGCATGCAGGTTCTGTATTTCGCTTTGCTCCTGTTTCCTCTTCCTCTCCCTGCTTTTGTAACCGCCTGCGTCGGGAAACCCATGCTTCCACGGAAGGGAGCCTGCCGTGCCTCGTGTTGTTCCCGGGTGCTCAGGATTCCCGAGGGCCATTGTGAGCTCGTCGTTCTCTCTGTCGGGAACGAACGTCCCTGCCTCCGTTTGGGCGATTAACTCCGCAAGCTTGGTGATCAGTACTCTCAGTTGTTCGTTCGTCCAAAAGCACTTCCCTGTTTCAGGGTGCAAGGTTCCCCCAACCCCGAAGAACCAATTCCTTGCACGCTCTGGCCAGTTCAATGTCCTTGGTACGATCCCTTTGTCAAGAAGGTCCTTTTCAGCCTTCTCCCACAACAGTCGGGCTTTGTGGTAGCCACCTGACCCCATGCAATGGTGATGCTTCTTCTTTGCAGCATTTAGTTTGTTTATCGCTGAAATCTTCTTACTCTTCTCCGATGTCTTGTGGGCCACAAATGCGGGCCACTATTCTCTTATCTTCTCAAATCGGCCGGTGAATGTTGGAGTCTTCTCTTTGTCGACAAACGTTGTTTTTAACTCATTCTTCCACCTCCTGAATAGCTCTGCCATCTTCTTAAGAGCATGAGTCTTGACCTTTTGCTCTGTAACTGTCTCCTCTTCCGGTAGGGTGAAATTTGCCTTCAGCGCGGTCCAAAGATCATCTTTCTGTCTATCGGTGACAAAAGACACTTCAGGGTCTCCGGCCTTCGTCTTATTCCATTGCTGGATGCTGATCGGGATCATGTCCCTAACAAGAACCCCGCGCTGAGCAGAAAATGCATCTTTGGTCCGGCTGGGTTCAATCGGTTGGCCATCTCTATTGATGCCGGTGATCGTGAACCTTTCATCCGGGCGCAACTTTTTCTTTGGGCCTCGTCTCGTTACCGAAGTTTGGCTCGATCCGGATATGGAGGGCTAGAAAAGAAGAAAGAAGAGAGTTAATATTTGTACACAGTCCAAAACAATTAATGCATCAATTAGCTAGTCAACACAGGCTTAATTATTATATATACCTCGCCGGACTTTCCAACAACTCCTTCCTCCGTTCGCTCACAGGAGCCATCATAAGCATGTCCTTCCACCTCCATTGTCCAATCATCGGAGCCTGCTTCACCCTCTTCTTCCAGACCATCGGTGTCGTTCAGAAATTGGAAGACATCACCTCCTACCCGGACGATGTCGCCCACCAACAACGGTCCTTCGCGTATGATTTCCCCCAACATCTCTTCTTGTTCTAAGTTTCTTTGACGACCGTCCATAGTTTCTGCAAAATATTAATTACAACATGACACTTAATATACAAACATGATATATATAGCATGGATATATTAGTGTGCCAAACATACAAGTTTTGCCGAAAAACATGGGGGCATGTGTTGACACCATTTTTTGGCACGACAATAAATCTATATAAGATGGCTCCCTGAGCCAAACATGGGGGCATGTTGAAGCCATGGATTTCTTCAATACTTTCACACAAGGCACTACCCTAGTTCCCGACCATCGACCTTCTATCCTAGTTCCCGACCATCGACCCCTCGGTGGCCCTCGACCCTTTACCCTAGTTTTCGACCATCGACTTGGTTAATTTGGGTGGCCTCGGCGACGCTTTACAAATGGTGTTTTGGCTCTTGAGAGTCCGGTACTTCTAAAGTTATTCAAATTGCTCAAGTTTGTATACACCATTATTGCAACAATGAATACATAAATCTTTTTTTTATTTTTTCAACATTTCTAAAGTACATAAGTTTCTGGAATTTCTGATTTAAATTAAATCATTTAAGATTTATTGCGTCATGCCTGCGTCATGCTGACGCAGGGGGGATTGACTGGTCCAACTGACCAGTGGGGCCCTCTGGTCAGTGACTGGGGTCTTAATCCCTCTGTTAAATTAAACCAACTGGTTTAATTAGGCATTAGGGCCCACATGTCAGTGGCTTGGGGGGGGGGGTTAGCAGGGGGATTAGGGGCTAAACGGCCAGGGCTGGCCGGCGGCATGACGCTGGTGCCACTGTGCGCGGGGAAGGCACGGGGAAGGCACCCGCAGGTAGCCCGCGGCCTCCCGCACCTGATGGTGCACACGGGGGTCTCGAGGGAGGTCCGAGGCGACCACGGCGACAAGCCCAGCAGTGGCCGGAGCTCTGTCCACGGCGGGAAGGCGAAGGAGAGCGCGGGGAGGAGCGCTGGGAGGGGGAAACGAGGCGGTGGCTCACCCAGAACGCAACGACGACGGGTGCGGGCGGTGGCGACGGCGACGGAGGGGGTGGCGGGCGGCGGGCGGCATCGGGGCAGCCTGACGGCGTCGGTGTCGTCTCCGGCGGGTGCGACGGGGGCGGCGGGCGGAGGTTGGGCAGCCTGACGGCGTCGGTTTCGTCTCCGGCGTCCTCGGGGGAAATGGCGAGATTTAGAACTGAAAATTTACAAGTGCCATTTATATACCCAGAGTATTGGTACCGGTTCTTGCGAACAACCGGGACCAATGCCCCCCTTTAGTTCCAGTTGGTGCCACCAACCGGGACCAAAGGTTTTTTCAGCAGCCGAAAAGGCGGCAAACAGAGACCTTTGGTTCCGGTTGGTGCCACCAACCGGGACTAAAGGGGGGAATTGGTCCCGGTTGATGGCACGAACCGGTACCAATGCTCCCCTTTAGTTCCGGTTGGTGCCACCAACCGGAACCAAACGCCTTGCGCCGCGGAGCGGTGGGCTGTTTAGTCCCACCTCGCTAGTCGAGGGAGCGCTCGAGCGGTTTATAATCGCTGCTGCGCGTATCGTCTCGAGCTCCTCTCAACTGCAGGCTTCCGGGCCTACTCTGGTACTACTTGCCTGTGGGCCTATTGGGCATATTGTGGGCCTGAATCCTGGCCCATGGTTGGGTTTCTAGTCGTATTCAGGCCGTGGTGGCCCAATAGGTGGCATTTTTTTCTTTTTTCCAGTTTTTTTGTTTTCTTTTTTGTTTTATTTAATTTTCCAGTTTCTAGCACTACAAATGAACTCCGAAAATGTTGAAACTTGGCATGGTATCATCATTTGACCCACATAGCATGTGCTAAAAAGTTGAGAGGGTTACGGCAAAAACTGGATGGTGGCGGTGCCGCGGAAGGGGAAGACTTCGCGAGAAGAGAAATAGTGGAGGTTGGCTTTGCGCGTGCTTTTAACCTCACCCGGGTCCGAATCCCACCAATCAGGAAGAAGTACACGGATCACGTGTTTCTTTTAAGCGCTTGTGAGTCGTTGGATCTGGGAACCGGCCTGTACACAGTTAAGGTCTCGCGCTAGTACCGGTTTGTGCTAGCAACCGGGGCTAAAGAGGCACACGACCCCTATATATATCCCACCTCTCGGACACTCGGTGTGTACGAATACAAATCATTCGGATTGGCCTGCATACGCCCAACGGTGCATTTGATGTGCGGGCACTCACGAGCCACAGTTGGGCTGTATGCAGGCGAAACCGTGTGTTTTGTTGATATATCTAGAAATCCTTCAGTTCATCAAACAAATACAAATCATTCGGATTGGCCTGCATACGCCCAACGGTGCATTTGATGTGCGGGCACTCACGAGACAGAGTTGGGCTGTATGCAGGCGAAACCGTGTGTTTTGTTGATATATCTAGAAATCCTTCAGTTCATCGACCAAATACAAATCATTCGGATTCCCTGCATACAACCCGACGGTGCATTTGATACGCGGGCACTCACGAGCCACAGTCGGGCTGTATGCAGGAGAACCGTGTGTTTTGTTGATCTATCTACAAAGGGATTTCATTTTTTTGAACTTATTTGAAATCCAGACTTTTTGTGTGTTCAAAATGAACCATTCAAAGCTACATCATCTATTTTCAACCCTTTTTGACTTCATCTGTCTTCACTTTTTCTTCGCTTGTGTCCTTTTCTTATTGCGCCGTAACCATGGATATTCTTCATCGCTTAACAGGGTGCTTGGATCAGCCTTGACTTTGAAGGGAGGAATTTCATGAAACTTTTCATAATCTTCAGACATGTCCGTCTTGCCCTCCAATCCCACTATGTCTCTTTTTCCTGAAAGAACTATGTGGCGCTTTGGCTCATCGTATGATGTATTATCTTCCATATCTTTTTTTCCCGGTTTGGTACACATGTCCTTCACATAGAAAACCTGCGCCACATCATTGGCTAGGACGAATGGTTCGTCTGTGTACCCAAGATTGTTTAGATCCACTGTTGTCATTCCGTACTATGGGTCTACCTGTACCCTGCCTCCTGACAGATTGACCCATTTTCACTTAAACAAAGGGACCTTAAAATCATGTCCGTAGTCAAGTTCCCATATGTCCACTATGTAACCATAATATGTGTCCTTTCCCCTCTTGGTTGCTGCATCAAAGCGGACACCGCTGTTTTGGTTGGTGCTCTTTTGATCTTGGGCGATCGTGTAAAATGTATTCCCATTTATCTCGTATCCTTTGTAAGTCAATACAGTTGAAGATGGTCCCCTGGACAACGAGAACAGCTCATCAGAAACAGTGTTGTCACCTCTGACACGTGTTTCCAACCAATCGCCGAAAGTCCTGATGTGTTCATGTGTAATCCAGTCGTCACACTCCTCTGGATGTTTGGAGCGCAGACTGTTCTTGTGTTCATCGACATACGGGGCCACCAAGATAGAGTTATGTAGAACTGTGTAGTGTGCTTGAGACCAAGAATGTCGGTCCCTGCATATTATTGAGTCCCTTCCAATCGTGCCTTTTCCAGTCAGTCTCCCCTCATACCGCGATTCAGGTAGACCAATCTTCTTAAGCCCAGGAATGAAGTCGACACAAAACCCAATGACATTCTCTGTTTGATGGCCCATGGAGATGCTTCCTTCTGGCCTAGCGCGGTTACGGACATATTTCTTTAGAACTCCCATGAACCTCTCAAAGGGGAACATATTGTGTAGAAATACGGGGCCCAGAATGAAAATCTCGTCGACTAGATGAACTAGGACGTGCGTCATGATATTGAAGAAGGATGGTGGAAACACCAGCTCAAAACTGACAAGACATTGCGCCACATCACTCCTTAGCCTTGGTAGGATTCCTGGATCGATCACCTTCTGAGAGATTGCATTGAGGAATGCACATAGCTTAACAATGGCTAATCGAACGTTTTCCAGTAGAAGCCCCCTCAATGCAACCGGAAGCAGTTGTGTCATAATCACGTGGCAGTCATGAGACTTTAGGTTCTGAAACTTTTTCTCGGCCATATTTATTATTCCCTTTATATTCGACGAGAAGCCAGACGGGACCTTCATACTGAGCAGGCATTCAAAGAAGATTTCCTTCTCTTCTTTGGTAAGAGCGTACCTGGCAGGACCTTCATACTGCTTTGGAGGCATGCCGTCTTTTTCGTGCAAACGTTGCAGGTCCTCCCGTGCCTCCGGTGTATCTTTTGTCTTCCCATACACGCCCAAGAAGCCTAGCAGGTTCACGCAAAGGTTCTTCATCACGTGCATCACGTCGATTGAAGAGCGGACATCTAGGTGTTTCCAGTAGGGTAGGTCCCAAAATATAGATTTCTTCTTCCACATGGGTGCGCGTCCCTCGTCATCATTCGGAACAGATAGTCCGCCGGGACCCTTTCCAAATATTACGTGTAAATCATTGACCATAGCAAGTACGTGATCACCGGTACGCATGACGGGCTTCTTCCGGTGATCTGCCTCGCCTTTGAAATGCTTGCCTTTCTTACGACATTGATGGTTGGTCGGAAGAAATCGACGATGCCCCAGGTACACATTCTTCCTGCATTTGTCCAGGTATATACTTTCGGTGTTAGCTAAACAGTGCGTGCATGCGTGGTATCCCTTGTTTGTCTGTCCTGAAAGGTTACTGAGAGCAGGCCAATCATTGATGGTTACAAACAATAACGCATGCAGGTAAAATTCCTCCTGTTTGTGCTCATCCCACACACGTACACCGTTTCCATTCCACAGCTGTAAAAGTTCTTCAACTAATGGCCTTAGGTACACATCAATGTCGTTGCCGGGTTGCTTAGGGCCTTGGATGAGAACTGGCATCATAATGAACTTCCGCTTCATGCACACCCAAGGAGGAAGGTTATACATACATAGAGTCACGGGCCAGGTGCTGTGATTGCTCCTCTGCTCCCCGAAAGGATTAATGCCATCCGCGCTTAAACCAAACCATACGTTCCTTGGGTCATCTCCAAACTCAGCCCAGTACTTTCTCTCAATTTTTCTCCACTGCGACCCATCAGCGGGGTGTCTCAAATTCCCGTCTTTCTTACGGTCTTCATTGTGCCATCGCATCAACTTGGCATGCTCTTTGTTCATGAACAGACGTTTCAACCGTGGTATTATAGGAGCATACCACATCACTTTGGCAGGAACCCTCTTCCTGGGGGGCTCGCCGTCAACATCACCAGGGTCATCTCGTCTGATCTTATACCGCAATGCACCGCATACCGGGCATGCGTTCAAATCCTCGTACGCACCGCGGTAGAGGATGCAGTCATTAGGGCATGCATGTATCTTCTGCACCTCCAATCCTAGAGGGCATACGACCTTCTTTGCTGTGTACGTACTGTTGGCAATTCGTTATCCTTTGGAAGCCTCTTCTTAAATATTTTCAGTACATTGTAACAACCCACATGTAATAAGCTACCAAACACTATGTAATTTACTTCCTTTGTTGGACTTGTAACTTGTCATAGTGGATGTTGTTCAGGTTTCATGTGATGACCTTAATTGGCATTGGGATTGGAGCCCTTTTGGGTTGTTTGCTGTTGCATCCAAAATAGTTCAAGAAGGGGATGGAAGGAATTTTCCTTGTTGCATGCTCACTCCTCTTGACCCCAAACTTGGCCTAGCCATTCCAATTGCTATTGCAAGGGTTTTAAAATCCTCAGAGCATTTTTGCCACCACCAAAAACAGTAGCCCTAGTTCAAAGTGAATTTTAATTCAACAAGGGGCCACATTTTTTTTGTTGCCAAAATTGGTTAAACCAATTTTTGAAAAATCTAGAAAAATGCAAGGATTAAGAATTTCAAGCTCATGAAATTTTGAACCTTCTGTTTTTCTCTCAAAAACTCCCCAAAGGCCTTTTCTATTTAATTTTAAATAGAAATGGTACTGTTTGAATTTTGGGAATTTTTCTCTGCATGCAAAATTGATCAAATCAATTTTGGGTGATCATCAGGACCCAAAGGTTATGAAATATATTTTTTATATATTTTATTTCCTTTTCTTCTCTGTCTTTTCTTTTTTTTGTTCTGGCTGCAATTGTTTTTTTTTGACAAGGGCTAGCTGGATGGTTTTCTTCCCAAACGGACAGCCCAGCCCACTGGGGCCTTCCTTGTTCCGCAGCCCAGCCCGTCGAAGCGGTACGGCTCGCACCCCAACCGTTGGATCTGATCCACGGTGTGGATCATAACGGAGGGGCACGGCCGCACCCCCTTTCCGTCTGTGTCAGCGCGGACGCTGAGAGGAGAGGGACGCCGGCGCCGTTCTCCTGCCGTCTCCGGCCGTCCCGTCACGTCCAGCGCCCCCCTATAAGAGCCCCGAGGGCCTAGGGTTCCGCCCCCTCCTCGATTTGTGCCGCCGCCGTCTGTGGCCTCTTCGGGGAGCTCCCCTGTTTCCTCCCCGCCGCCGGTGAGAGCTCCAAAATTCACCGTCGTTGTATGACGCCGTTGATCGGGCGCTCGTGTGCGCCCTCCTGCAGCTGTTTCTCATCGCCTCCACCCTGCAGGAACGTAAGAGGAGCCGCGAACCTTCCCCGAGCCGACGACCTCCGCCTCGGCTCCTTCTTCCCCAACGTCGACGACGTCGACTTCGTTCCCTCCGCGCTCAAGTTCATCGACGACGCCACCCTCTAGGTGAGCTGCAACCGCCCTGCTTATCCCCGTAGACGCCGTGGTAGTCCTGATGCCGAGTCGCCCGTGTAGTCCGCCGTAGCGTTTTCGCCGCCGTGCAGTGGTCGCCGCGTCCATGGCATGTCCATGCCGTACGCGTGCGTGCTCCGCGTGTATCCAGTGCGTGCGCAGTGCAACCATGGAGCCGCCTTCCTGGACGCGCACGCCCGTTCCTCCAAAGTTGTCGCCTTTCTGAACCGTAGTGCAGAGGTGCGCCGCCTCCTTTTCCGGCGAGGCTAGCGTCACGGCCGTGTGACCTCCGGCCAGACCCCGGCGTGCGGCGTGTTCGTGGATGTGCCGTCTAGAGAACTGTGATGATAGATGAGCCAGCGCAGCCCCGTAGCCGACGTGAGGGTCGCCGGAATCCCCTGTCTCCGGCGTCGGTCAGGTGTCGTTTTGAAGTTCAGTTACGGCTGCGGTGTTAATACATCTCGTCTACTACCCCTCTTCTGTCAAGAACAGTCGAGTGGCGTAGTGGCAAGGGGGGCGCCGTGTGGAGGGCGCGTCGTGGGTTCGAACCCCAGGCCGTGCAAAATGCCCCCCTTTTTATTGCGTAGCGTGAGGCTGACCAGGAGGCCCCACCTGCCAGCGAGGTGGGCTACTGGGTGGCCAGTTGGTCCAAGCTGGGCCGGGAGGAGCAGAGCCGAGCGGGCCGTCCAGCTTCTGGGCTTCCCCCGTTTCCTTTTTCTTTTTTTTCTTTTCTCTGTTTTTCTTTTCTGTTTAATTCAATTTGAATTTGGATTCAAATTCAAATTGGATTTTCTTCATTTTCTTCATACAGGGCATGCCATATATGTTTTTAGGGTATCTTGAGCTACTGATCACAATGGTGATATGCATTTTTGCAATTGGCCCCTCTATAAATTGGAGCTTGGTCAATTTTGCAATCTTCCCCTGTAAATTCTTGATTTTGCCAAGTTTGATCAAATTTCAAAGTTGCCCATGCCATATATGGAATTTGGGTAATTTTTCACAAGGAATTGCATGGTGATGATGATTTGTTCATCGGAGTCTTTTTCAAAATGCTTGAGGTGCAACTTTGCACATAGCCCTAAACTTCAGTTGATCCTGCAATTGTCTTTTGCTTATGCAAATGGGGTCATGTTATATATGTTTTTGGGGTGCTTTTCTGCAATGTTTTCAACGGTGAAGTTCTCATGGTGTTTTGTGCAACTCATGAGTTCAAAGTGTGTTCACCTGATCCAGAAGCATTCAGATCTTTCTGCCTGCAACATTTCAACTTCAGTGCATTTGAAATGTTGATCATCTGATCCTTTCAATCTTGTTCCATGTCATCTTCTTTTTCAATTCAGCCCCTAACATATTGACATATGTAAGGTGGCTGGGTTCCAAACTTTGTTGCACCTTCTTTGTGTCAAGTTCACCGACACTACTCCGTCTCCGTAATCATTGTTTTACTTTCGTGTTATTTAAAATTTTGTAATGCCTTGTTGATCATGTCATGCTACTTACACCTAAACTAAGGCTTAGACCAAAGCCAATACAATGTAATTAATGCATATGAAAGGGGTGACTTGTCGTCATCACCTTCATTTAAACTTGACTAGACAGGGTCATACCATGTCAATAAAACTTAAACATGCCATCCTTGTTTGAGTTTGCATCAGTTGGTTACTTCTGTGTTTTCCTTGCCGGTGCGTTACGTTAGCACCCGAGACTGACGAGGAGACTTACGTGGAGCTGTCCGACACCGAGCCCGAGGGTACCGTGGGTGCTGCTTCGACTACCTTACCAGGAAAGGGGGAGATCTGTGTCATTACTTTATAACTTTCTGCTCATGCCCAGCTGTAGATCTAGAACGTTGTCGCTTGATCCTATCTACCTTATATGCCATGTTGAAAACCATACAGCCATGATCCCCACATCCCAGCAAACCATTGTACTGCTAAGTTACCGCTGCTCAGCCATTGCTTAGTATGGATAGAAAACTTGCTGCCTACCCTATATGTTTATGGTTGGGATATCATGCTATAAAAGAAGTTGGTTGATATTTATTATTGCCTAATGATGTTAACTTTATTTCGACGAAAGGTGGAAGGCTGGACTGTTCCGTCTGGTGCTTTGTTCCATTTGAGTCACCTAGGACCCGAGTTCCGGGTATTGTGTTTCTTGACGAGCGTGCCTAATCGTGTGTGGGGTTTTATGGGGCCCCCTTGTCTTACCTACCTAGCCCCGTACATTCTAGACGTGGCCCGAGCTGATTTACATTTGCAACGTGTGTGTGCTGGTTGGATCCCCAGTTGTTTCCAAACCAAACCAGGGCCAGGAGGACATAGTTTCTTGGCTGGCCCAAATAGACCGGCTGAGGACCCGGTCTCATAAGAGAACTAACCGGTAATCCAAACCTGGAGTCATACGGTGGAGTCCGATTCGAGGGCGTGGCCAGCTTTTGAGTTGGGTGTCGACTCACCAGGGGCCACCCGGATATGTGCGTTGTTAGTTAGAGGGACTCTGACGTTCCGGAGTTTCAGGCGCTTACCTAGCCAAGTGGAAACCGGGCGTACATGCGACGTCTATAATGGACAGTTGGTACACCACTGCAGGGTAAATCTTTTCGAAAAGCCGTGTCCGCGGTTATGGACTACTTGAGACCTACTCCTTGTTCATAGAATAACATCAATATTAATCATGCTATAAAACTTGACAAACTGTGTGCGTGCCTTGGTTGTCTTTCTTCGTCCAGGGGGACCGAGAGAGAAACGAGGTTGTGTTATGTTTGCGTAAGTAGGTGGATAGCCGACCTATGGCGCGTCGTCAACGTAACTTCTTGGACCTCATCTCTATCCTGTTAGAACGAGTAGCCACCATATATGCTAGTACGGCTGCAACCGGTCTTTGTCTTTACCTTTCCTATAGCGTTAGTTATTCCGTAATGACATGTTCTCACCCCCGTTTACATTTCTGTCTTTACCGCTTTGCCTGATCGGCCGCTACAGTGGACTACTACCTCGACCCCAGCACCGGACGTTACTTCGTGGAGGTGCCCCCGGAGGATGACGACGAGTACGAGTACCTCGACCAGTACGATCCTATAGTTGGGTTCAGACGTTCCCGTGGGTGGATATTTATGTGTAGCCCTCTCTAGGGTAATTTGGATCTTGACCGTACTCGGTCCCTATTATGCTTCCGCTTGATGTATTGATGAGATGTACTCATGATGATGTTGTATTATTAGACAGTGGCGTTGTATGCCCTGTTCTATTTATCTATCTATGTGTATTTCTATTTTGTAGAGTTATGCTTTTTATACCTGTTGTCGAGAATCCGGCAGTGACACGAGTGCGAGTGTCGTGCGCCGGTGGCGTTTGATGCGCTTCTAACTCCGACCGGACGCGAAAGCGACTAGTTAGAGTTAGTACCGCATCAGGGGCATTACAACTTGGTATCAGAGCAGGACTGACTGTAGGACCCTTTACTGGCCGAAGTTGAGTCTAGAAACTATTTTGGTAATTATATAGGAAAAATTTCGGAGAGTAGGACCTCTTTCTGTTTTCTCCTTATCCCACCCTCCCACCCTTTTTCCGTAAGGAAGTGAAACGATGTTTTGTCTCTGCAACTTATCCCCTTTCAAAACAATCTAGGTTCTCGTTTACGTGAGGCTCCGATTCCTCTATAATTTTTTGCTAGCGACGAGATGTGTTGGCGTCTTTGAGACCACTGAGCCGCCACTTGGGGTTGACTGCTCTACCTCGCTTACGGCGTACCCCAGGTGAACCGTCCATACAGGATTGGCGGGCATCCTATGGTAATATGGATGTGGTGTCTTTCCCCTATGGACGACCGTGATGGCGGGCCGCTCAGGGCAGATGTCTCATTGTTCAGGTTTCCAACCGCTCGTATATTTTGTTGTGTGCTCGCTAGCAGATTATTATCTTGGATTCGGATGATCTTGGTTTGGGAATTCCAGTAGCACCTAGCTATCGACTTTCCGGGTTAACCTTGGTGGAATTTCAGCCTTCGGCTTTCTCATATCTCGTGAGGAAGTTTTGTTGTCAATATTGCTTTAACTTCTGGTTACTTCAATGTTTCAACCATGTTTTCATAAGTGTTCCTGTATACAGGATGCCAAGAGCGAACATGCCGCCGCCGGAGAACCCTATTCTTGGGGAGGCTGTAGCCGCAGTGGCTCAGGGCACAGCTGCGATCCTGCAGATGCTGCAGAACCAGGGTGCTCAGAGGAATGATCGACCACAGTACACCACACTGCAGCAGTTCCTCGCGATCAGCCCCCCCAGGTTCTCTGAGGCTCGAGACCCGCTGGAGGCGGATGACTGGATCGCAGAGATCAAGAAGCACTTCAGTGCCAACGCCGTCAGACCCGTCGACTACGTCACCTTCGCCTCCTTCCAGCTTCAGGGTGCCGCAGGCAGTTGGTTCTCGACGTACAAGGCCAACAAGGGTGATGCAGAGATCACGTGGGAGGACTTCGTCAGGGATTTCAGAGCTGCTCATATTCCCAGTGGACTGATCGAGAGGAAGCGCGAGGAATTCTTAGCTCTGAGGCAGGGGGACAGGTCTGTGCAGGAGTATAACCTGGCCTTCGTCAGGCTTGCCAGGTACGCTCCAGAGGAGGTCTCGACAGAGGCCAAGCGCATTGCCAGGTTCCGCGGTGGTCTTGCCACGGACATCAAGTATGCGCTCACCTTGTCCACGCCACGCCTGTTCTCAGAGTTCGTCGACCAGGCTATCAGACAGGAGTCAGCTGAGGCAGAGCGTTCCGCAGAGAAGAGGAAGCAGAGAGAGCATAGTTCAGCAGTGATGGTCCACAAGAAGGCCAAGTCCTGGGTTGCAGAGCCACAGCCTCAGCCGCAGCGCCAGCAGTTTCAGCAGAGGGGAGCAGTTGTCCGCACTTTTGCCCGCCCTCCCGTCCCAGTGCAGCATGGACCTCGCTCTACTCCACCCTCCGCGAGGCCGCCTGCTCCACAGGGTCAGACCAGGCCAGAGATCACGTGCTTCAAGTGTGGCAAGACGGGCCACAAGTCTCCGCAGTGCACCGACCCTCGTTACGCCCGACTGCCTCCGCCTCCGCCTCGCTCTACACCGAGCAACGCGATGGTGCGGGCCCAGCCACGAGCAGTCAGGGTGAACAACGTGACCGTCGCAGAGGCCCAGCAGTCGTCCGAGATTGTGCTTGGTAGGTTGCTTGTGTGTTTAGTTCCAACGTCAGTTTTGTTCGATTCTGGAGCATCCCATTCCTTCATATCTCAGTCCTTTGCTTCAGCCAGTGACCTTCAGTCCGAGTTGCTCTATCCGCCACTTGCAGTCCACAATCCTGGTTCCAGATGCAGCTCCTCAGTATTTGTTCCAGATGTGGAGATCAGTATCCAGGGTGCCATCTTTTCCTCGCCCCTGATTGTCTTGCCCCGTTCCGACATCGATGTCATTTTGGGCATGGATTGGCTTGTCAAGTACAAGGCCAAGATTGATTGTCCGTCCAAGACCGTGTTGCTGACGCACGATTCAGGCGCAGAGATTTGGTACACTTGTGGCTCGACAGTGGGGTCAGCACAGTTGTACGCTCTGAACGCTGGAGTTGCTCCATTGATCGAGGAGGTCAGAGTTGTTCGAGAGTTTCCAGACGTCTTCCTAGAGGAGTTACCAGGTATTCCATCCGTGCGTGCTATTGAGTTCGTGATCGAGCTAGAACCTGGTACTCAGCCGATATCTCGGCAGCCGTACAAGATGTGCCCGGAAGAGCTGATTGAGTTGAAGGAGCAGCTTGTTAAGCTTGAGAAAGATGGGCTCATTCGTCCGAGCACTTCCCCTTGGGGTGCCCCGTGTCTTTTTGTGAAGAAGAAAGATGGTACTAGTCGGTTGGTCCAAGACTACCGTGGTATCAACAAGAAGACAATAAAAAACAAGTACCCTTTGCCCCACATCAATGACCTATTTGAGCAGTTGCATGGAGCAAAGGTGTTTTCAAAGCTTGATTTAAAGATGGGGTACCACCAGATTCGTGTCCGTGAGGAGGACATTCCCAAGACAGCCTTCCGCACTCGTTATGGACTGTACGAGTTTACGGTCATGACGTTTGGCTTTTCAAACGCACCTCCGACGTTCATGAGGGCCATGAACTATCTGTTCCAAGAGTGGCTAGACGTGTTCGTACTCCTCTACCTCGACGACATCCTTGTCTTTTCCAAGTCAGAGGCTCAACATGAGGAGCATCTCAGATTGGTGTTGCAGAAGTTGAGAGATCACCAGATTTATGCCAAGTTCTCCAAGTGTGAATTTTGGATCAATAAGGTCAACTTCCTTGGCCATGTCATTTCCTTAGAGGGCATTGCCGTTGACCCAGACAGAGTCCGGACGATTCAGGATTGGACTCCGCCGAAGAATGTCAAGCAGCGGAGGAGTTTTCTCGGACTTGCCAGCTATTGCAGAAAGTTTGTCGAGAATTTCTCCAAGATAGCAAAGCCGATGACCGAGTTGTTGTGCAAGGGCAAGAAGTACAATTGGTCGTAGGCTTGCCAGACAGCTTTTGATGAGTTGAAGATAAGGCTGACCACAGCTCCGATCCTTACACCGCCAGATGAGTCACAGCAGTTTCAAGTTTTCTGTGACGCCTCGTTGAATGGCCTTGGCGGAGTGTTGATGCAGGGAAAGAATATTGTGGCTTACACCTCCAGGCAGTTGAAGCAGGCTGAGAGGGACTATCCGACCCATGATCTTGAGCTGGCTGCAGTGATTCATGCGTTGGTTATTTGGCGACACCTCCTCCTAGGGAGGAAGGTGGATGTGTTCACTGATCACAAAAGCTTAAAGTACTTGTTCACGCAGCCTAACCTAAACTTGAGGCAAAGGAGATGGCTCGAGACTATTACTGAGTACTCCGTGGATATTCAGTATACGCCTGGCAAGGCGAATGTCATAGCCGATGCGTTGAGCCGCAAGGGTGATTGCAACAGTGTCCAATTGCAGAAGATACATCCTGATTTGTGTGAGTCCTTTCGAAGGCTCAATCTCGAGCTAGTTCCAGCAGGCTATCTGGCCAACCTTGTGGTAGATCCCACTATCCGTGAGAAGATTCGTGAAGCTCAGTTTGGTAGCTTGATGATTCAGAAAGTCAAGCAGGGTATTGCCGCCTCAGTTCCGAAGTACGGTTGCTTTTCAGTGCATAATGACGGCACCGTGATGTTCGACGAGAGAGTTGTTGTTCCCAAAGAAGGAGGTCTCAGAGAGGTCATTTTGAGAGAAGCTCATGACTCAAAGCTGTCCATCCACCCTGGTAGCACCAAGATGTATCAGGACCTCAAACAGAGTTTTTGGTGGACTCGTATGAAGCGGGATGTTGCCCGTTTTGTCTCCCAGTGTGATGTGTGCAGGAGAGTGAAAGCACAGCACCAGAAGCCTGCAGGGCTACTTCAGCCAATTGAAATTCCGGAGTGGAAATGGGATCACATTGAGATGGATTTCATCACGGGTTTTCCTTTGTCGCAGAATAAGAACAATGCCATCTTTGTCGTCATTGACAATCTCTCCAAAGTTGCCCACTTCTTTCCAGTGAAGGATTCCATTTCTGCAGCTCAGTTGGCGGATTTGTACACCGCAAGAGTTGTATCTTTGCATGGCATTCCTAAGAAGATCAGTTCAGATAGAGGCAACCTTTTCACCTCTAAGTTCTGGCAGGCCTTCCAGAAGGCGATTGGTACGACAGTGTTGTTTAGTACCGCTTATCACCCTCAGACCAGTGGGCAGGTTGAGCGTGTGAATCAAATTCTCGAGGACATGTTGAGGGCATGTGTCATCTCGTTTGGCATGAAGTGGGAAGAGTGCTTGCCGTATGCTGAGTTCTCTTACAACAACAGCTATCAGGAAAGTCTGCAAGCAGCGCCGTTTGAAGTCTTGTATGGTCGCAAGTGCAGAACACCTTTGAACTGGTCCGAGACGGGTGAGAGGCAGCTGTTCGGTCCAGATGTCATACAAGAGGCAGAGGACAGAGTGAAGATTGTCCGGGAGAACCTAAAGGCAGCACAGTCTAGGCAGAAGGCCTATTATGACAAGAAGCACCGTGGTGTTGACTTCAAAGTTGGTGACTTCGCATACCTCAAAGTGTCTCCACTTCGGGGCACTCACCGCTTTGGGATCAAAGGCAAGTTGGCTCCCAGGTTCGTTGGTCCGTTCCGCATCCTCGAGACTCGGGGACCTCTTGCGTTCCGCCTCGAGCTCCCAGACAGCTTGGCTATGGTGCATGATGTGTTCCACCTGTCTCAGTTGAAGAAGTGTTTCAAACAGCCAGAGCAGGCTGTTGACTTGGGCGAGATACAGCTGAGTGCGGACCTTTCCTACTCAGAGCGTCCAGTCCGTGTTCTTGAGACGTCCGAGCGCAAGACTCGCAACAAGACCGTCAAGTTCCTCAAGGTGCAGTGGGCACATCATTCGGAGAAGGAGGCAACGTGGGAGCGTGTAGATCATCTCCGTTCTGAGTACCCCGAGCTTTTTCTTGCTTAGATCTCGGGACGAGATCCTATGTTGGTAGGGGAGAGCTTTAACAGCCCACATGTAATAAGCTACCAAACACTATGTAATTTACTTCCTCTGTTGCACTTGTAACTTGTCATAGTGGATGTTGTTCAGGTTTCATGTGATGATCTTAATTGGCATTGGGATTGGAGCCCTTTTGGGTTGTTTGCTGTTGCATCCAAAATAGTTCAAGAAGGGGATGGAAGGAATTTTCCTTGTTGCATGCTCACTCCTCTTGACCCCAAACTTGGCCTAGCCATTCCAATTGCTATTGCAAGGGTTTTAAAATCCTCAGAGCATTTTTGCCACCACCAAAAACAGTAGCCCTAGTTCAAAGTGAATTTGAATTCAACAAGGGGCCACATTTTTGTTGTTGCCAAAATTGGTTAAACCAATTTTGAAAAATCTAGAAAAATGCAAGGATTAAGAATTTCAAGCTCATGAAATTTTGAACCTTCTGTTTTTCTCTCAAAAACTCCCCAAAGGCCTTTTCTATTTAATTTTAAATAGAAATGGTACTGTTTGAATTTTGGGAATTTTTCTCTGCATGAAAAATTGATCAAATCAATTTTGGGTGATCACCAGGACCCAAAGGTTATGAAATATATTTTTTATATATTTTATTTCATTTTCTTCTCTGTCTTTTCTTTTTTTTGTTCTGGCTGGAATTGTTTTTTTTGACAAGGGTTAGCTGGATGGTTTTCTTCCCAAACGGACAACCCAGCCCACTGGGGCCTTCCTTGTTCCGCAGCCCAGCCCGTCGAAGCGGTACGGCTCGCACCCCAACCGTTGGATCTGATCCACGGTGTGGATCATAACGGAGGGGCACGGCCGCACCCCCTTTCCGTCTGTGTCAGCGCGGACGCCGAGAGGAGAGGGACGCCGGCTCCGTTCTCCTGCCGTCTCCGGCCGTCCCGTCACGTCCAGCGCCCCCCTATAAGAGCCCCGAGGGCCTAGGGTTCCGCCCCCCTCCTCGATTTGCGCCGCCGCCGTCTGTGGCCTCTTCGGGGAGCTCCCCTATTTCCTCCCCGCCGCCGGTGAGAGCTCCAAAATTCACCGTCGTTGTATGACGCCGTTGATCGGGCGCTCGTGTGCGCTCCCCTGCAGCTGTTTCTCATCGCCTCCACCCTGCAGGAACGTAAGAGGAGCCGCGAACCTTCCCCGAGCCGATGACCTCCGCCTCGGCTCCTTCTTCCCCAACGTCGACGACGTCGACTTCGTTCCCTCCGCGCTCAAGTTCGTCGACGACGCCACCCTCTAGGTGAGCTGCAACCGCCCTGCTTATCCCCGTAGATGCCATGGTAGTCCTGATGCCGAGTCGCCCGTGTAGTCCGCCGTAGCGTTTTTGCCGCCGTGCAGTGGTCGCCGCGTCCATGGCATGTCCATGCCGTACGCGTGCGTGCTCCGCGTGTATCCAGTGCGTGCGCAGTGCAACCATGGAGCCGCCTTCCTGGACGCGCACGCCCGTTCCTCCAAAGTTGTCGCCTTTCTGAACCGTAGTGCAGAGGTGCGCTGCCTCCTTTTCCGGCGAGGCTAGCGTCACGGCCGTGTGACCTCCGGCCAGACCCCTGCGTGCGGCGTGTTCGTGGATGTGTCGGCTAGAGAACCGTGGTGATAGATGAGCCAGCGCAGCCCCGTAGCCGACGTGAGGGTCGCCGGAATCCCCTGTCTCCGGCATCGGTCAGGTGTCGTTTTGAAGTTCAGTTACGGCTGCGGTGTTAATACATCTCGTCTACTACCCCTCTTCTGTCAAGAACAGTCGAGTGGCGTAGTTGCAAGGGGGGCACCGTGTGGAGGGCGCGTCGTGGGTTCGAACCCCAGGCCGTGCAAAATGCCCCCCTTTTTATTGCGTAGCGTGAGGCTGACCAGGAGGCCCCACCTGCCAGCGAGGTGGGCTACTGGGTGGCCAGTTGGTCCAAGCTGGGCCGGGAGGAGCAGAGCCGAGCGGGCCGTCCAGCTTCTGGGCTTCCCCCGTTTCCTTTTTATTTTATTTTATTTTCTCTGTTTTTCTTTTCTGTTTAATTCAATTTGAATTTGGATTCAAATTCAAATTGGATTTTCTTCATTTTCTTCATACAGGGCATGCCATATATGTTTTTAGGGTATCTTGAGCTACTGATCACAACGGTGATATGCATTTTTGCAATTGGCCCCTCTATAAATTGGAGCTTGGTCAATTTTGCAATCTTCCCCTGTAAATTCTTGATTTTGCCAAGTTTGATCAAATTTCAAAGTTGCGCATGCCATATGTGGAATTTGGGTAATTTTTCACAAGGAATTGCATGGTGATGATGATTTGTTCATCTATGTCTTTTTCAAAATGCTTGAGGTGCAACTTTGCACATAGCCCTAAACTTCAGTTGATCCTGCAATTGTCTTTTGCTTATGCAAATGGGGTCATGTTATATATGTTTTTGGGGTGCTTTTCTGCAATGTTTTCAACGGTGAAGTTCTCATGGTGTTTTGTGCAACTCATGAGTTCAAAGTGTGTTCACCTGATCCAGAAGCATTCAGATCTTTCTGCCTGCAACATTTCAACTTCAGTGCATTTGAAATGTTGATCATCTGATCCTTTCAATCTTGTTCCATGTCATCTTCTTTTTCAATTCATCCCCTAATATATTGACATATGTAAGGTGGCTGGGTTCCAACCTTTGTTGCACCTTCTTTGTGTCAAGTTCACCGACACTACTCCGTCTCCGTAATCATTGTTTTACTTTCGTGTTATTTAAAATTTTGTAATGCCTTGTTGATCATGTCATGCTACTTACACCTAAACTAAGGCTTAGACCAAAGCCAGTACAATGTAACTAATGCATATGAAAGGGGTGACTTGTCGTCATCACCTTCATTTAAACTTGACTAGACAGGGTCATACCATGTCAATAAAACTTAAACATGCCATCCTTGTTTGAGTTTGCATCAGTTGCTTACTTCTGTGTTTTCCTTGCCGGTGCGTTACGTTAGCACCCGAGACTGACGAGGAGACTTACGTGGAGCTGTCTGACACCGAGCCCGAGGGTACCGTGGGTGCTGCTTCGACTACCTTACCAGGCAAGGGGGAGATCTGTGTCATTACTTTACAACTTTCTGCTCATGCCCAGCTGTAGATCTAGAACGTTGTCGCTTGATCCTATCTACCTTATATGCCATGTTGAAAACCATACAGCCATGATCCCCACATCCCAGCAAACCATTGTACTGCTAAGTTACCGCTGCTCAGCCATTGCTTAGTATGGATAGAAAACTTGCTGCCTACCCTATATGTTTATGGTTGGGATATCATGCTATAAAAGAAGTTGGTTGATATTTATTATTGCCTAATGATGTTAACTTTATTTCGACGAAAGGTGGAAGGCTGGACTGTTCCCGTCTGGTGCTTTGTTCCATTTGAGTCACCTAGGACCCGAGTTCCGGGTATTGTGTTTCTTGACGAGCGTGCCTAATCGTGTGTGGGGTTTTATGGGGCCCCCTTGTCTTACCTACCTAGCCCCGTACATTCTAGAGGTGGCCCGAGATGATTTACATTTGCAACGTGTGTGTGCTGGTTGGATCCCCAGTTGTTTCCAAACCAAACCAGGGCCAGGAGGACATAGTTTCTTGGCTGGCCCAAATAGACCGGCTGAGGACCCGGTCTCATAAGAGAACTAACCGGTAATCCAAACCTGGAGTCATACGGTGGAGTCCGATTCGAGGGCGTGGCCAGCTTTTGAGTTGGGTGTCGACTCACCGGGGGCCACCCGGATATGTGCGTTGTTAGTTAGAGGGACTCTGACGTTCCGGAGTTTCAGGCGCTTACCTAGCCAAGTGGAAACCGGGCGTACATGCGACGTCTATAATGGACAGTTGGTACACCCCTGCAGGGTAAATCTTTTCGAAAAGCCATGTCCGCGGTTATGGACTACTTGAGACCTACTCCTTGTTCATAGAATAACATCAATATTAATCATGCTATAAAACTTGACAAACTGTGTGCGTGCCTTGGTTGTCTTTCTTCGTCCAGGGGGGCCGAGAGAGAAACGAGGTTGTGTTATGTTTGCGTAAGTAGGTGGATAGCCGACCTATGACGCGTCGTCAACGTAACTTCTTGGACCTCATCTCTATCCTGTTAGAACGAGTAGCCACCATATATGCTAGTACGGCTGCAACCGGTCTTTGTCTTTACCTTTCCTGTAGCGTTAGTTATTCCGTAATGACATGTTCTCACCCCCGTTTACATTTCTGTCTTTACCGCTTTGCCTAATCGGCCGCTGCAGTGGACTACTACCTCGACCCCAGCACCGGACGTTACTTCGTGGAGGTGCCCCCGGAGGATGACGACGAGTACGAGTACCTCGACCAGTAGGATCCTATAGTTGGGTTCAGACGTTCCCGTGGGTGGATATTTATGTGTAGCCCTCTCTAGGGTAATTTGCATCTTGACCGTACTCGGTCCCTATTATGCTTCCGCTTGATGTATTGATGAGATGTACTCATGATGATGTTGTATTATTAGACAGTGGCGTTGTATGCCCTGTTCTATTTATCTATCTATGTGTATTTATATTTTGTAGAGTTATGCTTTTTATACCTATTGTCGAGAATCCGGCAGCGACACGAGTGTGAGTGTCGTGCGCCGGTGGCGTTTGATGCGCTTCTAACTCCGACCGGACGCGAAAGCGACTAGTTAGAGTTAGTACCGCATCAGGGGCATTTCATACATCCTCAAATCCCTTGTCAGGTATACCATACTTTACCTTCCACTGCAGCGATTCCAGTACGGTATCGAGCTTTGTGTTGCCATCTTCCCAATTGGGGTACAACCCTTTTTTGTGATCCTCTAACATCCGATCGAACTTCAGCTTCTCCTTTTCACTTTCACACTGTCTCCTTGCATCAACAATGACCCGGCGGATATCATCATCAGGCACATCTTCCGGTTCCTCTTGATCTTCAGCTTCCCCCGTTGCAGCATCACCGTATTCAGGGGGCACATAGTTTTCATCGTACTCTTCTTCTTCGCCGTCTTCCATCGTAAGCCCTATTTCTCCGTGCTTGGTCCAAACATTATAGTGTGGTATGAATCCCTTATAACGCAGGTGGGCGTGAATGGTTTTCCGGTCAGAGTAAGACTTCATATTCCCACATATAGAGCATGGAAAACACATAAAACCATTCTGCTTGTTTGCCTCAGCCACTTCGAGAAAATCATGCACGCCCTCAATGTACTCGGAGGTGTGTCTGTCACCATACATCCATTGCCGGTTCATCTGCGTGCATTAAGTGTGTCAAAAACCATTATTACAGAACATCATGAATATATAAGTGACCAAATTAATAGAAGTTTATCATCACATTAAAGCCAAAGTACATACATAGTTCACATTGAACAACATATAGCTCTCCAGAGCATCTAATTAAACCATACATTGAAACTATGTAAAACATTTCAATGCAACAACAAATGCGATCATAATCGCAACCAAGGTAACAATTTATCCAACGGCATAATGATACCAAGCCTCGCTATGAATGGCATATTTTCGAAACTTTCTAATCTTCAAGCACATTGCATCCATCTTGATCTTGTGACCTTCTACGACATCCGCAACATGCAACTCCAATATCATCTTCTCTTCTTCAACTCTTTTCTTCTCTTCTTCAACTCTTTTTAATTTTTCTTTTAAATACTCGTTTTCTTCTTCAACTAAATTTAACCTCTCGACAAGAGGGTCGTATGTAATATCCGGTTCACATACCTCCTAGATAAATACATCTATGTCAAGTTGGTGTCGGCATAATGACCATAAACACTAAATGAAACAAATAGTTATAAAAGATAATATATACCACATCCGAATCATAGAGAGGACGAGGGCCGACGGGGGCGGATACCAAAACCATTGATCTATATAATAACAAGCAATAATACAAGTAAGAAAATTAGACAGTTATCTATCTAATCATACAAGTAAGAATTTTTTTCTTTTATAAAGAAGATAAGAACAAGAGGCTCACCACGGTGGTGCCGGCGACGAGATCGGCGCGGGCGATCGACGGTGGTGAAGACGGGGATGGGACGTGACGGACCACTAAATCTGGACAAATCTTAAGAAAAATGGAGCTTGGAAGTCGAGTTTGGAGAGGAGAAAGCTTAAGTAGTGTGGCTCGGGCATTTCATCGAACACCTCATGTGCATAAGAGGTGAGCTAGAGCACCACAAAGCCCTCCCCTTGCCCTCCTCGAAAAATAGAGCACCAGTGGAGTGCTCTGCTCGCCGGCGAGGGGTATATATAGCCAAATCATTAGTCCCGGTTTGTGGCTGGAACCAGTACTAATGGCCAGCCTTTCGTCCCGGGTTGAGCCACAAACCGGGACTAGTGGTTGTGGGCCAGGAGCGAGGCCCATTGGTCCCAGTTCTTGTCTAGAACCGGGACATATGCCCCCAGACGAACCGGGACCAATGCTCCACGAGGCCCGGCCGGCCCCCGGGCGCACGAACCGGGACGTATGACCCCCATGGGTTCCGGTTCGTGGCACAACCGGGACAAATCGGCTGGAGAGGCCTGAACCAAAGCCCTGTTTTCTACTAGTGACATAAGAACATAAAGGTGCAAGAGCTCTCGCTGTCCGTGACTCGAATGTCTCCAAATGGTGTTTGCATGCAAGAAAGGGGATAGGGAAATACGAGAAAAAGTATGTTTTGTGTTGAGAACTCAATCTACTAAAGTTTCACACTTGGTCTTGTTTGGAATCTTATCTTCACTCATCCCCAGACCACTAGCTAGGTACAAGTCAAAATGATCCACTGCTTTTCGACATTTTGAGCACTCATGCAATGGATGAGCGTAAGCAAGAAAGTTGACACTTAGGACGGCAAAGAGAGAATATGGTGGAGGAGGAAGACAAAAAGGTGTGAAAGGCTCATATCAATGAGGACAATCATAGGCGAGAGAAAGCCAACTGATAGATATGATGTGAGGAGTAGGGATTGCCATGAAACGGATGCACATATGAGCTAAAAGCTCTCCAATGGAACTAGTGGGGGTGCATCCAACTTGCTTGCTCAAGAAGACCTAGAGCTCATTTGAGGAGGCTCATCATTGGAATATACAAGCCAAGTTCTATAGTGTGAAGGTCCCCACATAGTTATATGCATGAATGATAATCTCTATGGAGTACAAGATATAAGAGGGAGTACGAGTTTGGATCTATCAAAAGGAATAGTAGTGTGCCCCCTTCTCTCTTTTTATTTCTTTTTCTCTCTTTTTCTAATTTTTTTGTATTTTTTGGTGGCCTCAATGGCTCTTTCTATTTCTCTCATTTGTCCTCTTTGGGATCTTTTAATTTGTCCTCTTTGGGATCTTTTCCTCACTTTAGGGGCAACACTCTATATATTACAAGAAGTATAGAAGATCTTTCACACTTTACAAAGTACTCAAATCATAAAGAAGATGAAACTATCATGAAGTATGCAAATGTATGCCTCTGCCAGTGTAGCAGGATATGCAATGATACTAGCGCGTCATGTAGCAATGATTAGGGCAAGGCCCAACTAGCATGCGGCTCATCGAGCAAAAGCATGTATGACATGAAGATCAAGTCATGAGAAGGTGGATGTTGCATGGTAATGTATCTCGGAAAGGCTATGAAAATGCCTTGATAGGTAGGTATGGTGTCTGTTTCGAGGAAGGATATAAGGAGGTTTATGATGACAGAGCTTATCGTGGCAAGGATTTGGATGTACCGGCGAAGGTGGACGCCAACTCTCGGAGTGAGAAGGAGGCAATGCACGGCACAGGAAAGGCTAGCAAAATATGGGTAGGTGGAAGTGTCAACTTTCGAATACTCACATTAGTCCGAAGAACTCATGCACTTATTATCGGTAACTCTCAATCTAATAAGGAGGTTCACAAAGAGACAAGTACCCTGAGGAGGAGTGTATGGGAGTTTGGTTATCCTTACGCATACTCGACTCATGGTACGTGAGTGTACTCTAATATCCGACCCCTCAGAAGAGTAGTGATCCATCTAGTAGCTAAAGTTCTCAACTAATTTTGTAAGTTTTGAAAATAAACACGGATTGCCCAAAATACGACATCTATCACTAATAGGCTAAAGCTCTTGACACCAAAAGTCCAAACATTACTCAAAGCAATACCTCAAAACTATTGCAAGTTACTACTACAACCGAATAGCAACCTCAATTACCTACTTCAAGTCAAGACACACAACTCAGTGCAACAGGCGAACTCTCTAAACAAGATAAACATGAAAACTCAAGAGAGTTCCAGCAACAAACTAAACAAAATCTCATAAAAAGATAAGCATGAAAACTAAGAGCTAAACATGACAGTAGCTATGAAAAAGATAAAGAACACTCAAAGCAAAGATATAGGCATGAAAAATCCTATGATGTGTTCTAGGTTTTGAAAGTGGAGCGTGTTTCTCTCCCACACAAAGAAAGCTGGGTTCTAACTTGTTATGAACAGCAAGCAAAACTAAATAAAACTAAAAAATAAATAAAGAGCAAGACGCTCCAAGCATAGCACATAACGCATGAAGTGATAAAAATATAGTGGAACGAAAGACGAACTGATAATTTTTGATGGAGAAGGGGATGCATGGGGGCGTCCCCAAGCTTAGACGCTTGAGTCTCCTTGAATATTTATTGGGGATGCATGGGGGCATCCCCAATCTTGAGCGTTTGACACTCCTGAATCTTCTTTTATCATCTTCCCTCGCACACTTGAAACCTGCCTTCATACATAACTCATCATAATCTGATTAGCGAGGTTAGTACCCATAATAAAATAATATTTTCTATACTTTAAATAAGGATATTCTTGAAGAGTTACTGTTTCTCAAGATTTCCAAAAAGGTTTTGCAAAGAAAAAGCAAGCTTAAGGTTTGCAAAATGAAGAAAAGGCAAAACATGACAGAATCTGTGAAAAAGAGACCAGCAGGTAGTAAAGATTTTCTTAGGGATACTTCTGCAACTCAAATAAAAAAACTTAGAACATACGAAAGTTCCGTAATTGTATAGAGCACGCTGTGTAAAAATTTCAGCTCAAAAAGATGAACCGGGATTCTTCTGTGATTTTTCCAGTCACGAGGACAGAATCTGTTTTCTGGACAGCATGTCACAACTTTCACTTCCCTTGTCATAAGAGGCTATAAATGGCACAAAGCTTGAAAAGTAAAGATACAATGATGTTTCTACAGTAGTAACAAACATCAAGACACCAAAAAGAAAAATAAACCTAATTCGTTGCGGGCTGCCTTCCGAAAGCGCTTTCTTTTATGCCTTTAAGCTAGGCAAAAAGATTTTAAAAGATGCTCTCATAGGAATAAGGATTCGAAGCAAAAGAGAGCATCAATAAGCGAATAAGAAACACATTTAAGCCTAACCCACTTCCTATGCATTGGAATATTGTAAGAAAATAAATCAAAGAAGCACAAAGAGACAAGCATAGGAAAGTGGAACAAGAACAACTTCAAAACTTTTGACATGAAGAGAGGTGTTTTTGTAACATGGTAGTTTCTATAGCCAAACTTTCCTCTCTCAAAGTAATTTTCAGTAGTATCATGAACAACATCAAGAATATAACTGTCATATAAATCATATTTTTCATGACCAACAAGCACACGTGTATAGTTTTCAACACGGTCTTTAGGATCATAAGATAAATGCAACCCATCACATTGAGCCTTAATAAGAGCACAGTTCTCCGGAATATGAGTTGGAGATTTCAAAAGGATAATAGGACAATCAAGTGTGGGTGCAATAGAAACAATTTCATGCTTAACATAAGGAACTATAGAGAGTTCATTTTTGTCAGCATCATCCATAGTGGCATCTTGGCCATCAACAAAGCAAGTATCAAAATTTTGAGAAAGGGATATTTCAAGTGAGTCCTCGGTATCATGGGATTCCTCCTCAAAGCAATCATTGGCCTCTTCTTGGGCAGCAAACATTTTATTTTTTAAATCCTCAATATAAGAATTGGAAGTATAATTCTCGAAGCAATAAGCAAGAATTGCAAAGTTTTCAGACTCGAAAATAGTATCGTGATACTTTCTAATCAAAGAAGCAATCTCATAGGCACCTTTAAAAGCAACAAACTCTTCAATCTTTTCAACATCAAAGTAATTATAAACACCTTTAGCATAAGAAGATAAGATCTCATTTTCATTAAACTCACATTGGAAAGGAAGGTGTTTATGATCTATATTAGAACAACAAGTAAAATCATAAATGTGGCACAAAAGTTTAGCATGCCAATAAGAAACATGTATTTGATCCCATAAGTGTTTCCCTTTCTAAGATAGGCGGTGCAGCGTATAATGAGCATGCTCATCCAATGATTTTCCCTCAACCAAGTCGGTCGGGTTTTTAGCGCGAGCACAAATCGATCGAAGACGATCCAAGTGAAGCATGTCCATCCTACCATATTTGGGTGGTTCAGCACCCATGGTAGAGATAGCATCAGTAGGCAGACAAAGGCAAAGATAAAAGGTAGCAACTATTTTTTTGGTTTTTCATAAAGACACAAAAGCAAAAACAAAAGCTGGAAAGGTAAACTAACAAGACTAAAAAGCAAAGATAAAAGATAGTGTGCAAATCCCTATCTTGAAGAGCGGAGTCCCCGGCAACGGCGCCAGAAATTGCTTTTGATGGTACGAATTATCGTCCCTCGTTGGTTACCCAAAGTGGAAGGTTGAGATGTAGACAACAGCAACTTTCCCTTAGCAAAGATGCTAAGGTTGAATGTCGAACCGATAGGACTCCAACAGATATAAGAAGGTGGTGAAGTGAACAATGGCGTCGTTCACAACTCAGGGTTGCTTACTTCACCTGGACCTGCACACACAACAAATAACTTTGCTTCCCAACAAGTACATATGAGTTGTCAATTCCTCCGGCCTTGTTGTTTACAAAGGATAAAACGCACGGGATAATAGTGATAGTGATAGCAACGGAAAAGTAAATAAATGAGTAAATTGATAGTGGGTGTAAACAGTATTGGAAATATGGACCTTGGTCCTATGATGTTCACTAGTGATGTCTCTCTCCCAAAAGATGATAAAATAGCCATGCGAGGTAAACAAATTACATCTGGGCAACTAACAGGATTATGTGCGCAAACCAATGCTAATTATGCTATAAAGAAAGGAAGAGGCTCAAAAGCATGGGCGGTACGCCAAGACAAGTAGACCGAAATCCATCTGCATCTACCTACTAATCATCCACCTTGAGATATCTATCCAGAACATCTTGCTGGTATTAAGTTGCGAATCCCACCCAAAGTGTAAACTCAAAGCAACGGACAACTGCATTAAAGAACTTTGCGTAAAGTAAACAATTGAAAGCGCAATATGTCGACCAGAGGGGGGGGGGGTGAATGGGAGATTTTAAAATATCTCGAGGAATTTCGAGTTCCTCAGGACTGAGGCAATACGAAATTGAGGAAATTGAAACCTGAGGAAGAACACACGAAGTGCAATAGCAATGACGTGAATATAAAAGCAACCTATTGCACAGCTAAGGTAAGATTGAGGCATGAACTGAGGAATCAGTGCAAGGTGAACTCAGAAAGTAAAGCATCAGGATAAGTCATCAGTGCATAATCATAATAACTGAGGTTGAAGAAATAGCACCGGGGCACTGAAGACGAAGACTTGATGAACCAGTTCGAGTTGCTGTGACAACTCTACGTCTGGTTGGAGAGGCTGAGATTGAACTCAGAAGACATAGTCTTCACCTTATTCTCCTTGAACTAGAGTCCTCAAACTCCGTCCAATAACTCAGGTGAGTCTTCAAGGTAGACTCCCGAAACCTTCACAGACGCAGTCACCCCGGGAAGTCACAATTGCATCTTGACTTCCTCAGACTGAAGACTTCTACACCGGCTGGAAGATCACAGTCTTCAAGAGTAAAAAACCTCGGATCACTCGAACCGACTTCCTCAGAAATGCTCAACTACTCAGGCTGGTGGTTTTCCTCACTTAGGTTTTTCAATGTCCTCAGAGGTGGGTTGCTCTCAAATGACAAGTGTCAGTTTTTCTCTCGGAGCAGCCAACCCACAAATGGGGCTGGGGGTGGCTATTTATAGCCGCGGAGCAACCCGAGGTGACAGGACATAAATGCCCATGCACGCAATTACTCTCGTGCCCTCGGATATGACCGTTGCTAGACAGTTTCTAGCCTCTTACCACGCAACACGTGGCACGGTCAAAATATTCTCTCTCTTCACCATCTTCAGAAGAATCGCACTGGCGATCTTCCGACTCCTCAACTGAAGTTAGTTACCTCAGTGTCCTGAAGAACAATGTCTCAGACACCCGAGGACTGAACTTCTACTGCAGGAGATTTCCTCAGGGTTTTTCTTCAGGATTCCTAATTGAGCACTTCTTCAGAAATACAGAACTCATTTTCCTCAACCCCTCCAACAATACGGTGTTTTCCTACGACTCAAGAAGTATAAAAAGTCTTAGCGAAGACTACGCTTCAACTTCGTCTTCAATGCGAACGTCCTCAGGATCGTCCTCAGCTTCAGCTTCAACCGAACGCATCAGGATCCTGATTCCTCAGGATTTCGCGCAACTTCATTCTTCAGGAAACACACCGATTTCTCCAATGTTCCTCAACATTTTGGGGAGTCGACAATGGTGGTTAACCTCATCCTCAGGGACTGTCTTCCTGTGTATACTCACAAACACATCAGTCCCTCAACCGTTTTGTCATCAAATACTCCAAAACCTCAAAGGGGGCACTAGATGCACTTACAATCTCCCCCTTTTTGGTGATTTGATGACAATCAGGTTAAAGCTTCAACGGGATAAAATAAGTATTTTTGAGGAAAGACATGAAGAAAACAATTCATTGTTTCCGGGTATAGAGATGCTCCCCCTGAGAATATGCATGTTTTGAAGACTTGATATAATTTTTGAAAAAAAAACATGAGGAGCTCCCCCTATATCCCGGTTTGTTTGAAACAGTGCATTATATAAAGTAATTTGAGGAATAGCACTGAGTAATGTGGTTGCTGAGGAATAACATGAGTCATAGATAAAGTTGAAGAAGAGCATGAGGTAACTTAAGAGTATCAGAAACCACATAAAATATCAGTGTACAACTCATTACCAAAATGATCAGAAGAACGAGAGTTGTAACTGAGAAACCCATAATAACCCGTTTGAAGACAACTAAATTTCTCCCCCTTTGTCATTAAATGAACAAAAAGGAGAGACTACTGCTAACGTCCCAAAGAAGTGCCTCAGGGTTGATCATCAGGACAGAGGCACGCCGTTGTAGTGTGAGGACAAGCCGCGGTGTCTTCAACTTCTTCAGGCGAGAATTCTTGCGCTGAAGAAAAGGAGTCCATCGCCAGAGGTGGAGTCTTGCTTTTGGTGAATTGACGAGGAGGCCGAATCTCAGGAAGTGGAGGTTGTCTAAGGTTGAGCTTGGCAAGGTCTTCAGGAGTGATCACTTCAGACATCAGGGCATCAAGTCGCTGATATGTATGATGAGCATACTGATGAACCTTCTTCTGAGTGGTATGCATCTGAGCCATGTAGCTGAGGATGTCACCAATCTGACGCTTTGTCCAGTCATGATTCCTATCCACTTTCTGATGCAGACTGATGAGGAGCTCGCGATCAGTCATCAAGCGAGCTTGAGTTGTTTCCTCAGTCGGGGCATGAGTGCGCTCCTCATGAGTGGTGCGAGACTGAGGCTGACGAATGTTCCCGCCAAGCGAGTCCTGTGGAAGTACTGCTTCATAGAATGGTGCTTTTCCCTTGGCATTCGCATCAAGAGTGTGTTGAAGCACTTCAACGGGAGGAACATACGGGCGATGATTAGCCTGTTCAGGCTTGAAGTTGATGCCAGTCTTGCTGCAGATGAGCCTCATGATCCATGGAGCATATGGTTTCAGAATATGAGGATTTTGAGCGGCATCCACAAGCGTCCTGAAGAAGAAGTCTGAGACATTAATTGGAGCCGACATGCAGAGGCTGTACAGGATGTTCTTCATGATGCCGACGACTTCCTCAGCAGTTGATTCATAGCCTTTGATGGGGCAGAAGGACTTAGCCAATGTGCGGTACAATGTGCTTGGCAAATACTGAAGCTCAGAAACGAGGAACTTGGTTCGGGGCGGAGCTTCAGGAGCTTGCGGCTTCATCAGCATATTCATCAGGTCATCCCGAAGAAGTGGAGCACCGTAGGTGCTGGGGACTGAAGCTTCAGAAGGAGGGAGCTGAAGAATTGCCACGATCTCAGGCACTGAGGCAGTGTAGTGCTGATGCTGAGTCATCCATTCAAGCACCCAAGTGTTGATGTCTTTGGGATCCCCTGAGACATAAAGTGTTGCATAGAATTGAAGCACAAGTTCTTCATTCCAATGGATGCACTCGGAGCAGAACTGAAGCAGCTTGGCATGATGCAAATCCTACAGCGCATTGTTGAAGCAAGGGATGACCTCCATATCCAAATGAGGAATATGTTTATGAGGAAAAACCTTTTGAGCCATGAAGAGGACTGAGGCATAGTAATTTTTCTGAGTAGCCGTCCAGAACCTCGGGAGCTTGCTGGGTGGAGGTGAATGGTATGGATTCTGAATCTCAGCCTGAAAGAAGCTCATTGCGTTGAAGAAGGCATCCGTGTTGAAGTTGGGACGAGCATCAGCTTCAAGATTTCTATAGAATGGCTTCTTCTGCTTCGGACATAGAGAGATGGCTGAGGCACTCTCCAGACGAGCGGGTGATGCTGAGGCAGAGTGTGGCTGAGGTGGAGAAGCTTGGTCTTCAGCATGTGACTCGGGTACAACCTTGGGGGAAGTGGCAGTTGCTGAGGGAGAGGTGACTTGGCGATCCTCAGTGCGATTAGGTACAACCTCAGTATCAGCATTGGTGCTGTGTTCGGCTTCAGCTTCAGCTTTAGCAGCGGGAGGATCCGTCGTAGGATCAACAGTTGTTGTCGCTGCAGCATCAGTATCAGCAGCAGAAGTGGTGGGTGCACTTTTGGCTTCAGGTTCTTCAGCATCAGACGCTGAGGACGATGCACCAACTGATTCTTCAGACTGCCGAGAAGTATCAGGAAGCACCACGGTCACGGTGGGGGAGTGAGGCTCTGGGGAAAATATTGTATGGGTGGGGGAGTTTGTCAGCCCATATTCATCATCATGGACGCGAGGAGTACCATGATCCATAATGTCTACGTCCATGTCTTCAATATCAGTGATAATTGGTGGCGGTGGGCACTGAGGAGTTGTAACAATGGGTGTTGCTACAGTGGGTGGAGTGAAGACGATTAAGCTGCGCTGAGGATTTGGAGGTGGAGTTGAGGCATCAGTAATGAGAACAGTGGTATCAGCGGCCTTTGATGCCGGAGGAGCTGAGGAAAGTGGTGTAGCATCAATGGGGTCCTCAACAGTGGGCTTCTTCGCGGCAGGTGGAGTTGAGGGTTGGGCCTCGGGCAGGCGCTTGATGCTTTTGGCAGAGGCAGCAGGGGGTACTGAGGAAGAAGGCTGTCGAAGCTTCATCAATTTTTCCATCTGCTGAGACATCCATTCCTTGGATTTGCCGATATAGGCACGGTTGGCGACAGACTCAGTGTTGAGGCGTTGAACTTCACATTGATGCTCAATAAACTCCTGAGGAGTAACATCAGTGATAGGTTTCTTTTTGAAGTCACTGAGGACTTTCTTCAGTTTGGCCTTCAACTGTTTCTGAAGATCACGTTGATGAATCTCATTGATGAGGAACTGTTGAACATAGAACTTGATGTTTTTAGGGATGTCCAAATCATCAAGAGGAGTGTCAGGCTTGACAGACCAAATTTCAATGTACTCCAAGATCTTCTTGGGATCAAGGAGAAGCGGGATTTCTGAACCCGTTGCTTCAGCTTTGCGTCTGGCCACAACACGCACATATTCAATCTTACCAGCTTCAGTGGCGACGAAGCCGGCAAAATCCTCAAATTCATCTTCATCATCAGAGGTTTGAGGAGTATGATGAATGGCGCCACGCATAGCAGTTTTCTTTGTTGAGGGGCGTGGGCCGCGTTGAAGAACAGTTTTGGTCTTTAGCTGAGACTGAGGCATTGTGGTTGAGACCTCAGGAGTATTACCAGATTCATCAGTGCGAATCCTTGAGGAGGGAGCAGCACCATTCGTGCGTTGACATGAGGAACCAGCAACTTGAGGCTTAGATGAGGACTTCTTGGAGGGCTTGATGCCAGGAGCCTTTTTGCGGTGCTGAGGCGGAGGTTGTGGCCTGGGTTGAGACTGAGCCTGAGGCGGAATCTGTATTGAGGCAGTCAAGTCACGAACCAGATTCTTGACACGGCTGCTACTGCGCTTGAGGTATTGTTCAGAGGCATCAGGAAAGTCATCAGGAGTGTGCATTGTTGTGGGATGAGGAGTGACACCCGGTGCAGGTGGAGGTCGAGCCTTGATACCCAAATTCTTCAGCGGCGTATTGACAACAAACATTTCCTCATGCTGAGGATTAAGCCATTGATATGCCACCCAACGCTTGGCCCATTCCCTCGTGATCTTCTGGACCCTTTTCTTACGATCATCAGCAGTTTCACGTTCGGGAGTCTTCAGCTTCTCATAGAGCTCAGGGGGCAGGTCTTTAGCAGTATCAGTGAGCTTACGTCGAGGAGCCATTTTCTTCAGTGGTGGAGACTGAGGAATGGTATGTTCAACCTGAGCTGCAAATGAAGTGAGACTATGAGAACCATACGATTCCTCAGCAGACATGTACCTGTGACAGAATTAAGTTGCGAGGGAAGTGGGGTACGGTTATATGCGTTCATGAGGAATATGCTGAGGAAAGCAAATGAATGAGGCATAGGTATAGGTCTCAGAAAGCTAGCAGTACAGTTGAGGATTGAATGGTTTGAGGACACAACAGTACTGAGGAATAAGACACTGAGGAATAAGCCACTGAGGAATAAGCATACCAGAACTTAGGCGAATGCTGAGGAACCACGAGTCAGTTCTTCCCCGGCGACGGCGAACTCCGGCGACGTTAGCACGAGAGCTTGAGGAGCTCAAGGACGGCGGCGCGAGAGTGAGAGAAGAGGTGGGGGGAAATGATCGGGGGGGGGGGGGTAGAGGGCTATTTATAGGGGGGTGAAAGCTGAGGGGTTGAAAAATTTGTGGACCAGATTGCCCCTGATTGTTGGGATCCTCAGTGGATATCATAATGGTGGATAAGCACGACATGCGGTAAAATCGCAACATATTGAAGACAGTTGTAACTGTAAATCCTTGATTTTAGGAACTTGAGGACAAAGGCTGAGGATGAAGACAAATGGTCTCAGGCTGATGATGAAGACTAATGGTCTCAGCCTGAGGAATACATGATTTCCAGATGAACACATATGAGATAGACAGATTAGGTAAGTGAGCACAGAGGGACGGGTCCGACCACGTTCACCTAGATGAAGAAGCAAAAGCTGAAGAACAATAACTATAGGTGAACGCTGTTGAGGACAAACATGGTAATCATCAGTAATGAAGACTTCAACTGAGGAAGCTGAGGAACAAAAAATCCTGAGGTGTTTGGGCGGTGGCGCTACCCACCTTATAGGGAATGAGACACTTGATACCATACAATTGTCGAATGGATCTTGAGTCAATTCCACGTTAATTTCTTCACACTTAGCAAGGTAGTTCCTCATGATTTGAGGAGTACGATGCATCGTGTGTTGTACATCAGGATTCTTCAATATTGTGTAAGCGTTAGGATGTGTGTCCATTCACTGGACGTTTGAGGAATCTAAGATATTTAGCTCACACCTCAGAGTGCTAAATCGCTTCTCATCCAAAGGCTTAGTGAATATATCAGCAAGTTGGTCTTCAGTCTTCACGTGGCTGATGACGATATCTTCCTTCAATACATGATCCCGAAGAAAGTGATACCGAATCTCAATGTGCTTCGTCCTCGAGTGATGTACTGGGTTCTGAGAGATCTTGATGGCGCTCTCATTGTCACATAGTAATGGTACTTTCTTCAGGTTGATGCCGTAGTCCTTCAGAGTTTGCTTCATCCAAAGAAGTTGTGAGCAGCTAGCACCAGCAGCAATGTATTCAGCTTCAGCAGTGGAGAGGGAGACGCAGTTCTGCTTCTTCGATGACCAACACACTAGAGAACGTCCGAGGAAATGACATGTTCCTGAGGTAGACTTCCGATCCATTCGATCTCCAGCATAATCTGAGTCTGAGTACCCAACGAGATCCAGCTGTGTGCTTTTTGGATACCATAAGCCTAGCGACGGGGTGTGAGCCAAATATCGAAGAATTCGTTTCACCGCTTGGTGATGCGATTCCTTAGGTGCCGCTTGGAATCGGGCACACATGAAAACGCTCAACATTATATCAGGCCTAGATGCACATAGATATAGCAGAGAACCTATCATGGAGCGGTATACCTTCTGATCGTAGTCCTTGCCATTTTCATCAGGGCCAAGTTGTCCATTTGTAGGCATCAGTGTCTTGATACCCTTGCAGTCTTGCATCCCGAATTTCTTCAGGCACTCTTTGAGGTACTTCTCCTGAGAGATGAAGATGTCGTTGCGTTGTTGACGAATTTGGAGCCCTAAGAAGAACTTCAGTTCGCCCATCATGGACATCTGATACCGTTCACTCATCAAGAATGCAAATTCTTCACTGTATTTTTTGTTAGTGCATCCAAATATTATGTCATCAACATAAATTTGACATATGAATAATGCATCATCATATTGTTTTGTGAAAAGAGTTGGATCGAGGGAACCAGATTTGAAGCCCTTGCTGATGATGAAGTCCCTCAATGTGTCATACCAAGCCCTAGGGGCTTGCTTCAGTCCATAGAGGGCTTTCTTCAATCTGTACACCATATCAGGTTTCTTTGCGTCTTCAAAACCTAGGGGTTGAGCAACATATTCTTCTTCCTCGATATTATCATTGAGGAAAGCACTTTTCACATCCATTTGATATAACTTGATATTATGATGGTTAGCGAAAGCATAATACGAATAGACTCAAGTCTAGCAACAGGAGCGAAAGTTTCACCGAAGTCGATCCCCTCAACTTGTTTATATCCTTGAGCTATGAGACGAGCTTTGTTTCTGATGACTTGTCCATCTTCATCGAGTTTGTTGTGGTAGATCCACTTCGTGCCGATGACATTGTGAACTCGAGGATCAGGACGTTGGACTAATTCCCAAATATCATTCAGTTTGAACTGAAGAAGTTCGTCTTGCATCGCCTGAATCCATTCCGCTTCTTGGAATGCCTCGGTGACTTTGGTGGGCTCTGAAATTGATACAAACGAGAAATTCCCTAAAAGTTAGCTATACGATTAGCTCTTGCACGAGTAAGAGGACCTGGTAGGTTGACGTCAGCGAGGATTTTGTCCACTTGAACTTCATTCGCCATGCGAGGAGGTCGAGGAGGATGATCTTGAGACGCATCTTCGTCACTTCTATCAGATTCATTTGCATCTGCTTCAGGTGCTTCAGGAGCTTCAGGAGTATCAGGAGCCTCAGGATCAGGATCGTCATCAGGATTATTTGCATCAGGATTTGGATGTTCTTCAGGAGCAGGAGGTATGTGTGTTTCTTCAGGATGATCAACAAGAATGATATCACCAGCACCCATCTTCTTGATCTGTTCTTCAGGTGGTGCTTCATCTAAATCATGTGGCAGGTGCTCTCTTTGGGAGCCGTCAGATTCATCAAATCGCACGTCTACAGTTTCAACAATTTTATAATGACTAATATTGAAGACTCTGTAGGTGTGCGAGTTGATACCATAGCCAAGCATGAAACCCTCACATACTTTGGGTGCAAATTTGGACTGGTGATGAGGATCACGAATCCAGCAAGGTGCACCGAATACTTTGAAGTAACTTACATTGGGTTTCTTACCGACCATTAACTCAAATGATGTTTTATTGAAGAACTTGTGAAGATACATTGGGTTTCTTACCGACCATTGGAATTAGTATCTCATACAACAAGTTATGAGCCAGTCTCAGTTTGAGGAATTTATGGTTCCTCAGAATTAATTCCTCAGGATGTTCCTCAGGATTGATTCAATGAAACCAAATATTATAAATATCCTTCAACTGACTCAATTGATGTTGTCCTGGGCATATGATCTGCAAAGTTTATGATTGCCTCAGGACATGTCCCTGCACAGATGATTAGTTCTGCTTTACCACCCACATCTTAATGGGTGGTTTTGAAGTACATGAGGGCTGATGAGACCTAATGGGACGTGAGATGGTGGTATCAGGATAAACAAATGAATAAGCATTCTTATGAGGGGCTTACCTGTGAACAAAATGGTTAGCGGATACATGATTATAACCATTTCCATTTGAGGTATCGTCCTCAGAAGATACCCTCAGCTCGTTTGCATCTGCATTCACAGCAAGGTTAGTGATGAGGTCCTTCTGAACCCAAATCTGCTTGACTGGAGGGTCGTTCCTGCAGTTAGTTCCGATGTATCTGGCGAATACCTCATCATTAACATCCTTAAACAGTTTATAGTTTGACTCAAAAGACTCAATCACCACATCTGAAGAAACAACATCATAACCAGATAAAGTATAGGGATCAGGAGGAGGCATCTTTGCCCGAACCCATGTGGTCTCAGGATATTGTTCAGGTTTCCAGTAAGACCCATCAGGGTTGAGTTTACGAGTGAGTGCGACACCTTCTTTCCTTGGGTTCCTATTGAGGATCTGTTTCTTGAGGACGTCACAGAGAATCTGATGTCCTTTCAGACTCTTGAACATGCCGGTTTCCAGTAGACTCTTCAACCTAGCATTTTCTTTAGTAATGTCTATGGTATCCTCAGATGAGGGGTTAGATACCACAGAAGCAATAGAAATAACAGAGTCTGAAGACATTGAAGAACTAGGCACAGAGATAATACGGTCATGTTCAATGCATTTTAAACAGGGAGGATTGAATCCTTCTTGTGGCATGATGATCTGTTGGGAGAGGAGTGAGTCATTTTCTTTCCTCAGATCGTCATGAGACATCCTCACACGTTCAAGTTCTTGCTTCCTCATGAGGAACTCATAAGTCAGCTTCTCATGATCGGTAAGGAGTGCCTCATGACGACTAAACAAGTCATCAAACTTTGACTGAAGAATTTTTGATTCATCAGTCAACTTTTGAGTCTTCGTCATTTCCTCAACCAACATATCATCACTCTTGTTTAGGGAGATCTGGATCTTTTCAAGTGCACGTTGTTGTTTAGATGCAAGTTTAGCAAGTTTAGCATAGTTTTCATCAGGTTCTTCATCAGAGGGATCATTTGATGATGAGTAAGTGGATACCTTGGAGGACTTGGCCATGAAGCAGAAGGATATTTATATTGTTTGGTTTCATTGAAGGATATTTATATTGTTTGGTTTCATTGAAGGATATTTATATTGTTTGGTTTCATTGAACAATATAAATATCCTTCAACTGATTCTGAAGTGTTGCTACTGCAAGTTTTGTGTGATCTGTTGTTCCACTGGGAATTAGTAGATTGCAAATTACCGTTTCGTGGTCGACGGCTACGTTGCGCAAGTGTGTGAAGTTGTGAATATCCAAAGGGTAGAGAGCTGTCGCATTGGCAACAGGGATCTAGCGAGGAGAGTTCATCGGCTACATACAAGTTATCTATCATCGCCCTCATATTCACCGTTCGCTTATTGAGAAGATCAGGCCACCCCATATCACATCCGCAAATACAAGATAGAAATTAAGGCAAAGCCTAACCACAGCAATAAGATCAAGGATCCATAATTCCCTTGCGCAAAAGTGTGCAAACTGGGGTTCAGGTTTCTGTCACTCCGGCAACCCACCGTAAGCATTCTTTATACAGAATGTATTCCCCTAGGTCCTTAATAAGGCGAAGTGTTGAGTGTTCGACTCACACAACACCACTAGATAAATAACAACACAACTTAAATATCAAACAACACATATTACTTCAACATCATATGACTACTAACAACTAGACTTCTCCCATGTCCTCAAGAACTAAAGTAACTACTCACAAGACATAAAAGAGATCATAATCAGAGGTGATAAATAGGTGGTAAACAATCTGGTCATAACAATATTTCTCGAACAAAACTCAATAGCATTCACCACAAAGTAGTAATCAACACCGGTAGAGTAGAGAGGATAGATAGTACGAGTTACAACACAACTTGCAATTGTGAGATGAGATTGGATGAAGATGAAGATGGTGCTGATGTTGGGGATGATGTTGATGATGATCTCGATGATTCTCGTGACGATGGTGATGACGATGGCGATGATCTCCCCTTCCGGGAGGTGATCTCGGCGGAATCTGCCCTCCGGAGAGCCCTTTTCTTCTCTGTAGGTTTCCGTCACGGAGCGGCGGCGGAACTCCGTAAAAACTCTCCTCTTTAGGGTTTTTGGGTAACGAGGATTATATAGGCCTGAGGGGGGGGGGAGCCGGGAGTGACCCCAGGGCTCCAGGCGCCCTCCTGGCGCGACCAGGGGTGGGGCCGCGCCAGGTGGCCGCCTAGGGCCACTATGCCCCCCTCTGGCCCCTCTTTTGTGAGTCCTCGTCAATCTTCTCAAAAATACCCCCCCCCGTCGATTTTCAGGTAATTTGGAAATGTTCTTCTTCAGCAACTCAGCGTCCACTTTTTACCGCTGAATGCTGCGTCTGCTGCTTCGGCATCGGAAAGTTGCAAACTATGTAAAACAAGCCAAAACAACATAAGAACATCATCGTAATGTGAAATATATCAATGAATAAGGAGGAATTATGATACAAAATAGTGATGCATTTTGGATGTATCAATCCCTAAGGTCCATTGGAATACTTCTAGCTTGAGCAATCTCACCAGAACCTCCACTTTAATCGCCTCCGCCATATAATACATCGAGCAGGAAGTAGGGTTTCACTGATCAAGGGCCCTGAACCTGGGTAAATCCCTGTCTCCTTTTAGCCGACAGACCGCCAACCTTGCACTTCTATGATCAAATGCAAGGTACCTTACCATGGGACTTGCCGAGGTTAATCCTAGTCAAATGGCACCGACCGGGGAAGACGCAGGTTGGATTCACGATCTCGGCGGTTTCGTCATCAGCAACCGACAACTCCACGACTTCATCGACGATCCAAGTGGAAACTGATCTGCTCGGAACCCTCAACCTCACTGCGCACTTTCCGATCTTGCGATCGAACATACCCGACCGGCATGCCTCATGATCTCGCCAAGCAAATTTGAGATTTCTGCATCAACAAGGTAGTTGAGTTGAGCCCAAGTAGTCGTGCTCGCAACAAACATCACTCGGGAACCCACTCAGTTAAACACCACGTCATCCACAACCAACCCGTAAAGCGAAGATGGCAGCAACAAGGCGACTCAAACACCCTCACACTCCAAGAACAGTTAGATGGGATTTGCACGATCCACTCTTAGGAGGACGGGGAAGGAGAACTCAGAGCAACCCATAGCCTTGGAAATTGCCGACTCTTCGGTGAACTCTCTAAAGGACACAAGAAAGACGTACAACGTAGAGCGAAGCGCACTCGAAGAGCAACCACGACACTAGCACGTTCCAAAGCCGTAGCACAACAAGACTGCCCAGCACTCGACGAAGAAGAAACTTACCCCATAGCACACGGACGGGTGTACATGATCCAAGAAGGGCGCCCATAAAAAAGCAGGAAGAAGCAACCACCCTCCAAATATACATGGCGACAGAACTCTAACCAGAAACACAATACTACGTATGGGGCTCAGATACCAGCATAACCTTCTTGCAAAAGAATCACCCGCCAGTTGTCCCAAGACCAGGACACGCCCCACTGGTCCTCGAAGCACAGATAGGAGGCTACGACATGTCACGTGTATACATGGACGGTGGCAGCAGCATGAACATCATCTTCTCCAACACCGTACGTAAGATGCTGATGACCCTCAACTGTAAGGGATCAATTGTAGTGTTTTTGATAAATAAGAGTGTCGAACCCAACGAGGAGCAGAAGGTATTGGTGATGACAAGAGAGTTGACTAGTGCAACGCCTCTCCTCGTTGGTTACTCCAAGTGGAAGGTGTGATGTAGGATAAAAACAAATTTCCCTCAGTGAAGATACCAAGGTTTGTCTCCAGTAGGACTCCGGAGATGATAAGTAGGTGTCAGCGGCCCAACTGTCGTAGACCTGCACACAACACAAATAACTTTGCTCCCAATGTGCGTCGACTACGGGCCTGTCAACAAGCACTGCCCGAAAGACCACTTCCCCTTGCCGAGAATCGATCAGATAATCGACTCCACAGCAGGATGCAACCTCCTATACTTCCTCGACGCATACTCAGGATACAATCAGATCAGGATGAAGGAAGAAGACGAAGAGCAGACCTCGTTCATCACCCCCTAGGGCGTGTTCTGCTACCAAACAATGCCCTTTGGCCTAAAAAAATGTCGGAGCCACGTATGAATGAATGATGCAAGCATGTTTGCGAGACCAAATTGGCAGAAACGTCCAGGTCTACGTAGACGACATTGTCATCAAAACATACAGCGCAAACACGCTACTCGACGACCTCCGCGAAACATTCGCGGCCCTCAACAAGTACAGAATCAAGCTCAACCCAAAAAAGTGTGTGTTCGGCGTCACATCCGGAAAATTACTCGGGTACATGGTCTCCGCCCGAGGAATCGAAGCAAACCCCAAAAAGGTCCAAGCAATCGCCAATATGCAAAGGCCAACCAACATCAAAGGCGCGCAATAGCTCACAGGAAGACTCGCAACATTGAGCCGTTTCATCAGCAGGCTAGGAGAAAGGACCTTACCGTTCTACCAACTGCTCAGAAAAGGAGAAAAATTTGAGTGGACCGAGGAAGCCCGCAATGCATTCGCAGACCTAAAGAAAACCCTCTCGACTCCACAAATCTTGGCGGTGCCCAAAGAACGGGAGAAACTGTACCTCTACATAGCAGCGCGCAGCAGTGTCATGAGCACGGTGCTCGTCGTCGAGCGTGCAGAAGAAGGCAAAATCCAGAGCATACAAAGACCAATCTACTACCTTAGCACACTGCTCACAAAGCCACAACAACGGTAGCGCACTACGAGAAGCTCCTGCTTGCCATTATCATGACCTCCCGGAAAGTATCACATTATTTCGACGAACACCCCATCAAAATCGTGAGTAGTGCACCACTCGCGGACATCCTCAACAACCCGGAGCGACCGGCCGAGTTGCTGAGTGGAACATCGAGCTCAGCCCGCGAGATCTACAGTTCAAACACCCAACAGCAATCAAAGCCCAAGTACTCCCAGACTTCCTGGTCGAGTGGATAGAGGTCCAAACACCAGGCCCCCCAGATTTGTCCAACTCATGGACGATGTTCTTCGACGGATCCAAAAGACAACAAGGAGCCGGAGCAGGCGTCGTACTAGTCTCCCCCAAAGGAACGAAGCTCAAATATGTCCTCCGGATAAACTTCAGCAATGCCTCCAACAACGAAGCAGAATATGAGGCACTACTCCACGGCATGTGCATGGCAAAAACTTGCGACGCCACTCGCCTCTCGATCTATGGCGACTCCAACCTCGTCGTCCAGCATGCGATGAGAGACTGTAACGCAGTCGGAGTGTCGGGACCCGGAATAGGCGTATGTAATTCCAGTCATGATACAATCACATGGAGAGCCGAGAACCGTACCCACTTGTCTAAGAAGACAAGGCCAAGCACAGAACATTCTCGGTAAGCATCGAACGTGAGGGGCATCCCATTCAGGCCGGATGATCATCTGAGATGGGTCCTCATCGTTCGCTCACAATTCTAAATGCTTATGGGTGGTGAATCCCATACTCATAGACAAGTCGCCTCAACCATGTTATCGATTGAACCCTAACTCTTACATAGACTTACTCCAGCCCGATCACTTAGTCGGGGTCTAGGGCGGGCTCGATCATACAACAAAGTGTGCACGTGACAGAGTCACGAGCAATCGCATCGCGATGCCCCAAGCTGCGCACATCTAAGGGCCACTTGGTGTATAAAAGACCGCCAGCCAGATCACAACTAAGGTCTCGAAAACCCATACTAAGACATGCATGTTATAGACATACACGCAACACACATGCCTAGTATGAACAGCAGGTATCATCACATAACTCTACAAAGTACTCTTTATAGATATACACATAGATCATACAAAGATCACATGTCCGTGATCACATTACAGCATACAACGGAAGCAAATTAGGTCTGAGTACAGACAAGTTTAACAAATGGCTTAGAGAAGCCTTGTACAACAAACATGCCCTTCCACGAGGGACCAGACTGCTGTCTAGGACTATGCTAACTTAGTCAACGTCGAGCTTCAAGAAGGTGACTCCATCGGGGTCCGGGTTCTCATCTTAAACATAGAATAAGCAAACGTGAGTACAAAGTCGTACTCAGCAAGACTTACATAAAAACTATACTACTCATGCTCAAGTATCAAGGTAAAGGAGGTGGGGTTCAATATGCAGATGTTGTGGTGATGAACCTAACAATAGATATAGGGGTAGTAACGGAGCTATGAAGATCTGTACGCAAAGATGGTGACACCGGGAGGAATTATACAGGTTAAGCCTCTCCTCAGAGATAACAACCTTACTCCTGTCCCAAGTGTCTTGGGGTGTTTTTCTCGTATTGTTCTTTCTCAGAAAATCCCCCTTACTGGGGTGAAGGGATGGGCTTATATAGAGTGCGCCACGTCCCTTCACTGTCCGGTAATGGGTTTTGATTACAGGGTTAATGATAGCTATTATTACAATGAGAAACGTCTCCCCATTATTGTCATTCAAGTAGTGGTAACGCCTGTGGGTTTAATGTCTTGTAACTCCAGCTTCTCTTCTTCCTGTCCGAATATCATGCAACTCGGCCTTTCCTGCTTCCGAGTAGCCAGCTTACTCGGATAGTAACGCCTTGCTCCGAGTGACGTCTTACTCGAGAAGTGACCTTGTCCGAATAAGGTTCCTCCCGTAGTGGTGATGTCTTCCGAGTAAGCTAACCACTCGGAAGGGTTCGAATTCATCCGAGTAGTTCCTTACTCGGAAGGAAAAGAGGGGAAGGAATTCCATGTTTTTATTTTATGAGTATTTTCCAAGAGATGGTAGACCTAAGGATACCCCCTGATATAAGGCGCATGAGGGTATGCCTTAGGTATTACCACGACAGTAGCCCCCATGTGCTTCTGGGTGCTCGCGTGAATTCATGAGGTATGAGGAGATCAAATTCGATGAGAGGCCCGGAAGGACTTTATCAATGTTTGCACTATCCCCTCGATTATATGTAGGGTGAGTCGTTTTTTGGAAGGATTCGGCGACACTCAAGCGTCTCTCGGAAGAGGTGGACTGAGGCCTCGGAAGGCGTGTCTTGGGGTAAAAGGCCTTAAACCCCATATGTAACCAAATCCGTAATGTCTGATATTTAAAGCATCATCTGGCGAGCTTTAAACCGTGTCCCATAGGATATCAATTCTTTACCCCTCACACCAGATCGTGCGGATAACCTGGGAATCTACGTCAGAGACGGATTATCAGCGTATTAGTTATTGGGAACTTCCTCTGTAGTGCTTGCCGAATGAATCAGAAAACACGACGATCTCGTCCGAGTTAGGGCTTACTCGGAGAAGTTGTTCGTTTGAACTGTCTTCCGAGTTAAGGTTTTACTCGGAGAAATTGTTGAGGGCATTTTTACTTCCGAGTTGTACTAACTTGGGGAAATTTTGCATGCTCTTCTAAGGGAGCGAATCTTTTTCCTGTCAGGGGATCTTTTCTGTCAGAGCGGCCCCTCGATTCCCGCGACAGTCAGTTACTTTATCATTAACTGCGCGCCTTTTAAGGAGGCTGGATTTGGGGGACCGTAACGGACGCCCTCATCAATTGCCTTGATAACCGTGTGAACCGCCCCCCTGTACCTATAAATATAGCTTCCCCTTCTTCTCTTTCTTTTAAGCACAGCGTTTGCTCCTTCCTCTTCTCCGCCGGCGTCTCTCTAGATCGCGGATCCCTTCTCCCATTGGTGATCTTCGGGGCGCTCTTCGTGCCCGCGGGGTTCCTGTCCATTCATCCTCTGGGCCTCATGTCTGCGGGGGAATGGTTACCCTCTGTCGTCACGGCGGACAACCTCCGGCGCTACCAAGACGAGGGGTTACTCCCTCGCCATGGTTGCCGTCTTCCAGGCCCAGGTGAGGTCGAACCTCACCCTAGGGATGACGAGCGGGTTCTGCTTCTTTCCCATGTGGATAGGGGGTTTTCTCTTCCTCCTCATCCTTTCTTGCTTGATTTTCTTGCCTTCACGGGATCTCAATTGCATCACATCATTCCTAATTCCATCACGCTTCTGTCTAGCTTTTTTTATTTGTGTGAGGGTTTCCTTGGTATCGATCCTCATTGGAATCTTTTCCACACCATTTACACCATAAAGCCCCAGAAGATAAAGAATTCTGGGGAGGCAGAGATAAATCATCTTTGCGGGGGGTTGTTTTTGGCGAAGAGGCATGGCATTCAGTATTTTGCTTCTAGCTTGCCTGATTCTGTGAAGAATTGGCAAAATAGCTGGTTTTACTGTAAGGTAGAGACTGCTCCTGGTACTCGGACATTACCTCCTTACTCGGACGTCCGGCTGGCCGACTCCCGTGGTTGGAATCCCCGGTTGCTCGCTTCCAAGAAACAGCGGGTTCTACCACTGATGAGGGAAGTAGTGAGGATGAAGAAAGCGGGATTGGACGCCATGGATCTTATTGCTCTTTTCGTCACTCGGAGAATTCAGCCCCTGCAAGCCCGAGCTAGGAGGATGTGGGAGTACACGGGAGTTGATGATAGGACCCGCTATAATAACTCGGCGATGTGTCAGAAGGAATTTGAGCAACTCATGAAGATTATTACCAGCGTGACTCATGGCGCGCAGATGGCTGGCCGAGTCAGACCCCTTGATATTAACCGTCCTCCGACTCTGGTGATTTCCTTTTATTTGGCCAGTCTTTTGAATGCTGCACTAGGTCCTGAATTTTAACTTGGTTATTCTTTTGTCTGTTCTTCAGACAAACGTTGCTCCATCCCCGATTCCTTTGGCGCCGCGAAATCCTGAAGACGAGGATGAGGACAGCAACAACGACGCAGGACTTGGGATCGAAGATGACGAAGAGACTGAATCTGATGTAGTGCTACCCCGTACCACTGCCGAGCAGCGCTCCAAGAGCAATCAGGATCGAGAGGCAGCTCGGGAGGGGTCCGTGCGGGGGACGAAGCGTCCCATGTCTCCGAGTAAAGGGGAGAATAGCAGCAAAGCCGCCGCACTTAGCCCAAGCCATGGGAGGGTAGCTCCCATGAAGCAGCGGAAGACGCTTTCGACTCTTGGCGGGAGGAAAGTTAGTGCTCCGACAGATGTTGCCAAAACCCCCAAGAAGGCTTCCGAGTCAGGATCCTCTCAAGCTGCTCCTGCTGTTGCTCCCCCAAGACGGGCTCTTAAGATGGCTCGGAAGTAAGATCCGACAACTTTTCTCTTTTCCTTAGTAATTTTGCTGATTTAACATCCTTTATGTTGCAGTGTCCGTCCGAGTGGTTCCGAGTCACTTCCTGGTGTTGAGGTTCCTGATGCTGCGGCTTATGAAGATGTTAGCAACTGCGTTGTAACTGATTTTCAGGTGTTGGATTCTATTCCTGAACAAACTCCAATCGATGGTGAGTATATATCTTCTTGGTTTTAACTTTCATTTTTGCTCGAGGCTTTGCTTACAGATTTTCTTTTGTTAGACATGGATATTGATCGTGACGCAGATCCGAGCCCAGCTGTAAATGAGACGGTTCTTTCTGCTCCCGACACACAGACTGCTCCGGGCACGCAGACTGCTCCGGAAGGCTTGACCGATCAGGAGGTCACTATTCCTGCCGCGACGATTCCTCCTACTACCTCGGGGGTGAAGCAAGCTGAGAAGAGTTCCACCATCTTTGTTGCTGACCCCGGAGAAGCTCGGGCCCCTCCTCCTTCAATCACGGTTGATACCTTGCTTAAGGATACCGTTCTGGATGGATTGAAGGGGTCTTTGGTGAAAGCTTCAGAAATCGAGCTGCGGCTACGTGAGATGACTTTTGATGCTGCCGCGATAAAGGCCAAAATGCATGTAAGCAAATGCGCAAATTTTCCACTCACTGGGTGGATGTATTTCCGAGTTGTAGCCCCCAAGGCTCCGAGTAACTTCTTGGAGTTACTCAGAGTCTGATGCTGTAGGGACTATGAATTTGGAAATCTTCCAGTGGGGGCACTTCTTAGTGCACCGACTGGGTGTAGCCCCCAAGGCTCCGAGTAACTTCTTGGAGTTACTCGGAGTCTTATGCTGTAGGGACTATGAATTTGGAGATCTTCCAGTGGGGGCACTTCTTAGTGCACCCACTGGGTGTAGCCCCCAAGGCTCCGAGTAACTTCTTGGAGTTACTCGGAGTCTTATGTTGTAGGGACTATGAATTTGGAGATCTTCCAGTGGGGGCACTTCTTAGTGCACCCACTGGGTGTAGCCCCCAAGGCTCCGAGTAACTTCTTGGAGTTACTCGGAGTCTTATGCTGTAGAGACTTGGTCTTAAATAACTTTTCTTGTGTCAGGAGGCTTGCGAACTAGGCGCTGCGTTTGTGAAACTACAGGGAGATCATGAGGCATTGAAGAAGAAACATGCTGAGGATAATGGTGAGGCTCCGCTTCTTGTATCTTGAGAAGAAATTCGAGATTTTACATCATATGAGTACTTCTGATTATTGAATTTACAGAAGCTGCGAAGAAAGCGTTTGATGCGAAGGTAAAAGAGAATGAAGAATTTGTGAACAAGATGAAGGAGATTGAACAAGCCGGGAAGCGTGCAAAGCAAATGGCTAGACACAAGAAGGCTCTTGAGGAGAAGGAGACTGCTATCTCCAAGCTTCAGTCCGATCTGCAGAAACTTTCCGAGCTGCAGGCCAGAGATAAGGAGGAGCATGAAGCTGCGCTGGCTGCAGCTCGGGATTCCGTAAGAAGTGCTGAAGAGTATTGCACTGGGAGGTTTGCTGTGTTTAGAGAGATGATGTCCAGTAAGACGCTGCTCTTTTTTGTGAATCCGACTTGTTTCTGCCTTGTGAATTTGATTTAATCTGTGCACCGTTGTTGTCTTTACAGTTTATTCTACCGATCCTGAAGCGGAAAAGACGCGTATGGACCAGTTTGCCGAGTTGATGCAGAAGGATAATTATACGCCCAAGACGACGGAATTTGCCTTATCCAGAGGTCTGCTGACCATGAGGTGCGCCAAAGCGAAGAAATACGCTGAAAAGACCATGGGTGCTGCCTTAGGGTTGAATAATTACCTCTCGCCTGCTGAAGAAAGTCGCATGCATCTGGATACGGTTGTTCCTGTGCTTCAGGGTGCTCCGCAACAGATTGCTCATTGGAAGAGGTCTTCAGCACGGAGTGGTGCAAATTATGCTCTGGCTCTGACTAAGGCTCATTTTTCTGAAAAAGTTCATAATCTGGAACGAGTCGGAGAAGGTGATCCTGAGCATGGTCCGAGCTGTACAACTTTGTTATCCCGGTATGCTGAGACCACAAGTCGGATTGCGAAGATCACAGATCTTGATTTCTTCGTGGAATCTGCTGGAGTTACCAGTGAGTCTGATGAGGCGAGTGATGCCTGATCGAGTTAAGGGAGAAACAGTTAAATTTGCCTCGGGATGCCGAGTGATTTTGTAATAAACAGTTTATGTCCTGTTGCTGTGCCCTGGGTGCACAGTTTGTCTTAAAACTGCTGCCTTTTATTAAAAATGCCTGACTCGTATGCGTGGATTTTTTTTGCTTCAGCTAGTTATCTGCAAGGATATAGACCTATGTTTCTGACATCATCGTTTTTCGTGTTGTTGAAGTGCTTGGGGAGCCACTTAGACTTTCGTCCGGGCTGAAAAACTTGAATTTTTCGTAACGTTAAGTAGCCCCCAAGTTGCTGAAGAGCGTGCAGCTCGGATGAAGAACTTGATTTTATCACAACGTTAAGTAGCCCCCAAGTTTCGATGAAGCTTGGTAGATCACTTAGTTGAAAATTAGCTTAAGCTCTCGTCCGAGCTACGTGCAGCTCGGATGAAGAACTTGATTTTATCACAACGTTAAGTAGCCCCCAAGTTTCGATGAAGCTTGGTAGATCACTTAGTTGAAAATTAGCTTAAGCTCTCGTCCGAGCTGCGTGCAGCTCGGATGAAGAACTTGATTTTATCACAACGTTAAGTAGCCCCCAAGTTTTGATGAAGCTTGGTAGATCACTTAGTTGAAAATTAGCTTAAGCTCTCGTCCGAGCTGCGTGCAGCTCGGATGAAGAACTTGATTTTATCACAACGTTAAGTAGCCCCCAAGTTTCGATGAAGCTTGGTAGATCACTTAGTTGAAAATTAGCTTAAGCTCTCGTCCGAGCTGCGTGCAGCTCGGATGAAGAACTTGATTTTATCACAACGTTAAGTAGCCCCTAAGTTTTGATGAAGCTTGGTGACACTGTTTCTGTACAACTCGTTGTTTATCACCGAGTAAGATTTTGCTTTTCGCACTACTTGCTTGGCTTGCACTTCATCCTCGGGCAGCTCCTGCTTTTGCAAGTATCTCAAAATGGGCAAGGACAACTCAGGAGGAATTACTTCTATGTCAAAGACAACATCCACCACTGCAGGAATATCTTCTTTGTCTGGAATGTTCCCGTCTGAGCATGCTTGGATCAACTTCCGAGTAAGGGTCTTCCTTTACGGTTGGTGCGTGTATGCATTCCAGATAGATTCCTGAGGGGATTTGACCCCGAGTGGATCCTAGCTTGGCTAGGTCGTCCGCTGCTTGGTTTTGGGACCTTGGGATGTGATGGAGCTCTAGTCCATCAAATTTTTTCTCCAGTTTTCTGACTGCTACACAGTAGGTTGTCATTGCTGCGCTTCGTATATCCCATTCTTTCATGAACTGGTTAATCACTAGGTCGGAATCTCCAAAAATCATCAACCTTCTGATTCCGAGCGAAATGGCCATCCGTAATCCATATAAAAGGGCCTCATACTCGGCTTCGTTATTTGTTGCGGGGAAATGGATTTGGAGGACAAATCTCATTTCATCCTTTCTTGGGGATACCAACACTACTCCTCCTCCTGCCCCATTTAACATCTTTGATCCATCAAAAAACATAGTCCAGTGCTCTGGGATTGGTTGTGGGATGCTCTGTGCTTCTGTCCACTCGGCCAAAAAATCTACCAGAGCCTGTGATTTGATGGCTTTCTTGGGCTGGTACTGGATATCATAAGGTAAGAGGTCTAGTCCCCATTTTGCAATTCTGCCCGTGGCATATCTATTGTTCATTATCTTGGCCAAAGGAGCTTCTGAGACTACTGTGACCAAGTGGTCTTCAAAGTAATGAGCCAGCTTTTGAGATGCCATATGAATTCCCATTGCCAACTTCTGGTAATGAGGATATCGTTGTTTGGATGGTGTGAGGACCTCGGAGATGAAATACACAGGCCTTTGAACCTTCTGTGCTTTTCCTTCCTCTTCTCTTTCCACCACTATAGCTATGCTAACGACTTGGCTTGTGGCGGCGATGTATAACAAGAGTGGCTCCTTATCCTTCGGTGCTGCGAGAACTGGCCGAGTTGACAGCTGTTTTTTCAATTCTTCGAAGGCCACTTGAGCTTCTTCGGTCCACTTGAAGTTTGTCGATTTTTTCATTAGCTGATAGAGGGGCAGTGCTTTCTCTCCAAGTCGGGAAATGAATCGACTGAGTGCTGCAAGACACCCTGTCAATTTTTGGACATCTCGGAGTTTCTGAGGGAGTTTCATGTTTTGAATTGCTGCTATCTTTTCATGATTAGCTTCGATTCCTCTTTCAGAGACCATGAATCCGGGTAGTTTTCCTGCTGGTACACCAAATACACACTTTTCTGGATTCAATTTGATGATATAAGATCGCAGACTCTGAAAGGTTTCAACCAGATCGGCCAACAAGCTATTTCCTTCAGCTGACTTGATTACGATGTCATCAACATATACCTCAACATTTTTGCCAATCTACCAAATCAAACAATTCTGCATCATGCGTTGATATGTCGCTCCTGCATTTTTAAGTCCAAATGGCATGGTGACATAGCAAAAACAGCCAAAAAGAGTTATAAATGCAGTTAGTATTTCGTCTCGTTCATATAATCGGATTTGATGATAGCCCGAGTATGCATCGAGGAAACATAGTCTTTCACATCCAGATGTGGAATCCACAATCTGATCAATGCGAGGAAGAGGAAAGTGATCCTTTGGACAAACTTTGTTGAGATGACGGAAATCAACACAAGTTCTCCAAGTTTTATCTTTCTTTGGAACCATCACGGGATTTGCTAACCACTCGGAGTGAAACACTTCCCTGATGAATCCAGATGCTAGCAATCTTGCTATTTCTTGTCCGATAGCTTTTCTTTTTTCCGATGAAAAACGCCTAAGGGACTCTTTTACTGGTCTTGCCTTTGGATCAACCCGTAATTTGTGCTCAGCCAACTCCCTTGGGACTCCAGGCATGTCAGATGGCTTCCACGCAAAAATATCCCAATTCTCACGGAGGAAGTTGATGAGCTCGAGTTCCTATTTAGGGTCCAAATCGGTGGCGATGTTGGTGTATTTGCTGTTATCGGAAGGATGTATCCGCACTTTTTTGGTCTCCCCTGCCGACTCAAATGAAGATGATTTCTTAGGCTGTAACAGCTCGGATGTGTTAACTGTTTTCTTCAACTCGGCAAACTCAACCTCTGCCATTTGCTGGTCGGCTATAAGTGATCCTTTCTGCAACATTTCTTCTGCTTGTTTATAGTTTCCAGATATAGTGATCACACATTTAGGACCGGGCATCTTCAGCTTCAAATAGACATAACAAGGAATTGCCATGAACTTTGCATAAGCGGGACGTCCGAGTAGCGCATGATAAGCGCTCGGAAAGTCGACAACTTCAAAGGTAATCCTTTCTTTCTGAAAATTATCGGGTGTACCGAAAACTACATTCAGAGTAATCATCCCTAGTGAAAATGCTTTCTTTCCTGGGATGATCCCATGAAATTCCAAGTAACTGTTAGTGAGTTTGGACATCGGAATGTTCATATCTCTTAAGGTACTAGCATATAAAAGATTTATGCCACTGCCTCCGTCCATTAAGACATTCCTTAGCCTAAAATTACCTTTTCCTGTTTCCACCAAGGGATCAACTATCAAAGCATGTCTTCCAGGATGAGGGATATGAGGAGGGTGATCCGATTGATCAAACGTAATCGGAGTGTTTGCCCATTTCATATAACTCGGAACAGCGGGAGCCATTGCGTTAACCTCTCTGAACCTCAATTTTTCAATTCTTTTTGATTCTCGTCCTGCGAAAATTACCAATACTCCGTCTTCCCGAGGAAAACCTTCACTATCTAAATCTGGGCTTCTTTCCTTTTTCTTTCCCTTGTCCTGCTGGGACCCGGTCTTTGCATTTTGTGCGGCTCTCTTGATTAGTCGGCATTTCCTAGCCGTGTGCTTTGGGAGAACTGTCTTTCCTTCAGCATCTTGGGTGGTATGAAGAGGACAAGGCTGATTCAGGATGTCATCATCATTTGAAGGCTTCTTTTGACGAGGTTGCCACTCCTTCCTTGGCTGATTTTTGCTGTGGATGCCTACTGTATTTGCGGCTGCCACCAACTCGGCATCTGTCGGAGCCCCTTCTGCCTTTCTCTTACCGGTTCCACCTCCATTCTTTTGCTTGGGGTTGGAGGCCGAGTTGGTATTTCGATACTGCTGGGATTTTTGCCGAATTTCTTCTTCCCCATTAGCATACTTGTTTGCGATTTCCATCAATCTGCCCAGTGAAGTGACATCGGGAGACCTCGCCAGCTTCAAGCTTAACTATTTGTACTTGACACCTTGCTTAAAGGCATGAATAGCCTGGAACTCGGAGACTCCCTCCACCGAATTGTGGAGGGTGATCCATCTCTGAATGTATTCTCGAGTAGGCTCGCTATGACCTTGGATGCACAACTGTAATTCTGTCAACCCTCCTGGTCTCTTGTAGGTTCCTTCAAAGTTCTTGACGAAAACCCTGACTAATTCCTCCCATGTCCAAATGCTGTTTGGTGGGAGCTGGTTTAGCCACGTTCGAGCTGAGCCTTCCAGCATCAGAGGAAGGTGCATCATGGCTATCTCGTCTCCACCACCTCCTATCTGGACTGCTATTCTGTAGTCATCCAACCACGTTTGTGGTTTGGCATCACCCCGGTATTTTTCCACTCCTTGCGCTATCCTGAAGCGAGGAGGGATTGAGGTTGATCTGATTCTCTCGCTGAAATAGACAGGGCATGTAGCCATCGGATAACTAACTTGGTCTCGGCGATACATCCTCGCGCGATCTACTCGATTCTGTACCAGATAGCTTCGGGCGTTGTCTTCAATGTCTCGATATCTTTCCTCTCGGTTGTCCATTCGGTGCTGCTCTTGGTCTCTCCTCCGAGCTGTGTACTCATCACCCCTCCTCCGAGCTGCGAACTCTTCATCTCTTCCCCGAGCTGTGTACTCATCACCTCTTCGGAACTCCGGATTGCGAAACTGCTCATGGCGATATTCATCATGAGGATTTCCCTTGTTCTGAGGTGAATGATTTCTGTTTTTCCGAGGGGTATAAACGGATTGAGAGGTGCCTGTGAGGGGCGGCTGAGAGTGAACTCGCTGTAGTGATTGACTGACTTCAGCGTTCTGCTCCACTGCTTTTTGCAACAAGAATGCTAAATGTTCTATTCCTTCAGCTGCTGAGCCGCTCGGCTGCAAGGAGTTTGCGATCTGAGTAGCTGCTATTAGATTATCCATTGGGGTATCCAGAGCTCGGAAGGGTTGATTTTCACCAATCCCCCGTAGTTGCCGACTGGTTCTACTCTGCTTAAGACGAGCTACTTCACGAGCCTGGTGCTCCAATGTATTCTGTAACTCGGATAAACGTTGTCGCTCAGCTAAATTGGTTAACCTAGCCCCTTCCAAATGCTGCCCTTCCGGAGTTGAGGTATCTATAGGGGTTTGAAACACTCGCTCTGCTGCCTCGGCCGTCCCTTGTCCTTCCCGAGTAAGGGGCCGCCGACTCGAACCTCCGAGCTCTAGACGTCTGAAAGCAGATGTTCGTCGACGTTCTCTTTCTCTGAGTGGAATCTCTTCATTGCCCCGAGCTGCTTCATTGGTCCTCTCTCCCCCCTCTCTGGCCGGCGACGCCTGAGGTGGTGGAGTTCCGGCCATACAAACTTCTGCCATGGTAACGGGAGTACCATTGCTCCCTTCTTGTTCGTCTTCTGGTTTCGAATCTGACATCAGAAGGTCTTCATCGTCTCCAGAGTTGAAGATGTGCATTAGGGACGCCGTCAGGCCCTCCTTCGCGATCAGCTCACTGATGGAATGCTGCGCCGACTCCACTGAGTCGATGACTGCCACCTGCTGGATCGGACGGGGCTTGTTTCGATAGGGAACACGCGGGAGGCCTGACCTCTTCTTCTTGCGATGAACAGGCAACATGGCTTGGGCTTGAGGAAAACCTGGTAACTGGAGGCGAAGAGTTCCCGATTCATCGGCTCGAAAGTGCACGCTGCCTCTTAAAGGCAACAACTGTGCTTGGAGTGGCGCATCCGCCAGCCAAGCAGAATCGTCAGCCACAAAGGCTAACGATCCAAAAGAAAACTTCTCGCCGCGGACGAGTTGAGGACCGCAGGATGACGAAGAAGACGAAAAGAATCCCATCTTTGCGGTTGCTGATCAGCTCAGCCCCACGGTGGGCGCCAATTGTTGTGGTGATGAACCTAACAATAGATATAGGGGTAGTAACGGAGCTATGAAGATCTGTACGCAAAGATGGTGACACCGGGAGGAATTATACAGGTTAAGCCTCTCGTAAGAGATAACAACCTTACTCCTGTCCCAAGTGTCTTGGGGTGTTTTTCTCGTATTGTTCTTTCTCAGAAAATCCCCCTTACTGGGGTGAAGGGATGGGCTTATATAGAGTGCGCCACGTCCCTTCACTGTCCGGTAATGGGTTTTGATTACAGGGTTAATGATAGCTATTATTACAATGAGAAACGTCTCCCCATTATTGTCATTCAAGTAGTGGTAACGCCTGTGGGTTTAATGTCTTGTAACTCCAGCTTCTCTTCTTCCTGTCCGAATATCATGCAACTCGGCCTTTCCTGCTTCCGAGTAGCCAGCTTACTCGGATAGTAACGCCTTGCTCCGAGTGAAGTCTTACTCGAGAAGTGACCTTGTCCGAATAAGGTTCCTCCCGTAGTGGTGATGTCTTTCGAGTAAGCTAACCACTCGGAAGGGTTCGAATTCATCCGAGTAGTTCCTTACTCGGAAGGAAAAGAGGGGAAGGAATTCCATGTTTTTATTTTATGAGTATTTTCCAAGATATGGTAGACCAAAGGATACCCCCTGATATAAGGCACATGAGGGTATGCCTTAGGTATTACCACGACAGCAGAAGTGCCAGCTTTGACTTGGCTAGTCATGTACTACGAGTACCAGACTTTGAGGTAAGAAGCGTACACGAGTCCACTACTTTCTCCAACCAATTACACCACTATGGTGCCTTCCTCGACTTCCCCACGAGAAAGCACGCCATAGCACTCACACTTATCTTTTGAGTTTTATAAGTATCCATTCAAGTTGTCTATGATCAAGTAAAGGTTTCCAAGTAGTCCATAACCGCGGACACGGCTATTCGAATAGTTCATTAACCCTGCAGGGGTGTACATCTTCACACGCGTGTCATCACTTATCGCCTCGTTCTTGTCACCCTTCAAGCGGGTGTCGGACGTGGATGAAACCAAGGCACTACCCTCACATAACCTTCTCTAATCCAGGAGTCGACTACCTGAGTTTGTCACCGCTCGAGAGTCCGGCCGGTTCCACGAAACGGACTCAGATAATGTAAGGGACCGAGACGCCACCTTTGACAGATGGTTTCACTGCCTCACAGGTCCACCCACATATCTATACATAAATAAAATGGAAAGCCCGAATCTAGTGTGACTCCTGGACCGGATCGGGTACGCAAAGAGGCCAAATGGGGCTCCCATAAAACCCTACATGTGGTCATACTCTTTGTCTTGGATCACAAAACAGGAACTCGGGGCCTAGGGCAGTGTTCAACGAGACAACCCACTGTGTACTCCTACACAGCCTCTCATCGTTCACCTTTGTTTAGGGTGGATTCACCAACACGTTTATATCAGCACCACTGTGATCGTTCCATCCCGACTCACAAACATAACATCATCATTGTATCACTAAGCAGCAAAAGCAGTAACAGTTGCAGGGGCCACATGCTCATCATTCAACTCCTAAATCTGCTAGGATTGTGGTTTTCTTAATACAGTGACAAAATGATAGGTCATGCATCGGAATGGGTTCAACTATGCGAAAGAACGTGTCTCGATGATCTCCTAAACATGCATAAGCGAGACTGAGAGGGAAGTAGGATTTTATAGACATGATCAATGGGGTTTGCTTGCCTTGCTGACGGTACACGGGTCTTAACGGTGGTCTTCTCCTTCGCGGGTGATCACCGTCTCGGAACGTCTGTCATCGGCACAATCATCAACAAAGGGGGACAACTTCGAAAGTAAAATGCACATACACATGATAAGGTTGTCCATGATGTGAGTGGTACTGGTTTGTAGCATATTCAATTTAATTGAAGTATATTGCATTTGAAAAGCAAATTCAAACTTCAAATTTGAATTCAAATTAAGCCATATGCACATTTGCTAATGTTGCCCCATTTTAAAACGGTCAAACATAAAAACAAATTGCATATTCTTAATCCTTGTATTTTTCTGATAATTTTTCATATATTATATGTTTAATTTGGAGTTAATATGAATTAGTTATGATTTTCTAAAGTTTATTCCACATGTCATCGTCATTGGGGGGGGGATTAACTGGGTGATTAGCCCTAATGGCCGGCGGCTAACCGCCGGTGACCACGGGTCACGGCGGCGCCCACTCGGGACGGCGTTCCCGGGCACCGTTTTGCCCGCCGAGAACAGCTACGTGGAGCTGGGGCTCGTGCGAAGCCAGCAGAGCCATCGGGGGCTCAAGGGGTGGCCTGGGAGCGCGGCCACGACGGCAATGGCGGCGGTGAGCTCTCGGCCGATGAGGGGGTCGACGGTGGCGTGCACGGAAAGGGGCGCGGAGGGTGGCGTTCGAACCGGAGGCTCACCCTGAGTGCAGTGGAGGAGTCGAGGTGGCCGGAGACGAAGAGGTGGCGGCGAATTTGACCTCGAGCTCCAGGGCGGCCGGCGGTGAGTTGACGAAGCTTGCGTCGTCCTCGGGGCGGCTGGGCTCGAATTGAAGGCACTGCTTGACGAAGACGACGGTGGGGACTTCACTGGACACGACGGCTTGCCGGGAGGGGGCTGTTGGCCACGTCTGTGCGGCGGCGCGGTGAGGTCGAGCGCTCGGGTGCGGGTGGGATCTCGCCGGAGCGCGACGGGGAGGAAGCAGCAGAGGGGGGAGAAGGTGTGGGCGGCTTCTAGGCGTTGCGTGGCGTGCGCATGGGGGCTGGGGAGGCCTAGACGGCTCTCACGCCGTCGACGTGGCGTCGGCGTGCCCCTGGCCTCCAGCGAGCTGCTTTGGGGGAGGGGGAGGAAGATGACAGAAGCTCGGGCTGGGCTGGGCCAGGCCAGTGGAGAGGTGGGTCTCGCCTGTGGGCGCAAGGTAAGCCTCTCCTTTCCTTTTCTTTTTATTTTTCTGTAAATAGGTTGGCCCCACTAATTAAATTAGCTAGGCATTTTTAATAAATGTCCAAATACTTTTATAAATACTAGGTGACCAGTAGCTGGTCACATAAAGAATTTAGACATTTTTGAAATTCAATTAATTTGAATTTCAATTCAAATAGGGGTAAACTTTAATTTCCAGAGCACCTTTTGAATATTAGAAAATTCCATGAGTATGGGAAAATACCCAAACCACTTTTAAAATGATCAGCATCATTTATAGGAATTTTCCAAATATTCAAATGATTTTTGGAAAAAGATTTTTATCTGGACATTTGAATTAATTTCTCAGGGCTTTCTGCTTCCCCATTTTTGAATTTCATTTGAATTTTTGCATGATGCAAAGGGATCAAACAATCCTAGCACTTACCCTAGTTGGGGTTCTGACAACTCGCCCCCACTCAAAAGAATCTCGTCCCGAGATTCAGAAGTCGTCGGGAGGAAGGAGGGGTACTCGGCACGGAGGCGGTCTTCTCTTTCCCACGTAGCTTCTTTCTCGGAGTGATGTGACCATTGCACTTTAAGGAACTTGATCTTCTGACGGCGAGTGACACGTTCTACTGAATCAAGAATACGAACAGGGTACTCTCGATAAGAAAGGTCATCTTGGAGATCAAGCGTTTCATGGTCGACTTCACGGATGGGGTCCTTGAAGCAACGCCTGAGTTGTGACACATGGAATACATCATGTACTCGGGAAAGGTGCGGAGGTAGTTCAAGTTGGTAGGCAACTTCTCCACGTCTAGCGAGAATGCGGAAAGGTCCGATGTAACGTGGGGCCAACTTGCCTTTGATACCTAATCTTTGGGTTCCCTTCAGAGGAGTAACCCGAAGGTAAGCCTTCTCATCAAGATTGTAGCTCTCCTCTCTATGATGACGATCATAGTAGCTTTTCTGACGAGACTGAGCGGCTTTCAATCGATCACGAACAATGCGAACTTGCCCTTCTGCTTCCTTGATCATATCCGGTCCAAAGAGTTGTCTTTCACCGGTTTGTGACCAGTTTAAGGGTGTTCGACATCGTCGTCCATATAGGAGTTCAAAAGGAGCCATGTTCAGACTAGATTGATAGCTATTGTTATAAGCAAATTCGGCGAAGGGAAGAGACTTCTCCCAATTCTTTCCGAATGAGATAACACAAGCTCTGAGCATGTCTTCCAAGATTTGATTAACCCTTTCAACTTGACCGCTAGACTGAGGATGGAAAGCTGTACTAAAGGATAGATGAGTTCCCATAGCATTCTGAAAGCTTCCCCAGAATCTAGAGGTAAAAAGGCTACCACGATCAGAATTGATCACCAAAGGAACACCGTGAAGAGACACAATTCTAGAGATGTACAAGTCCGCTAACTGACTAGCAGTTATAGACTCGCGAACGGGAAGGAAGTGATCAACTTTTGAAAGTCGATCAATGACAACGAAGATGGCATCATTTCCTTTCTGGGTTTTTGGAAAGCCGGTGATGAAGTCCATACCGACCTTGTCCCATTTCCACTCGGGAATAGACAATGGTTTAAGAGTACCAGCAGGTCTTTGGTGTTCTGCCTTAATGCGACGACAAACATCACATTCTGCAACAAATTGTGCAATGTCTCTCTTCATCCGGTTCCACCAAAATCTCTGGCGTAGATCTCGGTACATTTTTGTGCTACCGGGATGAATTGAGAGGGGAGTGTCATGAGCTTCCTTAAGGATCAGCTGCTTTAGGTCTTCATTCTCAGGAACTACTAAACGATTTTCAAAGAATATCGTTCCTTGATCATTTGCAGAGAAACAGTTAGCAACTCCGCTAACAATGTTCTACTTGATCTCTTGAATACTACTATCTTGTTTCTGGGCGGCTATGATTTGATCCTCAAGGGTTGGTTTCGCCACCAAGGTAGAAAGAAATCCATGAGGAACTATCTTAAGAATGAGCTTGCAAAATTCCTCATGAAGAAGTGGTTGATACTGTTGTAACATGAGGTTGTTACAATACGACTTACGACTTAGTGCATCAGCCATGACATTGGCTTTGCCTGGGGTGTAAGAAATTCCTAAGTCATAATCTTTTATCAACTCTATCCAGCGTCTTTGCCTGAGGTTAAGATCTGGCTGGGTGAATATGTATCTGAGGCTTTGGTGATCGGAATATATCTCACAACGATTACCAAGGAGGTAATGTCGCCAAGTCTTCAGGGCATGAACTACGGCAGCGAGTTCAAGATCATGGGTAGGATAGTTCTCTTCATGTGGCCGCAACTGGCGTGAAGCATAAGCTACCACATGTCTATCTTGCATAAATATGCATCCTAACCCTTTTCGTGAAGCATCACAATAGATCTCGAAATCCCTTCTGGTGTCTGGAGGTGCAAGTACGGGTGCAGAAGTCAATCTTCTTTTTAGCTCTTGAAAGCTTTCCTCGCACTTGGGAGTCCATTGGAATTTCTTATATTTCTTGAGGAGTTCAGTAAGAGGCTTTGCAACTTTAGAAAAGTTCTCGACGAAGCGGCGACAATAGCTTTCTAGGCCAAGAAAACTCCTAACTTGCTTAACCGATTCAGGTGGAGTCCAGTCAAGGACGGCCTGAACTCTCTCGGGATTGACTGCAACACCTTTCGCAGAAATCACGTGGCCTAAGTAGGTTACTTCTGGTAGCCAAAATTCACACTTGGAGAACTTGGCATAAAGGCGGTGCTCTCTAAGTTTCATCAATACCAACCTAAGATGTTCTGCGTGCTCTTCTTCGTTCTTCGATTAGATGAGAATGTCATCAAGATAAACCACAACAAATTTATCTAAGTACTCCATGAAGATCGAATTCATTAAGCGCGAGAAAGTGGCGGGGGCATTGGTTAAACCAAAGGACATGACGGTATACTCGTAAAGACCATATCGAGTAGTGAAAGCCGTTTTTGGAATGTCCTCGTTTCGGATTTTGATTTGATGATAGCCTAATCTCAAATCCATCTTGGAGAAGAAGAAGGATCCTGGAAGTTGATCATAAAGATCATTGATCCTGGGCAGTGGGTACTTGTTCTTTATCGTCGCTAAATTTAGCGGGCGATAGTCTACGCACATCCTTTCTGTTCCATCTTTCTTCGTTACGAACAGAACGGGGCAACCCCATGGCGATGAGCTAGGGCGGATGAAGCCTTTTGCCAACGAAGCATCAAGTTGGGTTTTTAGCTCAGCTAACTCATGTGGGGCCATTCTATATGGGCGTCTGGAAATTGGGGCTGTGCCTGGTATAAGATCAACTATTAATTCTACACATCTGTCGGGTGGCATTCCCGGCAGCTCTTCAGGAAAGACATCCGGGAAGTCACGAACCACCGGAATATCTTCAAGTTCGGGAAGGGGAAGTACATTCAAAGAATGCACTTGGGTTCTTGTTCTGGGTGAGGTGTATTCAATGATCTGGCCTAAAGGATGGTTGAGTTTGACTGATTTGGCTTTACAATCAAGGAAAGCATTCTGCCTTGATAACCAATCCATTCCTAGGATGACATCAATGTCCGAAGACTTGAGGGATATAAGAGAAGCAAGGAATACTAAACCCTCAATTGCAATTTGATTGCCATGGCTTACTCTATTAGTTTGCCACTTTGAACCAGGAGTTTGAATGATCATTGGAGAAAACATTTCTTCAAAAGAAAATCCATGCCGAAGTGCATAACTCTCCGACATGAATGAATGAGAAGCTCCTGGATCGAAAAGAACGGAGGCGGGAACATGATTGACTGGGAGTGTGCCAAGGATGACGTCAGAAGCAGCAGTGGTTTCCTCTACTGAGATTTGGTTCACATAACCACTACTTGTGGCTGAAAGGTTTGCTGAGATGGCTTTGGTGGTGGATTTCTTTGGAGGCTTGGGTCGATAATGACGTGGTGCCATCAAGACCTGAGGGAATTGACGATAGTAATGGCCTGGAAGACCACACTTAAAGCATACCCTGTCTGAATTGCTAGGAGTGGGATTACTTGGTTGCACACCATCATTCCGGGATGGAATAATGTGTTGAGGTGGATGGCATAAATTCGGTGGTGGCCTCTGAAGAAGGTTTTGAGGTATGGCTCTGGTTGGAATCCAAATTCGGCGTTTCTGAGGGGCTGAACTTGAAGAAGGAGCAAGCTCAAGAGCATGCTTGCGAGACTCTTTGAACACTTCATTGCCATGCTCAGCTCTGAAGGATCTGTTGACTAAATCCTCAAAGGTGGAAAATTCGATGAGGTTGAGATCATGGCGAAGGATGGGGCTAAGTCCCTTACGGAACCTTGCTTGCTTTCTGGCATCGGTGGTGATTTCATCTTGGGCATACCGAGCAAGACGGTTGAACTCTCTCACATACTCATGCATGGACATCTCTCCTTGAGTCAAATTGCAGAACTCTTCCTTCTTGCGCTCCATCAACTCATCTAGAAGGTGGTACCCTCGAAAGGCAACACAAAACTCCTGCCAAGTCACTACGTGACTATCTGGCTGCATAGCAACATAGTTCTCCCACCATTCAGCAGCAGCACCTTCCAGAAAGTACGCCGCGAATATAACTCAATCATCGGGAGCAACATGTGCAGTGTCAAGCTTACGCTCGATGGAACGGAGCCAATCATCAGCTTCAAGGGGCTCAGAAGAACATCGGAATACCGGTGGCTTGAGGAGGATGAAGTCCTGAATGTTCACAACCACATTGCAATGACGTGAGGTATTCTACTCGATGAGCTCCAGAAGACGTGTTTGATCGCGCTGATTCTTCTCAGCTTCCATCATGATTTCCGCCGCAGAAGGTGGTGGTGGAGGTTGATCATCATTTCGATTCCGAACACGGTCTCGATTCCGACGAACAGCACTACGAGTTCCACCTGACATCCTGTGTGATAAAAATCAACAATCAGAACAGGTTGTATGATGGAATCAAAGACAAGAAGGACATATCTAGGAGGAAAGATTGTAATGCAAAGACAAAGATTTACAGAAACTCGGAATAAATCGGGCAGCATAACGGCTACACCGGGATGGAAAATGAAACAACCTCGAGGAGATTGAATAGAACTTCCTCAAGGAACTCAAAACACGGAGACTCTGGACGACCACAACAATCCTACGGATACAAGGAAGCACTCAACGAGATGTTCTAGTCAGACATAGATGAGCCTAGTCCTATCATCCCGTAGAAAAGGTAAGGGTGACTCAGAACTCAGATCGATGAGGATAAGGAGAAAAAGAAGCCTTACGTTGTTCCCTTATACCCAGAGTAACTATATAACTATAGAATGCTAGACTCGACTTCGACCAAGGGTTTGATAAGCCTACAGACAGTCCTGCTCTGATACCAAGTCTGTCGGGACCCGGAATAGGCGTATGTAATTGCAGTCATGATACAATCACATGGAGAGTCGAGAACCGTACCCACTTGTCTAAGAAGACAAGGCCAAGCACAGAACATTCTCGGTAAGCATCAAACGTGAGGGGCATCCCATTCAGGCCGGATGATCATCTGAGATGGGTCCTCATCGTCCGCTCACAAGTCTAAATGCTTATGGGTGGGGAATCCCATACTCATAGACAAGTCGCCTCAACCATGTTATCGATTGAACCCTAACTCTTACATAGACTTACTCCAGCCCGATCACTTAGTCGGGGTCTAGGGCGGGCTCGATCATACAACAAAGTGTGCACGTGACAGAGTCACGAGCAATCGCATCACGATGCCCCAAGCTGCGCACATCTAAGGGCCCCTTGGTGTATAAAAGACCGCCATCCAGATCACAACTAAGGTCTCGAAAACCCATACTAAGACATGCATGTTATAGACATACACGCAGCACACATGCCTAGTATGAACAGCAGGTATCATCACATAACTCTACAAAGTACTCTTTATAGATATACACATAGAGCATACAAAGATCACATGTCCGTGATCACATTACAACATACAACGGAAGCAAATTAGGTCTGAGTACAGACAAGTTTAACAAATGGCTTAGAGAAGCCTTGTACAACAAACATGCCCTTCCACGAGGGACCAGACTGCTGTCTGGGACTATGCTAACTTAGTCAACGTCGAGCTTCAAGAAGGTGACTCCATCGGGGTCCGGGTTCTCATCTAAAACATAGAATAAGCAAACGTGAGTACAAAGTCGTACTCAGCAAGACTTACATCAGAACTATACTACTCATGCTCAAGTATCAAGGTAAAGGAGGTGGGGTTCAATATGCAGAAGTGCCAGCTTTGACTTGGCTAGTCATGTACTACGAGTACCAGACTTTGAGGTAAGAAGCGTACACGAGTCCACTATTTTCTCCAACCAATTACACCACTATGGTGCCTTCCTCGATTTCCCCACGAGAAAGCAAGCCATAGCACTCACACTTATCTTGCGAGTTTTATAAGTATCCATTCAAGTTGTCTATGATCAAGTAAAGGTTTCCAAGTAGTCCATAACCGCGGACACGGCTATTCGAATAGTTCATTAACCCTGCAGGGTTGTACATCTTCACACGCGTGTCATCACTTATCGCCTCGTTCTTGTCACCCTTCAAGCGGGTGTCGGACGTGGATGAAACCAAGGCACTACCCTCACATCACCTTCTCTAATCCAGGAGTCGACTACCTGAGTTTGTCACCGCTTGAGAGTCCGGCCGGTTCCACGAAACGGACTCAGATAATGTAAGGGACCGAGACGCCACCTTTGACAGATGGTTTCACTGCCTCTCAGGTCCACCCACATATCTATACATAAATCAAATGGAAAGCCCGAATCTAGTGTGACTCCTGGAGCGGATCGGGTACGCAAAGAGGCCAAACGGGGCTCCCATAAAACCCTACATGTGGTCATACTCTTTGTCTTGGATCACAAAACAGGAACTCGGGGCCTAGGGCAGTGTTCAACGAGACAACCCACTGTGTACTCCTACACAGCCTCTCATCGTTCACCTTTGTTTAGGGTGGATTCACCAACACGTTTATATCAGCACCACTGTGATCATTCCATCCCGACTCACAAACATAACATCATCATTGTATCACTAAGCAGCAAAAGCAGTAACAGTTGCAGGGGCCACATGCTCATCATTCAACTCCTAAATCTGCTAGGATTGTGGTTTGCTTAATACGGTGACAAAATGATAGGTCATGCATCGGAATGGGTTCAACTATGCGAAAGAACGTGTCTCGATGATCTCCTAAACATGCATAAGCGAGACTGAGAGGGAAGTAGGATTTTATAGACATGATCAATGGGGTTTGCTTGCCTTGCTGACGGTACACGGGTCTTAACGGTGGTCTTCTCCTTCGCGGGTGATCACCGTCTCGGAACGTCTGTCATCGGCACAATCATCAACAAAGGGGGACAACTTCGAAAGTAAAATGCACATACACATGATAAGGTTGTCCATGATGTGAGTGGTACTGGTTTGTAGAATATTCAATTTAATTGAAGTATATTGCATTTGAAAAGCAAATTCAAACTTCAAATTTGAATTCAAATTAAGCCATATGCACATTTGCTAATGTTGCCCCATTTTAAAACGGTCAAACATAAAAAAATTTTGCATATTCTTAATCCTTGTATTTTTCTGATAATTTTTCATATATTATATGTTTAATTTGGAGTTAATATGAATTAGTTATGATTTTCTAAAGTTTATTCAATTTTCTGGATTTACTGGAATTATTTGAAACAGGAAAAGGCTTTTCTGCATCAGCATTGTGTCATACTGACGTCAGGGATGCTGACTGGTCAACCTGACGCGTGGGACCCGCAGGTCAGTGAGCCTGGGTTAATTTCCGTTTAATTAAAGTTAACAGGGGTGTTAGGGGGGGGTCTAGGGTCCACATGTCATCGTCACTGGGGGGGATTAACTGGGTGATTAGCCCTAATGGCCGGCGGCTAACCGCCAGTGACCACGGGTCACGGCGGCGCCCACTTGGGACGGCGTTCCCGGGCACCATTTTGCCCGCCGAGAACAGCTACGTGGAGCTGGGGCTCGTGCGAAGCCAGCAGAGCCATCGGGGGCTCAAGGGGTGGCCTGGGAGCGCGGCCACAACGGCAATGGCGGCGGTGAGCTCTCAGCCAATGAGGGGGTCGACGGTGGCGTGCACGGAAAGGGGCGCGGAGGGTGGCGTTCGAACCGGAGGCTCACCCTGAGTGCAGTGGAGGAGTCGAGGTGGCCGGAGACGAAGAGGTGGCGGCGAATTTGACCTCGAGCTCCACGGCGGCCGGCGGTGAGTTGACGAAGCTTGCGTCGTCCTCGGGGCGGCTGGGCTCGAATTGAAGGCACTGCTTGACGAAGACGATGGTGGGGACTTCACTAGACACGACGGCTTGCCGGGAGGGGGCCGTTGGCCACGTCTGTGCGGCGGCGCGGCGAGGTCGAGCGCTCGGGTGCGGGTGGGATCTCGCTGGAGAGCGACGGAGAGGAAGCAGCGGAGGGGGGAGAAGGTGTGGGCGGCTTCTAGGCATTGCGTGGCGTGCGCATGGGGGCTGGGGAGGCCTAGACGGCTCTCACGCCGTCGACGTGGCGTCGGCGTGCCCCTGGCCTCCAGCGAGCTGCTTTGGGGGAGGGGGAGGAAGACGACAGAAGCTCGGGCTGGGCTGGGCCAGGCCAGGCCAGTGGAGAGGTAGGCCTCGCCTGTGGGCGCAAGGTAAGCCGCTCCTTTCCTTTTATTTTTATTTTTATGTAAATAGGTTGGCCCCACTAATTAAATTAGCTAGGCATTTTTAATAAATGTCCAAATACTCTTATAAATACTAAGTGACCAGTAGCTAGTCACATAAAGAATTTGGACATTTTTGAAATTCCATTAATTTGAATTTCAATTCAAATAGGGGTAAACTTTAATTTCTAGAGCACCTTTCGAATATTAGAAAATTCCATGAGTATGGGAAAATACCCAAACCACTTTTAAAATGATCAGCATCATTTATAGGAATTTTCCAAATATTCAAATGAGTTTTGGAAAAAGTTTTTTATCTGGACATTTGAATTAATTTCTCAGGGCTTTCTGCTTCCCCATTTTTGAATTTCATTTGAATTTTTGCATGATGCAAAGGGATCAAACAATCCTAGCACTTACCCTAGTTGGGGTTCTGACACGGAGACAACATGACGGCCTACCAGAAGCTCTACAACACACTAGAGGGAGGATTCGACGGCTTCGAACTCAACTACGTCCCCAGAGCAAATAACACAGAAGCCGACAAGCTTGCGAACATCGGATCGACTCGAGTACCAATACCACCAGATGTTTTCCTCGAGAGCATCAACTAGAGATCAATCCAAGAAAATCCAGTGGCGCCCGAGGCAGTCACAGAGGCAGATGACGCAAATGAACCAGCACAGGTGGCAGCAACGAGCACAGCCGACAACACAATCAGTGAAGCAACCGAAGTCGCAGAGCCAGCCGTGCTCGAAGACCCGGCTTGGACAAAACCATTCCTTCGTTTCCTAATCGAAGGCGCCTTACCACAGGACGTTACAGAAGCTCGACGCATTAGTCGACGATCCAAAGCATTCACAGTAATCAACAGACTGCTATACAAGCGCAACATCTCTCAGGTCCTCCAAAAATGTATCGATGAAGAAGATGGCAAAGCCCTACTGCTCGAGATCCACGAAGGCACCTGCGGACATCACGCGAGCAGTCGCGCACTCGTGGCCAAAGCCTTTAGAGCAGGTTTCTATTGGCCAACCGCCATGAGAAATGCAGAGGCCATCGTACGGCGTTGCATCGCCTGCCAGAAGTTCGCCAGCAGGCCACACGCCCCAGCATCAGAACTCAAAACTATACCACTGTCTTGGCCATTTGCCACATGGGGACTCGACATGGTGGGCCCACTCAAGAAATCCTCAAAAGGAGGACGAACACACCTACTAGTCGCAGTCGACAAGTTCACCAAATGGATAGAAGCAATACCAATCACTAGCTCAACAACCCTCATGGCAGTTAACTTCATCAAGTCAATCATCTTCAGATTTGGAGTACCACACAACATCATCACAAAGAATGGTACAAACTTCACAATAGCAGAATTCCAAAACTTTTGTCAGGAGCTGGGCATCAAAATCAACTATGCATCAGTCGCACACCCACAATCCAACGGCCAAGTGGAGAAACCAAACGTCCTAGTATGCGGAGGAATAAAGAAACGACTCCTCGCACCACTAGAACAAGCCGCATGCAACTGGGTAGAGGAACTTCCCGCAGTACTATGGATCCTGCACACCACCCCAAATAGCTCGACCCAGTACACACCTTTCTTCTTGGTATATGGGTCAGAAGCAGTACTGCCGCACGATTTAAAATTCAAAGCCCCCCGAGTCTCAGGTTACGAAGAGGAAGAAGCAGAAGAAGCACTATAGAACGATAAAGATACAGCAGACGAAGCACGAGACATAGCCACAACAAGATCCGAAGGATACCAGGACAAGTTGCGCACATATCAAAGCAGCCGCCTGCATACCAGAAGCTTCAGCAAAGGAGACCTCGTATTGCGACCGATTCAAGAAAAAGTGCATAAACTCGCCCCACAATGGGAAGGGCCATTCATAATCTCGGAAGTCATCAGAAGCGGCGCATACATGTTGAAGAACCCGAAGGCCAATGAAGACATGGGAAACCCATGCAACGTAGCGAACCTACGCTTGTTCTACCCATAGGTCTCAAAACACTACAGCAGCAATACTGATCAGCAACCCATGTAAATACTCCGAAGAAATAAAATAGTGTGGCCCAAGCATTATCACCTAAAAGCACTCGGGGGCTCGAGCATAAACTCCCCCCGAGAGACGCTATCCTCGCTCATGCGACTCTACTTAAAAGCACTCGGGGGCTCGAGCATAAACTCCCCCCGAGAGACGCTATCCTCGCTCGTGCGACTTTACTTAAAAGCACTCGGGGGCTTGAGCATAAACTCCCCCCGAGAGACGCTGTCCTCGCTCATGCGACTTTACTTAAAAGCACTCGGGGGCTCGAGATTAAACTCCCCCCGAGAGACGCTATCCTCGCTCATGCGACTTTACTTAAAAGCACTCGGGAGCTCGAGCATAAACTCCCCCCGAGAGACGCTATCCTCGCTCATGCGACTTTACTCAAAAGCACTCGGGGGCTCGAGCTTAAACTCCCCCCGAGAGACGCTATCCTCGCTCATGCGACTTTACTTAAAAGCACTCGGGGGCTCGAGCTTAAACTCCCCCCGAGAGACGCTATCCTCGCTCATGCGACTTTACTTAAAAGCACTCGGGGGCTCGAGCTTAAACTCCCCCCGAGAGACGCTATCCTCGCTCATGCGACTTTACTTAAAAGTGCTCGGGGGCTCGAGCATAAACTCCCCCCGAGAGACGCTATCCTCGCTCATGTGACCTTGCTTAAAAGCACTCGGGGGCTCGAGCATAAACTCCCCCCGAGAGACGCTATCCTCGCTAAAAACGCGACCTTATCTGCAAATACTGGGAAAACAGAACACAAGATCCCCACCAATCCACTAAGAGTTTTCCGCAAAGAGAGTCACATCGAAAAACACAAAGTTCTTTAGTCTTCACCTCATCGCAAGCGATCACCTAAAGACTCGGGGGCTACTCCCATCGGGAGCGCTGACGCGCACCCGACCAAAAAACTTGGAATAATTCAAAAACAGCCGCTAGAAGGGACAACCCAGGTAGACAAAAACTCATAGCCTACGCCTAATTCTACAAATCAAACATAGCCTCGGGGGCTACTCCCATCGGGAGCGCTGCCGCGCACCCGAAGACAGTTTTCCACTATAAAGGAGTTGAGGACAGTTTACATTACCAACGAGTCGAAGATAGTTTTTCATTACAACGGAGTCGAAGACAGTTTTTCATTGCAAATGAGTCGAGGACAGTTTCCATTACACGGGAGTCAAAGACAGTTTGCATTACCAAGGAGCCGAACACATTTTTTCATTACAAAGAAATCAAAGGACAATTATTGCTACAAAAGGACTCGAGCAACGACCAGACATGTTACAATTATCCCAAGGAATTATGACTTCTACATGTATGCTCATGCTGAGATAATTGGCACTTTCATACCACAACTTGACGAGCATCACCACAGACAAAGTAGCAACTCAGTCCACGAAGAAGAAGGTCACCGTCCTCCAGTTCTACAAGGTGCCCCGCCTACTGATGCAGCCACTTGACGACCGGCTTGACGTCCAGCGCATCTTTAGAACTAGAAGAGCAAACGCCATCAGCCGAGGAGTCGGCTGAAGATGAAGTCATGGGAGAAGCAGGCGAACCACCACTCGACCCATCAGAATTGCCACTGCTTGTTTCCTCCCAGTATGGATCCAGACGATTGCCACCGGCATCAAACGCACAACAATGAGAGTATCTTCGCCATCAAAACGACAACAAAGGCTATCTCTGTCACGCAGATTCAACCGACGAGAAAACACCCTCCACCCAGATCCAAGAAAAATCAGGGATGAATTGTCAACTTCCAATTCCACCCAAGAAGAAGATCGAGTGCATCCTTGCAAACAGAGCCAGAGACCCCTCAAATTAAGTTTAGAAGCAATGGAGGCAAACGCGAACGGAAGAGGAATCCGGGCAGCGGTCCGGCTAAGAACACGCAAAAGGGAATCATAGCGCCAAAAAACCTCTTCCATGGAAGAAGAAGAAGGTGCCGACACAACACCACGACGTCCATCGCGCGAAGAACGAGGCGTGCGACCACCACGGCCACGACCTCGCCCAGTCACACCACCACCACGCTTAGGCGCCATATGAAGAAGAAGAAGAAGAAGAAGAGAAAGGCGCGAAGAAATGGATGCCAAGGACAGGCAACCACATGAGGTATTTATAGCACAATCCAAGGGCAAACCAGGGAAACACGCAGAAGCCCAGGCGGCACCATCATTACATCAAAGACCAAACGCGCCGGGCGTTACGAATTCCAAGAGAATATGCCTTCACACGGCCAACACTATTTAAAGGACACGTCAAATCTCGCCCGTTTCCCATACACGCCTTGGAAATCCAACAGGCACCAGGCAGCACAACGTCCAAGTCGTCATTATGACTAGCCAGAAGACGAGACGGATTGAAGACCAAGCATCATCATAGGTCACCAAATAGCATGACAACACCTATCAATGTTTCGTCTCAAGAAGGACGGATCAAGATAAAAGCAATTGGAAAAAACAAAAGGCTCCAAAGGCTACCTATTTCTTGATGTCAAAATTTTCTGATTCTAAAATCTTTTACTCCCATCGGGAGTACCTTTATTTGAGTTCAGGTGCTCCCTCACCCAGAAGGCAAAGACGTGCTCGAGTGGCCACTCGAACCAACAAATAATCACATCATCTACAGAGTTTCGGGTGCTCCCTCTCCCAGAAGGCAGACACGTGCTCGAGTGATCACTCGCACTAGCAGAAACAACGTACCTTCAGAGTTCGGGTGCCCCCTCACTCTGAAAGCAGTAAAGCATTCGAGTGACTACTCGCAAAGATGCAACAAATATTTGACAACATGATCTACTCGCGCACTCGATGACTTTCCGAGTGGGAGCTTTCTTATTTTCCTCGCCTGAGTTCGCGAAAAGCTCCGCGAGTGACTGCTAATAGCTCACTTGATTGTTTATTCCAAGTGGGTGCATCGCTAACCAGGCTCCGTGCCTCTACAAAAAACAATTATACCTGGGCAACAACACACTGTACCCAGATGCCACGCAAGCTTAGCGTGTAGGTAAGACCCCTCTGCGCAGAACGGCTGGGCCGGGACTTGCCGCATAGCGATTTCACTCCCGATGTTTTCCATGCGCTCGCATGATAGAAAGAGCCGAGCGGACGCGCTTAGGCTATTTACTTAGACTGGCAGCAATTGATCCTATAAGACCTGCAGCGGCATGAATTTGCTAGACATCGGTCGTTCCAAGTTCATGTCGAGGGACGTGAGCTTGATTGGGCTACTGCTGTATTTGCCACTAACGCAATTCACCAAGGCTCGACCAGTCGACTCCTTGGGCCCTTTCAGCTTAGCAATCCCTCGAAACAGGTATTGTCATGGCCCAAAACTGCCAGTGACCCGCGGCTATGCTGCGCTTACGAATGATAAAGCATTAAACGAATTTGAATCCCTACGTGACTCCACGAGTCCCCCAGGCACTCGGGGGCTACTGACGAGGGGGTACCCCACGACTCATGCGTATGAGGATACCCGGTGCATATGAAGACAGAAGGCCCACTTGGAAGCCACGAAAGGCCCACGACTGGCCCAATCAAGGCACCGACGTAGGAGTCTGCGGATGATATGGAAGGCACGACTTGGCGCACAAGGCAAGACTAGAACTAGGAAATTATCTCTGTAATCTAATACGGACTCCCCGAGACCTAGCCTAGTATATAAAGGCTGGGTGGGGAGACGTCTAGGACATCCAATACTCAATCTACTCTCCTGGTCTTGCGAGAACTCGCCTTGGCCTCCCTTGTAATCGCCCCCTCACGCAATAATATCAAGCAGGAAGTGCTTCTCCTGTTAGCCGACGAGTATCGTCCAACCTGTTCCTTCTCTATGAATCACCCAGGGTCCCTGACCATGGGACTTGCCGAGGCTGATCCTCGTCATAGTTCTTCTCACTTCTCGTTGGTTACCCCAAGTGGAAGGTGAGATGTAGCGTAGCAACAAATTTCCCTCGGTGAAGATACCAAGGTTTGTCTCTAGTAGGACTCGCGGAAATACAAGAAGGTGTCACGGCGCTTGACGTGGACTTGCACACACAACAAGTAACTTTGCTCCCAACGAGTACAGAGGAGTTGTCAATTCCTCCAGCCTTGCTGTTTACAAAGGATCAACGCAAGAGATAATAATAGTGGCAACGGAAAGTAAGAACTGAAAGTAAATTGAGGGTGTAAACAATGGTGGAAATATGGACCAGGATCCCATGACGTTCACTAGTGATGTCTCTCTCCCAAAAGGCGATAAAAGTGCTAGAAAGCTAAACAAATCACAGCTGGGAAATTGACAGGATTATAAGCGCACCGCAATGCTAACTATGCTACAAAAGAAAGGAAGAGGCTCAAAAGCAATGGGCAGTATGCCAAGATAAGTAGATCGAAATCCATCTGCATCTACTACGAATCATCCACCTTGAGATATCTATCCAGAACATCTCGCTGGTATTAAGTTGCGAATCCCACCCAAACTGTAAACTCAAAGCAACAGACATGCATTAAAAGAACTTTGCGTAAAGTAAACAATCCTTGCACCCGCAGGTACAAGCACCATTGTTTTATCCCTGGTGGCAACAACACATCCCATTGTCTCATGTTTCTATCACTCAAGCTAGACATCAGGGGGCTGAACCCACAATCAAGCATAACGCTCCCTCTTGGAGTTGCAACAAATCACTTGGCCAAAGTAAAATACAGCAACGGAGAACATGCAAGAATTAACTTAAGAACACAAATATAAAAGAGAACCAAATATATTACTCATCAAAATCTGAACATAGTCTCATAATCCATCAGATCCCAGCAAACTCAGCATAGCAACACAGAAAATTACAAAGGCGCCTCGATCATGTGAGGCAGCTCACGAGGTCTCGAAAGTGGAAACACAAAGAGGGGAGGAGAACATCACATAGCTACTGGTCATGGACCCATGGTCCAAGGGGGACTACTCACAGCACATCCGAGAGGCGTCCATGGTGATGGATGGTCTCCCGGAGGGGGTTCCTTCTTCCGGCAGGGTGCCGGGACAGCTTCTCCTGGCAGCCCCGATCTTGAAACGGCGGCGGTACAGAGAGGAGAAAGGGAATAGCAGATCGATATTAGGGGTTTCCTCCCCGGGCACTAAATATAGGCCAAGGGGGGCACCGAGGGGGGCCATAGGGCAACCAGGAGGGTGCCCGGCGCGCGATAGCGGGGGCGGGGGGGGCAGGGACCCTCCTGGGGCCCTGGTGGGTCCACTCCCTTCTTTCCTTGGTTCTTCGGGAAGCTTCCGGGACGCTGATTTTTTATATAATTTTGTCGGAATTTATTTGGCACTTTTAATGGCCGGAAAACCTGAAATATAAAAACAACAGAAAACAGGAACTGGCAACTGGGTGCACTGAGTTAATAGGTTAGTCCAAATATGATCAAAAGTGTATGAAAGTTCAAGTAAAACATGGCAAAGTCACACAAATCATGCATGGAGCAAGCATAAATTATAGATACGTTTGGGACGTATCAACATCCCCAAGCTTAATTCCTGCTCGTCCTCGAGTAGGGAAATGATAATAAGCATAATTTCTATGGCGACATGCCACACAACCATATAAGGACTTTTAAGTAAAGCAATCAAAACATTCAATTCAATTCAAATCTTAACGAGCAAGAGTCTATATTAGCATTGACACAAGCAACAAAAGAACAAAGGGTGCAAGAGCTCTCGCTGTCCATGACTCGAATGTCTCCAGATGGTGTTTGTGTGCAAGCAGGGAACTGGGAAAAAGAGAGAAAAAGGTTGTTGAGAACTACTATCTACTAAAGTTTCACACTTAGTCTCCTTTGGATTCTTATCTTGACTCGTCCCCAGACCACTAGCCAGGTACAAGTCAAACTGATCCACTCCCTTTCGATATTTTGAGCACTCATGCAATGGATGAGCGTGAGCAAGAAAGTTGGCACCTAAAAGGCGAAACAGAAAGAAGGTGGAGGAGGAAGACAAAAAAAGGTGTGAAAGGCTCACATCAATGAGGACAACCATAGGCGACAGAAGGCCATATGATAGATATGATGTGAGGAGTAGGGATTGCCATGCAACGGATGCACATGTGAGCTAAAAGATCTCCAAGGGAACTAGTGGGGGTGCATCCAACTTGCTTGCTCAAGAATACCTAGAGCTCGTTTGAGGAGGCTCATCATTGGAATATACAAGCCAAGTTCTATAGTGTGAAGGGTCCCCACATAGCTATATGCATGTATGATGATCTCTATGGAGTACAAGGGATAGAGGATGAAGTACTAGTGTGGATCTCTCAAAAGGAATAGTAGTGTGCCCCCTTCTCTCTTTTTATTCTTTTTATTTTTCTATTTTTTTCTTTTTATTTTTATTTTTTTGGTGGCCTCAATGGCTCTTTCTATTTAACTCTCATTTTTCCTCTTTGGGATCTTTTGATTTTGTCCTCTTTGGGATCTTTTCCTCACTTTAGGGGCAACACTCTATATTTTACAAGAATATAGGAGATCTTTCACACTTTACAAGGGTACTCACCTAGAGAAGATGTAACTATCATGATGCAAATGTATGCCTCTGCCAGGATAGCAGGATATGCAATGATACTACCACGTCATGCAGCAATGATTAGGGCAAGGCCCAACTAGCATGCGGCTAATCGATCAATCAAGTAGCATGTATGACATGAAGATAAAGTCATGATAAGGTGGATGTTGCATGGCAATGTATCTCGGAAAGGCTATGGAAATGCCTTGTAGGTAGGTATGGTGGCTGTTTTGAGGAAAGATATAAGGAGGCTTATGATGACAGAGTGTATCATGCCAAGGGTTTGGATGCACCGGCGAAGTATGCGCCAACATACGAGGTGAGAAAGGGCAATGCACAGTACCAAAGAGGCTAGAAAAATATGGGTGGTGGAAGTGTCAACTTTTGAATACTCACATTAGTCTGAAGAACTCATGCACTTATTATCGGTAACTCTCAATCTAATCAGGAGGTTCACAAAGATACAAGTACCCCGAGGAGGAGTGTATGGGGGTTTGGTTTGTCGGGAAACGCAGAAGAAAACAAAAAAATTCATCCTACGTAGCAATCACCCAAGATCATCTATGAAGATTGCATACAAGGTTTTAGGTCATGGCTCATCAACCGATGTAGCGGAACTAGAGTTGGTGAAGACCATTGGTGCAGATCCCCGCAGCTAGGAATTTCAATGACCTCCCAACCGCGAGGATATCGATCCCGCGTACCGTTCCACGATCCGTTGCGCGATCTGTCCCGCGAACCGTCCCGTGATCCGTCCCGATCAAGTCCCACGAACAAGTCCCTCGAACATGATCTCCGAGGAAGAAGAAGGACCTCGAAGAAGAAGGACCTAGAAGAAGGATGAAAGGTATGATCCCTCTACCGGTATCCACACATCCCGATATAGCAATCCAGCAGCGCTCCGCCATCCAGAGAAGAACGCCACTGAGAGAAACTAGAGGGAGAAGAGCCTAGCGGCGTCCGGACTAGAACGATCTAGCCCGAAGAGAATTAGAGACGCGTGGGATTTAGCTGGGGCAGCCTTGGGGATTTTTTGGTGTCTCTTTGGGGCTACCCCTGCCCTCGAATATATAGGTGGAAGCCTGGGGTCGCAACTTGGGCGAGGGTTCTCCCCAAAGTAGGTTTTGGCCATCAGGAGGAGTCCAACACGGATTCCCCGCCGAAACGCCACGGACCCCGGCGTCCTGGTCCAAAACGCCAGGGACCCTGGCGTCTGGGCCTTGGGCTAAAGGAAAGTCCTTTCCCTTCCGAGTTACAACCTTTTGGACCTTCCTACTTGGTCTAACGTCGGTTTCCGCGGTTTGGAGAGTTCCTTAACCCTCCAAATACTTCCATAAGCTCCCGGGAACTTTCCGAAACCTCCCGGAACATTTCCGGAAATCCCGGAACTATTTTCCCGATGTTCCGTAACCTTTCCACAACTATTACCGAATGTTGCAAAACCTTCCGAGACTATCACGGATGTCTTGTTACCACTTCAAGACTCTTCTTGAATATTCTGGAATCATCCGAGACCGTTCAGGAATATTCCGAAACCATTCGGTACCACCTAGAACACTTCTAGTGCTACCCGGAAACACTTCCGGTTCCACCCGAAAAAAATTCGGTACCCTTTCTCCTTTCATCTCCTAGTTCTCTAACAGATTACTACTCGTTAAGTGTGTGACCCAATAAGTTCGGTATAATGCGGACATGACTCAGAACATCTTCTGGACATAGGTCAACAGTCTTTTGCCAATAGCCAATAATCAACAGCGGAGCCATGCACACCCATGTTGACTCCCACACATACACGAATAAACTTCGAGTGAACCTTTTTGTTAGCCATGTACCATTCCCTTTGCTTCGCGATATATGACAAAGTCAGAGGAGAGAAGTTTGGCACCCATGTGTAACAACTTCTTGAACACAAGCCACTCGTTATCCTCTTTGCTCGTTTGTCCCTTTTTTCTCGTTATCGTATTCTGGCATCCCCGTGACTAAATCACAATGCGTCTGGCCAGACTATAATGGATACCGTCATACCGAGTGGGCCCGAAGTGAATATCTTCTTCATCGTGAAGGAGCAAATCCCAGTCTTGAACTATCGCAATTACTAGACACACTATCTGATGTACCCAGAACTTATTTTACTACTTCCCAGTAACGGGAGGATTCATCTAAGAACCAAAGTACATCTTCCTGTGTGAAGCAACTCGATACTCTCATGGTCTAAGGAATTATGTATATGATAACATTTCATGATATGACTTATAACGTTGTTACGATGTGATCTCTAAGTATATCATTCATTACTGGGGTTGGTTCAACATCATTGTTCTGCTAACAATATGTTCTTATTGCTACTGACATCCTTGTTCCAAGAACAATGTCCATGATTAAGAAAACGCAATCATCAGTTAGCACATGAGCTGGTCTTAGAGGCTAAACCAGGAACTCTTGGTGTTTACATTTCCGCACATGCAAATGAGTTTTCTTCTGAATCTCACAGTCAGGATCATTGCAATTATAGCACAAAAATATAAAAATTAATTACGAACGTGGAAATATATATAATAACATTTTATTATTTCCTCTAGGGCATATTTCCAACAGTCTCCCACTTGCACTAGAGTCAATAATATTATCAGTGCTTGAGCACTTTACACCTATGGCATACCGGTGTAATACATGCTTCATTTGTGGTATAGACTTCATCATCGGATCTGACGTTTCAGGCCCGTTTGTATCTTGCATATCTTCGCATTTTCACACTATCATAAAATTCACTAATTTTATCAGTTTAGCTTTGTATGTGTTTGAATCATTTGGCAGGACCTTGGTTCCTTTAGAATAAGTCATGAAATCATTCATCAATGTTCCATGAGCTTCAAGCATCTAGGAAACCATACCATGTTCATAAATGAACTGATGATTCAAAATACCCTCTCTTGTTACTTCTTAAGCAACAATATACTTAGCCTCTGTTATAGAATTCGCCACAGTATCTAACTTAACACAGTTCCTCCATACTGTGCCACCCTTACGTGTGAAACACATAATCCCAATTAAAATCGAAAAACGGTCGGAGTAAGTATGAAGACTGAATTGGTGTAACTGATTTACATCAAAAAATTCAGTTGGTGTAACTCATTACAACGAGCTCTTCATTATCTCCATTTTCGAGAAACATATCTTATATTTCATAAGCTTAAATTTTTTTCATTGTTTGTCCAATATTCAACAACTTTATCACTTTGGTATCTTGCTCACAAACTTTTGAAGCACTTGACATATCTGGTTGTTTTACATATTATGGTGTACATGATTAATCCAAACACACAGGTGAGTGGAATTCAATCCACGTGTCTTTGCCTATCTGTGTTCATCAACACCGATTTCTGCAAACAACTTTTCACCACGACTTCGACAAGAACATGTTTCTTGGCGTTTCATACTAAACTACTTTAGTATCATGTCAATATGTAGTGTTGGCTTTAGCATGATCATGCACTTACTATCTTAATAGATCACTGTGCTCAATACAAATGCTATATTAGCCCAAGTTCTTCAACTGAAAACTATTTCCAATGAAGTCCTTATTCGTGTCAAGAAATTTATATCATTTCCAATCAACAATATGTCATCTACATAAGGTTTTAGAAATATCATTCAGCTCCCACTTACTTTCTTGAATATTCAAGCATCTTCGTTATTCCTGATGAAAACAAACTCTTTTGGCAATTTCATCACAAAAAAAATTCCAACTCCATTATGCTAGCTTCAGTCCATTACTGGATATCCGAGGCTTGCATCTATTCCAGCATCCTTTCAATCGACAAAACATTCCGGTCGTATCAGATATACGTCCTTTGTTTTTGACGTTCATTCTACCATATCCTATATGTAGTAATTGCTAGTATAACCCGAACTGACTAAAGCATCTCTACGGTCAACACTATTTCGCTGTAGTCAACGTTTGAACTTGCTAGAAAACAATTTTCCAACGAGTTGAGATTTATGGATAAAACAATTTCATCCGAATCAATTATAGATCCATATATATTCTTCAGACTTTTAGTCTTTCGGAGGGTCTACCAAGTTCAAAACTTGACTTACTTCCATGGATACTATCTCAGATTATTTGGCATTTAGCCAAATCCCGGAGTCAGGGCCCATCAACGCTTCTTTGTATATCACAGGTTTATTATTGTCGAACAACAATATCTTGTTTTACATATCATGAATGTTTGTACGAGTTTTGTCTAACCTGTGTGGTTCAGCTGCGCACTTATTTGAAGATTCAACAATCTTTAACAAGTTGCACTGTCCTCCCACTCTCTCATTTGCAAGAAACTATTTTCTTCAAAACACACTGTTCTTAACAACAAACAATTTTGCTTTAGTGTAGTGATACAGGAATACCAAACCTTTTGGAATAACCTTAACAAAGTAGCACTTATCTGATTTGGGACTTTAAGTATGTCAAACATATGTCTCATATACCCAAATTTTAAGAAAAGATAATATGGTTTTAATATTTCCATATCATATCTAATATGATGTCATTTCAACAGATTTGATGATGCTCTTTTCAGTGTAAAAGTTGTAGTCTCTAACGCATAACTTTAATAAGTATAATGGCAAATTGATAAACGTCATATTTGATCTTACTGTGTCATACATGGCTTGATTATGTCTCTCGAACACTTTACTCTTAGTTGAGTTCCGCGAGGCACAAGTTATGACACCTTTTCACAACTCATCAGACGTTCTCTAAACTTGTAACTCAAATATTACTTTCTACAATCTAATTTGCAGAAGCGTTATTTCTTGTTACAATACATTTCTATTTCACTCTAATTTTCCTTGAACGTTTCAAAGATTTCAGACGTATGTCTCCACTGAATAGATATCCATATATTTACTTCAGTTCATGAGTGAAGATAGAAAATCCACTGTACACAACTACACTTATTGGACTACACACATCATCATGTATGATTGTCAATAATTTAGTTGCCCGTTAATGCATGGCCTATCAACGGTGTTTTTAGTCACATTACTTTTAGACAATGTATGCAAGCGTCAAGTGATTTATAATCATATGCCTCAAAAGTCCATCACTTATGGAAATTCTTCATGCATGTTATGTCACTTCTGACAAAATGCAGTGCCACACACTTGTGGTATTTCTGTCAGTCTTGCGATGTTTAGCGTCAGTGTTATGGATGTTTAGCATTATTATCGAGATTCATAACATGCAACCTATTCACAATAGAAGTATGGCCTTTATGTTATTCATAGCTTTGAACAACTCTCTTGGAATAAACATGATTCAAAAATGATGTTTTGCAACGAGGCTAAAGTGTAGTAACAATTTACTCAACTCTAAAATGAATTATGAAGATAATCATAGAGTCAACACACAGTATAGTAAACCTTTTACCGTTTTCTCGTGTGTGTCAAAACTCATCATTAGCTAGTCATAAAGGCCATAGTATTTCTTGCATCGACTTGCAATGATATGCAATCGAAGTGATATTCTAGTGATCAACAATTTTAATCATAATACCCAAAAATTGAGATTAACCATTTAATAATGATTCCCAAGAATTACATCTTTTTACCAGCAATGAATTCATCTATAACTTTGTATGACTTTCATTTCTGAGCTGGGTATTCCAGTCTTCTTTCGTTTTGCCTTTATACGTATCATAGTCTTATTTCCAATGTCACTCCTACTCTCAGAAGATCACATATGATCAAGGGTGGCGCATGCCATGGACTTTCCGGCGTGTGAGTCTTACTAACACTCTTTGGAACTTCCTTTCCCTTAATTCTTATCATCATATGATCGGTGTTCTTCTGGATCCCACACTTATCAGTTTTGTTGGAGCACAATGAACTTTTCATTAATGCTTACAATCATACATTGTACTAGATATCTTATATCCTATATCAATTGCCTTACTACTGGAAAAAAAAATTCAGTTCCATGAATATAACATAACTATCCCAAACGTTTCGAAGTTCGAGTTTCATGGTGATGAAGACAATGCACTTAGTTGTGGTGGAATTCTAGCATTTTGGATTTATGGACGTAAGTCACATCATCCATAGCATCAGCGGGAGAGCATCAAAAATTTGCGATAGGACAAGATCCTTCTCGACACTATTGAGGATAGTCCTCACAATACGGTACCAATCGTAAATTTTTTACCAGATAATACAGTTAATCAAAATCAATCGGGAAGGTGGTAACGCGAGCCATTATTCTACAGCGATAATGAAAATACTAAGACTTTGTTCATAATTAAGTTGCACTTGTGATTAATCAATTTAATTACTAAGTGCGCTCCCACTCAGATCAATATCTCTCGTAATTGATGCTGGAGTGATTCAAGATCCGACCCAATCATCCGCCATTGATGTGACATCACTGATGACTTAGACTGGACCGGTAGGCCAACTTGCCAATCACAACACATGTGATTCTTGTTCATATTTCGATGGGCGTGTTCCGGTAGCAAACTTTTATCCAAACTGTCAAGACAACCAAGTGTAATGTGATGTGTGTTCTTTTAACACACCCGACTTTTATGCGTCACACCGTGTGCACCCATGTGACATGACCTGCTCCGGTGTGAAACATAGTATAGACGGTGCTACAGTTGGAAGAACACTATCAACTTGATATTGTTTTGTGAGAGGTCACCCTAATAAAACACGACTACCGCGCATCAAACAAGGGTGCATCAAAGGGATAAACATCACATGCAGTTCTTAAAATTATGTGATATGATATAGCCCTTTGCTTCGTGAAGTCTTCATTGTCTTCACGTCGTCGTGGTAGAAGTCACCGTGTCCACCAACTTGTAAAATACGACTACCGCGCATCAAACAAGGGTGCATCAAAGGGATAAACATCACAGGCAGTTCATAAAATTATGTGATATAGTATAGCCCTTTGCTTCGTGAAGTCTTCGTTGTCTTCACGTCGTCGTGGTAGAAGTCACCGTCTCCACCAACTTTCTCCTTGGCGTCGGGACCAACACCACGGCTTCCGGCATGTGCGTCGGGGTCCACCTCCGCATCGTAGATCATCACCTTGCATCTATCTATTGCTTTGCCTCGAGCTAATAAACAGTTCTGGCACGCAGGCCATAATTAAGTGACAATCATATGACTCCAGTCATCATGCCGTACCATGACACGCAGGCCGTGAATAAATATTACATCATATAGCATCTCATACAAACACATTGCAAATCTTGAAGGCTATACCACATCACATGCATACTCTACAAAAACGAGTTAGATCGCCATCTACATGGGTTATTGCAACTTTTATCGTGGTTGATTAGTAGGTTACATGCAAACGTTGTTCCCTATACAAACCAAACACGATACTTCATTGTTGCTAGTTTAACGTTCGGGGTGCGTGCAGCAACTAATGCCACAAGCCAAACTTCGTTCAACGCGTGACCCCCGTGTGGATTTGAGTTCATAAAACCCACAAGCCCTCCATGTAAAATCTTCTATTGCGAGATTAAGATGAGATCCAAGGAGTTTGATGTAGACCATGATCAAGGCAACCAACATACTAAAAGGAGCATAGAGGGATCGATGGAAAACTCAATCCTTGTAGAAAAATCTCAACTAGCCATCAAGCATAGAAAAAATCACATGACAGGGAAGCAACTAGAAAATCAATGCCTCATATCACACATATGATCTAGACCTAAACATGCATCTACTCATAGATCGCTCTGATACCACTGTCGGGAAACGCAGTAGAAAACAAAAAAAATCGTCCTACGTAGCAATCACCCAAGATCATCTATGAAGATTGCATACAAGGTTTTAGGTCATGGCTCACCAACCGATGTAGCGGAAGTAGAGTTGGTGAAGACCATTGGTGCAGATCCCCGCAGCTAGGAATTTCAATGACCTCCCAACCGCGAGGATATCGATCCCGCGTACCGTTCCACGAACCGTTGCTCGATCTGTCCCGCGAACCGTCCCGATCAAGTCCCACGAACAAGTCCCTCAAACATGATCTCCGAGGAAGAAGAAGGACCTCGAAGAAGAAGGACCTCGAAGAAGAAGGACCTAGAAGAAGGATCAAAGGTATGATCCCTCTACCGGTATCCACACATCCCGATGTAGCAATCCAGCAGCGCTCCGCCGTCCAGAGAAGAACGCCACCGAGAGAAACTAGAGGGAGAAGAGCATAGGGGCGTCCGGACTAGAACGATCTAGCCCGAAGAGAATTAGAGGCGCGTGGGATTTAGCTGGGGCAGCCTTGGGGCTTTTCTGGTCTCTCTTTGGGGCTACCCCTGCCCCCGAATATATAGGTAGAAGCCTGGGGTCGCAACTTGGGCGAGGGTTCTCCCCAAAGTCGGTTTTGGCCACCAGGAGGAGTCCAACACGGATTCCCCGCCGAAACGCCGCGGACCCCGGCGTCCTGGTCCAAAACGCCAGGGACCCTGGCGTCTGGGCCTTGGACTCAAGGAAAGTCCTTTCCCTTCCGAGTTACAACCTTGTGGACCTTCCTACTTGGTCTAACGTCGGTTTCCGCGGATTGGAGAGTTCCTTAACCCTCCGGATACTTCCATAAGCTCCCGGGAACCTTCCGAAACCTCCCGGGACATTTCCGGAAGTCCCGAAACAATTTTCCCGATGTTTCGTAACCTTTCCACAACTATTACCGAATGTTGCAAAACCTTCTGAGACTATCACGGATATCTTGTTACCACTTCAAGACTCTTCTTGAATATTCTGGAATCATCCGAGACCATTCAGGAATATTCCGAAACCATTCGGTACCACCTAGAACACTTCTAGTGCTACCCGGAAACACTTCCGGTTCCACCCGAAAAAAATTCGGTACCCTTTTTCTTTTCATCTCCTAGTTCTCTAACAGACTACTACTCGTTAAGTGTGTGACCCAATAGGTTCGGTATAATGTGGACATGACTCAGAACATCTTCTGGACATAGGTCAACAGTCTTTTGCCAATAGCCAATAATCAACAGCGGAGCCATGGACACCCATGTTGACTCCCGCACATACACGAATAAACTTCGAGTGAACCTTTATGTTAGCCATGTACCATTCCCTTTGCTTCGCGATATATGACAAAGTCAGAGGAGAGAAGTTTGGCACCCATGTGTAACAACTTCTTGAACACAAGCCACTCGTTATCCTCTTTGCTCGTTTGTCCCTTTTTTCTCGTTATCGTATTCCGGTATCCCCGTGACTAAATCACAATGCGTCTGGCCAGACTATAATGGATACCGTCATACCGAGTGGTCCCGAAGTGAATATCTTCTTCATCGTGAAGGAGCAACTCCCAGTCTTGAACTATCGCAATTACTAGACACACTATCCGATGTACCCAGAACTTATTTTACTACTTCCCAGTAACGGGAGGATTCATCTAAGAACCAAAGTACATCTTCTTGTGTGAAGCAACTCGATACTCTCATGGTCTAAGGAATTATGTATATGATAACATTTCATGATATGACTTATAACGTTGTTACGATGTGATCTCTAAGTATATCATTCATTACTGGGGTCAGTTCAACATCATTGTTCTGCTAACAATATGTTCTCATTGCTACTGACATCCTTGTTCCAAGAACAATGTCCATGATTAAGAAAACACAATCATCAGTTAGCACATGAGCTGGTCTTAGAGGCTAAACCAGGAACTCTTGGTGTTTACATTTCCACACATGCAAATGAGTTTTCTTCTGAATCTCACAGTCAGGATCATTGCAGTTATAGCAAAAAAATATAAACATTAATTACGAACATGGAAATATATATAATAACATTTTATTATTGCCTCTAGGGCATATTTCCAACAGGGTTATCCTTGCGCATCCTCGACTCATGGTACGTGAGTGTACTCTAATATTCGAACCCTCCAGAGGTTAGTGATCCATCTAGTAGCTAGAGTTCTCAACAGGGGTTTTGGTTTTCGAAAATTACGCGGATTGCCCAAAATACGACATCTATCACTAATAGGCTAAAGCTCTTGACACCATAAGTTCAAACATTACTCTAGTCAATACCTCCAAACTATTGTAAGTTACTACTACAAAGAGAATAGCAACTTCAACTACCTACTTTCTAGTCAAGACAGAAAATTCAGTGCAACAGGCAAACTCTCTAAACAAGATAAAACATGCAACTTAAAGAAAGTTCAACCTGAGACAAAAGAAAAGCTCTAGAAGAAAACTAAAGCACTACAACTAAACAGGGAAGCAGCTAAGAAAAGAAAAAGAACAACTCACAGCTAAGGAAATAAGCTTGCAAATCCTATGAAGAGTTCTAGTTCAAGAGGAGCGTGTTTCTCTCCCACAGAAAATAAAGCTGGGATCTAACTTCTTACTACAGCAAAAAAAGCAAAAACAAATCTAAGAAAAGTAAAGAGCAAGACGCTCCAAGCATAGCACATAACGCATGAAGTGATAAAAATATAGTGGAACGAGGGACGAACTGATAATTGTTGATGAAGAAGGGGATGCACGGGGGCATCCCCAAGCTTAGACGCTTGAGTCTTCTTGAATATTTGTTGGGGATGCATAGGGGCATCCCCAAGCTTGAGCGTTTGACACTCCAGGATCTTCTTTCATCATCTTCCATCACACACTTGAAAACTCCCTTCATACATAACTCATTGTAAACTGATTAAAGAGGTTAGTACCCTTAATAAATAATTTTTCCCCACTGGAAATAAAGATTTTCAGGAAGGGCTACTGTTTCTCAAGATTGCCAAAAGGTTTTTGCAAAGAAAAATCAAGCTTAAGGTTTGCAAAAGTTAGGAGAGAAAAAACGTGGCAGAATCTGTGAAAAACAGAACAGCAAGTAGTAAACAATTTTTTAGGGGTACTTGTGCAACTCAAATAAAAAACTCAGAACATCCGAAAGTTCCGTGATTGTATAGAGCACTCTGTGTAAAAAATTCAGCTCAAAAAGATGAACTTGTGATTTACTATGATTTTCCCCGTCACGAGGACAGAATCAGTTTTCTGGACAACATATCACAACTTTCACTTCCCTTGTCATATGAGGCTATAATTGGCACAAAGCTTGAAAAATAAAGATACAATGATTTTTCTAGAGTAGTAACAATCATCAAGACCACTAAAAACAGAAGTAAAAACATCTTGGGTTGCCTCCCAACAAGCGCTTTCTTTTACGCCTTTAAGCTAGGCACAAAGCAAAAGATCAAGTTTTGTCAAGAAAATAACTAGCCCGTGTGACGGACTCAAAAGACAACTTAATCTTTTTCCTAGGTAAGTGTTCCATCCCTTTCGTGAGAGGGAATTGGAATTTGATATTCCCCTCATTCATGTCAATAACAGCACCAACGGTGCGAAGAAAATAACGTCCCAAAATAATTGGACAACAGGGCTCACACTCAATGTCCATAATAGTAAAATCAACGGGAACATAATTGTCATTGACAATGATAAGAACATCATCGATCTTCCCCAAAGGTTTCTTTACGGAAGAATCGACAAGATGAACACCAAAAGAACAAGGATCAAAAGGTTTCAATTCAAGCATATCATACATTCTTTTGGGCATAACAGAGGTACTAGCTCCAACATCACAAAGAGCAAAGCAAGAGAACTTATTCAATTTGATTATTATCATAGGATCCCAACCATCTTCTAGCTTCCTAGGTATGGAGGCTTCTAGTCTAAGATTCTCCTCCCTAACTTTGATTAGAGCATTTGTGATATGCTCTATGAAGGCAAGATTAAGTGTGCTAGTGTGGGGGTCTCTAGACATCTTGTGTAGGAAACCAATAACTTTAGGTAAGGTACAGTTGTCAAAGTCTAGATCACTACTATCTATCAAGGAGGTGGTGGTATCATTAAGGCTCACTTGTTTCAAAGACTCTATGTTCATAGAGGTTTCTTCATCTATGGTTGAGGTGGTAGCATCACCATTGATAGGTCCAGGTGGACTAGGGGTGTGATGGGTGCTAATAGTTTGGACATCCTCAACAACTTGGATAGTAGCTATGGTGTGGTAAGTAGGAAAGCTCTTAACTCTCTCTTCTTCCTCCTTTTCTCTAGCCCATATCTCTTTAAGTTTGCCCAACATCCTAATGTTTTCATTAATTTGCACTTGGATAGCATTCATAGGAGTGGTTTTCCTCTCCTCGGGGGGAGAAGTTCTAATCTTAAGCGTCTCAACATCATGGGCTATGTTGTCTACCTTCGAAGAGAGGATATCTAATTTGTCTAATTTCTCTTATACACTCTTGTTGAAGGTTTTTTGGTTAGTGATAAAGTCTTTATGCATACTCTCTACTTCAGAAGTTGAGTTTTTGGTGCTAGGGTAAGTGTTGATGTTCCCATAGTTGTTGGACGGGAAAGGTCTAGGATTGTTGCTACCAAAATTACTCCTATAAGCATTATTGTTGAAGTTGTTTCTAGAGATAAAGTTCACATCTACTTGTTCTTGAGCAACCAAGGAATTTAAAGGAACATCCTGAGGATCAATAGGAGCTTGCTTGGTAAGTAGAGACATGGTCAAGTCAACCTTTTCATTAAGAGAAGAGATCTCCTCGATAGAAATTACCTTCTTACCAGTTGGAGATCGTTCGGTCTTCCACTGAGAGTAGTTCAGCATCATCTCATCAAGTAGCTTCGTGGCAGCACCAAGTGTGGTTGACATAAAAGATCCCCCCGCAACCGAGTCTAACAGAATCCGCGAGGTAAAGTTTAGCCTGCATAAAAATTCTGGATAACCATCCAACTAGTCAAACCATGTGTAGGGCATTTCTTAACAAGAGATTTCATACGTTCCCAAGCTTGGGCAACGTGTTCATTATCCAATTGCCTAAAATTCATAATGTTACTTCTCAATTGGATAATTTTAGCAGGGGGATAGTACTTCCCAATAAAAGCATCCTTACACTTGTCCCAAGAATCAATGCTATTTTTAGGTAAGGATTGCAACCACTCCTTGGCTCTTCCTCTCAAGGAGAAAGGAAAAAGCTTCAGCTTGACGATGTCTCCATCTACTTCCTTGTACTTTTTCATATCACAAATCTCAACAAAATTATTTAAGTGCAAGGCAACATCCTCTCCAGCACCTGAGAATTGATCTTTCATAACAAGATTCAGCAAAGCAGGTTTAATTTCATAAGAAGGTGCTGAAGTGGCAGGTGGAGCAATAGGAGTGCAGATAAATTCACTGTTGTTGTGACTAGTGAAGTCACACAACTTGGTGTTTTCATTGGAACCCATAGTAGCAGCATGTATTTTTGGTATTTTTGATAAGGGACACAAAAGTAAAAACTGAAAGGTAAACTAACAAGACAAAAAAGCAAAGATAAAAGATAGTGTGCAACTCCCCTATCTTGTAGACTGGAGTCCCCGGCAACGGTGCCCGAAATTAGGTTGATACAGTGAGGAAGATAGGTCTTCTCACTTCTCATTGGTTACCCCAAGTGGAAGGTGAGATGTAGCATAGCAGAAAATTTCCCTCGGTGAAGATACAAAGGTTTGTCTCCAGTAGGACTCGGAGAAATACAAGAAGGTGTCACGGCGCTTGACGTGGACCTGCACAAACAACAAGTAACTTTGCTCCCAACGAGTAAAGAGGAGTTGTCAATTCCTCCGGCCTTGCTATTTACAAAGGATCAACGCAAGAGATAATAATAGTGGCAACGGAAAGTAAGAACTGAAAGTAAATTGAGGGTGTAAACAATGGTGGAAATATGGATCGGGATCCCATGACGTTCACTAGTGATGTCTCTCTCCCAAAAGACGATAAAACTGCTAGCGAGGTAAAAAAAATCACAGCTGGGCAATTGACAGGATTATTAAACGCACCGCAATGCTAACTATGCTACAAAATAAAGGAAGAGGCTCAAAAGCAATGGGCAGTACGCCAAGGTAAGTAGACCGAAATCCATCTGCATCTACTACGAATGATCCACCTTGAGATATCTATCCAGAACATCTCACTGGTATTAATTTGCGAATCCCACCCAAACTGTAAACTCAAAGCAACAGACAACAGAATTAAAAGAACTTTGCGTACAGTAAACAATCCTTGCACCCGCAGGTACAAGCACTGCTGTTTTATCCCTGGTGGCAACAACACATCCCCTAGTCTCATGTTTCTGTCACTCAAGCTAGACATCAGGGGGCTGAACCCACAATCAAGCATAACGCTCCCTCTTAGAGTTGCAACAAATCACTTGGCCAAAGTAAAATACAGCAACGGAGAACATGCAAGAATTAACTTAAGAACACAAATATAAAAGAGAACCAAATATCTTACTCATCACAATCTGAACATAGTCTCATAATCCATCAGATCCTAGCAAACTCAGCATAGCAACACAGAAAATTACTAAGGTGCCTCGATCATCTGAGGCATCTCATGAGGTCTCAAAAGTGGAAGCAAAAAGAGGGGAGGATAACATCACATAGCTACTGGTCATGGACCCATGGTCCAAGGGAGACTACTCACAGCACATCCGGGAGGCGTCCATGGTGATGGATGGTCTCTCGGAGGGGGTTCCTCCTTCCGGCAGGGTGCCGGGGCAGCTTCTCCTGGCATCCCGGATCTTGAAACGGCGGCGGCGGCAGTACAGAGAGGAGAATGGGAATAGCAGATTGATATTAAGGGTTTCCTCCACGGGCACTAAATATAGGCCAAGGGGGCACCAAGGGGGGCCATAGGGCAGCCAGGAGGGTGCCCGGCGCGGCCTAGGGGGGGCGCGCGAGGGACCCTCCTGGGGCCCTGGTGGGTCCACTTGTTTGAAATATGCCCTAGAGGCAATAATAAAATGTTATTATATATATATTTCCACGTTCATAATTAATGTTTATATTTCTGTGCTATAATTGCAATGACCCTGACTGTGAGATTCAGAAGAAAACTCATTTGCATGTGTGCAAATGTAAACACCAAGAGTTCCTGGTTTAGCCTCTGGGCTAAGACCAGCTCATGTGCTAACTGATGATTATGTTTTCTTAATCATGGACATTGTTCTTGTATCAAGGATGTCAGTAGCAATGAGAACATATTGTTAGCAGAACAATGATGTTGAACCGACCCCAGTATTGAATGATATACTTAGAGATCACATCGTAACTACGTTATAAGTCATATCATGAAATTTATCATATACGTAATTCCTTAGACCATGAGAGTATCGAGTTTCTTCACACAGGAAGACATGCTTTGGTTCTTAGATGAATCCTCCCGGAAATGGGAAGTAGTAAAATAAGTTCTGGGTATGTCAGATGGTGTGGCTAGTGACTGTGATAGTTCAAGAATGGGATTTGCTCCTTCACGATGAAGAGATATTGACTTTGGGCCCACTCGGTATGACGGTATCCATTCTAGTCTGGCCAGACGCATTGTGATTTAATCACGGGGATACCGGAATACAATAACGAGTGGCTTGTGTTCAAGAAGTTGTTACACATGGGTGCCAAACATCTCTCCTCTAACTTTGTCATATATCACCAAGCAAAGGGAATGGTACATGAATAAACATAATGGTTCACTCGAAGTTTCTTCGTGTATGTGCGGGAGTCAACATGGGTGTCCATGGCTCCGCTGTTGATTATTGGCTATTGACAAAAGGTTGTTGACCTATGTCCGGAAGATGTTCTGAGTCATGTCCGCATTATACTGAACCTATTGGGTCACACACTTAACGAGAAGTAGTCTGTTAGAATACTAGTATGGTAGAAGGTTTAGTGGAAGCAAAGCAGAATAGTTCATACGGGTACCGGAAGTAGTTTTAGAGATTTATGAAATTGTTCATAAGGGCACCAGAAGTAGTTCTGGGTATTTAAGTATATGTTCGGATCACTCTGGAGTAGTCCTAGGTGGTTCCGAAACATATGAGAATGGTACTGGGGAAGTCCTGGATCAACCGGAATAGTTTCTGGATAATCGCTGGGCGTCCCGACAACCTTCGCAGTCATCGGGTGGCTTAAGCTGTAACTCGGATGGTCTTGGAAACTATCCGGATGGCTTCGGAACATCCGAGAACGGTCCCGAAAGGTCCTGGAAGTGCTCCAGAAGGTTCCGGAATGTCCCGAAACGACCACGGAAGGTCTCGGAAGGTCTTGGAAGCTTCTGGAAGGCTCCAGAAGTTTCCGGGCAGTACCACCCACTACCCCACGCCCCTAGCCTTGGGGGTCAAGCCACCTAGGCTTCCCTGGCCGGCCAAGGAGGTGGGGGCGCACCAAGGGGAGGGAATCCTCCTCCAGGTGGGAATACCAAAACCCAAATATGGTAGGTTTCCGGTGGGAAGGTGTGGGAAGGTTTGGGAGGTTTGGGAGTCCAAGTTGGACTCCCACCCCCTTTATTGCGCCCCAAGGGCCTTCTGGCCACCTATATAATGAGGGGAGGGGGTGGGGGCGCAGAACACTTGATCCCCAAGGCCTATGCGCCACCCCTCTCCCTCTAAACCCTGTTGCTCCACAATTAGACCCCGGTTTAGACGATGTTCTTGATCGAAATCCGTTAGGGTTTTCTCCCTCTAGTTTTCTCGGTGGTGTTCTTCTCTGGACGGCGGAGCGCTGCTGGATTGCTGCTACGGGATGTGTGGATAACGGTAGAGGGATCATAACTTTGATCCTTCTTCGAGGAGCTTCTTCTTCTTCTCGGAGATCTGTTCGAGGGACTTGTTCATGGGATAGATCGAGGGACTGTTCGTGGGAGATCTGCTTCGACTACTTCCACTACGTCCATGCCGCTTCACCAACTCTTCTTCCGCTGCAACCGTTGGTGAGAAAAGGCCTAAACCTTGTATGCCATCTTTCTTGGATGATCTTGGGATCTTGATTCGTAGGCACGAATTTTTTATTATTTCTACTACGTTTCCCAACAGCGGTATCATGAGTGATCCTTGATTAGATGCATGTTTAGGTCTAGATCATATGTGTGATATGAGGCATTGATTTTCTTGTTGCTTCCCTGTCATGTGATTTTTCTATGCTTGATGGCAAGTTGAGGTTTTGCTACAAGGATTGAGTTTTCCATCGATCCCTATATGCTGCTTTCAGTATGCTGGTTGCCTTGATCATGGTCTACATCAAACTCCTTGGATCTCATCTTAATCTCGCAATAGAAGATTTAACATGGAGGGGCTTGTGGATTTTATGAACTCAAATCCACACGGGGGTCACACGTTGAACGAAGTTTGGCTTGTGGCATTAGTTGATGCACGCACCCCGAACGTTAAACTAGCAACAATGAAGTATCGTGTTTGGTTTATATAGGGAACAACGTTTGCATGTAACCTGCTAATCAACCACGATAAAAGTTGCAACAACCCGTGTAGATGGTGATCTAACTCATTTTTGCAGAATGTGCATGTGATGTGGTATAGCCTTCAAGATTTGCAATGTGTTTGTATGAGATGCTATATGTTATGTAATATTTATTCGCGACCTGCGTGTCGTGGTACGGCATGATGACTGGAGTCATATGATTGTCACTTAATTATGGCCTGTGTGCCAGAACTGTTTATTAGCTCGAGGCAAAGCAATAGATAGATGCAAGGTGATGATCTACGATGCGGAGGTGGACCCCGACGCACATGCCGGAAGCCGTGGTGTTGGTCCCGGCGCCAAGGAGAAACTTGGTGGAGACGGTGACTTCTACCACGATGACGTGAAGACAACGAAGACATCACGAAGCAAAGGGCTATACTATATCACATAATTTTATGAACTGCCTGTGATGTTTATCCCTTTGATGCACCCTTGTTTGATGCGCGGTAGTCGTATTTTATTAGGGTGATCTCTCGCAAAACAATATCAAGTTGATAGTGTTCTTCCAAATGTAGCACCGTCTATACTATGTTTCACATCGAAGCAGGTCATGTCACATGGGTGCACACGGTGTGACGCATAAAAGGTGGGTGTGTTAAGAACACACTGCAATTACACTTGGTTGTCTTGACGGTTTGGATAAAAGTTTGCTACCGGAACACGCCCATCGAAAGATGAACAAGAATCACCTTTGGCGTGATTGGCGCGTTGGCCTACCAGTCCAGTCTAAGTCATCAGTGATGTCACATCAATGGCGGACGATTGGGTCGGATCTTGAATCACTCCAGCATCAATTACGAGAGATATTGATCTGAGTGGGAGCACACTTAGTAATTAAATTGATTAATCACAAGTTCAACTTAATTATAAACAAAGTCTTAGTATTTGCATTATCGTTATAGAATAAATGGCTCGCGTTACCACCTTCCCAATTGATTTTGATTAACTGTATTATCTGGTAAAAACTATACGATTGGTACCGTATTGTGATGACTATCCTCAATAGTGTCGAGAAGGAGCTTGTCCTATCGCAAAAAATTTGATGCTCTCCCGCTGATGCTATGGATGATGTGACTTATGTCCATAATCCAAAATGCTAGAATTCCACCACAGCCAAGTGCATTGTCTTCACCACCATGAAACCCGAACTTCGAAACATTTCGGATAGTTATGTTATATTCATGGAACTAAAAAATTGTTTTCAGTAGTAAGACAATTAATGTTGGATATAAGATATCTACTACAATATATGATTGTAAGCATTAGTGAAAATGTTCACTGTGCTCTAAACAAAACTGATAAGTGTGGGATCCAGAAGAACACCGATCATATGATGATGAGAATTAAGGGAAAGGAAGTCCAAAGGATGTTAGTAAGACTCACACGCCGGAAAGTCCATGGCATGCGCCACCCTTGATCATATGTGATCTTCTGTGAGTAGGAGTGACATTGGAAATAGAATTATGATACGTATAAAGGCAAAACAAAAGAAGACTAGGATACCCAGCTCAGAAATGAAAGTCATACAAAGTTATAGATGAATTCATTGCTGGTCAAAGATGTAATTCTTGGGAATCATGATTAAATGGTTAATCTTAATTCTTGTGTATTGTGATTAAAATTGTTGATCACTAGAATATCACTTCGACTGCATATCGTTGCAGATCGATGCAAGAAATACTATGGCCTTTATGACTAGCTAATGATGAGTTTTGACACACACGAGAACACGGTAAAAGGTTTACTATACTGTGTGTTGACTCTATGATTATCTTCATAATTCATTTTAGAGTTGAGTAAATTGTTACTACACTTTAGCCTTGTTGCAAAACATCATTTTTTGAATCATGTTTATTGCAAGAGAGTTGTTCAAAGCTATGAATAACATAAATGCCATACTTCTATTGTGAATAGGTTGTATGTTATGAATCTTGATAATAATGCTAAACATCCATAACACTGACGCTAAACGTCGCAAGACTAACAGAAATACCACAAGTGTGTGGCACTGTAGTTTGTCATAAGTGACATAACATGCATGAAGAATTTCCATAAGTGATGGACTTTTGAGGCATATGATTATAAATCACTTGACGCTTGCATACATTGTCTAAAAGTAATGTGACTAAAAACACCGTTGATAGGCCATGCATTAACGGGCAACTAAATTATTGACAATCATACATGATGATGTGTGTAGTCCAATAAGTGTAGTTGTGTACAGTGGATTTTCTATCTTCACTCATGAACTGAAGTAAATATATGGATATCTATTCAGTGGAGACATACGTCTGAAATCTTTGAAACGTTCAAGGAAAATTAGAGTGAAATAGAAATGTATTGTAACAAGAAATAACGCTTCTGCAAATTAGATTGTAGAAAGTAATATTTGAGTTACAAGTTTAGAGAACGTCTGATGAGTTGTGAAAAGGTGTCATAACTTGTGCCTCGCGGAACTCAACTAAGAGTAAAGTGTTCGAGAGACATAATCAAGCCATGTATGACACAGTAAGATCAAATATGACGTTTATCAATTTGCCATTATACTTATTAAAGTTATGCGTTAGAGACTACAACTTTTACACTGAAAAGAGCATCATCAAATCTGTTGAAATGACATCATATTAGATATGATATGGAAATATTAAAACCATATTATCTTTTCTTAAAATTTGGGTATATGAGACATATGTTTGACATACTTAAAGTCCCAAATCAGATAAGTGCTACTTTGTTAAGGTTATTCCAAAAGGTTTGGTATTCCTGTATCACTACACTAAAGCAAAATTGTTTGTTGTTAAGAACAGTGTGTTTTGAAGAAAATAGTTTCTTGCAAATGAGAGAGTGGGAGGACAGTGCAACTTGTTAAAGATTGTTGAATCTTCAAATAAGTGCGCAGCTGAACCACACAGGTTAGACAAAACTCGTACAAACATTCATGATATGTAAAACAAGATATTGTTGTTCGACAATAATAAACCTGTGATATACAAAGAAGCGTTGATGGGCCCTGACTCCGGGATTTGGCTAAATGCCAAATAATCTGAGATAGTATCCATGGAAGTAAGTCAAGTTTTGAACTTGGTAGACCCTCCGAAAGACTAAAAGTCTGAAGAATATATATGGATCTATAATTGATTCGGATGAAATTGTTTTATCCATAAATCTCAACTCGTTGGAAAATTGTTTTCTAGCAAGTTCAAACGTTGACTACAGCGAAATAGTGTTGACCGTAGAGATGCTTTAGTCAGTTCGGGTTATATTAGCAATTACTACATATCTCATTTATAGGATATGGTAGAATGAACGTCAAAACAAAGTTCCTACACGGAAATAACAAAGGACGTATATGTGATACGACCGGAATGTTTTGTCGATTCAAAGGATGCTAAAATAGATGCAAGCCTTGGATATCCAGTGATGGACTGAAGCTAGCACAATGGAGTTGAAATTTTCGTTATGATGAAATTGCCAAAAGAGTTTGTTTTCATCGGGAATAAACGAAGATGCTTGAATGTTCAAGAAAGTAAGTGGGAGCTGAATGATATTTCTAAAATCTTATGTAGATGACATATTGATGATTAGAAATGATATAAATTTCTTGACACAAATAAGGACTTCATTGGAAATAGTTTTCAGTTGAAGAACTTGGGCTAATATAGCATTTGTATTGAGCACAGTGATCTATGCAGATAGTAAGTGCTTGATCATGCTAAAGCAAACGTTACATGTTGACATGATACTAAAGTAGTTTAGTATGAAAACGCCAGGAAGGATGTTCTTGCCGAGGTCACGGTGAAAAGTTGTTTGCGGAAATCGGTGTTCATGAACACAGATAAGCAAAACATATGAATTGAATTTCACTCACATGTGTGTTTGGATTAATCATGTACACCATAATATGTAAAACGACCAGATATGTCCAGTGCTCCAAAAGGTTGTGAGCAAGATACCAAAGTGATCAACATGTTGATCATTGGACAAACAGTGAAAAGTTAAACTTATGATAGATAAGATATATTTCTCGGAAAATGGAGATAATGAAGAGCTCGTTGTAATAAGATACACCAGCTGGATTTTGATGTAACCAGTTACACCAATTCAGTCTTCATACTTACTCCGACCTAAATCCCATTTTAATTGGGATTATGTGTTTTCACACGTAAGGGTGGCGCAGTATGGAGGAACTTTGTCAAGTTCGATATTGTGGCGAATTCTATAACACGGGCTAAGTATATTGTTGCTTAAAGAAGTAACAAGGAGGGTATATTGAATCATAAGATCATTTATGAACGTGGTATGGTTTCCTAGATGTTTGAAACTCATGGAACATTGATGAATGATTTCATGACTTATTCTAAGGAACCAAGGTCCTACCAATTGATTCAAACATATACAAAGCTAAACTGATAAAATTAGTGAATTTTATGATAGCGTGAAAAAGCGAAGATATGCAAGATACAAACGGGCCTGAAACTTCAGATCCGATGATGAAGTCTATACCACAAATGAAGCATGTATTACACCGGTATGCCATAGGTGTAAAGTGCTCAAGCAGTGATAATATTATTGACTCTAGTGCAACTAGGAGACTGTTGGAAATATGCCCTAGAGGCAATAATAAAATGTTATTATATATATTTCCACGTTTGTAATTAATGTTTATATTTCTGTGCTATAATTGCAATGACCCTGACTGTGAGATTCAGAAGAAAACTCATTTGCATGTGTGGAAATGTAAACACCAAGAGTTCCTGGTTTAGCCTCTAAGACCAGCTCATGTGCTAACTGATGATTACGTTTTCTTAATCATGGACATTGTTCTTGTAACAAGGATGCCAGTAACAATGAGAACATATTGTTAGCAGAACAATGATGTTGAACCGACCCTAGTATTGAATGATATACTTAGAGATCACATCGTAACTACGTTATAAGTCATATCATGAAATGTTATCATATATGTAATTCCTTAGACCATGAGAGTATCGAGTTACTTCACACAGGAAGACATGCTACGGTTCTTAGATGAATCCTCCCGTAAATGGGAAGTAGTAAAATAAGTTCTGGGTATGTCAGATGGTGTGGCTAGTGACTGTGATAGTTCAAGAATGGGATTTGCTCCTTCACGATGAAGAGATATTGACTTTGGGCCCACTCGGTATGATGGTATCCATTCTAGTCTGGCCAGACGCATTGTGATTTAATCACGGGGATATCGGAATACAATAATGAGAAATAGAGACAAACGAGCAAAGAGGATAACGAGTGGCTTGTGTTCAAGAAGTTGTTACACATGGGTGCCAAACATCTCTCCTCTAACTTTGTCATATATCACGAAGCAAATGGAATGGCACATGAATAAACATAATGGTACACTCGAAGTTTCTTCGTGTATGTGCGGGAGTCAACATGGGTGCCCATGGCTCCGCTGTTGATTATTGGCTATTGACAAAAGGCTGTTGACCTATGTCCGGAAGATGTTCTGAGTCATGTCCGCATTATACCGAACCTATTGGGTCACACACTTAACGAGCAGTAGTCTGTTAGAATGTTGGAATAGTAGAAGGTTTAGTGGAAGCAAAGAAAAATAGTTCATACGGGTACCGGAAGTAGTTCCGGATATTTATGAAATAGTTCATAAGGGCACCAGAAGTAGTTTTGGGTATTTAAGGATATGTCCGGATCACTCTAGAGTAGTCCCAGGTGGTTCCAGAACATATGAGAATGGTATTGGGGAAGTCCTGGATCAACCGGAATAGTTTTCGGATAATCGCTGGGCGTCCCGACAACCTTCGCGGTCATCGGGTGGCTTAAACTGTAACTCGGATGGTCTTGGAAACTATCCAGATGGCTTCGGAACGTCTGATAACGGTCCCGGAAGGTCCTGGAAGTGCTCCAGAAGGTTCCGGAATGTCCCGAAACGATCCCGGAAGGTCCTGGAAGCTTCTAGAAGGTTCCGGAAGTTTCCGGGCAGTACCACCCACTACCCCACGCCCCTAGCCTTGGGGGGCAAGCCACCTAGGCTGCCCTGGCCGGCCAAGGGGTGGGGGCGCACCAAGGGGAAGGAATCCCCCTCCAGGTGGGAAGTCCAACTCTCAAATATGGCAGGTTTCCGGTGGGAAGGTTTGGGAGGTTTGGGAGTCCAAGTTGGACTCCCCACCCCCCTTATTGCGCCCCAAGGGCCTCTTGGCCACCTATATAATGTGGGGGAGGGGTGGGGGGCGCAGCACAACTTGCCCCCAAGGCCTATGCGCCACCCTCCCTCCTCTAAACCCCGTTGCTCCACAATTAGACCCCGGTTTAGACGCTGTTCTAGATCGGAATCCGTCAGGGTTTTCTCCCTCTAGTTTTCTCGGGGGAGTTCATCTCTGTACGGCGGAGCGCTGCTGGATTGCTGCTACGGGATGTGTGGATACTAATGGAGGGGTCGTACCTTCGACCCTTCTTCGAAGAGCTTGTTCGTGGGACTTGTTCGTGGGACTAGATCGCGGGACGGTTCGAGGGATCGATATCCTCGCGGTTCGGGGATCTGCACCGACGGTCTTCACCAACTCTACTTCCGCTACATCGGTTGGTGAGCCATGACCTAAAACCTTAAATGCAATCTTCATGGATGATCTTGGGTTCTTGATTCGTAGGCACGAAAATTTTGTTTTCTACTGCGTTTCCCAACAGAACCGACCCCAGTAATGAATGATATACTTAGAGATCACATCGTAACAACGTTATAAGTCATATCATGAAATGTTATCATATACGTAATTCCTTAGACCATGAGAGTATCGAGTTGCTTCACACAGGAAGATGTACTTTGGTTCTTAGATGAATCCTCCCGTTATTGGGAAGTAGTAAAATAATAGATGAATCCTCCCGTTACTGGGAAGTAGTAAAATAAGTTCTGGGTACATCAGATAGTGTGTCTATTAATTACGATAGTTCAAGATTGGGATTTGCTCCTTCAGGATGAAGAAGATATTCACTTCGGGCCCACTCGGTATGACGGTATCCAATATAGTCTGGCCAGACGCATTGTGATTTAGTCACGGGGATACCGGAATACGATAACGAGAAAAGGGACAAACGAGCAAAGAGGATAACGAGTGGCTTGTGTTCAAGAAGTTGTTACACATGGGTGCCAAACTTCTCTCCTCTGACTTTGTCATATATCGCGAAGCAAAGGGAAGGGTACATGGCTAACATAAAGGTTCACTCGAAGTTTATTCGTGTATGTGCGGGAGTCAACATGGGTGTCCATGGCTCCGCTGTTGATTATTGGCTATTGACAAAAGGTTGTTGACCTATGTCCGGAAGATGTTCTGGGTCATGTCCGCATTATACCGAACCTATTGGGTCACACACTTAACGAGTAGTAATCTGTTAGAGAACTAGGAGATGAAAAGAGAAAGGGTACCGGAATTGTTTCGGGTGGAACCGGAAGTGTTTCCGGGTAGCACTAGAAGTGTTTTAGGTTGTGCCGAATGGTTTCAGAATATTCGTGAACGGTCTCGGATGATTTCAAAACATTCAAGAAGAGTCTTGAAGTAGTAACAAGACATCCGTAATAGTCTCAGAAGGTTTTTCAACATTCGGTAATAGTTGTGGAAAGGTTACAAAACATCGGGAAATTATTCCGGGACTTCTAGAAATGTTTCGGGAGGTCTCGGGAGGTTCCCGGGAGCTTATGGAAGTATCCGGAGGGTTATGGAACTCTCCAAGACGCGGAAACCGAAGCTAGGCCAAGTAGGAAGGTCCACTAGGCCGTAGGTCGGTGGGAAATAGACTTTCCTTGGGGGCCAGGGCAAAACGCCAGGGTCCCTGGCGTTTCCCCCCTAGACGCCGTAGTCCGCGGCGTTTCGTACTGGAATCCGTGTTGGACTCCTCCTGGTGGCCAAAACCGACTTTGGGGAGAACCCTCGCCCAAGTTGCGACCCCAGTCTTCCACCTATATATTCGTGGGCAGGGGTAGCCCCAAAGATACACCAAAAAAGCCCCAAGGCTGCCCCAGCTAAATCCCACGCGCCTCTAATTCTCTTCGGGCTAGATCGTTCTAGTCCGGACGCCGCTAGGCTCTTCTCCCTCTAGTTTCTCTCGGTGGCGTTCTTCTCTGGACGGCGGAGCGCTGCTGGGTTGCTACATCGGGATGTGTGGATACTGGTAGAGGGATCATACCTTTGATCCTTCTTCGAGGTCCTTCTTCTTCCTCGGAGATCATGTTCGAGGGACTTGTTCGCAGGACAGATCGCGCAACGGATCGTGGAACGGTACGTGGGATCGATATCCTCGCGGTTGGGAGGTCATTAAAATTCCTAGTTGCGGGGATCTGCACCAACGGTCTTCACCAACTCTACTTCCGCTACATCGGTTGGTGAGCCATGACCTAAAACCTTGTATGCAATCTTCTTGGATGATCTTGGGTTCTTGATTCGTAGGCCGAATTTTTTTTGTTTTCTACTACGTTTCCCAACAAAAAGTTTATGAGGTCCTTTTTCTGGGCGGGCAAGGGCGCGGCACATGGGGGACAGTGCCTTGTAGCGTGGGATGCAATCTGTCGGCCTAAGTGCTATGGAGGACTTGGAATTAAGAACCTGAAGCTGCAGGGTCTTGCGCTTCGGGTCAGGTGGCAATGGCTTAGCCACACGGATGAGCATAGGCCTTGGCATGGATTGAGCATGGTGACCGACAGGGAAGCTCAGGCGGTGTTTGATAGCTTGGTTAGCATCAAAGTGGGAAACGGCCGTAAGATACTTTTTTGGAGGGATCGTTGGCTTTCGGGCTGGTCGGTGCAGGACGTGGCTCCCCTGCTACACGCCTTGGTACCCAACCGGTGCGTAAAAAAGCGCACTCTGTTCGAGGCCCTAAGCTCGACGGAGTGGATTGGGGACATTAAAGGGGACCTCTCATACACGGCTATGATCCAAATGGTGGAGCTATAGAGCATGCTCAACCGAGTGCAGTGGGATGCCCAGGAGGAGGATGTCTTACTTTGGCTAAGGGATACCAAGAACGCGTACTCGGCGCGTTCGGTGTATAACAGTTTGTGCCTGGGCTTGACACGGGATCCGGCCGCGGAGGGCATATGGACCAGTAGGGCACCGCTCAAATGTAAGATCTTCGCTTGGTTGGCGGTGAGGGATCGACTCTGGACGTCAGAGCGGAGGTTCAGGCACGGGCTGCAGGAGGCGGAGTCCACATGCTTTACCTGTCTACAGGACACTGACGGCATCGACCACATCCTGTGTGGTTGCGTCTATGCCAGGCAGGCTTGGTATGGCTGCTTCCAGGAGTTCTCCATCGGGCTACCGGAGCCACGGGTTGACGATGCTTTTGGGGCTTGGTGGGGTAGAACGCGGTAGCAGGCCAGAGTAAAGGATCGAAGAGCGCTGGATACAGTGATCATCGCCATTGTGTGGGCCATTTGGAAGCAGAGAAATGCACGGGTGTTCGACAGACGACAACAACAATTGCAGCCAGTGCAGCTAGTTAGGGAGGTCCAGGCTGAGATCAGTCTTTGGCCCAAGGCGGGTGTTGGGTGTCTTAAAGTGTTTGCGAGAGAGTAGGTTCCTAGCCTTAGGTGTTGGTGTCTGGGTGGCCAAAAACCTCATAGCCGCCTTGTGGTATATGAGGCTCTTGTAACTATTTTCTTTACCTTCTATATAAATTTGGCACGCCTTAGGCGTACCCTAAAAAACAGTGATTTTTAGAAGTGGTCTCTTTTGACAATGAATTTGCTAGGGTGATCTTTTTTGACAAAAATTCGCTTGGTGGTGTGGGGTCGCCTTGCGAGCCGCCCAAATGGGAATGGAATGAGGGGTGGGAATATATGTCAAGCATGAACACTTAGATGATCGATTTAACAATCAAAACATGTCATAAAGTTACACAATCAAAAATTTCATTTGACAATAAATCTAGAGATAGTAATTTGCATCCCAGTAGTACTTGGATTGGATTTGGATCGTTGTTGACTTGGTTTGGCATCTTCTGGAGGTGAAAGAAAGATCTAATCTCGAGTGGATAGGATAGGACCAATCCACATCACCAGTCCTCCTCTCCCCATCCCTCCTCGGTGCAGACATACATACTACATACATACATTGCTCCTCTGCTCTACAAACAATCAAAGATTCAAAGGATTCAACCCAATCCATCTTCTCTTTTGCCTACCACTGGAGCTGCAAAAGTGTGTGTCTTCTCTGAGTGTAGATGAGCATGGCGGCGACGGCAGCGGCGGCGGCGACGGCTTGGCCCTCCACCTCCTCCTCCCTCGTCACCCCTCGCACCCGCCACCACGCCACTCCCACCACCCGCGCCCTCCCCCTCCGCTCCGGCTTCCTCGGCCGCGCCCTCACCCTCACCCTGGCCGACCGTCCCTCCTCCGCCTCCGCCTCCATTCGCGCGGCGTGGGACGGTCCCCTCTCCTCGGCGCGCCTCATCATGCAGGGCCGAAACGTCAAGGTAACATAATAATTAGTGATTAATTCCCCATCCTGCAATGCAATCTGGGTAAGGCAAATGCGCCATGGATGGATTCCCCAACCTGACCTGACCTGGGCCTTGCTTTGAAAGCTGACGGAGAAGCTCAAGGAGCACATCGAGGACAAGGTGGGTCGCGCGGTATCCAACCACGCCCACCTGGTGCGGGAGGTGGACGTGCGCCTCTCCGCCCGCGGCGGCGACCTCAGCAAGGGCCCCAAGCTCTCCCGCTGCGAGATCACCCTCTTCACCAAGCGCCACGGCGTCGTCCGCGCCGAGGAGGAGGAGGAATCCTCCTACGCCTCCATCGACGCCGCCGCCGCCGTCGTCAAGCGCAAGCTCCGCAAGATCAAGGAGAAGGAGACGGACGTGAGACATCTCAAAGGCACCAAGGAGTGGCAGTCATCTGGCCTGTCCGATGTCGAAGATGATGAATCGGAGGCAGAGGAGCTGGAGGAGGACGATCTGGTGGAGGTCATAGGCGCCGAGGACGAGGAGACGGTGCTCACCAAGGTCTTTTCTTTTCTGCTGTCTTGCTTGTCTTCAGCAACCAGGCAAAATGCCACTCATTTAATTGCAACTCAAACCTTCTTCTTTTTTTGCCATTTGAACCATTTATTCATTCATTCACCAACTAATCTAATCTAGTCTAGTCTAGTGCAGTGCAGGAATTTACATACCACCATTTACCAAGAGTAGATCGAATTCATCATGTCCATTTCAGAAAAAGAATTCATCCACCTACTTAGGTTGCTGTGTTGAGATAAAATATTTAAGATTGATTAATTCATCTTGATAAAATATGTATGTATGTGTTGGAACTGGTTTGCAATTGCATTGCAGGTTGTTCGCACCAAGGTGTTTGAGATGGCGCCGCTGACGGTGGATGAGGCGCTAGAGCAGCTTGAAAACGTGGATCATGACTTCTACGCCTTCAGGAACGAGCACACAGGTACTTAGTTGCAATTCCTGCATCTGCTTGCTTGCTTGCTACATCAATCAAACACTTGTGTGTTAGATAGATAGATACACTCAACTGGACTGAAGCAACTTATTGATGGAAATGGATGCAGGGGAGGTGAACATCCTGTACAAGAGGAAGGAGGGAGGCTTCGGCCTCATCATCCCCAAGCAGGACGGCCACGTCGACAAGGCCACCATCAACGCCGTCTCCTCTCCGTGACCACCCTCACTTAGATGTGATGTAGCTTTGCTTTAGTTGCTCTCTTTTTTCCCTCTTGCTGATGGGTGTCTCTCAAGTGTTGGTGTTTCTTTCATAAGACACTGCAACTCAACGCTCTCTTGTGCAAATTAACAAACACTTTCTTGGGGAAGATTTTCTTGTTTGTGAACCTGAGGCAGACGGGAGGTTTTCAAAAGAGGCCATTACACGAGCAGTGCTAAAACTTACTACTTGGCATGAATTCTCAAATTTAGTGCTAAAACTATAAGTGAAATAATTTGGCTTTCCCGTGCAAATCTCAATTATATAAGCCGCAGCACTGACTAGGCATGGGACCCATTGTCAGCCACTGTACAATATTTTGTGAAGAAAACCTTGATAAAACTAGATGATACCCGTGGGAAACTATTAACAAATAATTTGATGTTTTAAAACATGAGAAAATATATGAAACATAGCATAATTTGATTATAAATTATTATTTTAAAGAAATATTATTTAGAGTAAAAACCTAAGAAATTTTGATAAAAAATATAAAAATGAGTGTAATTTTTTTGTTAATTTATTATCTTAACAATATATAGGTAAGACGATATGAGATCAAAACAACATTGAGTAGAGATAGTGAAAACATCTACACCCTTGACTAAACCTCAAAGAATAATAGCAACTACAAATGCATTCATACAAAAAATGTCGCATAATAAATAAAATGAGAGGTAACTCATAATCTAATTTTCTATAAAAACCGCTTATAAATCGTGAAGCTAAGTGCATAAAAAATATATTGTTTTTGATAGGTTGCATGTGCATGAAAAGTTAATGGGAGCATGTGCATAAAGAATTAGTGGAAATATAGTGGAACTACTTGATAATAATATGGATAGATTGCATATCAAAAAATTTAAGTTAGTGGGATGAACTATTTAAATATTATAGATTCTAATTTTTAAAATATAATACATGTTTCTTTTTCTGAAAAGATAATACATGTAATCAGCATTCAAGGATAAATGAAAAAAATTACGAAACCATCGAACCCACAACCTAGACCTGCACTAGCAGCCACGTAGAAGTATATAGGGCCTGTTTGGTTGCCGGCCGCAACTTGCCACGCCAAAGATTTGGCGTGCCACAGCTGCATAGTCAATTGTTTGGTTTCGTACGAAAGTTTGGCTTGCCACGGCATGATAGAGCTTATGCAGTAGTAATTTTTGCCAAGTTTTGCGACGCTTGTTTCGTAAGCCACATATTGTGGCGCGCCACAGGTGTGACAGCTTAGGCGTGGCAAATTGAAGAGCCAACCAAACAGGCCCATAATCTCTCAGACTTAGGGGCTGTTTGGTTTGGAGCTAACTTTGCCACATATTTGCCACACTTGCCTAACTTGAGGTGTTCAAATTCATAGCCACGTTTTGGCTTGCCTAAGGGAATTTTGCCACACTTTTTATATGTATGACATGTGGGACATAAAGAATCTTGCCACAAAGTGTGGCTAGAACCAAACACACACCTAACTTGGTCAAACTTGTCTAACATAAGTTATGGCAAAATATGGCAAGTTGTGGCTGGGAACCAAACATCCCCTTACATGAGCTCCTGCACTAGCAGCCCATTGTACATTGTTATTTTTTTTACTAATATAGGTAACCTATAATCGTGTGTTATAGATATTAGATAATTGCATAAAAATTACGTAAGAAATCAATTAGAACATATGTATGATTTTTTTAAATAATAATCATATGAATGTGTCTTGTAGTAATAAGTGGTTATAAAAAACAACTTTTTCATACTAAATTTAATATATATAAGGATTATATAGTTGACTAATTTTTAGCACTTTTTATAAATACATTTTATAAATAAAATTAAATAGTAAAATATGTATGGAAAACTATTATATGAATATGTTTCTAATAATTTATTAAAATGAATAAAATAATTTATAATTATATTTGCATATTAATTAAAAATATAAACTATATTTCCATAATTTAATATTACACTAATATATATTTACTAATAAAAGTATAAAATATATTTTCTTTATAAAGTAGATTTGTACAAAAATTCATTAAAGCAAATAATAGTTCATATGGACTAGGGGTGTGATGGGTACTGAAATTTTTCAAATCCCCAAACACATGTAAAATAGCAAGTGTAGTGTGTGTAGAAAGGCTTTTAATTCTCTCTTTCTCTTGTTTCTCTCTAGCCCATCTATCCTTAAGTTTGGCAAGAATTTTAATGTTCTCATTTATTTGCACTTGAATAACATTCAAAGGTTTTATCTTCTCATCCTCTAAGGACGAGGTTCTAATTTTAAGCATCTCAACATCATAAGCAATATTATCAACCTTGAGAGAGAGAGAGAGACTGATGAGGATTGACCTCGACAAATTCCATGGTTAGGAACCCTGGGTTAGATCGTAGAGGAGATGTGCAGGTTGGCGATACTCGTCGGCTAACAGAAGAAAGTACTTCCTGCTCGATTGTATTATGATGGAGGCGATTACAGTAGAGGCCAAGGCGAGTTCGCTCGGGACCAGAGGTGTTGCTAGAATATTCGATGCCCTAGACGTCCCCTCTCACAACCTTTATATACTAGGCTGGATCGCAAGGAGTCCGTCTAGGTTTACAGAGAGGGTTTCCTAATCTAACTTCAGTCTTGGACGCCAAGTCGTGGTTTCCATGATCGTCGAGGACTCCTTATGGCGATTTCCTTGAGTGGGCCAGGTGTGGGTCGGTCGAGGCTTTCAGCGGGTCCTCTAGCTTGATACGCACCAGGTACTCTCATCTGTAAAAGTCGCGGGGTCATCCCCTTGTCAGTAGCCCCCGAGTGCCTGGGGGACTCGAAGGGTCGCGCAGGGACTCGAAACCTTAATCGACTGTCTTCATGCGTGCAGCGCAACTGTGAGTCGTCGGCCGTTAGCCACAAAAGATAGTTTATTTGAGGGATGATAAGCTAGAGAGGCCCAAGGTAGACGACTAGTCGAACCTTGGTAAATTGGTAGCAAACACCTCAAAAGCCCAGAATCAAGCCGCGTCCATCGACATGAACTTGGAAAACAACCGGTGCCTAGCAAGTCCATGCCGCTGCAGGTCTTATAGGATCAGTGCCGCCGGTCTTAGAAAATAGCCTTGATGCGTTTGTCATTGGCTCAACTCACTCATGCATTGCGCATGGAAAACATCGGGAGTGAAGTCACAGCTGTGGCAAGTCCCGGCCCGGCCGACTGTGCAGCGGGGTCTTACCTATGCGCTAAGCTTGCGCGGCATGTGGGGTGTAGTGTATCGCCGCCCAGGCATCATTTTTTTATACAGGCGCGGAGCCTAATTAGATGTGCACCCACTTGGAAAGAACCAATCAAGTGGATAAATAGCAGTCACTCGTGGAGTATTTACGAACTTAGGCGGGGAGTTGATAAGGGTTGCACCCACTCGGATAGTCATCGATTGGGATGATCACATATAGACCCACACGGCACTTCGAGTGCTTGGGAGGATTGCTTTCTTGGGTGTTTTGACCAGATCTTGCCTTCTAGTGCGAGTAATCACTGGAGCACTTCATCGCCTTCTGGGTGAGGGAGCACCCGAACTCTACAGATGTATTGGTCCTTGTTGGAGCGAGTGAACACTCGAGTACGTTGTGGCTAGCGGGGTGAGGGAGCACCCAAACTCTATAGACATGCTTGTTCTTGATGGAGGGGAGTAACCACTCGCGTCCTCAGGGCTTGATCCTTACTCTGTTTTTGTAGAGACGGGGTGCTCCCGATGGGAGTATTATTTTTTGAAAATGCGGTCAAAAGTTTGGAGGAGAAAACTAGGGAATCTTTTCATTGTTCTGCTTTGTGCAGTGACTTTTCCTGAATCAATCTTGTCTGAACTGCTGCAAAGTCAAGTTTTGCAATTATGCTGTTGATGACACGCTTGATGATGGGTGCTTCCTTGTGAACCGTCACATCCTCTGTGTAGTCATAATGACGTCTTGTGGCGCTGCGGCCGTTTGGGTTTCCGATGCATGTATGGGAAACGCGCGAGGTTTTGATGTCTCTCTTTAAATATTTGCAAAATGCGAAGTGGCATCTTGCCTTTGACTCTATACCGTCACGCGTTCCAGCTTTGGGTTAATGACGACACCGATTGGATTTCCACGTGGCTTCCTGGCTTGTCCCTGGTCTGGGCTATAAATACCCGTTGCTTGTGTTTGTTCGGCACTAGCTCTTCGTTCTCCTTTCTTCCTTCTTTCAGTTTCAGCAAACCACTAGAGCGTAGGATTCCTGAGCTGGTGCTTCGTGCGGTATGGCTCGCCGAGGTCGTGGCCGGCGGGGTCGTGGTGGCCGTACGCCTCGCTCTTCTTGTCGTGGGCGTGGTGGAACGGCTGCGACACCCTCCTCTTCCTCTGAGAGGGAGGGCGTTTGGCACTATGATTTCCTACTGAGTATTCTCAATCCGACTGCTAGCCGAATCCCTCTTTCATATTCTTTTGCTTCCATTGTTTCTGATCTCAATCTGAGGGGCCTTTGGATCCGTCTTCAAGGGTGCCTCATTCTCCTGTGTGGATAGAGCTTGAGGTTGATAGCTCCTTCTTGGTTTTCTTGGGGTCTGGTTGGGGGTCGTTTTCTCGTCGGCTGAATTTGCGTGCCCGGTACAGCCTTTTCTGTCATTTTGATGGTGAAGATAATCCCATCGTTCGCGCTTTTGATGCCGGTGGCAATCTTCTGGATCCATACTGGGAGGAGTCAAGCAGTGACAACTCCGACGGGTCGAGGGGCACTTCGGCTTCTTCTCCTGTGGCTTCGTCTTCTGCCGACTCCTTGTTGGAAATATGCCCTAGAGGCAATAATAAAATGTTATTATATATATATTTCCACATTCATAATTAATGTTTATATTTCTGTGCTATAATTGCAATGACCCTGACTGTGAGATTCAGAAGAAAACTCATTTGCATGTGTGGAAATGTAAACACCAAGAGTTCCTGGTTTAGCCTCTAAGACCAGCTCATGTGCTAACTGATGATTACGTTTTCTTAATCATGGACATTGTTCTTGTAACAAGGATGTCAGTAGAAATGGGAACATATTGTTAGCAGAACAATGATGTTGAACCGACCCCAGTATTGAATGATATACTTAGATATCACATCGTAACTACGTTATAAGTCATATCATGAAATGTTATCATATACGTAATTCCTTAGACCATGAGAGTATCGAGTTGCTTCACACAGGAAGACATGCTTTGGTTCTTAGATGAATCCTCCAATATATGGGAAGTAGTAAAATAAGTTCTGGGTATGTCAGATGGTGTGGCTAGTGACTGTGATAGTTCAAGAATGGGATTTGCTCCTTCACGATGAAGAAGATATTCACTTCGGGCCCACTCGGTATGACGGTATCCATTATAGTCTGGCCAGACGCATTGTGATTCAGTCACGGGGATACCGGAATACGATAACGAGAAAAGGGACAAACGAGCAAAGAGGATAACGATTGGCTTGTGTTCAAAAGTTGTTACACATGGGTGCCAAACTTCTCTCCTCTAACTTTGTCATATATCACGAAGCAAAGGGAATGGTACATGACTAAACATAATGGTTCACTCGAAGTTTCTTCGTGTATGTGCGGGAGTCAACATGGGTGTCCATGGCTCCGCTGTTGATTATTGGCTATTGACAAAAGGCTGTTGACCTATGTCCGGAAGATGTTCTGAGTCATGTCCGCATTATACCGAACCTATTGGGTCACACACTTAACGAGCAGTAGTCTGTTAGAATACTAGTATGGTAGAAGGTTTAGTGGAAGCAAAGCAGAATAGTTCATACGGGTACCGGAAGTAGTTCCGGGGATTTATGAAATAGTTCATAAGGGCACCAAAAGTAGTTTTGGGTATTTAAGGATATGTTCGGATCACTCTGGAGTAGTCCCAGGTGGTTCCGGAACATATGAAAATGGTAATGGGAAAGTTTACGATCAACCGGAATAGTTTCGGTGATCGGTGGACAGCTTAAACAATATGTTGTGTTCACCGGACATAATAACCTTTGCCCGGATGGCTCCGAAACCCATTTAGATGGCTCCGGAACATTCGTTAGAGGTTCCGGAAGGTATTGGAAGTGCTCCAAAAGTGTCCGGAATGTCCCGAAACAGTCCCGGTAGGTCCCGGAAGGTCCTGGAAGCTTCTAGAAGGTTCCGGAAGGTTCTGGGCAGTACCACCCACTGCCCTGCGCCCCTGGCCTTGGGGGGCAAGCCACCTAGGCTGCCCTGGCCGGCCAGGTGGTGGGGGCGCACCAAAAAGGGGTGGGAGATCCTCCAGGTGGGATTTCCAAATACCATTATGGAAGGTTTCCGGTGGGAAGGCATGTGTAGGTTTGGAAGGCTTGGGAGTCCAAGTTGGACTCCCAAACCTCCTTGAGATGCGCCCTAGGCCCCTTGGCCACCTATATAAGGTGAGCCAAGGGTGGGGGAAGACACAGACAATCAATCCCCAAGGCCTATGTGCCACCCTCCCTCCTCTAAACCCCGTTGCTCCACAATTAGACCCCGATTTAGACGCTGTTCTAGATCGGAATCCGTTAGGGTTTTCTCCCTCTAGTTTTCTCGGTGGCGTTCATCTCTGGACGGCGGAGCGCTGCTGGATTGCTGCTACGGGATGTGTGGATACTAATGGAGGGGTCGTACCTTCGACCCTTCTTCGAGGAGCTTGTTCATGGGACTTGTCCGTGGGACTAGATCGCGGGACTTGTTCGTGGGATTGATCGAGGGACTGTTCGTGGGAGAACTTGCGAGATCTAATTCCACTACGTCCACGAGCTTCACCAACTCTACTTCCGCTACATCGGTTGGTGAGCCATGACCTAAAACCTTGTATGCAATCTTCTTGGATGATCTTGGGTTCTTGATTCGTAGGCCGAAATTTTTTGTTTTCTACTACGTTTCCCAACAGTGGTATCAGAGCGATCCTTGATTAGATGCATGTTTAGGTCTAGATCATATGTGTGATATGAGGCATTGATTTTCTTGTTGCTTCCCTGTCATGTGATTTTTTCTATGCTTGATGGCAAGTTGAGGTTTTGCTACAAGGATTGAGTTTTCCATCGATCCCTCTATGCTGCTTTCAGTATGCTGGTTGCCTAGATCATGGTCTACATCAAACTCCTTGGATCTCATCTTAATCTTGCAATAGAAGATTTAACATGGAGGGGCTTGTGGATTTTATGAACTCAAATCCACACGGGGGTCACGCGTTTAACGAAGTTTGGCTTGTGGCATTAGTTGCTGCACGCACCCCGTATGTTAAACTAGCAACAAAAGAAGTATCGTGTTTTGTTTTATCTAGGGTTTCTCGTTTGCCTTGTAAACCTGCTTAACAACCACGATAAAAGTTGCAACAACCCGTGTAGATGGCGATCTAACTCGTTTTTGCAGAGTATGCATGTGATGTGGTATAGCCTTCAAGATTTGCAATGTGTTTGTATGAGATGCTATATGTTATGTAATATTTATTCGCGACCTGCGTGTCATGGTACGGCATGATGACTGGAGTCATATGATTGTCACTTAATTATGGCCTGCGTGCCAGAACTGTTATTAGCTCGAGGCAAAGCAATAGATAGATGCAAAGGTGATGATCTACGATGCGGAGGTGGACCCCGACGCACATGCCGGAAGCCGTGGTGATGTTCCCGGCGCCAAGGACAAAGTTGGTGGACACGGTGACTTCAACCACGACGACGTGAAGACAATGAAGACTTCACGAAGCAAAGGGCTATACTATATCACATAATTTTATGAACTGCCTGTGATGTTTATCCCTTTGATGCACCCTTGTTTGATGCGCGGTAGTCGTGTTTTATTAGGGTGATCTCTCGCAAAACAATATCAAGTTGATAGTGTTCTCCCAACTGTAGCACCGTCTATACTATGTTTCACACCGGAGCAGGTCATGTCACATGGGTGCACACGGTGTAACGCATAAAAGACGGGTGTGTTAAAAGAACACACAGCACATTACACTTGGTTATCTTGACGGTTTGGATAAAAGTTTGCTACCGGAACACGCCCATCGAAAGATGAACAAGAATCACCTTTGGCGTGATTGGCAAGTTGGCCTACCGGTCCAGTCTAAGTCATCAGTGATGTCACATCAATGGCGGACGATTGGGTTGGATCTTGAATCACTCCAGCATCAATTACGAGAGATATTGATCTGAGTGGGAGCGCACTAAGTAATTAAATTGATTAATCACAAGTGCAACTTAATTATGAACAAAGTCTTAGTATTTGCATTATCGTTGTAGAATAATGGCTCGCGTTACCACCTTCCCAATTGATTTTGATTAACTGTTTTATCTGGTAAAAACTTTACGATTGGTACCGTATTGTGAGGACTATCCTCAATAGTGTCGAGAAGGAGCTTGTCCTATCGCAAATTTTTGATGCTCTCCCGCTGATGCTATGGATGATGTGACTTATGTCCATAATCCAAAATGCTAGAATTCCACGAAAGCTAAGTGCATTGTCTTCACCACCATGAAACCCGAACTTCGAAAAGTTTGGGATAGTTATGTTATATTCATGGAACTGAAAAATAAGTTTTCAGTAGTAAGACAATTAATGTTGGATATAAGATATCTAGTACAATGTATGATTGTAAGCATTGGTGAAAATGTTCATTGTGCTCTAAACAAAACTGATAAGTGTGGGATCCAGAAGAACACCGATCATATGATGATGAGAATTAAGGGAAAGGAAGTCCAAAGGATGTTAGTAAGACTCACACGCCGGATAGTCCATGGCATGCGCCACCCTTGATCATATGTGATCTTCTGTGAGTAGGAGTGACATTGGAAATAGAACTATGATACGTATAAAGGCAAAACGAAAGAAGACTGGAATAACCAGCTCAGAAATGAAAGTCATACGGAGTTATAGATGAATTCATTGCTGCTCAAGAGATGTAATTCTTGGGAATCATGATTAAGCAGTTAATTGTGGATTCTGTATATTGTGATTAAACTGTTGATCACCGGAATATCACATCAATTGCATATTGTTGCAACTCGATGCAAGAAATACTATGGCCTTTATGACTAGCTAATGATGAGTTTTGACACGCTCGGGAACACGGTAAAAGGTTTACTATACCGTGTGTTGACTCTATGATTATCTTCATAATTCATTTTAGAGTTGAGTAAATTGTTACTACACTTTAGCCTTGTTGCAAAACATCATTTTGAATCATGTTTGTTGCAAGAGAGTTGTTCAAAGCTATGAATAACGTAAAGGCCATACTTCCATTATGAATAGGGTGTATGTTATGAATCTTGATAATAATACTAAACATCCATAACAGTGACGCTAAACGTCGCAAGACTGACAGAAATACCACATAGATGTGGCACTGCCGTTTATCACAAGTGACATAACATGCATGAAGAATTTCCATAAGTGATGGACTTTCGAGTCATATGATTATGAATCACTTGACGCTTGCGATCTTTGTCTCGAAGTAATGTGACTAAAACACCGTTAATAGGCCATACATGAACGGGCAACTAAACCATTGGTAATCATACATGATGATGTGTGTAGTCCAATAAGTGTAGTTGTGTGCAGTGGATTCCATATCTTCACTCATGAGTTGAAGTAGATATGTGGATATCTATTCAATAGAGACATACGTCTGAAATCTTTGAAAAGTTCAAGGAATTTTAGAGTGAAATAGAAATTCATTGTAACAAGAAAATAAAGCTTCTGCAAATTAGATTGTAGAAAGTAATATTTTAGTTACAACTTTAGTGAACGTCTGATGAGTTGTGAAGAAGTGTCATAACTTGCGTCTCCCGGAACACCACTATGAGTAAAGTGTTCGAGAGATGTAATCAATCCATGTATGACACGGTAAGATCAAATATGACGTTTATCAATTTGCCATTATACTTATTAAAGTTATGCGTTAGTGACTACAACTTTTACACTGAAAAGAGCACCATCAAATCTGTTGAAATGACACCATATTAGATGTGGTATGGACTGTTAAAACCATGTTGTCTTTTCTTAAAATTTGGGTATATGAGGCATATGTTTGACATACTCAAAACCCCAAATCAGATAAGTGCTACTTTGTTAAGGTTATACCAAAAGTTTTGGTATTCCTCTATCACTACACAAAAGAAAAACTGTTTGCTGTTAAGAACAATGTATTTTGAAGAAAAATAGTTTCTTACAAAAGAGTGAGTGGGAGGACAGTGCAACTTGTCAAAGATTGTTGAATCTTCAGAGAAGTGCGCAGCTGAACCACACAGGTTAGACAAAAATCGTACAAACATTCATGATATGTAAAACGACATATTGTTGTTCGACAATGATAAACCTGTGATATACAAAGAAGCGTTGATGGGCCCTGACTCCGGGATTTGGCTAAATGCCAAATAATCCGAGATAGTATCCATGGAAGTAAGTCAAGTTTTGAACTTGGTAGACCCTCGGAAAGACTAAAAGTCTGAAGAATATATATATGGATCTATAATTGATTCGGATGAAATTGTTTTATCCATAAAGCTCAACTCGTTGGAAAAATTGTTTTCTAGCAAGTTCAAAGGTTGACTACGGCGAAATAGTGTCGACTGTAGAAATGCTTTAGTCAGTTCGGATTATACTAGCAATTACTACATATCTCATTTATAGGATATGGTAGAATGAACGTCAAAACAAAGTTCCTACATGGAAATATAACAAAGGACGTATACGTGATACGACCGGAATGTTTTGTCGATTCAAAGGATGCTAAAATAGATGCAAGCCTTGGATATCCAATGATGGACTGGAGCTAGCATAATGGAGTTGGAATTTTCGTTGTGATGAAATTGCCAAAAGAGTTTGTTTTCATCAGGAATAACGAAGATGCTCGAATATTCAAGAAAGTAAGTGGGAGCTGAATAATATTTCTAAAACCTTATGTAGATGACATATTGTTGATTAGAAATGATATAAATTTCTTGACACGAATAAGGACTTCATTGGAAATAGTTTTCAGTTGAAGAACTTGGGCTGATATAGCATTAGTATTGAGCATAGTGATCTATGAAGATAGTAAGTGCCTGATCATGCTAAAGCCAACACTACATATTGACATGATACTAAAGTAGTTTAGTATGAAATGCCAAGAAACATGTTCTTGCCGAAGTCGTGGTGAAAAGTTGTTTGCAGAAATCGGTGTTGATGAACACAGATAAGCAAAAACACGTGAATTGAATTCCACTCACCCGTGTGTTTGGATTAATCATGTACACCATAATATGTAAAACGACCAGATATGTCCAGTGCTTCAAAAGGTTATGAGCAAGATACCGAAAGTGATCAATATGTTGATCATTGGACAAACAGTGAAAAGTTAAACTTATGATAGATAAGATATGTTTCTCGGAAAATGGAGATAATGAAGAGCTCGTTGTAACAAGTTACACCAGCTGAATTTTGATGTAAACAGTTACACCAATTCAGTCTTCATACTTACTCCGATCGATTTTCGATTTTAATTGGGATTATGTGTTTCACACATAAGGGTGGCACAGTATGAAGGAACTGTGTTAAAGTTAGATACTGTGGCGAATTCTATACAGAGGCTAAGTATATTGTTGCTTAAAGAAGTAACAAGGGAGGGTATTTTGAATCATCAGTTCATTTATGAACATGGTATGGTTTCCTAGATGCTTGAAGCTCATGGAACATTGACGAATGATTTCATGACTTATTCTAAAGGAACCAAGGTCCTGCCAAATGATTCAAACATATACAAAGCTAAACTGATAAAATTAGTGAATTTTATGATAGCGTGAAAACGCGAAGATATGCAAGATACAAACGGGCCTGAAACGTCAGATCCGAAGATGAGGTCTATACCACAAATGAGGCATTTATTACACCGGTATGCCATAGGTGTAAAGTGCTCAAGCACTGACAATATTATTGACTCTAGTGCAAGTGGGAGACTGTTGGAAATATGCCCTAGAGGCAATAATAAAATGTTATTATATATATATTTCCACGTTCATAATTAATGTTTATATTTCTGTGCTATAATTGCAATGACCCTGACTGTGAGATTCAGAAGAAAACTCATTTGCATGTGTGGAAATGTAAACACCAAGAGTTCCTGGTTTAGCCTCTAAGACCAGCTCATGTGCTAACTGATGATTACGTTTTCTTAATCATGGACATTGTTCTTGTAACAAGGATGTCAGTAGCAATGGGAACATATTGTTAGCAGAACAATGATGTTGAACCGACCCCAGTATTGAATGATATACTTAGAGATCACATCGTAACTACGTTATAAGTCATATCATGAAATGTTATCATATACGTAATTCCTTAGACCATGAGAGTATCGAGTTGCTTCACACAGGAAGACATGCTTTGGTTCTTAGATGAATCCTCCCGTAAATGGGAAGTAGTAAAATAAGTTCTGGGTATGTCAGATGGTGTGGCTAGTGACTGTGATAGTTCAAGAATGGGATTTGCTCCTTCACGATGAAGAAGATATTCACTTCGGGCCCACTCGGTATGACGGTATCCATTATAGTCTGGCCAGACGCATTGTGATTCAGTCACGGGGATACCGGAATACGATAACGAGAAAAGGGACAAACGAGCAAAGAGGATAACGATTGGCTTGTGTTCAAAAGTTGTTACACATGGGTGCCAAACTTCTCTCCTCTAACTTTGTCATATATCGCGAAGCAAAGGGAATGGTACATGACTAAACATAATGGTTCACTCGAAGTTTCTTCGTGTATGTGCGGGAGTCAACATGGGTGTCCATGGCTCCGCTGTTGATTATTGGCTATTGACAAAAGGCTGTTGACCTATGTCCGGAAGATGTTCTGAGTCATGTCCGCATTATACCGAACCTATTGGGTCACACACTTAACGAGCAGTAGTCTGTTAGAATACTAGTATGGTAGAAGGTTTAGTGGAAGCAAAGCAGAATAGTTCATACGGGTACCGGAAGTAGTTCCGGGGATTTATGAAATAGTTCATAAGGGCACCAAAAGTAGTTTTGGGTATTTAAGGATATGTCCGGATCACTCTGGAGTAGTCCCAGGTGGTTCCGGAACATATGAAAATGGTAATGGGAAAGTTTACGATCAACCGGAATAGTTTCGGTGATCGGTGGACAGCTTAAACAATATGTTGTGTTCACCGGACATAATAACCTTTGCCCGGATGGCTCCGAAACCCATTTAGATGGCTCCGGAACATTCGTTAGAGGTTCCGGAAGGTATTGGAAGTGCTCCAAAAGTGTCCGGAATGTCCCGAAACAGTCCCGGTAGGTCCCGGAAGGTCCTGGAAGCTTCTAGAAGGTTCCGGAAGGTTCTGGGCAGTACCACCCACTGCCCTGCGCCCCTGGCCTTGGGGGGCAAGCCACCTAGGCTGCCCTGGCCGGCCAGGTGGTGGGGGCGCACCAAAAAGGGGTGGGAGATCCTCCAGGTGGGATTTCCAAATACCATTATGGAAGGTTTCCGGTGGGAAGGCATGTGTAGGTTTGGAAGGCTTGGGAGTCCAAGTTGCACTCCCAAACCTCCTTGAGCTGCGCCCTAGGCCCCTTGGCCACCTATATAAGGTGAGCCAAGGGTGGGGGAAGACACAGACAATCAATCCCCAAGGCCTATGTGCCACCCTCCCTCCTCTAAACCCCGTTGCTCCACAATTAGACCCCGATTTAGACGCTGTTCTAGATCGGAATCCGTTAGGGTTTTCTCCCTCTAGTTTTCTCGGTGGCGTTCATCTCTGGACGGCGGAGCGCTGCTGGATTGCTGCTACGGGATGTGTGGATACTAATGGAGGGGTCGTACCTTCGACCCTTCTTCGAGGAGCTTGTTCATGGGACTTGTCCGTGGGACTAGATCGCGGGACTTGTTCGTGGGATTGATCGAGGGACTGTTCGTGGGAGAACTTGCGAGATCTAATTCCACTACGTCCACGAGCTTCACCAACTCTACTTCCGCTACATCGGTTGGTGAGCCATGACCTAAAACCTTGTATGCAATCTTCTTGGATGATCTTGGGTTCTTGATTCGTAGGCCGAAATTTTTTGTTTTCTACTACGTTTCCCAACACTCCTCGACTGGTGGCGCTTGCTCTTCTAGGTCTAAGGAGGAGTCATACGTCAAGCCGTCGAGCAAGCGGGTGCATCGATAGGCAAGGTCACCAGGCTCAGGAAGACGACAAGTGGCTCCTTGCAGACTTAGTCTTACTTTGTCTGAGATGATGCTCGTCAAGATGTGGGCCAAAGTGCAAATTATCTCAGCATGAGCACACATGTAGAAGTCATAATTCATTGGGATGATTGGTCTTGTAATCTGTGGAAAGCTGCTCGAGTGCCTTGACATGTAATTGAAGGGAATATGCCCGAGAGGCAATAATAAAGTGGTTATTATCTTATTCCATGTTTATGATAAATGTTTATTTTCATGCTATAATTGTGTTAACCGGAAACGTTAATACATGTGTGTTTAATAAACAGAGAAAAGGTTCCTAGTAATGCCTCTCTTTATACTAGCTTGTTGATTAACGGATGATCAAGGTTTCCTGATCATGAACATTGGATGTTGTTAATAACAAGGTCATGTCATTGGAGAATGATGTGATGAACATACACCCACAGTAGTTATAGCAATACGATCATGTCATCAAGTTTCTATTGCTGTATCAAACTTTCACGAAATAACTCTAATCCTTAGACCATGAGATCACGTCAATCACTGACACCGGAAGAGTACTTTGATTCCATCAAACGTCACACCGTAACAGGGTGATTATAAAGGTGTCGTTGGGTACTTGGAAAGTGTTAGTTGAGGCTCGTGGATCAAGAGTGGGATTTGTCCATCCAGATGACGGAGAGATATACTCTGGGCCCTCTCGGTGATATCACATTGACATCGCTTGCAAGCACGTGACTGGCTCACGAGGATGTTATATCACGGAACGAGTAAAGAGTACTTGTCGATAACGAGATCGAGCTAGGTATGGATGATACCAAATGATCGGATCTCGGACAAGTAAAATATCGCGAGACAAAAGGAATTGGTTACGGAGTAATGGTTCACACGATCACTAGTTCATCGTTGAGTAAGTGGGAGTCATCATGGGTCTCCAGATCCCGCTGATGATTATTGATCGGAGAAGAGTCTCAGTCATGTCCATTTTATTCACGAACCGTAGGGTGACACACTTAAGGATTCGTCGACGTGTTTTAAGTGGATACGGAACGCAGGAGAAAATACTGGACAGCATAGGACAGCACAGGGACTGTTTCGATAAAACTGCCGGAATAGTTTCGGAATATCGAAATAGTGCAAGGGGATAATTGTTAATGTGTTCATTGAATGAAGTGTTCATCAATGAAGTACTCATTAAATGAAGTGTTCATTAATTTGAGTGACATTAAACAAGTGAATTAAAAGGAGTTTTAATTGGAAGACCTTTGGTTTTTGAGTGGAGGTTAAATGGGAGAAAGTGCCACTTGATTATGTGTGAGTGGAGACTCCACTAGCAATCAAGAGGGGAGAGGTGGGGGCACCTCTTGGGGCGCCTTGGGTGCTGCCCCCCTCTCCTATAAAAGGAGGAGGTGGAGACCCCTCTAGTCACTCATTTCCTCCATCTCTCATATGCCCTTTGGCTGGCATCTTCCTCCCCTTGCTAGCTATTCCAGTTTCACGAGTACGATGCTTAGGCGAAGCCCTGCTCAAGATCTTCTCTACCTCCACCACCACTATGTCGTAGTGCTGCTGGAGTTCCCAAGAAATCCACTACTTCCGCTGCCCAACTGGAGCAAGGGGCGGAGGTCGTCGCTGATCCGTATGTGTGACCGATTACGGAGGCGCTGCCCGTTTGTGGCGCCCATCTTCATCACGACCTTGAGGTCGGCAAGTGATCGACTACATCACCCACGAGAATCGTTCTCGTTAAAGCTTTTGGTCTTCGAGGGTGAGTCCTTCTCAAACCGTTACAAATTATCTCCTAGATGTGATCTTGGCAGTTGCAATCGTAGGAATTTTTTTTGTTTTCTATGCAACGAACTCTTCAGTGGTATCAGAGCCAGGTTTATGCGTAGATGCTTTGTACGGTTAGAACACATAGAGATGTGGGCGTTGATCCTCTAGTTGTTACCCTCTTTTGTGCACTTGTTCATATTGCGGCAATGTTGGATTGAAGCGGCCCTAAGCGCAGATTGCATGTCACGCTTGACATACGGCTTGTACCGTATAAAGTGGCTTTGGGGTGTCAGTTTCTCTAACATTAGTGATATGGCATTTGCAACGGAGGGCCCTGGAAAGGGATGAAAAGAAACAACTAGCGAATCAATGTTGTGGTTCTTGTCCGTAGGTAAGATCGGTTCTTTCCTAGGAAGCCCAAAACCACCTAAAATTTGCAAAGATAATTTAGAAGCGTCTAACTTGTTTTTGCAGGGCATGTGATGTGATATGGTCATTGTTACAAAATTGTTGTATGAAATGAGATTTATTGTAAACAACCGGCAGGAGCCATATGGTTGTGTTTTTCCTTTTTAAGGCCTGCGTGCTGTAGATATATCCATGAGATATATTGTAATGGAGAAGGACGACCATGGTGGTGGCGCCATGGACCTTGGTGCCGCGCCGGTGGCATGATGGAGATCATACCAAGACGCACAAAGATGGAGATCTATTGCGAGAAGGACCATATCATATCACATTATCCATGCATGTGATGTTTATCCTTTTATGCATCTTATTTTGCTTAGTTACGATCATGATCGCTGCGGTAGCATTATAAGATGATCCCTCTCACTTAATATCAAGGATCATTATATGTTCTTCCTTAGTATGCACCGTTAAGAAAGTTCGTCGTTTCGAGACACCACGTGATGATCGGGTGTGATAGACTCTACGTTCGCATACAACGGGTGTTTTCAACCCTAGCATGTACAGACATGGCCTTGAAACACATGCAAATACTAAGGTTCTACTTGGCGAGCCTAGCATGTACAGACATGGCCTCGGAACATGGACCGAAAGGTTAAGCACGAGTCATATGGATGATATGATGAACCATATTGAGATGCTCGCCATTGCAGCTACACTGCCTCACGTGATGATCGGTCGTGGTGTAGTGAATTTGGTTCGTGTAATCACCAAAGACGACTCGAGGGATGTTGTTTTTGAGTGGGAGTTAGATGAACTCATTTTATCATGAACTAAATCAAAGTGAATTTGCATAGTTCGTTGTAGTCATTGGCATTTGTTTACTACCTTTGCGCTTAGCTATAATTGAGATAATAGAACTATAGAATTCTGGATATTTAACTTTACGGACTGGTACCGTATTGTTTGAGTGTCAATCTAAAGTTTAAAGTCTTATTGCAAACTTTAGCAAACCTTGCTTGCTCCATGAAGTTTAATAATGTGTATTAAATCGAGAGTAACAATTCCAATGTTAGTGTCTAAGTATCACACTTGCCTCCATGATCCTTGATATTCAAATGTTGTTTGTTATTATCAAGGTTATCTAGGAGCTGAAAGGATTGTTTCAGAAACTATCATGTGTGGAAGATATAGCGATATCTGAAACAATTTTAGTTGCAATGTGATAGAGTAAAATTTAGTGAGAAACATGTTCTCATATTGTATGAGAATTTGTGAAGGTTGGAGACACTATGTGTCCTAATCTCCCAAAAAGGTTTTGGGAACTAATATTGTACTCACAATTTGTCCCTATGGGCTATGGTAGTTTTGTCATGAAAGTTGTCATGATAGGATGAATGGAAGATGTAGGTAAAATGTTTACTACACTATAAGATTACTAAAGAATGGAATTTGGAAGAACACCAAACATTTGATGACGGTGATCTACATCAAAGTGAGAATCAAAGGGTGTTAGTATTTGACTAACACACTTTGGATTATGTGTCATTTGAATGGTACCACAAGTGATGTTGATAAATTCTTCTAAAAAGGAAAGGAATTGTTGAAAGAGGATCTGAAAAATATTTTGGCGAAAAGAAAAAGGAAAAGACCGGAAATGTCCAGCTCGGGTATATAGATGATATACATGTTATGGGTATATTCATTGCTTATTAAACAGTGTGATTCTTGAGTATTGGATACTGATTGGTTGGTATGAAGTGTCATACGGAACAACGCAATACAAGAGTTGCAATGGCTTGAGTAACTAGCAAATGAATATGGGATGATTCTCATCAAGAAAAAAATAAAGTGTTATTGTGTTTATCGTTGGAATTAAACCTAGCCTTCAAGATTTATTTGAATAATTGTTATTCTGTTCTGGTGTTATACGAACAATAGTTGTTCAAATTATCACCATATTCATAGGAGATGGATGAACTCTATTAATCTTGTTGGAGAAATCACATCCATAATAACTGATGCTAAACATGTCGCAAGACAAATGATTAGAAGATCACTTATGAGTGACACCACCGTTTGAATCATATTGGAAAGAAACACATGAAGAAACTCCATGGTGATGGAATTTTGGAGTCTTTTGATTTTGAATCAATTGGCGGTTGTGAGAAATTTCTAGAGATGATTGAAACACCGTTTAAATCATATTGGAAAGATAACATGAAGAAACTCCATGTTGGTGGAATTTTGGAGTCTTTTGATTTTGAATCAACTGACGCTTGTAATAATTTCCTAGAAATGATTGAAACTCCGTTCATAGGCAAAGAAGGACGGACGACTAACTTATTGGACATTATACATGTTGATGTGTATAGTTCATTATGTGTAGCCGTGTGTGGTGGGTCTTATAACTTCATATACTTTAACCGAGGTTTTGAGTGGATATATGTGTATATTTACTTGATAAGGAAGAAGTATGAAATGTTTGAAACTGTTCAAATAAATTTCAAGATGAAGTGAAAATCATTGTAACGAGAAAATAAGAGTTTATGATTGGATCATAAAAGAAGATTTTTGAGTTAAAAGTTTAGCAAATGCCTGAGAGTTTAGGAATCGTTCCAAAACTTGCATTTCCCGAAACACCATAGGAGTATGGAGTGTTCGAGAGATGTAATCAAACCTTGTTTGACATGGTAAGGATCAAAGGTGTTATTTATAAAATTGCCATTATATTTTTAGGATTAAGCTTTAGAGACTACCGCTTTTCACTGAAAAGAGCGCCATCGAGATCCGTTGAAATGACACCATATAAGTTATGGAATGGGATAAGACCCAATTTGTCTTTTCTTAAATTTTGGTATGCAAGGCATATGTAAAATGTTTACAACCAAAGTCGGATAAAGTACGTCTTTGTAGGTTATCCCAAAGTAACCGTTGGGTATTCCTCCATAGTGTTTTGTGGCTAAGTGCATCAAGTTTCTTGAGAAGGAATTTTTGCGAAAAGTTAAGTGGGAGGACAGTAGAACTTCGATTAGGTTGTTGAACCTAAGCTTTATGTGCTAAGTGGCGCAGCGCTGGAAAGTGTCCCGGAAGCGGCCACAATGCTCTTGGCTCCCGTGTCCCAAAGGTTGTGGTCACGGCGATCTAAGTTCCTATTGAACTGCGTAGTTCGGGTAATCGATCAAATAGTAAGATTTGAGATTGAATCATTGTTATTTGATAATAATGGACCGACTACATGCAAAGAAGCGATGATGGGCCCTGACTCCGTAAAAATGGCTAGAAGCTATAAAATCCGTGATAGTTCCATACACGAGAAACCAAGTTTCTGAACTTGGAAGACCCTCTAGATACCGTGTTTGGATCTATAAATAAACAGACGTGGATGTTCTCACATCTATGAAATATTCGACATATCGTTAAAATGGTTTACGATTATGTTCAAAGAGTTGGCTATGACAAGATTTGATCTTTCATAACGATATTTAGTCTGGACGGATTATTGTAGCAACCACTACATATGCTAGTTTTGGTATATGGTAGTTGAACAAACGGAACAACGTTCTTCTAATAGAATGGTTACCTAGGACGTGTACAGGACACGGTCCAAAGGGTTCTGTTAATTCAAAGGATGCTAAAATAGCATGCAAATTTCAATGGTTGAAATAAGCATCACGGAGTTGGAATCTTCACCATGATGAAATTGTTAAAACGTTTAGTTTCATCAGAGACGGTGAAAATGCTTGCTTTTGCAAGAAATTAAGTGGGAGCGCTGAGACATATTTCTAATACATTATGTAGAAGACATATTGTTGATTGGAAATGATGTATCTTTTATTGACACGGGTGAAGTTTCATTGAAAATTTGATTTTAATGGAAGATTTGGGCAAAACCAGTATATTGGGCTAATATGGTCTATATAGATAGATTGAGGTGCTAATATGGTTGGACCGAAGTACATATATGAAATATTGAATAAGTTCAATATGGAAACGACGAGAAAGGTTCTTGCCGCATGGAAAAGGTTGAAGCGAGATTCAAGTGTTTTGACACTTGGTGAGTAAAATCACATGAATGATTTGATCAATCATGTACACCATGATATGTACAATTCCAGAATGTCCTATGCTCTAAATGTTATGAGCATATACCAGAATGATTCATAAGATGATCATTGGACAATAGTAAAGGTATCCTTACGTGCTTTGGAAGGACTAAGAATATATATTATGTATGTTGGACAATAGTTCATTGTAAAGTGTTACATTCATACTAGTTTTGTCGCAAGATACAATCTAAATTTATCTCAATTTTGGCGGTATGTTAAGGTGGCAAAATGTAATGGAAGAAAGTTCCATGATAGATTTGGAATAGTTCCAAATGGATTTGGATGAGTTCCAAAGTTAAGACATTATAACAAATACTACAACGAAAGGCTAAGTATATGACTGCTCTAGCAGCAGCAAAGGAGGGCATTTGTGTCAAGAAGTTTGTTTGACAAACTAGGTGTAGTTCCAAGCGAGCTAATACTATGAAGATCTATTGTACGACAATAGATTCAACATGTTTTGAGCTCAAGGGACTAAGGTCTCACCGGAGGACCAAATTTATGCAATGCCATCTCATTGGTGAATGAGTGATGCATAGAGACGCAAAGAAATGCAAATACACACGGACCTGAAGTGTCAGATCTGGATATTAGGTTTACCACTAGCAATGCGTATGGATAACACCTGAATGCCATAGGTGTTGGATGCGCAAGTACCAAACTAGATTATTGACTCTAGTGCAAGTGGGAGACTGAAGGGAATATGCCCGAGAGGCAATAATAAAGTGGTTATTATCTTATTCCATGTTTATGATAAATGTTTATTTTCATGCTATAATTGTGTTAACCGGAAACGTTAATACATGTGTGTTTAATAAACAGAGAAAAGGTTCCTAGTAATGCCTCTCTTTATACTAGCTTGTTGATTAACGGATGATCAAGGTTTCCTGATCATGAACATTGGATGTTGTTAATAACAAGGTCATGTCATTGGAGAATGATGTGATGAACATACACCCACAGTAGTTATAGCAATACGATCATGTCATAAAGTTTCTATTGCTGTATCAAACTTTCACGAAATAACTCTAATCCTTAGACCATGAGATCACGTCAATCACTGACACTGGAAGAGTACTTTGATTCCATCAAACGTCACACCGTAACAGGGTGATTATAAAGGTGTCGTTGGGTACTTGGAAAGTGTTAGTTGAGGCTCGTGGATCAAGAGTGGGATTTGTCCATCCAGATGACGGAGAGATATACTCTGGGCCCTCTCGGTGATATCACATTGACATCGCTTGCAAGCACGTGACTGGCTCACGAGGATGTTATATCACGGAACGAGTAAAGAGTACTTGTCGATAACGAGATCGAGCTAGGTATGGATGATACCAAATGATCGGATCTCGGACAAGTAAAATATCGCGAGACAAAAGGAATTGGTTACGGAGTAATGGTTCACACGATCACTAGTTCATCGTTGAGTAAGTGGGAGTCATCATGGGTCTCCAGATCCCGCTGATGATTATTGATCGGAGAAGAGTCTCAGTCATGTCCATTTTATTCACGAACCGTAGGGTGACACACTTAAGGATTCGTCGACGTGTTTTAAGTGGATACGGAACGCAGGAGAAAATACTGGACAGCACAGGACAGCACAGGGACTGTTTCGATAAAACTGCCAGAATAGTTTCGGAATATCGAAATAGTGCAAGGGGATAATTGTTAATGTGTTCATTGAATGAAGTGTTCATCAATGAAGTACTCATTAAATGAAGTGTTCATTAATTTGAGTGACATTAAACAAGTGAATTAAAAGGAGTTTTAATTGGAAGACCTTTGGTTTTTGAGTGGAGGTTAAATGGGAGAAAGTGCCACTTGATTATGTGTGAGTGGAGACTCCACTAGCAATCAAGAGGGGAGAGGTGGGGGCACCTCTTGGGGCGCCTTGGGTGCTGCCCCCCTCTCCTATAAAAGGAGGAGGTGGAGACCCCTCTAGTCACTCATTTCCTCCATCTCTCATATGCCCTTTGGCTGGCATCTTCCTCCCCTTGCTAGCTGATCCAGTTTCACGAGTACGGTGCTTAGGCGAAGCCCTGCTCAAGATCTTCTCTACCTCCACCACCACTATGTCGTAGTGCTACTGGAGTTCCCGAGAAATCCACTACTTCCGCTGCCCAACTGGAGCAAGGGGCGGAGGTCGTCGCTGATCCGTACGTGTGACCGATTACGGAGGCGCTGCCCGTTTGTGGCGCCCATCTTCATCACGACCTTGAGGTCGGCAAGTGATCGACTACATCACCCACGAGAATCGTTCTCGTTAAAGCTTTTGGTCTTCGAGGGTGAGTCCTTCTCAAACCGTTACAAATTATCTCCTAGATGTGATCTTGGCAGTTGCAATCGTAGGAATTTTTTTTGTTTTCTATGCAACGAACTCTTCAGTGGTATCAGAGCCAGGTTTATGCGTAGATGCTTTGTACGGTTAGAACACATAGAGATGTGGGTGTTGATCCTCTAGTTGTTACCCTCTTTTGTGCACTTGTTCATATTGCGGAAATGTTGGATTGAAGCGGCCCTAAGCGCAGATTGCGTGTCACGCTTGACATACGGCTTGTACCGTATAAAGTGGCTTTGGGGGTGTCAGTTTCTCTAACATTAGTGATATGGCATTTGCAACGGAGGGCCCTGGAAAGGGATGAAAAGAAACAACTAGCGAATCAACGTTGTGGTTCTTGTCCGTAGGTAAGATCGGTTCTTTCCTAGGAAGCCCAAGACCACATAAAATTTGCAAAGATAATTTAGAAGCGTCTAACTTGTTTTTGCAGGGCATGTGATGTGATATGGTCATTGTTACAAAATTGTTGTATGAAATGAGATTTATTGTAAACAACCGGCAGGAGCCATATGGTTGTGTTTTTCCTTTTTAAGGCCTGCGTGCTATAGATATATCCATGAGATATATTGTAATGGAGAAGGACGACCATGGTGGTGGCGCCATGGACCTTGGTGCCGCGCCGGTGGCATGATGGAGATCATACCAAGACGCACAAAGATGGAGATCTATTGCGAGAAGGACCATATCATATCACATTATCCATGCATGTGATGTTTATCCTTTTATGCATCTTATTTTGCTTAGTTACGATCATGATCGCTGCGGTAGCATTATAAGATGATCCCTCTCACTTAATATCAAGGATCATTATATGTTCTTCCTTGCAAACTGTTGTTTACCTGCTGCTGAAACTGTTGCTTGATTGCAACTTCGGGCGACGATTGCTTCGCAACCGTACGTCGGAACTGAGTGATTCCTTTTGCGTTGTGTTAAGCATTGTTTCTACTTCAGTTTCATGCATTCACATGTCATAATTGCTTGCTGCGTCATGATTGTATCTTGCTCCAAAGTAGCTACCCTGCTGTTAGTGTGCTACTGTTTATATTTTGTTGCAACTTCGGTCGACGAGTGTGTCGAGACCGTTTATCGGAATTGAGTGATTCCAATAGAATATTTTTAAGCATCATGTCTACTTTCATTACATGTATTGCATCTTCATGTTAGCATTACTGGTCATATAGTTATTTAGCTCCAAAGTTGCTATGCTGCTGTTGTTGACAGCCACCTCTGATTTTCACTAAGTCTGTTACTTTGCGATGCCATGTTGTTTGCTTAATATCTTTTGATCTATGATGTCTATTTGCATGATTCTTTTTGCCATGCCTTCCCTGTCATGTCTACTTTAGTTCCATGTCGTTCGTGAGCATGTTTGCATTGATTATCCAGTTTATGCGTTGCTCTAAAGTGTGCTTCGTGATGTTGGCAGATTGTGCCCGTAACTTGTGTTGCTTGTATCTTTTTAACCGTAACTCCGTTTGGGGTGTACTTTATATGTAACTTGATTAGTTTTTCGTGTACTTTGTGTTTATGCTATTGTTTTCTGTTGTTAACCAATCTAAAATATGGTTTAGGACAGAACAATACCAAATCCTTTAATTGTCGTGCGACACTTAGTGTTATGCCATGTTTAGGTTGTGCCTCACTTAAATTGACTAGCATAGATAGTTTACTTTGTGCTTCACCTCTTGACATGTTTGTGTGCTATGCCATGCTTGCTTGAGTTGCCACGTTAACAACCTCTGTTGATCACCTGTAGCTAAACAACTTGAACCACCGTAAACGTGTGGTATTCGTCGTGTGTGACCGATACCCCACTTAAACTGTTAGTAACCGTTCTCGACGATAGATCCGTATCGCGTTGCCGTTCTATGTGTTGTCTTCTTGATCTTGTGTTGCCCCGTAGTAATAGATGCTTGCTCATTGATTACTTTCCAGTGTTTACCGTCTTGTGTGCTTCCGCGGGTACCTCTCGGAGACGATGCGAGCTTGCGATCAACTACACCTTCGGAACCCGACTTATCAACAGGCAAGGACTATACATTACTTATGATCCATTCTATTTCAACCAGCGGTTTGCATGCTAGTCTAGGTTAGGTTCGATGTTTGATCCTACCACATGTTTACAGCCTCTTTCAAACCGATATAGCCATGTCCCTTCCCAGCAAACCTTGTTCTGCTATGTTACTATTGCTTGTTGCTCAGCCCCTGCTTAGTATGCATGCTTAGGATGCTACGATGTTGCCCTGTTACTCCTTGGTTTGGGATATCACAATTTTATAATTTTGTTGATGATATGATTATTATAATGTTGACTATATTCGACGAAGGATGGAAGGTCTAGGTTATCCCGCCCCGACGCTTTGTTCCATTCGAGTCACCTAGGATCCGAGTTCCGGGTATTGGTTTTAAGACTGAGCGTGCCTAATCGCGTGTGGGATTTTATGGGGTCCCCTCTTCTTACCTACCTAGCTTCAAACATTTGTAGAGGTGGCCCAAGCTGATTTACCATTTGAAACCGTGTGTGTGCTGGTCAGCTGCCAGTAGTTTTCAAACAACTCGGGCGAGCGGAGACTTAGTTCCTATGTTGGTCCACAGTTGGTGAGCTAGGGAAGTCCCCTGTTATATAGGCGAGACTAACGCCAACCTTAGCCTTACGGAAGAGTCCGATCCGAGAGCGTGTCCAGCTTTTGGATTGGGTGTCGACTCCCCGGGGGCCACCCGGATTTCTGCGTTGTTAGTTAGAGGGACCTGTCGTTTCGGATCTCTTGGAACTAAATCATAAAATGGTTGCTTGTGATGGGTAGCAACTGAGAGAGATGGGCGAGCATGCGACGCCTCGTAATGGGCAGTTGGTACACCCCTGCAGAGTTAAATCTTTTCGAGAAGCCGTGTCCACGGTTATGGACGACTTGAGACCTACTCATTGTTCATAGACAACAACAACTGAGATAATATTAATATAACTTGATCAACGTGTGTGTGCCTTGACTGCTTCTTCTTCGCCGGGATGCGAAGAGGAGGAAAAGGATAGGATAGGTGTTAAGTTTGCGTAGTAGTTGATAGCAAGACTTGTTGGAGGCGATTCCTCATTGAATGCTTGGCTTCTTATCTTACTCTCTAGATCGTTAGCCGCTTCATAAATGCTAGTGCGGCAGCAACCTCACCACTTACCCCTTCCTTACCGTAAACTACTAGTTGTCCTAGAATGACGAGTGATGAAGTCCTTGCTGGGTCAGATGACCACTACAGTTGGATGCTGAGTACTTCTGTACTCATGATACTACCCCCAAACTCTTTTCAGGGTTCTTGATCGACAACAGGTATGGTGATCGACGTTTCATGTGGAGACTCGACGACGACTAGTTAGGCGGATCCCGGCGGAGGGCCTGGACCCGTGTGGTTATGGGATCGATGTTTTTCTCTTTGCCAGTAGGCATCTGATTGTAGTCTGTACTCAGACATGTATCTTCCGATGTTGTATTGTATTAAGTCAGTTGTATGCTGATTGTATAAGATGTTGTATCCTGTATCTGTAATGTTGTGATATCATGTTGGAAATCCGGGGCATATGACCTCGTCATATGTCGCGGTGGGACCGATATGTGCTTCGTCCCCGGATCTAGATGGAAACATCTAGATCTGGAACAGTACCGCATATCGGGCCTTACAGTAGCCCCCCGAGTCTTCAGGTGATCACTTGTGATCGGGTGAAGAGTTAGAAATTATTCTGCCCAGTAGCTGTCTTGGATCTTCCTTATGAGCCTGATTTTGTGTCTTTGAAGGTGAAGAGCGACACTACAAGAAATATGCTAACTTGTGACCCTACATTTTGGTCACTGAAAGGTCACTATTCTTCATTTGTGACCTTTTTGTGACCAAAATCAGTTGGTCAAAAGCTGAGGGTCGCAAAGCGGACAATGTGACCTTTTTTCTGAAATGGTCATAGATGATTATGACCAAACCAAAGGTCGTAGATGTTGTGACCAATTGGTTTGGTCATTGGCTTATTGGCCAGTCCATGTCAGATCCAACGTGGCAAGCTGACGTGGCAAATTTTGTGACCAAATTGAATGGTCGAAGATCAGAATCAGCCCGGTCCAATTGAGCCGTCTATATGGGCCTAGCCCAATAATTCTGCCCATTTAGTTTTTTTTTCTATTAATTTTGGTCAGATGCATGGGCGTAGCCCAACATTTCGGCCTTTCTAATGAGCTACATGGGCCAAGCCCAACATCTCAGCCTTTTAAATTTTTGGGCCTTGGCCTTTGTATTGAACATTTTAGTTTCAATTTCGGCCTTTTTATTTTGAATTGGTCCCACTAGTCAGATGGGTCCCAATTGTCAGGTTGGTCAAGTCATTGAGTCCACTTGTCAGTTTGAGCTAGTCCAGATGGGTCCCACTTGTCAGGTTGTACTGGTCACTACGTCCCACTTGTCTGTATTAATTTCACAAATATTTATTTTCCCAATTTTGGACAGTAATTTACAACAATTCAATCAGAACCCAAAGAACACATGAATTCCTTTTCATTCAATAGAGCCAATAACAAACAATATTTCAGACAACAACACAGTATATTACAATCATGGCCAGTACGCATGAGGTATCCAGCAGCCAAAATATAACAAAATGTCAAGATATAGCTAGCTACCAAAATAGAACAAGCTCTAATCAGGTTCCAGCTTCTTCCGAAGACTTTCAGTAAGGGGATTCCCTTCAGCCTGGACGACACTTGCTCACCACGTTTCAATGTCATCAGTCATCATAAATAGAAAAGGAGGAATAACGCATTCTTTATTATGGATTTTGTCGAGAGATTACACCTTCTCAAGGAGCTTGTGGTCATATTTGCCTCCTGTAACCTAATAACACACCATAGAACACATGGAGAGCACAAAAAATGCCCAAAATAAAATTATAGCGCCCAGAAGTTGAGTAAAAGAGAACATACAAAACCAAGAAGTTCCAGCGTCCTCTTCTGGTTGTCCACAGTAGTCATCAATGCACACATGCAAGCACATCTTGTGTCAGAAAACAATGCAACAAAGGCTCGAAAAAAGAGAAACGAGGGATCTGATCTTGTCGTCGATTACTCACCGCAAAACTCAGAGCTACAGAGGATGCGACCAGTCCACCAAGCTGTCATCCACCACCAGAACATGCAGCAGCGCCGCCGCATCAGTTCCCCAGCAGCCAAAGGCCCATGCATCTTGGAACATCTCAACGCCAGGAACTTTAGTCTTCACAAGACAAGTCAAAGATTGTCCTTGATGTTGGCCGTTGCAGGTACTTATCCGTGTAGAAGACCACCATGCGTTCCCAGATACAAGAAAATAAAGATAGACAATATGAGACAAGACAAAGAAGCAAACTGACTGGGACCTGAAAGGAACAAGTGAGGTGCATTTCAACCAGTAGGAACTAAACAGATCTACACATGCTTGCTCACAATACAATCATGATCTTACAACAAATACTACTAGAATTAAGACAAAGAACATATTCTGAGCAGTATGAGCAACATGGCAGTAACAGGTAACAATAGCAGGACATAAACATGGCCCAACTTAGCTACAAATGTTCACCAAATACAAATATGGTCTGTTCTAGATACAAAAAACTGATACTGATCAGCCGATAAAAACAGGTAGGTGTCATATAAATCTCATCAGGATCATACATTCAATTAATTAAAGGCAACAGATCCATTTCTTGGCATAGTGCCTATGGAAGGATAATAACCAAATCAGGTTCAAAATATTTACTTATGGCTCCTGTAATACTATCAGAAAAATATAGTTGTGAATGTATTGGTTCTGAGCAGATGTATATATATCAGAACACTACATAATACATGGCAGCAATTTATCCGAGCGTGACAAAAGAGAACAAAGTGCAGTATCGCTAACAGAAGTAGCACTAACCATTCTGAAACCCGAATCATATCCACAAGTACTAGGCCAGGAACCTAAATCATATTGACGCTATGAGTCAGATCACTTATCAAGCAACCAGTATGCAATGCTCCTAGCTTGTTACAGATCTTGCTATTTAGCAAGAAAAATATAGCTAGAGGAGACCTACAAGTACATATCAGTCAGCTAAATATATCTGAACCTGTGCATCAAACTATGTACTGCAGATAATTTGGTATAGAGCATGCATTCTACTCTATACATAATCTATGTACTGCATAAACATTTAACATAAGTCAGCAGAATCAAATGGATAGCTATGTTAGAGTGGATAAGGCAAAAAAATCTGGCAAACTTCCATTGCTATTGCAGCTGCCAAATACAATTAAGAATCATCACATTCAACTATTGTAATATCCTAGCAGCAAAACAGGAAAAGAATTACTTGCTGCAATCTAATCTACAAGAGCAGAATTGCCAGCAGTGTATCAACTTTCAATGCATGATATTGGAACTACACCAAAGCTATACAGAACTTAATTAGCAAATTTGAAGATCAGCGGAACCTAATTAGCATGACAAATAGCTTAGAGACACTTGTTGCAAGATGAAACCTATTTATATTTGATATCAAGGTCTAAGCAACGAAATAATAACAGATTGGTCCAAAGAAATAGCCCTAAACTGAATTAGCAGGCTAGCTGAAATGTTTGAGACTACTAGAGTACATGGCATGGCAGAAGAGGGAGGGGATGAGGGGGAAGAGAACCTTTTGCAGGGCGCCGTCATGGTCGGGGTCGAGGAAGTCTTCATCGAGCAGGGGCTAGACGAACTCCTCGTGGAGCATGTCCAGGCCGTTCGCGTCCTCCCCTTCTGTGAAGACGCGCATCACCTCCGGTCTACCCGTGTCAAGGTAGCCCGCCTTGGCTACTGCCGTCAGAGGCAAGCGTGATAGTGGAGGCCGGCCAGAGATGCCGAACGTGAGGAGGAGGGCCGGTAGACGGAGACTCCTAGCCCGCGTGCAGAAGCCGCCCCCGGCAACGCGCGCGACGCGGGCAAGCCGAGCTAGCCGGGGCGGCAACGATGATGTTGGTCGTCGAGGGAGACCGGCGCCTCCAATCTGGATCTGTTAGAGCAAAAACCGCACTTAGAAACGGCCAAATCCTGGGAGCACGGCGTCGGGGAAGGAGAACGAGGCCATGGACTAACAGCCGCCCGCGTCGGGGATGGAGAACGACGTCGGGGCGACTCGTTGGCTGTGGGGACGAACACGGCCGTGCGTGCCGGAGGGGTCGGGGAGACGGTGCCCTTCGGTGGCGCAAGAGTCGCCCGGGAGAAGGACGGGGGGTAGTTGGAGAAGATGGCATGAGGTGGTCGCCGGACGACTGCTCGGGCTTGGAGGCGGCGGGGTCGGGGAGACGGGGAGAGGCGCGTGAGGGATTAGGGTTTGGGCGTGAATGAAAGAGACGGAGTCTCGATCGCGATCTGGAGGGATGGGAGGGGATGGTTTGTCCAAACAGCCCTTGCCTTTTTCTCTTTGCCTGAATGGAAGGAGGCGGGAGGGAAATTTCCTGAGCGGGAGGAGGCTCATCAGGCGAACGTTAGATAGTGGACACAGATGGCTGAGATCTGCGGCCTCGGGTGATCCGTGGGTACTATATTCCTGTCTTCTGATTGGCTGGTTCTATTTTTGAGAGTTTTGCTGTAGGATTCGGGGGTTTCGTGCAGTTTGAAACGGGTGCCGAGACGTGAAACCTTCACGGAGTGTCATCTTATGTGACCTATTATGTAGGAAAAATAACAAACTTGTAATATTTTAAGTATTTTAAAAAGGTCTTCGCAGAAAAAGACCTACTAGGTACGAAGTTTCATGGCTTTCAAGCTAGATGAGCAATGTTATGGCCACATCCGTGCCATAGTTTGGACTAGTGCGCTTGGATAGGTTGCTCGTGATTTTTTATAAAAATCTTTTTTATATTCAAAACATGTGATTTCATCAGAGAAACTATGTCATTTTGCAAAGTGGCACCCCTAGCTATCACCGGTCATGCCCGCCGTTTTGACCGCATTTTGAAACATGCATTTAAAATTTTAAAAAAATAAAAAATGTAAAACCTTCGCGTTGCATCCTAATTTATGTCCTACTAACCATACAAACCAACAAACTTGGAATAATGCAAATATCTTAAAAAAAGTCTTCTCAAAATGAGCTATCGAGTATGAAGGTTCGTGACTTTCAAGCCAAATGACCGATGTTAGTGCTAGTTTCAATGGATAGTTTTCCCAAATATTCCCATTTTGTGCAAATGGGTGCATATTGGAATGGGCAACAAGTTTCCAAAGGAAGTTTTCATTTTCGTTGTACAAAAAATCCATTTTCCATTTTCCAAGTACCAAAAGTAGGGTTGGTTTGTGAAAAACCTACCAAATATTTGGTGTGAATTTGAACCACTCCATTTTTGTAAAATACTAGACCATATTTTATTAACAATTGACCAAATGTTTGCATGATAAATGATTTTATCCACCTCTCCTGAAAAAGACAAATTTCCACATATTAAGTTGGAAGAGGGTCAAATTTGAACTACAGTTGCTTGATAGTTTGCTCTTTATTTTTTCAAAAAATCATTTATAGGTACACAAGTAGTCATTTAATAAAAAATCCACCAAGAGTTTTCCAACATTCCACCCCTAGCTATCACCAGTCATGCGTGCCGTTTTGACCGCATTTTGAAATGGGCATTTAAAATTGAAAAAAAAACAAATAACTTGTAAAACCTTCGCGCTGCATCCTAAATTATGTCCTAGTAACCATAGAAACCAACAAACTTGGAATAATGCAAATATCTTAAAAAATTCTTCTCAAAATGAGCTATGGAGTATAAAGGTTCGTGGCTTTCAAGCCAAATGACCGATGTTAGTGCTAGTTTCAAATGATAGTTTTCCCAAATGATCTCATCTTGTGAAAATTTGTGCATATTGGAATGGTAAACAAGTTTGCCAAATGAAGTTTTCATTTTCGTTGTACGAAAAATCCATTTTTCATTTTCCGAGTGCAAAAAGTAGGGTTGTTTTGTGAAGAAGCTACCAAATATTTGGTGTGAATTTGAACCACTCCATTTTTGTAAAAAACTAGACCATATTTTATTAACAATTGACCAAATGTTTGCATGATAAATGATTTTATCCACCTCTTCTGAAAAAGACAAATTTCCGCATATTCAGTTGGAAGAGGGTCAAATTTGAAGTACAGCTGCTTGATAGTTTGCTCTTTATTTTTTCAAAAAATCATTTATAGGTACACAAGTAGTCATTTAGTCAGATATCCACCAAGATTTTTCCAAGATTCCACCCATAGCTATCACCGGTCATGCCTGCCGTCTGGACCACATTTTGAAATGGGCATTTAAAATTAAAAAAAACAAAAAATTGAAAAACCTTCGCGATCCATCCTAATTTATGTCCTAGTAACTGTACAAACTAACAAACTTGGAATAATGCAAATATCTTAAAAAAATCTTCTCAAAATGTCCTAGTAACCACTACATTTTTCAAACATATTAGATCATGTTTTATGTACAATTAACCAAAGGTTGCATGCCAAATGTTTTTCATACACCTCTCATAAAAAAGACAAATTATCACCTATTCAATAGGAACCAGATCAAATTTGAACTATAGCTACTTCATAGTTTGCTCATTATTAGAAATAATAAAAAGAATTTTTTCTATACATTTTTGTGTACATGAGAACCATTTTCCCAATTTTCATCATATTTAATACATGCTCAACATTTTTTTATACACATTTAACAGTTTTTAAATATTTGATTATCATTTTTAATACATGGTGAGTTTTTTACTATACACATTTAACATTTTTCTATACGCATTAAATATTTTCATAATATTTGGCTAACATTTTTTAAATATAAGTTCAATATGTTTTGACACCACTCCATTTTGAAAATATAATAGACCATTTTTAAAATTGTGATGAACCAAATTTGAGTATGTGGCCTCGTCCTTTTGGACTATGAGAGAAATATGAGCTTGGTGGATCGGTCTATGTGGCAATGGGAGGCCTCGTCCTACCGAAGCCCAGGCCCAATAACGAAGTCGTATATTAAAATACAACGTTTGTGGTGTGTCAACAGAACCTCTTGTGGCATTGTGGTGAGGTGTTGTGCGGGATAGCGTTAGGTCTCGGGTTCGAACCCTTGAAGCTCCTTTTTTGCGTATTATTGGCGGATGCAATGTAGTAACATCTAAGTGGATTAAGAGCGCCTATTTTCAAAAGTCACCCATGTAGCCTGTTGGTTTTGTCTCTACGGCAGAGGGGGAGGGCGCAGGTTCGAGCCCTATGTTGCCTATTTTTGTTCCATTTTTTAGTTTATTTCATATTGTTGAGCATTCATCAACAGGTGGGTCTATGCAAAATTGATAAATGAGGCTAATAATTAAGCTAGATGCATAAGCAAAATTGATGATGTGACATCCAATCATAGCAATACATCATCATTATAAAGCTATGGCCTATTTAAATTAGTCGTAATCAATTAAAAACAAGTCCATCGATCATTGATGCATGAATTATGACCATTTCTAATAAGCAAATGACGACCTTTTTGGCTAAAATGGTCGTTATTGTATAGGGTTTAGACCCTTGAAATCATCTTGCGACCATTTAGTTCAGAATGGTCATAGATTTATGACTAATTTTTCCAAGGTCACTATGAAAAGGTCACAAGTTAGCATATTTCTTGTAGTGCGATCTCTTTTGTTATCACCACGAGGGGAAATGGTGTGGCTTTGGTAGTGCGGCCGTGGGATGCCTTGGGGACTGCACTTGTGTCCTCTGCATGCTTTAGATGTAGCTGTGGGTGAAAATGACTTGTGGGGAGAGCTTGCGGTTGGACCCCCCGAGTGCTTAGGTTAATATCGCCGCGTAAGCGCAAAGAGTTTCTTGGGGGAGTCCGCGCTCGAGCCCCCGAGTGCTTAAGTTTATATCGTCGCATAAGCGAAAAAAGTGTCTCTCGGGTGGGGGGGGAGTCCGCGCTTGAGCCCCCGAGTGCTTAAGTTTGTATCGTCACGTAAGAGAAAAAGCGTCTCTCGGGGGGGGGGGGGGAGGGAGTTCGTGCTCGAGCCCCCGTCTGCTTAAGTTAATATCGTCGCGTAAGCGAAAAAGCATCTCTCGGGGGGGGGAGTCCGTGCTCGAGCCCCTCAAGTGCTCGAGTTAATATTGTCGCGTAAGCGAAAAAGTGTCTCTCGGAGGGGAGTCCGTGCTCGAGCCCCCGAGTGCTTAAGTTAATATCGTCGCGTAAGTGAAAAAACGTCTCTCGGGGGGGGGGAGTCCGTGCTTGATCCCCCGAGTGCTTAAGTTAAGTCATCGCGTGAGCAAAAAAGCATCTCTCGGGGGAGTCCGTGCTCGAGCCCCCGGGTGCTTAAATAGTGTTGTCTAGGCAACATATTCTTTATTGCTTCAAGTTTTTACATAAGTTGCCATTTGGTACTGCTATCGATCCTTGCGTTGCTGGGGGATGTTGCCAGGTGAGTAATCTATGGGTAGAAGAGACACAAGTTTGCCATGTTCCACGGGTTTCCCACGTCTTCGTTGGTCTTCGGGTTCTTTAATCTGTATGATCCTCCCCCTATGACCTCAGAGACTATAAATGGTCCTTCCCACTGTGGGGCGAGCTTGTGGACCTTCTCTTGTATTAGTCGTAGGACGAGATCGCCTTCTTAGAAAGTTCTTGTTCGCAGGCGTCTGCTTTGATAAGTGCGTAGCTTGTCTTGGTATCCTTCTGACCTTGCGAGAGTTGTGTCCCTTGCCTCGTCTGCGATGTCTTTGTCGTCTTCGCGTGTGTCCTCTGCCTCTTCCTCTTCGTACCCTGTGATTCTAGGAGCTCCAAACTTGAGGTCGTGCGGCAGCACTGCCTCCGCTCCATATACTAGGAAAAATGGTGTATATTGGGTTGAAGCGTTGGGAGTGGTGCGTAGGCTCCATAGAACTGCGGGGAGTTCTTCTATCCAATTTCTTGCGGCCTGCTCGAGTGGTGCGAGGAGACGTTTTTTGATTCCACCGCATACTAGGCCATTTTATTTTTCTACTTGGTCGTTAGATTGCGGGTGCGCGACTGAGGCGTAGTTGATCTTGATGCCCATGTCCTGACAAAAGTTATGTGATATACAAAGAAGCGTTGATGGGCCATGACTCCAGGATTTGGCTAAATGCCAAATAATCCAAGATAGTATCCATGGAAGTAAGTCAAGTTTTGAACTTGGTAGACCCTCCGAAATACTAAGAGTCTGAAGAATATATAAATGGATCTATAACAGATTCAGATGAAATTATTTTATCCATAAAGCTCAACTCGTTGGAAAGATGTTTTCTAGCAAGTTCAAAGGTTGACTACGGTGAACTAGTCTCGACCCTAGATATGATTTAGTCAGTTCGGGTTATACTAGAAATTACTACATATCTCATTTATAGGATATGGTAGAATGAACGTCAAAACAAAGTTTCTACACGGAAATATAACAAAGGACGTATATCAGATACGACCGGAATGTTTTGATAATTCAAAGGATGCTGGAATAGATGCAAGCCTTGGATATCCAGTAATGGACTGAAGCTAGCATAATGGAGTTGGAATTTTCGTTGTGATGAAATTGCCAAAAGAGTTTGTTTTCATCAGGAATAACGAAGATGCTTGAATATTCAAGAAAGTAAGTGGGAGCTGAATAATATTTCTAAAACCTTATGTAGATGACATATTATTGATTAGAAATAATATAAATTTCTTGACACGAATAAGGACTTCATTGAAACTAGTTTTCAGCTGAAGTACTTGGGATAATATAGCATTAGTATTAAGCACATTAATCTATGAAGATAGTAAGTGCCTGATCATGCTAAAGCCAATGTTACATATTTACATGATACTAAAGTAGTTTATTATGAAAACGCCAAGAAAAATGTTCTTGCCGAGGTCATGGTGAAAAATTGTTTGCACAATTCGGTGTTCATGAACACAGATAAGCAAAAAAACATGAATTGAATTCCACTCACCTATGTGTTTGGATTAATCATGTACACCATATTATGTAAAACGACCAGATATGTCTAGTGCTCCAAAAGGTTGTGAGCAAGATACCAAAGTGATCAATATGTTGATCATTGGACAAACAGTGAAAAGTTAAACTTATGATAGATAAGATATGTTTCTCGGAAAATGGAGATAATGAAGAGCTCGTTGTAATAAGTTACACCAGCTAAATTTGGATGTAAACAGTTACGTCAATTCAGTCTTCATACTTATTCCGACCGATTTTTGATTTTGATTGGGATTATGTGTTTCACACGTAAGGGTGGTGCAGTATGGAGGAACTTTGTCAAGTAAGATACTGTGGCGAATTCTATAACAGAGGCTAACTATATAGTTACTTAAAGAAGTAACAAGGAGGGTATTTTGAATCATAAGTTCATTTATGAACGTGGTATGGTTTCCTAGATGCTTGAAGCTCATGGAACATTGGTGAATGATTTCGTGACTTATTCTAAGGAACCAATGTCCTGACAAATGATTCAAACATATACAAAGCTAAACTGATAAAATTAGTGAATTTTATGATAGCGTGAAAACGCGAAGATATGCAAGATAAAAACGGGCCTGAAACGTCAGATCCGTAGATGAAGTCTATACCACCAATGAAGCATGCATTATACCGGTATGCCATAGGTGTAAAGTGCTCAAGCACTGACAATATTATTAACTCTAGTGCAAGTGGGAGACTGTTGGAAATATGCCCTAGAGACAATAATAAAATGTTATTATATATATTTCCACGTTTGTAATTAATGTTTATATTTCTGTGCTATAATTGCAATGACCCTGACTGTGAGATTCAGAAGAAAACTCATTTGCATGTGTGGAAATGTAAACACCAAGAGTTCCTGGTTTAGCCTCTAAGACCAGCTCATGTCCTAACTCATGATTACGTTTTCTTAATCATGGACATTGTTCTTGTAACAAGGATGTCAGTAGCAATGAGAACATATTGTTAGCAGAACAATGATGTTGAACCGACCTCAGTATTGAATGATATACTTAGAGATCACATCGTAACAATGTTATAAGTCATATCATGAAATGTTATCATATACGTAATTCCTTAGACCATGAGAGTATCGAGTTGCTTCACACAGGAAGATGTACTTTGGTTCTTAGATGAATCTTCCCGTTACCGGGAAGTAGTAAAATAATTTCTGGGTACATCGGATAGTATGTCTAGTCATTGCGATAGTTCAAGACTGGGATTTGCTCCTTCACGATGAAGAACATATTCACTTCGGGCCCACTCAATATAACGGTATCCATTATAGTCTGGCTAGACGCATTGTGATTTAGTCACGGGGATACCGGAATACGATAACGAGAAAAGGGACAAACGAGCAAGGAGGATAATGAGTGGCTTGTGTTTAAGAAGTTGTTACACATGTGTGCCAAACTTCTCTCCTCTGACTTTGTCATATATTGCGAAGCAAAGGGAATGGTACATGACTAAACATAATGGTTCACTCGAAGTTTCTTTGTGTATGTGCGGGAGTCAACATGGGTGTCCATGGCTCCGCTATTGATTATTGGCTATTGACAAAAGGCTGTTGACCTATACCGGAAGATATTCTGAGTCATGTCCGCATTATACATAACCTATTGGGTCACACACTTAATGAGCAGTAGTCTGTTAGAATACTGGAATGGTAGAAGGTTTAGTGGAAGCAAAGCAGAATAGTTCATACGGGCACCAGAAGTAGTTTTGGGTATTTATGGAATTGTTCATAAGGGCACCGAAAGTAGTTTTGGGTATTTAAGGATATGTCTGGATCACTCTAGAATAGTACCAGGTGGTTCCGAAACATATGAGAATGGTACTGGGGAAGTCATGGATCGACCGGAATAGTTTCCGGTTATTCGGTGGACGTCTCGACAAACTTACGCGGTCATCGGATTTCTTATACTGTAACTCGGATGGTCTTGGAACCTATCCAGATAGTTCCGAAACATCTGAAAACGGTCCCTGAAGGTCTCAAAAGTGTTCCAGAAGGTTCTGGAATGTCCTAAAACCATCCCGGAAGGTCCCGGAATGGCCGAGAATGGCCCCAAAGGGTCCTGGAAGGTCCTGAAAGGTTCCGGGAGCTTCTGGAAGGTTCCACAAGTTTCCGGACATTACCATATGCACTCCACCACCCTTAGCCTTGGGGGGCAAGGCACCCCAAGGGGGCTGGCCGAAATTAGGTGGGGGTGGGGGGCGCCACAGGTGGGGAGGAGTCCTCCTTGGACTCGGACTCCTCAGTGGGAAGGACTCCCTTTGGCAGTAGGAGTCCCAGGGGGACTCCACACACCCTTAGGTCGGCCAGGAGCCCTCCTGGCCACCTATATAAGGAGGGTCAGGGGTGGGCGCAGCAGAACTCAACCCTAGCCCCCTGCGCCACCCTCCCTCTAAACCCCGTTGCTCCACAATTAGACCCCGGTTTAGACGATGTTCTAGATCGGAATCCATTAGGGTTTTCTCCCTCTAGTTTTCTCGGTGGCATTCTTCTCTGGACGACGGAGCGCTGCTGGATTGCTGCTACGGGATGTGTGGATACTAATAGAGGGGTCGTGCCTTCAACCCTTATTCGAGGAACTTGTTCATGGGACTTGTCCGCGGGACTAGATCGTGGGACGGTTCGAGGGATTGATATCCTCGCGGTTGGGAGGTCATTGAAATTCCTAGCTGCGGGGATCTACATCGACGGTCTTCAACAACTCTACTTCCGCTACATCGGTTGGTGAGCCATGACCTAAAACCTTGTATGCAATGTTCATAGATGTTCTTGGGTGATTGCTACGTAGGCCGATTTTTTCCTACTGCGTTTCCCAACAACTCGATCACATTGCAACACTTCTGGTGGGTGTGTGTCCATCATATCATTCTACCAATGACATGACACCATTGTCAACAGACATATTTGTCTCATGATCAAGAAACCTTGATCATCAATTGCCCAATGGACTAGTATACTAGTGTTAACTAGGGACCTGGTTGTTTGTATATCACATGTGTATTAATGTTCCCGCTTAATACAGTTATAGCACAGTATAAAACTTATTATGAACTAATGGAATATGTTAATAAATACTCCCTCCGATCCATAATAAGTGTCGCTCCTCTAGTATAAAATTTGTATTAGCTTAGTACAAAATGAGCGACACTTATTTTGGATCGGAGGGAATATATTTTCTTTGCCTCTAGGGCACATTCCCAATAGGTGCCCCTTTTTATACACAATTTTTTTTTAAAATACAGATAAATTCTGTTGATCTCTCTCTCTTTCCCTCCTTTGAGTGGACTCCCCTTGTTTTAAGTTTACACTACGTTGGGGATTTCTCCACCATACGCACGCCATTGTGTTGGTGGAATTGGAATCTGAATCCAACTTTTTTCCGCTGCTCGCCTAGTTCGAAGCCTGGTCATCGGTCTGCAAGGATAGGGTGGCCTCAGGAGTCATCATGGATTTTCGCGGCATCGGGGATTGTCGTGTACGACTACATCAACCAGCCTCACGCGGGAACGTTTCCCGCTTAACGGACTACATACTGATATGTGGCTTATCTTCATCCGTTACATACATCGTCATAGCATAGGTCTTGGGTTCGGGACGCGTAGGTTATGAAAAAATATTGTTTTCTACCTCATTCCCCAACAGTTATCATATTTAATCGAGATGCATAGGGTGCATGTATTCTGTGATGATTAGTTAGCAGCATATGATGTTTCGTGTTTGGTGCATACAATGTTATCTATATATGTGCAGCAACAATTTACATTTCACTTCACTTTACATTTCAGCATGAGATCCTGGGCTGGGCGCAAGGGGAGCTTAGCTGGCGCACCGGCGTGTGGATGCCGATCCTGGACAAGGCGCACTATGGCAACTTCTGCCAACTGAGCGGCGATATGGGCAGGGTGTGCATACTGCTCCTCCAGCCTCGCCAAAAGGAATGTGATGACCTCAGGAGTGCGCGCATGCGTCACTGGCTTCTTGTGTATGTATTCTTAAGTACTCCATTGACAGTAGCTTCAGTATCCTTGTGGTAATTCTTTAATAGTGATTCAGAGTAGCAGTAGCTTCAGTAGTGATGTCAATAATTAGTGAAGATAGCCTTCATTTGGGGATGCTCAGAGTATTTTTCACACATATTCCATTCATTTTGGGACCCATTCTTGTTGAGTGGGTTGAAAGTGTGTGTCCCTAGTTATTGGTCACTTTTTCTGTGATTAATTCTTGTAGGGTGTAACATCCCAGTTTTTGCAAAAATTAAAAATTTTGTTTTCGATGTGAATTGTTTGATTGTCTGATTTGTTTCGGTGTTTGCATCCCCGATTTATTGATCGGCGATTATTTTCCCCCCTCTTATATCATATCGGACGGAGACCGACCCTTGCCACCCTGACACTCGACCTTTGCGACACCGGGTTTCGCCCGATCACCGTCGCGAAAACCGCACGAGACCAGCCGCAGCCAACGGAACGAAAAACCCTGTTTAATAATTAAACGGGTTATTTTTATAGCGCGCCGGAAAGTGTTTTCGAAACGGTTCCAGCGCGAGGTGAATGCCTCCGGCTCGACGCACTGATCGCGCAGTTCGAAGTTTTACCCGAATCGGAGGTACTGCGGACCCACGGCAGTCAGAAACGTGAGCACCATGCGCGCGAGAGAAAAACCGAAGATGTTTTTGCAAACTGCCAGCCACCGGGGCTATAAATAGACCACCTCACTCCCACCCCATTTCTAGGGTTTCCCTAGCCACAAAATTGCAGCCACCCCCTCCACTTTGCTAGATCTGCCCATTTTGACCCCCAAATCCCGAAACCTTAGCTCTCCCACTGATCTGGACCGTCAGATCTGAGATCCAACGGTCCAGATCGCGTCCCCAGCCTCCCACTGCAGTTCCAGCCCACTCCGGGCCGCGCGGGCCTGCAACCGCCCCCGCCGGGCCCGATCTGGATCCGCCTCGCCGCCTCCTCCCGTGGAGACGCCGCGCGCCGCCCTCGCCTTCGGTCTCCGGCGGTCGCCGCGCCGCTGCTGCGCCCCCAGGTGAGGCGTTCCTCCCGCGCCTCCTCCTCCTCACGCCCTCACCGTCTCGCCTCCTCCCCTCCGTGCAGGACGATCGCCGCCGCACCATGAACTCCGGCGAGCTCACCTCTGCCCCGGGACAAGCCGGCGCCGCCCGCCACCGATGCAACGTCGCCGCGCCGCGTCCTCGCCGGATCCGGGCCGGAGCCGCCCCCCGCGCCCTCCTGGACCCCTCCTCCTCGCCCTCTCCCACCACCGGCGCCGCCTTGCCGCCGGGAGGCAGGCCGCCGCCGCCGCTCTGCTCGAAGGAGACGAGCAGGAGCGCTAGCCGCTCCACCCGCTTGCTGCGCCCACGTGGGCCTGCGCGTCTCGGCTCAAGAGCACCCGCGGCCCACTCCAGCCTCCACGCCAGCCGAGCCGGCCTCCCAGGCCATCAGCTGGGCCGAAGCCCACTAGGGTGAGCCAGCCCGGCGCGCCCCCTTTTTTTTATTTTAGGTCGTCTGTTTTTTTTCCTGTCTCTGAATTTTTCTAAGTCAGAGAGGATTATGCTACTGATGCTGTTTAGTAACGCGTTTTCCCGTTGAACCGTAGCCCGGATGAACGTGCCCCCAAAACGAAAGTTGCTCAGTTTTGCGTGCTCTAGATTTCTTATGTAGAAAGCTTTTCCGTTTGAGGTCGTCTTGATTGTGTAATTGTGTGCTGAACAGGGCATCGGGCCGTTAAACTGCTAGTTTTTCCTGTTTAGTGCTACTGTTATTATTTTATTGCAACTTCGGGCGACGATTGCTTCGCAACCGTTCGTCGGAATTGATTGATTCCTTTTGTGTTGCGTTAAGAATTGTTTCTACTTCAGTTTCATGCATTCACATGCCATATTTGCTTGCTGCATCATGTTTATATCTTGCTCCAAAGTAGCTATCCTGAGGTTATTGTGCTGCTGTGCTGAAAACTGTTATTTTGTTGCAACTTCGGTCGACGAGTGTATCGCGACCGTTTACCGGAATTGAGTGATTCCAATTGCATATTGTTAAGCATGATGTCTACTTTTATCCCATGTATTTCTATGTCATGTTGCTGCACTTTTGCATATAGATTTACCCCTGTTTATACAGCTTGTGCCCGTAACTTGTTTTGCTTATATATTTTTAACCGTAACTCCGTTTGGAGTATGCCTTATATGTAACTTGATTAGTTTTTCGTGTACTTTGTGTTTATGCTATTGTTTGCTGTTGTTAACCAACCTAAAATATGGTTTAGGACAGAACAGTAACAAATCCTTTAATTATCTTGCGGCACTTAGTGTTATGCCATGTTTAGGATTGTGCCTCACTTAAATTGACTAGCATAGATAGTTTACTTTGTGCTTCACCTCTTGACCTGTTTGTGTGATATGCCATGCTTGCTTGAGTTGCCATGTTAATAACCGTTGGTTGATCACCTATAGCTAAACAACTTGAACCACCGTAAACGTGCGGTATTCGTCGTGTGTGACCGATACCCCACTTAAACTGTTAGTAACCGTTCCTGACGATAGATCCGTATCGCGTTGTCGTGCCTTGTGTTGTCTCTTTGATCTTGTATTGCTCCATAGTAATAGTGGTGCACCGTTGATTGCTTTCCAGTGTTTCCTTCTTGTGTGCTTCCGCGGTTACATCTCGGAGACGATGCGAGCTTGCGATCGACTACATCTTCGGAACCCGACTTATCAACAGGCAAGGACTATACATTACTTATGATCCATTCTATTTCAACCAGCGGTTTGCATGCTAGTCTAGGTTAGGTTCGATGTTTGATCCTACCACATGTTTACAGCCTCTTTCAAACCGATACAGCCATGTCCCTTCCCAACAAACCATGTACTGCTATGTTACTATTGCTCGTTGCTCAGCCCCTGCTTAGTATGCATGCTTAGGATGCTACGTTGTTACCCTGTTACTCCTTTGTTTGGGATATCACATTATTATATTGTTGTTGATGATATGATTATTATAAATGTTGACTATATTCGACGAAGGATGGAAGGTCTAGGCTATCCCGCCCCGATGCTTTGTTCCATTCGAGTCACCTAGGATCCGAGTTCCGGGTATTGGTTTTAAGACTGAGCGTGCCTAATCGCGTGTGGGATTTTATGGGGTCCCCTCTTCTTACCTACCTAGCTTCAAACATTTCTAGAGGTGGCCCAAGCTGATTTACCATTTGAAACCGTGTGTGTGCTGGTCAGCTGCCAGTAGTTTTCAAATAACTCGGGCCAGCGGAGACTTAGTTCCATTGTTGGTCCACACACTTGGTGAGCTAGGGAAGTCCCCTGTTATATAGGCGAGACTAAACCCGACCTTGGCCATACGGAAGAGTCTGATCCGAGAGCGTGGCCAGCTTTTGGATTGGGTGTCGACTCCCCGGGGGCCACCCGGATTTGTTCGTTGTTAGTTAGAGGGACCTGTCGTTTCGGATCTCTTGGAACTAAATCATAAAATGGTTGCCTATGATGGGTAGCAACTAAGAGAGATGGGCGAGCATGCGACGTCTCGTAATGGGCAGGTTGTACACCCCTGCAGGGTTAAATATTTTCGAGAAGCCGTGTCCACGGTTATGGACGACATGAGACCTACTCCTTGTTCATAGACAACAACAACTGAGATAATCTTAAATATAACTTGATCAACGTGTGTGTGTGCCTTGACTGCTTCTTCTTCGTCGGGATGCGAAGAGGAGGACAAGGATAGGATAGGTGTTATGTTTGCGTAAGTAGTTGATAGCAAGACTTGTTGGAGGCGATTCCTCATCGAATGCTTGGCTTCTTACCTTACTCTCTAGAACGTTAGCCACTTCATAAATGCTAGTGCGGCAGCAACCTCACCACTTACCCCTTCCTTACCGTAAACTACTAGTTGTCCTAGAATGACGAGTGATGAAGTCCTTGCTGGGTCAGATGACCACTACAGTTGGATGCTGAGTACCTCTGTACTCATGATACTACCCCCAAACTCTTTTCAGGGTTCTTGATCGACAACAGGTATGGTGATCGACGTTTCACGTGGAGACTCGACGACGACTAGTTAGGCGGATCCCGGCGGAGGGCCTGGACCCGTGTGGTTGTGGGATCGATGCTTTTCTCTTTGCCACTAGGCATTTGCTTGTAGTCTGTACCCAGACATGTATCTTCCGCTGTTGTATTGTATTTAAGGCAGTTGTATGCCGATTGTATGAGATGTTCTATCCTTGTATCTGTAATGTTGTGATATCATGTTGGAAATCCGGGGCATATGGCTATGTCATATGTCGCGGTGGGACCGATATGTGCTTCGTCCCCGGATCTGGATGGAAACGTCTAGATCTGGAACAGTACCGCATATCGGGCCTTACAACTTGGTATCAGAGCCTTACCGACCGTAGGATCCCTCTCTGGCCGAAGTCGAGTCTAGACAAAAACTATTTTGTAGTTACTAAGTTAGTTATCGGAGAGTAGGAATCTTTTTACTCCTTACCCTTGCTCTGGTCAGGACAAGTGTCGTAAATGTTTGACTCTCGACTTATCCCCTTCAAACTCTAGGATCTCGAGTGTGTGGAGTTTCGGAACCGTTACAATGCCTTACTTGCAGCGTATTGTCTCGATTCCGAGCTCAGGTGGGAATTCCTATAGTACCTTTAGATATTCCAACTCTGGTTTACATCTTGGTCACCCGTTGCCATCCATCCTTTTGCCCAGTGTTTTTACGACTTGCGTCGAAAAAACTATCCTTTGATCTGGTTTTCGCGACCGTTCTTCCTCTTGTCACTGATGGTTTCGTTTTCCGACGTTGCCGACTCTCTGCGGAAAAGTATCTCGACGGAGCTTCCACGGCGACGTGGAGCAGAGTCCCTTGTTGTTGTGATGAAGATCGTCGTCTTTCTTTTTCTCTCCCCCCCTCTCCCCCGGATCGTCCTGGATCTCGGGACGAGATCCCTTGTTGGTGGTGTTGTATTGTAACAGCCCAGTTTTTGCAAAAATTAAAAATTTTGTTTTCGGTGTGAATTGTTTGATTGTCTGATTTGTTTGTGGTGTTTGCATCCCCGATTTATTGATCGGCGATTATTTTCCCCCCTCTTATCTCGTATCGGACGGAGACCGACCCTTGCCACCCTGACACTCGACCTTTGCGACACCGGGTTTCGCCCGATCACCGTCGCGAAAACCGCACGAGACCAGCCGCAGCCAACGGAACGAAAAACCCCGTTTAATAATTAAACGGGTTATTTTTATAGCGCACCGGAAAGTGTTTTCGAAACGGTTCCAGCGTGAGGTGAATGCCTCCGGCTCGACGCACTGATCGCGCAGTTCGAAGTTTTACCCGAATCGGAGATACTGCGGACCCCCGGCAGTCAGAAACGTGAGCACCGTGCGCGCGAGAGAAAAACCGGAGATGTTTTTGCAAACTGCCAGCCACCGGGGCTATAAATAGACCACCACACTCCCACCCCATTTCTAGGGTTTCCCTAGCCACAAAATTACAGCCACCCCCTCCACTTTGCTAGATCTGCCCATTTTGACCCCCAAATTCTGAAACCCTAGCTCTCCCACTGATCTGGACCGTCAGATCTGAGGTCCAACGGTCCAGATCGCGTCCCCAGCCTCCCACTACAGTTCCAGCCCACTCCGGGCCGCGCGGGCCCGCAACTGCCGCCGTCGGGCCCGATCTGGATCCGCCTCGCCGCCTCCTCCCGTGGAGACGCCGCGCGCCGCCCTCGCCTCTGGTCTCCGGCGGTCGCCGCGCCGCTGCTGCGCCCCCAGGTGAGGCGTTCCTCCCGCGCCTCCTCCTCCTCACGCCCTCGCCGTCTCGCCTCCTCCCCTCCGTGCAGGACGATCGCCGCCGCGCCATGAGCTCCGGCGAGCTCACCTCTGCCCTGGGACAAGCCGGCGCCGCCCGCCATCGATGCAACGTCGCCGCGCCGCGTCCTCGCCGGATCCGGGCCGGAGCCGCCCCTCGCGCCCTCCTGGACCCCTCCTCGTCGCCCTCTCCCACCACCGGCGCCGCCTTGCCGCCGGGAGGCAGGCCGCCGCCGCCGCTCTGCTCAAAGGAGACGAGCAGGAGCGCTAGCCGCTCCACCCGCTTGCTGCGCCCACGTGGGCCTGCGCGTCTCAGCTCAGGAGCGCCCGCGGCCCACTCCAGCCTCCACGCCAGCCGAGCCGGCCTCCCAGGCCACAAGCTGGGCCGAAGCCCACTAGGGTGAGCCAGCCCGGCGCCCCCCCCTTTTTTTATTTTAGGCCGTCTGTTTTTTTTTCCTGTCTCTGAATTTTTCTAAGTCAGAGAGGATTGTGCTGCTGATGCTGTTTTGTAACACGTTTTCCCGTTGAACCGTAGCCCGGATGAACGTGCCCCCCAAAACGAAAGTTGCTCAGTTTTGCGTGCTCTAGCTTTCGTATATAGAAAGTCTTTCCGTTTGAGGTCGTCTTGATTGTATAATTGTGTGCTGAACAGGGCATCAGGCCGTTAAACTGCTAGTTTTTCCTGTTTAGTGCTGCTGTTATTATTTTATTGCAACTTCGGGCGACGATTGCTTCGCAACCGTTCGTCGGATTTGATTGATTCCTTTTGCGTTGCGTTAAGCATTGTTTCTACTTCAGTTTCATGCATTCACATGCCATATTTTCTTGCTGCATCATGTTTATATCTTGCTCCAAAGTAGCTATCCTGAGGTTATTGTGCTGCTGTGCTGAAAACTGTTATTTTGTTGCAACTTCGGTCGACGAGTGTGTCGCGACCGTTTACCGGAATTGAGTGATTCCAATTGCATATTGTTAAGCATGATGTCTACTTTCATCCCATGTATTTCTATGTCATGTTGCCGCACTTTTGCATATAGATTTACCCCTGTTTATACAGCTTGTGCCCGTAACTTGTTTTGCTTATATCTTTTTAACCGTAACTCCGTTTGGAGTGTGCCTTATATGTAACTTGATTAGTTTTTCGTGTACTTTGTGTTTATGCTATTATTTTCTGTTGTTAACCAACCTAAAATATGGTTTAGGATAGAACAGTAACACATCCTTTAATTATCGTGCGGCACTTAGTGTTATGCCATGTTTAGGATTGTGCCTCACTTAAATTGACTAGCATAGATAGTTTACTTTGTGCTTCACCTATTGACCTGTTTGTGTGATATGCCATGCTTTCTTGAGTTTCCATGTTAATAACCGTTGGTTGATCACCTGTAGCTAAACAACTTGAACCACCGTAAACGTGCGGTATTCATCGTGTGTGACCGATACCCCACTTAAACTGTTAGTAACCGTTCCCGACGATAGATCCGTATCGCGTTGTCGTGCCTTGTGTTGTCTCTTTGATCTTGTATTGCTCCGTAGTAATAGTGGTGCACCGTTGATTGCTTTCCAGTGTTTCCTTCGTGTGTGCTTCCGCGGTTACATCTCGGAGACGATGCGAGCTTGCGATCGACTACACCTTCGGAACCGGACTTATCAACAGGCAAGGACTATACATTACTTATGACCCATTATATTTCAACCAGCGGTTTGCATGCTAGTCTAGGTTAGGTTCGATGTTTGATCCTACCACATGTTTACAGCCTCTTTCAAACCGATACAACCATGTCCCTTCCCAGCAAACCATGTACTGCTATGTTACTATTGCTCGTTGCTCAGCCCCTGCTTAGTATGCATGCTTAGGATGCTACGTTGCTACCCTGTTACTCCTTGGTTTTGGATATCACATTATTATATTGTTGGTGATGATATGATTATTATAAATGTTGACTATATTCGACGAAGGATGGAAGGTCTAGGCTATCCCGCCCCGATGCTTTGTTCCATTCGAGTCACCTAGGATCCGAGTTCCGGGTATTGGTTTTAAGACTGAGCGTGCCTAATCGCGTGTGGGATTTTATGGGGTCCCCTCTTCTTACCTACCTAGCTTCAAACATTTCTAGAGGTGGCCCAAGCTGATTTACCATTTGAAACCGTGTGTGTGCTGGTCAGCTGCCAGTAATTTTCAAACAACTCGGGCCAGCGGAGACTTAGTTCCTCTGTTGGTCCACACACTTGGTGAGCTAGGGAAGTCCCCTGTTATATAGGCGAGACTAAACCCGACCTTGGCCATACGGAAGAGTCCGATCCGAGAGCGTGGCCAGCTTTTGGATTGGGTGTCGACTCCCCGGGGGCCACCCGGATTTGTTCGTTATTAGTTAGAGGGACCTGTCGTTTCGGATCTCTTGGAACTAAATCATAAAATGGTTGCCTATGATGGGTAGCAACTGGGAGAGATGGGCGAGCATGCGACGCCTCGTAATGGGCAGTTGGTACACCCCTGCAGGGTTAAATATTTTCGAGAAGCCGTGTCCACGGTTATGGACGACTTGGGACCTACTCCTTGTTCATAGACAACAACAACTGAGATAATCTTAAATATAACTTGATCAATGTGTGTGTTTTCCTTGGCTGCTTCTTCTTCGTCGGGATGCGAAGAGGAGGACAAGGATAGGATAGGTGTTATGTTTGCGTAAGTAGTTGATAGCAAGACTTGTTGGAGGCGATTCATCATCGAATGCTTGGCTTCTTACCTTACTCTCTAGATCGTTAGCCACTTCATAAATGCTAGTGTGGCAGCAACCTCACCACTTACCCCTTCCTTACCGTAAACTACTAGTTGTCCTAGAATGACGAGTGATGAAGTCCTTGCTGGGTCAGATGACCACTACAGTTGGATGCTGAGTACCTCTGTACTCATGATACTACCCTCAAACTCTTTTCAGGGTTCTTGATCGACAACAGGTATGGTGATCGACGTTTCACGTGGAGACTCGACGACGACTAGTTAGGCGGATCCCGGCGGAGGGCCTGGACCCGTGTGGTTGTGGGATCGATGCTTTTCTCTTTGCCACTAGGCATTTGCTTGTAGTCTGTACCCAGACATGTATCTTCCGCTGTTGTATTGTATTTAAGGCAGCTGTATGCCGATTGTATGAGATGTTGTATCCTTGTATCTGTAATGTTGTGATATCATGTTGGAAATCCGGGGCATATGGCTATGTCATATGTCGCGGTGGGACCGATATGTGCTTCGTCCCCGGATCTGGATGGAAACGTCTAGATTTGGAACAGTACCGCATATCGGGCCTTACATAGGGGGAGTACTACTTTACTAGTTGTATTTTTATTAAGCAAAATTGCATGTACAACATGGTAGAAATTTGTAGAATACTAGCTAATGACTTTGGACAACTTAGATCATTCTGGAATTGTTAAACAACTTGATTTTCTTGATATTTGATTATTTATCATGTACGATACTATGCTATATTTATATTTTTCTGTACAAGTTCTGCATCAGAAACTGTCATTATTGTTTGTGCTTGTGTATGAGGTGTGTTGACCTCACTTGTATCATGCAACTTGATTGGAAGTCTCGTTCTGTTGACTTTTTATTTTGTTGAAAATTTCATAGAGAAACTAATAAATGAAGAGCAGCAAATTTACTATTTGTTCACAATCTAAACTTTTTGTTTGGATTTCGTATAGTAACGAGTGTAGAGTGTAAGCTGATAGCTAGTACATGGATCACTACAAAAGGAAAAAGATGCTCATAGATACTTGCTCCTTTGTATCTCTATACACTATGGATTTTTGTTCATCCTTGTTTGATATAATTATTTTTTAGTTCTACCAAACTGTCATTTTTGTAATTTTCTAAATGCCCTTTCGTTCTTGTACAGTTAGCTCACTTAACTTCCTTCCATGTGGACTAAAATTCGAAATTGAATAAAATGGAACCGATGAATGAATCAAGGAATATATGACAATGTGCATGCTATTATTCAAGCTATATGGACAAGTGATTTCAAAGGTTGGTTTGTCAAACAGATGAAAGGCATACTCTCAGTTATATGCTTTCGAAATTGGACTAGTGTACTCTTTTTTGGATCGTGAGCGTGCGTCCAAAGCGCGACATGTGGTGGCTTATGGAGCACCAAAAGTGACCTCTGTGGACGCTGCGAGAGGATACCTTTAACTAGTTGCTCCAGAGAAGCGCCCCATAAAAATATTTTTTCTCTTTTGATGGGTCCCCACGAAAATGTTTTTTGAGCGATTCAGTAATTTATTCCTCCATCACAATGTTTACAAGGATAATCTGTGCATCATGTGGCATACCCAACCATATGTGTCGACCTTGGGTAAGGACTAAAGCAAACCTAGTTAGACTATGAGTCTCAAAATCCGATGACCTGCTTTCAAAATTTAAATTACATGAAGAAAGGGAGCTACGTAACATAATGAATTCCTTAAATATGGGACCATGCACTCCACCAGCGCCTTCAAATATATGCTTCACCACCTCTTTGCAATCCGAAGATATTGAAATATGCTGGACCCCAAGATCCTTGGCTAGATGAAGTCCCTGCACGTAGTCGCTTCAAGTGTAGCTAGTTCTAGCAATCGTTCAATAACAAGGATAGCAGATGAGCCCAAGTAATTTCCAGACAAGTTTCTGCAAATCGCCGGACTTTTCTGATTGCTTATCATTCCCATCTGTTTGAGCACATGTCTCATTTTGTGCCTTCTTATTGAATCCTCTTTTTTCTCATGTTTAGTTATATAATGTTGCTCAGTGATTAGAGGCAATTACATTGGCAATATACGCTATACCGACCTTGTTTTGATGAAAAGTTGGATATGAGAGCTATATGGCCCATATAATTTATTCTGGGAGATTTAACCTGCATGCTTGATTAGGCTTTCTTGCACATTCTGTTTTATTGCACCTTCTATATTCACAGTGTAGATAGGCAGCTCAGTGATTTCAGCCAAATAAACTTTGGTCATAGGCACTCTTTAATACACCCTCCGTTCCTTGATATAAGGTGTCTAAGCTTTTTGCACGAATATTAACGCGTACATATAATGCTACAATTGGACTGATCTTTCCCTAGAAAAAATCAGGAGAAAACAGTTCGAATCAGCCAATAATAGTGAAGAGACCCTCCGTTCTATCTCTTTCCGTAGATATATTTGCCTCGACGGGTGGTATAATACCAAATAGATGATACCCCGCGCGTTGCTGCGGGAATCAGTTGCAATATATTTTGAATGATTGATTGCATGAAACATGAATAGTTGAATTAATAGTATATAAACTAAAGTATAAAAATATATTTTACGTTTGTATTTTATTATTGTGCAGTTAAAAATATTTATTAAATATAATAATGTAATATAATGAAAAAAATTCATGCATGTTGAGTGAGGTCGCATGTGTCATTATATTGATGTATGCATGAGATCAACTAATAACGAAGAACTTGTTCTTATGCATATTGTGGTGAGTATTTGATTATGTGACATGTATGCATGTTAAAAGTGATGTAATATAATGGAAAAAAAACCATGCATGTTGAGCAAGGTTGCATGTGTCATTAAATGGATGTGTGCATGAGATCAACTAATAATGAATAACTTGTTCTCATGCATATTATGGTGGGCCTTTGATGAGGTGCATGTTTGCATGTTGAGATAGAAAAGATAACGGGGATGATCTATTATAGTATTATAGATTATAGATATGCCATGTGTTTTGGATTTTTTTTTCAAAACCTTAGGCACATCAAGGAACGGAGGGAGTATGTTGTAAAATAAATTGAGCTACCAAATCCTTCTTTTATAATAAACTCACATATTTTTTATGAATTCCAGTTTTAACCACCCGTTTTTCTTTCATGTAACATCTTTTCGAGTGGCGGTGAGGATGGATATGTGATGGATATCCAGTAGGATGGATAACATCCATAGCTTTTGTGATAAACTCACGTTTCCTTGTGTAAAATATTTTTTCTTTTTTGATGGGTCCCCATGAAAATGTTTTTGAGCGATTTAGTAATTTATTCCTCCATCACAATGTTTACAAGGATAATCTGTGCATCATGTGGCATACCCAACCATATGTGTCGACCTTGGGTAAGGACTACAACAAACCTAGTTTGACTATGAGCCTCAAAATTCGACTACCTGCTTTCAAAATTTAAATTACATGAAGAAAGGGAGCTACGTAACATAATGAATTCCTTAAATATGGGACCATGCACTCCACCAGCGCCTTCAAAGATATGCTTCACCACCTCTTTGCAATCCGAAGATATTGAAATATGTTGGACCCCAAGATCCTTGGCTAGATGAAGTCCCTGCACGTAATCGCTTCAAGTGTAGCTGGTTCTAGCAATCCTTCAATAACAAGAATAGCAGATGAGCCCAAGTAATTTCCAAACAAGTTTCTGCAAATCGCCGGAGCTGAACAAGTATTATGGTCGATCGATATGCCCGCATCAACGTCATGCTGGGCCGAAAATATATGTACGTGCGAAGAAGTTGGACGCATATGTTTCAACCCGTAGTTCTTGTTGGGCCGAAACCCAGCCTACCTTGGTGCTTTAATGCCGGCAGAGAGGTTTCTCGCACAAAGCCCTTTGTCCACCCGCAACTAGGGTTTGCTCCGTCGCAACGCACGATCCCTCCAGATCTCCAGACTTCCCTAACCCTACTTCACCGTCCCTCAAACCTGGGCATGGGAAGCCCGCCCGGCCCGGCTCATTCGGGTTGTACCTTGGGCCGGGCCTAGGCCTGAGAATTAGGCCCGCAGCACATCTCAGGCCGGGCTTGGGCTTAAATTTTAGTCAAAATAAGGCCCGACAGGCCCGACCATTTCCTCTGCCTCAATTATCTCTCTCTCTCTCTCTCTCTTTCCCCCGAGCGAGCCAGAAGGCCTGGAAGGCCCAAAGGAGACGGCCTCTAAAGCAGCTAACCTAGCGAGTAGCGACGCACGCACTCGTCTCACACTCTCGCCCCATCTACCCCTCAAAAAAAAAAAAAAAAAAAACTCTCGCCCCATCTCAGTCCCCCCTCCCCTCCTCCTTGGCGATGGCGGCGCTGTTGCTTGGGCTGGAACCCTAGTTGCCGCGCCATCCCATCCCCGCCCTCCGTCGCCGAGCTCCGCGGCCACCGCACCCTCCTCCTCCTCGTCCGCCGCATCGACGAGCAGCCGCAGCGGCCGCACATCCCCACCGTCCCTACACCTCCCGTCGCCGGCGGCGTGAGCGGCAGCGGTCAGCGGTCAGCGGCAAGATGAGGCCAATTCTCATGAAGGGGCACGAGCGCCCGCTCACGTTCCTCAAGTACAACCGGGACGGCGACCTGCTCTTCTCCTGCGGCAAGGACCACACCCCCACCGTCTGGTACGCCGACAACGGCGATCGCCTCGGCACATACCGCGGCCACAACGGCGCGGTATGGTCCTGCGATGTCTCTCGCCACTCCACGCGCCTCATCACCGGGAGCGCCGACCAGACTGCTAAGCTCTGGGACGTCAAGACGGGCAAGGAGCTCTTCACCTTCAGGTTCGACGCCCCCGCGCGCTCCGTCGACTTCGCCATCGGCGACCACCTGGCGGTCATCACCACCGACAGCTTCATGGGAAACATGCCCACCGCGCAGGTCAAGCGCATCGCAGAGGACCTGCAAGACCGTACGCTTCACCCTGCTTCGCCTGCAAGTTTCTACATGTCTAGTTGTGATGTGAGTGTGGATTTTCAAGTGTGCGTTGGTGCTTTGCAGAGACCGAGGAGTCGGCGCTCGTGATCTCCGGCATCACGGGGAGGATTAACAGGGCCGTGTGGGGTCCAGGCAACAGGACCATCATCACTGCTGGTGAAGATGCCGTCATCCGCATCTGGGACTCTGAGGTTAGCTCCCCCATGCTTGCACGTAGTCCTCCTGCCAATTAGTTCTAGCCTATTTGTGCATCTTGTGCTATGGATCTGTGGCAATTTCCTATTTGTATGAAGTTAACTATCGTGGCATGATTGTCGACGTGGTGGTTGTAGAAATACCACTCATATTGTGCAATAGTGTAAAATGTTAGTTGAGCTCAGGGCTTTATATGTAACACGTGTGATTGTTGGTATGGTGGTTGTAGGTAGACCACTCATGTTGTTCAATATGTCACATGTGATCAATTTCCTGGTTGTTGTGTCGTCTAATTCGAATTAACACAGCAGACAGTTAATATCTGTAAACTTAGCCACATGTTCCTTGGTGTCTGCATAGTACTTGGTCCATCTTACTGGAGTATTTTTTGTTCCAAGAATGCATTACTTTTTGTGGCTTGTTCACCAGAAGAATGATCGAACTAATAGGTTACCTCCTGCAAAGTTTACATGGCACCATCTATCTTGTCATGCAATGTAGTATATGCCAGTTGTTTGATTCAATCAATATGGGAAATATTAGTTTCCCATTTTGTAGGATGCAATGCATTTATGTTCTGTTTTCTCTGCCTGTAGACCGGAAAACTGCTGAAGGAGTCAGACAAGGAGGTTGGACATCAGAAGCCAATTAGCTCGCTTTCAAAATCATTAGATTGGTCTCATTTCCTCACAGGTTCCTTGGATAAATCTGCTAAGGTGATGCTCTTGAGATTGCTGCCCTGATAACATGTTCATAATTTCATTATATGGTTTTTTCTGACATATCTGCTATGTTGTAGCTATGGGATGCAAGAAAGCTGACCCTGATAAAGACATACGTCACAGAGCGACCTGTTAATGCTGTTGATATATCTCCTACTCTTGATCATGTATGCTCCTGTATCTGTTCCCTTATCTATGCCATTTTTCTTAAGTTGCTGCAAGCATTGCAATATACAAGTTCTCGTAAAGTATGTTGGGTTATGTCATGAATTCTTGGTATTATTTTATAAAGCTAAAATCATATGTTTACGCGGGCAATTATGAAGTTAGGAGTTGCTCTGAATGTATTCCAAAATGTGCGCTTTTCAGTCAGCCCTTTTGAGTAATTACAAAGTTGGATAAGATTACCTGTGTGTATGTGCTCTGGTCTTGTGTGCCACATCTTTTTGTCCTGCCCGTCTATTTACTAGATTTCTTGCTGTCTATAAGTAAGGCCATGTCTGCCAAAAGTGTGTCATGAGTCCCTTGCATATTTGTTATCTTAATCGGTCAGCATCACTATGAATTTGTTCCAAAATGTGCGCTTTTCAGTCAGCCCTGTTGAGTAATTATGAAGTTGATAAGATTTCCTGTGTGTATGGGGTCTGGTCTTGAGTGCCACATTTTTTTTTGTCTTGCCCATCTATTTCCTAGATTTCTTGCTGTCATTAATTACGGCCAAGCCTGTTGAAGTGTGTAAACCATGATTCCCTTGCATATTTGTCACCTTAATATGTCAGCATCTGGTTTAATGTTCATCCCATGCATGCATGATGCTGTACTAGATTAGTACGTACATTATAACATATAATATTGTATTTTACTATTCTGTCAAAACTCATTCGTATGTGTATGTTCTAACCTTCTTTTTCTGTTAGGTGGTTATTGGAGGTGGTCAAGATGCTATGAATGTGACTATGACTGACCGCCGCGCGGGTAAATTTGAGGCTAAATTTTTCCACAAGGTGAACTCTGCCTCTTGACTATCTATGGGAAGTTACTTTCTTCATGCATATATGTTGTCAACATTTGTAACAGGTTTTTGTTATTTATTTCAGATTTTAGAAGAAGAGATTGGTGGTGTTAAAGGTCATTTTGGACCAATCAATGCGTTGGCATTTAATCCTGATGGTCGCAGGTTAGTTCATACTCAAACATTATATTTTGATTTCTTATAGTATTTGTATTTTGCCTCTGCACTTGGGTTTGTGATATGCCTTTGTTTCACACTTAGTATGCGTTGCCCATCTTTGTTATCTGTTTGTGACATTTTATCTCCTTTATGTTCGTATGCCCTTGCTTCCTACCTTTTAGGCCTCCTTTGGTTCATAGGATAGGAATATCTTGGGAATAGTAAAACCATATGAAGTGAGATGGCATGCATCTCATTTCCTATGGGGAATATATTGTTGAATAGCTTCTTTTCTGTTACATTTTTTCCCAACATGCAGCTCAATGATTAGAGCCAATTACATTGGCAATATACGCTATACTGACCGTATTTTGATGAAAAGTTGTACTCATATATGAGAGCTAAGTGAAGTAATCCTCAATCACCATTTTATTATTGTCTTTAGTATTGGAGTGGTAACCAATCTTCTATCTTGGCCGTGAGTATGGACTTTTCTGATTGCTTATCATTTCCATCTGTTTGAGCACATGTCTCATTTTGTGCCTTCTTATTGAATCCTATTTTTCTCATGTTTAGTTATATAATGTTGCTCAGTGATTAGAGGCAATTACATTGGCAATATACGCTATAACGACCTTGTTTTGATGAAAAGTTGGATATGAGAGCTATATGGCCCATATAATTTATTCTGGGAGATTTAACCTTCATGCTTGATCAGACTTTCTTGCACATTCTGTTTTATTGCACCTGCTATATTCACAGTGTAGATAGGAAGCTCAGTGATTTCAGCCAAATAAACTTTGGTCATAGGCACTCTTTAATACTCCCTCTGTTCCTTGATATAAGGTGCCTAAGCTTTTTGCACGAATATTAATGCTACAATTGGACTGATCTTTCCCTAGAAAAAATCAGGAGAAAACAGTTCGAATCAGCCAATAATAGTGAAGAGACCCTCCGTTCTATCTCTTTCCGTAGGTATATTTGCCCCGACGGGTGGTATAATACCAATATGCCATGTGTTTTGGATTTTTTTTCAAAACCTTAGGCACCTTATATCAAGGAACGGAGGGAGTATGTTGTAAAATAAATTGAGCTACCAAATCTTTCTTTTGTGATAAACTCACGTATTTTTTATGAATTCCAGTTTTAACCACCCGTTTTTTTTTCATGTAACATCCATAGCTTTTCGAGTGGCGGTGAGGATGGATATGTGAGGCTACACCATTTTGATCCTGAGTATTTCAACATAAAGATGTAAGCCTGTGAGTTTCTCAAGGTAAAACTCGTATTCCTTTATATGAACAGCGGCAACTTGTGTTCTTGAGCAATCTCCTATGTTGTTATGAAATGTCTTGTGCTTCAGGTTCTCTGCTTACAGGTCATTTCGTACTTTGTTTCAGGCTGCGGTGAGATACCTTTCTCATCCTCTGGAGAGACTAGCGGTTTTTGGCCCAGTTTGTGAAACAACTTGACTTAGCTGGATGGTCTACTATGTGATGGCACTTTTTTTTGTAGGATGAGCAATGGAGATGCTTAAATTGGCGAAATGGTGTTGGTGTCCCTGTTAGTCTTGTTTATCCAAGACATTGCTTTGATTCGATGCTCATTATGCTGAACATAGTACATGCATGCTGCACCAACACTTAATTTAATACTCCATTTGAGCGACAGTTATTATGGAACGGAGGAGTAACTTTCAAATATGCTGGGCTAACAAAACGTGCTCCCTCGTAAGCATACAAATATCTGGAAACGCCATGAAAATCGTTGTATGAATTGTAATTTCGGGAGAATACTTAGCCCAATATCTCTTAACCATAACACCCCTGACACCTGTACTTGCAGCCTGACTTGTGGACCTTGGATGTCACGTTCGTTATGGGCTTCTCTATGCTTTGTGTGGATTAGGGCAACTTCAATCCAGCGATGCGCGGCCTATCCGTTCCTTGTCTGTTTTTAGGCCACTGATCCTAGTGGCGTGATCTATTTAGTCCATCCAGGTCGTCCATGGGGATATTCAAATCTGATCCTAGGTTCATAGGCTCCTGCACGAGAAACTTTCAAAAGGATATATGAAAAAGGCTTAAAAAATTCCAAATTTTATTGGTAAAAGATGCTTAGGTGCTAGATGTTCGTGTAAAATTTGAGTTTTTTTACATCTATGGAGCTCACGGCAAAAAAGACAAATTCAATCCTAAATAATACCTGAATAGTGTTTTTTACATAAACTGCAATTGCCTTTTTTTCAGTTTGATTTTTATTTATCTGTAAAAAAAAACTAGTACTAGTTATTGTATTAACTAGATGATACCCCGCGCTTTGCTACCGAAATTGGTTGCCCTATATTTCAATGAACCAAAAAAATTGAAACACATACAACTTATTATATTTAATTATGTTTAGTTATATTTTTTTGAATATAAATATAGTAATAGAATAGAAAATATGTTTACATGCATGGTTGCTTATGGTGGTGGGTCTAGTCTTAGATTAATAACAAATGAACCAATTTTTTTTAAAACACATACACCTTAATATATTTGATTATGTTTAGTTATATTTTTTTGAATATAAATATAATAAGAGAATAAAAACTATGTTTATATTTTTGAAATGTAGAATTTGGTAGAGACTTGGTAAATAAATCAGCAAGATTCTCGCATGATTTAACTTGCAAGATGTTTATTTCCCCGCTTTTCTGAAGTTCATGGGAGAAAAAACAACTTAGGAGCGACATGCTTAGTGATGTTGCTCTTGATGTATCCTGTTTGCATTTGAGCAACACAAGCTGTATTATCTTCATAGATAATAGTCGGTGATTCGATAGAACCAATTCCACATGACTGTTATATGTGGTTTATCATTCTTCAAAGCCAAACACATTCACGTGATGCTTCATATAATGCAATTATCTCAGAATGATTTGTGGACGTTGCTACCAAAGTCTGTTTCGAAGACTTCCATGATATAGCAGTCCCACCATGTAGAAACACAAAGACGGTTTGTGCACAAGCTGTATTATCTTCATAGATAATAGTCGGTGATTCGATAGAACCAATTCCACATGACTGTTGTATGTGGTTTATCATTCTTCGAAGCCAAACACATTCACGTGATGCTTCATATAATGCAATTATCTCAGAATGATTTGTGGATGTTGTTACCAAAATCTGTTTCGAAGACTTCCATGATATAGCAGTCCCACCATGTAGAAACACAAAGCCGGTTTGTGACCTGGCATTATGGGGGTCAGATAGATAGCCAGCATCAGTGTATCCAATCATATTGAAGTCCATATTTCTCTGGAACTGGAAGAACAGTCCAAGATCCTTAGTGCCTTGGAGATATCGAAAGACATTCTTCACACCTGACCAATGGCGCTTGGTAGGTGCTGCGCTGTGTCTAGCAAGTAGATTCACTGCAAAAGCAAGATCTGGTCTTGTGCAATTTGCAAGATACATTAGCGCTCCAATAGCACTGAGATATGGAACTTTAGGTTTCAAAATCTCTTCTCCATCATCCCTCGGTCTGAACGGATCTTTCTCTACGTCTAGAGAGCGAACCACCATAGGAGTTTTAGATGGATAGGATTTGTCCATATTGAATTTCTCCAATATTTTCTGGATATAGGCAGCTTGGTGTACCATGATTCCTGATGGAAGATGCTCAAGTTGAATACCTAAGAAAAATTTGGTTTTACCCAAATCTTTCATCTCAAATTCCATCTTGAGGTGATTGCGTGCTTCATCAATGTCTTGTGCGTTACCAATGATATTGAGATCATCAACGTACACAGAAATGATGCAGAATCATGTAGAGGATTTCTTGATGAAGACACATGGGCAATCATCGCTGTTGGAGTAGCCTTTCTGAAGAAGGAACTCACTTAGTCGGTTGTACCACATCCGCCCCACTGTTTCAAGCCGTAAAGAGACTTGTTCAGTTTAACACAATACATGTTGCATTTAGCACTTGCATTCGGGACAGATACTACGTCAGGAACCTTCATGTAAATGTCCGAATCTAGTGACCCGTAAAGATATGCGGTCACGACATCCATCAACTGCATAGATAGATGATTTTGTACTGCCAAATGCAAGGCCCCTGATGCGGTACTAACTCTAACTAGTCGCTTTCGCGTCCGGTCGGAGATAGAAGCGCATCAAACGCCACCGGCGCACGACACTCGCACTCGTGTCGCTGCCGGATTCTCGACAACAGGTATAAAACACAACTCTACGAAAGGGGAAATACATATATAGAGATAATAGAGCAGGGCATACAACGCCACTGTCCAGAATATATAACATTCTCATGAATACATGTCATCAGTACATCAAGCGGAAGCAAGTCGGACCGGGTACGGTCAAGATCCAAATTGCCCTAGAGAGGGCTACACCTAAATCCACCCACGGGAACGTCTGAGCCCAACTAAGGATCCTACTGGTCGATGTAGTCGTACTCGTCGTCATCCTCCGGAGGCACCTCCATGAAGTATCGTCCAGTGCTGGGGTCGAGGTAGTAGTCCACTGCAGCGGCCGATCAGGCAAAGCGGTAAAGGCGGAAAAAAAAACGGGGGGGGGGGGTGAGAACATGTCATTACGGAATAACTAACGCTACAGGTAAGGTAAAAATATAGACAGTTTGCAGCCGTACTAGCATATATGGTGGCTACGCGTTCTATCAGAATAAAGATGAGATCCGAGAAGTTACGTTGACAACGTGTCGTAAGTCAGCTATCCACCTACTTACGCAAACATAACACAACCTCGTTTCTCTCTCGGTCCCCCTGGACGAAGAAAAACAACCAAGGCACGCACACGGTTTGTCAAGTTTTATAGCATGATTTTCATTGATGTTATTCTATGAACAGGGAGTAGGTCTCAAGTAGTCCATAACCGCGGACACGGCTTTTCGAAAAGATTTACCCTGCAGGGGTGTACCAACTGTCCATTATAGACGTCTCATGTACGCCCGGTTTCCACTTGGCTAGGTAAGCGCCTGAAACTCCGGAACGTCAGAGTCCCTCTAACTAACAACACACATATCCGGGTGGCCCCCGGTGAGTCGACACCCAACTCAAAAGCTGGCCACGCTCTCGAATCGGACTCTACCGTATGACTCCAGGTTTGGATTACCGGTTAGTTCTCTTATGAGACCGGGTCCTCAGCCGGTCTATTTGGGCCAGCCAAGAAACTATGTCCTCCTGGCCCTGGTTTGGTTTGGAAACAACTGGGGATCCAACCAGCACACACACATTGCAAATGTAAACCAGCTCGGGCCACCACTAGAATGTACGAAGTTAGGTAGGTAAGACAAGGGGCCCCATAAAACCCCACACACGATTAGGCACGCTCGTCAAGAAACACAATACCCGGAACTCGGGTCCTAGGTGACTCAAATGGAACAAAGCACCAGACGGGAATAGTCCAGCCTTCCACCATTCGTCGAATATATTTAACTTCATTTAACAATAGTAAATATCAACCAACTTCTTTTATAGCATGATATCCCAACCATAAATGTATAGGGTAAGCAGCAAGTTTTCTATCCATACTAAGCAATGGCTGAGCAGCGGTAACTTAGCAGAACAATGGTTTGCTGGGATGTGGGGATCATGGCTGTATGGGTTTAAACATGGCATATAATGTAGATAGGATCAAGCAATAACGTTCTAGATCTACAGCTAGGCATGAGCAGAAAGTTATAAAGTAATGACACAGATCTCCCCCTTGCCTGGTAAGGTAGTCGTAGCAGCACTCACGGTACCCTCGGGCTCGGTGTCGGACAGCTCCACGTAAGTCTCCTCGGCGGTCTCAGGTGCTAACGTAAGGTACCGGCAGGAAAAGGCACACAGGTAAGCAACTGAAGCAACCCAAACAAGGATGGCATGTTCAAGTTTTATTTACATGATATGACCCTGCCTAATCAAGTTTAAATGAAGGTGATGGCGACAAGTCATCACTTCCATATGCAATTTATTTATATTGTAATGGCTTTGGTCTAAGCCTTAACTTAGGTGTAGATAGCATGATAGCATGTCATGAAAAACAAAGCATTACAGGAATTTAAATAACATGAAAGTAAAACGATGATTCCGGAGACGGAGCAGTGTCGGTGAAATTGACACTTAAGAAGGCGCAACAACTGTTGAAGGTCAGCCCCATAGCATATGACAATATGTTAAGGCTGACTGAAGAAAGGATAGGATGGAACTGCCTTGGCAAGATCAGATGAACAACATCTCAGATGCACTGAAGTTGAGATGTTGTAGACAGACAGACTTGAAGTTTCTGGACCAGGTGATCACACCTTGTCTCAAAAATTGCTCAACACAACAAGAAAACTTCACTACAGAATTCCTTGCAGAAAAGCACCCCAAAAACATATATGATATGCCTCCATTTGAATTTGCAAAAGCAGTTGTAAATTCAACTGAAGTTCAGGGGGCTGAGTGCAAAATTGCACCTCATGAATTTTGCAAAGGTTCAATTGATGAAAACATTATCACCATGCAACTCCTTGTGCAAAACTACCCAAAAATCATATATGATATGGGCAATTTGCAAATTGAACCAATTCCAAATTTAAATAAAAGCAACAGGGGTTTTATTTGCAAAATGACACGACTCCAATTTTTAGAAGGGGTCAGATGCAAAAATGAGTACCACTACTGCAATCAGTAGCTCAAACTACCCCAAATTGATATATGGGATGCCTCTGTTTGAAAAGTTGATCAAATTCAGAACTGAATTTGAAATTCAAACTCAAATTGTATTTAAAACAGAAAAGAAAAAGAATAACTAAAAAAAGAAAAGGGGTCCAGCCCACTTGGGCTGATTCCAAACCGCAGCCCACTGCTGCTGCTCCCCCTTGCCTGCTAAGGCATTGGGCCGAGCCCAGTAGGTCGCGCGGCCACTCCAAAAAAATGCAAAAACAATGGGGGTTAATCGAACCCAGGGGGACTCGAACCCGCGACCCCGCGCTGCAACACCAAGTACTCGACCAGCTCGGCTACGGATCGGTTGTGACAGGTAACAGGTCGCGCTGAAAATCAACCAACTACTGCTGCCATGCCTGAATCGAACACAACCCGAACTGAACTCAGTTCAGACGACTGACGAAGTGCAGAAAGGTGAGATCTTGCTCGCGTTTGAGCTCGATCCAGGACTCCAACACAGGGGGGGATAGCACGCATCAACTCGCGTTGCTACGTTGATCTGCACCTCGCGAGGAGAAGCAGGCCGGCGTGGTCTGAAGAAGAAAAAGGACGCGGCTTGTCCCTGACAGATGAAGTTCAGGTGACAGCTCTCTGCGCGCGATGGATTCAGGCGACGACGCCATCTGCTGCAGGGCACCACGGCTACACGGCTCGCTGCTGGACGAAGCTTGACGTGCCGTGATCCCATTTTTGCGCTAAGACGAACTCGCCGTGCTACGAAACGGAGCTACACCTCGCCGGAAAAACTACGGCGGAACGGTTCTTGCAGAACAGGGGAGGAAGAAGTCGAGCTCACAGCGGGGCAAGAGGGGGTCGAGCGGCTCGGAGGAGGTCGTGCTGGACGTTGCTGCCGACGTCGTGGACGAAGGCGGGCTCGTGCGGCGTGGAGTTCAGGCCATGGACCTCCTGTCCATGGCGGAATCGGCCGGAACAGAGAAGAAACGGAGGAGGCGGCGGCGGCCGAGGAGGAAGACGGCTAGGGTTGGAGGAGGGAGGCTGGGCGCAATATAAAGGAGAGGGAGGAGGCGACGTGGACGCAGCAGGTCCAGGCGTCTCCCCACGGCGCCATGTGCGTGCTGGAAAATGTGAAGGGAGGAGGGGGATGACACGCGGGCCCGGGCTGGCAGCGAGAGAGGGAAGAAAGAAAAAAAAAGAAAAGGAAACGGTGCGCGCACTGGTGGGCTGAGTCCAGCGGCCCAGCTGGGCTGGAGGGGAGAAGAAAAAGGAAAAACAGCCCGTTTCCAGAAGAAAATGAGAAGCAGGGAGAAAATAAAAGAAAAGGAGGGGATTAGTGGTTCAGTAAATATTCCAAATATTTTTATAAATCCCCTAAAAGGATGCTTGATCATCCAAAATTGGTTTGACCATTTTTACATGCAGTGAAAAATGTCCACAAGCAAAACAGTACCTTTTCTATTTAAAATTAAATAGAAAAGGACTTTGAAGAGTTTTTGAGAGAAAAATAAAAGGTTCAAAATTCCATGAGTTTGAAATTCTTAATCCTTGCATTTTTCTAGATTTTTCAAAATTGGTTTGACCAATTTTGGCAACAACAAAAATGTGGCCCTGTTTTTGAATTCAAAACACTTTGAACTAGGGCTACTGTTTCTGTTGGTTGCAAAAATGCCTTGAGGGTTTTAAAACCCTTGCCATATGAAATGAAATGGCTAGGCCAAGTTTGGGGTCAAGTGAAGTGAGCATGTGGCAAGGAAAATTCCATGACTGCCCCTCTTGAGCCACTTTGCATGCAAAAGAAACCAACCTAAAATGACTCCAATCTCCATGCTAATTTGAATCACCACATGAAAAGATGTAAACTTCCACCATGCAAAGTTTCAAGTCCAACAGAGAAAGTAAAATACATGGTGATAGCAACTTATTACATGTGGGCTGTTACAGCTCACCCCCACCAACACAGGATCTCGTCCCGAGATCTAAGCAAGAAAAAGCTCGGGATATTCGGAACGAAGATGATCTTCACGCTCCCACGTTGCTTCCTTCTCCGAGTGATGTGCCCATTGCACCTTGAGGAACTTGACGGTCTTGTTACGAGTCTTGCGCTCTGACGAGTCAAGAACACGGACTGGACGCTCTGAGTAAGAAAGATCCGCACTGAGCTGGATCTCGCCCAAGTCCACCGCCTGCTCTGGCTGCTTGAAACACTTCTTCAACTGAGACAGATGGAACACATCATGCACCATAGCCAAACTGTCTGGAAGCTCGAGGCGGAACGCAAGAGGTCCCCGAGTCTCAAGAATGCGGAACGGACCAACGAATCTGGGAGCCAACTTGCCTTTGATTCCAAAGCGGTGAGTGCCTCGAAGTGGTGACACTTTGAGGTATGCGAAGTCACCAACTTTGAAGTCAACACCACGGTGCTTCTTGTCATAACAGGCCTTCTGCCTAGACTGTGCTGCCTTTAGGTTCTCTCGGACAATCCTCACTGTGTCCTCTGCCTCTTGAATCACATCTGGACCGAACAGCTGCCTCTCGCCTGTCTCGGACCAGTTCAAAGGTGTCCTGCACTTGCGACCATACAACACTTCAAACGGTGCCGCCTGCAGACTTGCTTGATAGCTGTTGTTGTACGAGAACTCAGCATACGGCAAGCATTCTTCCCACTTCATACCAAACGAGATGACACATGCCCTCAACATGTCCTCAAGAATTTGATTCACACGCTCAACCTGCCCACTGGTCTGAGGGTGATAAGCGGTACTGAACAGCACTGTCGTACCAATGGCCTTTTGAAAAGCCTGCCAGAACTTGGAGGTGAAAAGACTGCCTCGATCAGAACTGATCTTCTTGGGGATGCCATGCAAAGATACAACTCGTGCGGTATACAAATCCGCCAACTGAGCTGCTGAAATGGAGTCCTTCACTGGAAAGAAGTGGGCAACTTTGGAGAGATTGTCAATGACAACAAAGATGGCATTGTTCTTCTTCTGCGACAAAGGAAAACCCGTGATGAAATCCATCTCGATGTGATCCCATTTCCACTCTGGAATTTCAATTGGCTGAAGTAGCCCTGCAGGCTTCTGATGCTGTGCCTTCACTCTCCTGCACACATCACACTGGGAAACAAAACGGGCAACATCCCGCTTCATACGAGTCCACCAAAAGCTCTGCTTGAGGTCCTGATACATCTTGGTGCTACCAGGGTGGATAGACAGCTTTGAGTCATGGGCTTCTTTCAAAATGACCTCTCTGAGACCTCCTTCCTTGGGAACAACAACTCTCTCCTCGAACATCACGGTGCCGTCATTATGCACTGAAAAGCAACCGTATTTCGGAACTGAGGCGGCAACACCCTGCTTGACTTTCTGAATCATCAAGCTACCAGACTGGGCCTCACGAATCTTCTCACGGATAGTGGGCTCTACCACAAGGTTGGCTAGATAGCCTGCTGGAACTAGCTCAAGATTGAGCTTTCGAAAGGCCTCACACAAATCGGGGTGTATCTTCTGCACCTGAATACTGTTGCAATCACCCTTGCGGCTCAACGCATCAGCTATGACATTCGCCTTGCCAGGCGTATACTGAATATCCACGGAGTACTCAGTAATAGTCTCGAGCCACCTCCTTTGCCTCAAGTTCAGGTTAGGCTGCGTGAACAAGTACTTTAAGCTTTTGTGATCAGTGAACACATCAACCTTCCTCCCTAGGAGGAGGTGTCGCCAAGTAACCAACGCATGAATCACTGCAGCCAGCTCAAGATCGTGGGTCGGATAGTTCCTCTCAGCCTGCTTCAACTGTCTGGAGGTGTACGCCACAATACTCTTTCCCTGCATCAATACTCCGCCAAGGCCATTCAACGAAGCATCACAGAACACCTGAAACGGTTGTGACTCATCTGGCGGCGTAAGGATCGGAGCTGTGGTCAGCCTTATCTTCAACTCATCAAAAGCTGCCTGGCAAGCCTGTGACCAAACGTACTTCTTGCCCTTGCACAACAGCTCAGTCATCGGCTTTGCTATCTTGGAGAAATTCTCGACGAACTTCCTGCAATAGCTGGCAAGTCCGAGAAAGCTCCTCAACTGCTTGACATTTTTCGGCGGAGTCCAATCTTGAATCGTCCGGACTCTGTCTGGGTCAACAGCAATGCCTTCTGAGGAAATGACATGGCCAAGAAAGTTGACCTTGTTCATCCAGAATTCACACTTGGAAAACTTGGCATAAAACTGGTGATCTCTCAACTTCTGCAACACCAATCTGAGATGCTCCTCATGCTCAGCCTCTGACTTGGAAAAGACAAGGATGTCGTCGAGGTAGAGGAGTACGAACACGTCTAGCCACTCTTGGAAGAGATAGTTCATGGCCCTCATGAACGTTGGAGGCGCGTTTGAAAAACCAAACGTCATGACCGTAAACTCGTACAGTCCATATCGAGTGCGGAAGGCTGTCTTAGGAATGTCCTCCTCACGGACACGAATCTGGTGGTACCCCATCTTTAGATCAAGCTTTGAAAACACCTTTGCTCCATGCAACTGTTCAAACAAGTCATTGATGTTGGGCAAAGGGTATTTGTTTTTGATCGTCTTCTTGTTGATACCACAGTAGTCTTGAACCAACCGACTAGTACCATCTTTCTTCTTGACAAAAAGACACGGGGCACCCCAAGGGGAAGTGCTCGGACGAATGAGCCCATCCTTCTCAAGCTTCACCAACTGCTCTTTCAACTCAATCAGCTCTTCCGGACACATCTTGTAAGGTTGCCGAGATATCGGCTGTGTACCCGGTTCTAGCTCGATCACGAACTCAATAGCACGCACGGGTGGAATACCTGGCAACTCCTCTGGAAAGACATCTGGAAACTCTCGAACAACTCTGACCTCCTCGATCAATGGAGCAACTCCAGCGTTCAGAGCGTACAACTGTGCTGATCCCACTGTCGAGCCACAAGTGTACCAAATCTCTGTGCCCGAATCGTGCGTCAGCAACACGGTCTTGGACGGACAATGAATCTTGGCCTTGTACTTGACAAGCCAATCCATGCCCAAGATGACATCAATGTCTGAATGGGGCAAGACAATCAGGGAGGCCAAAAAGATAGCACCCTGAATACTGATCTCAACATCTGGAACAAAAACTAAGGAACTGCATCTGGAACCAGGAGTGTGGACTGCAAGTGGTGGATAGAGCAACTCGGACTGGAGGTCACTCGCTGAAGCAAAAGACTGAGATATGAAGGAATGGGAAGCTCCGGAATCAAACAACACTGAAGCTGGAACTGAACATACAAGCAACCTACCAAGCACAATCTCGGACGACTGCTGAGCCTCTGCCACAGTCACGTTGTTCACCCTGAGCGCTCGTGGCTGGGCCCGCACCATCGCGTTGCTCGGTGTAGAGCGAGGTGGGGGCGGAGGCAGCCTTGCGTAACGAGGGTCGATGCACTGCGGAGACTTGTGACCTGGCTTGCCACACTTGAATCACGTGATCTCTGGCCTGGGCTGGCCCTGTGGAGCAGGCGGCCTCGCGTGTGGTGGAGTAGAGCGAGGTCCGTGCTGCACTGGGACGGGAGGGCGGGCAAAAGTGCGGACAACTGCCCCCCTCGGCTGGAACTGCTGACGCTGCGGCTGAGGCTGTGGCTCTGCAATCCAGGACTTGGCCTTCTTGTGGATCATCACTGCTGAACTGTGCTCTCTCTGCTTCCTCTTCTCTGCGGAACGCTCTGCCTCAGCTGACTCCTGTCTGATAGCCTGGTCGACGAACTCTGAGAACAGGCTCGGCGTGGACAAGGTGAGCACATACTTGATGTCCGGGGCAAGACCACCGCGGAACCTGGCAATGCGCTTGGCCTCTGACGAGACCTCCTGTGGAGCGTACCTGGCAAGCCTAACGAAGGCCAGGTTATACTCCTGCACAGACCTATCCCCCTGTCTCAGAGCTAAGAACTCCTCGCGCTTCCTCTCGATCAGACCACTGGGGATATGAGCAGCTCTGAAATCCTTGACGAAGTCGTCCCACGTGATCTCTGCATCACCCTTGTTTGTCTTGTACGTCGAGAACCAACTGCCTGCGGCACCCTGAAGCTGGAAGGAGGCGAAGGTGACGTAGTCGACGGGTCTGACGGTGTTGGCATTGAAGTGCTTCTTGATCTCTGCAATCCAGTCATCCGCCTCCAGCGGGTCTCGAGCCTCGGAGAACCTGGGGGGGCTGATCGCCAGGAACTGCTGCAGTGTGGTGTACTGTGGTCGATCATACCTCTGAGCACCCTGGTTCTGCAACATCTGAAGGATCGCAGCTGTGCCCTGAGCCACTGCAGCTACAGCCTCCCCAAGGATAGGGTTCTCTGGCGGCGGCATGTTCGCTCTTCGCATCCTGTATACAGGAACACTTATGAGAACATGAACGAATCATTGAAGTAACCAGAAGTTAAAGCAAAATTGACAACAAAACTTCCTCACGAGGTATGAGAAAGCCGAAGGCTGAAATTCCACCAAGGTTAACCCGGAAAGTCGATAACTAGGTGCTACTGGAATTCCCAAACCAAGAACATCCGAATCCAAGATAATCATCTGCTAGCGAGCACACAACAATATATACGAGCGGTTGGAAACCTGAGCAATGAGACATCTGCCCTGAGCGGCCCGCCATCACGGTCGTCCATAGGGGAAAGACACCACATCCATATTACCATAGGAAGCCCGCCAATCCTGTATGGACGATTCACCTGGGGTACGCCGTAAGCGAGGTAGAGCAGTCAACCCCAAGTGGCGGCTCAGTGGTCTCAAAGACACCAACACATCCCGTCGCTAGCAAAAAATTATAGAGGAATCGGAGCCTCATGTAAACGAGATCCTAGATTGTTTTGAAAGGAGATAAGTTGCAGAGAGAAAACATCGTTTCACTTCCTCACAGAAAAAGGGGGTGGGAGGGTGGGATAAGGAGAAAACAGAAAGAGGTCCTACTCTCCGAAAATTTTCCTGTATAACTACCAAAATAGTTTCTAGACTCAACTTCGGCCAGTAAAGGGTCCTACAGTCAGTCCTGCTTTGATACCAAGTTGCAAGGCCCCTGATGCGGTACTAACTCTAACTAGTCGCTTTCGCGTCCGGTCGGAGATAGAAGCGCATCAAACGCCACCGGCGCACGACACTCGCACTCGTGTCGCTGCCGGATTCTCGACAACAGGTATAAAACACAACTCTACGAAAGGGGAAATACATATATAGAGATAATAGAGCAGGGCATACAACGCCACTGTCCAGAATATATAACATTCTCATGAATACATGTCATCAGTACATCAAGCGGAAGCAAGTCGGACCGGGTACGGTCAAGATCCAAATTGCCCTAGAGAGGGCTACACCTAAATCCACCCACGGGAACGTCTGAGCCCAACTAAGGATCCTACTGGTCGATGTAGTCGTACTCGTCGTCATCCTCCGGAGGCACCTCCATGAAGTATCGTCCAGTGCTGGGGTCGAGGTAGTAGTCCACTGCAGCGGCCGATCAGGCAAAGCGGTAAAGGCGGAAAAAAAACGGGGGGGGGGGGGTGAGAACATGTCATTACGGAATAACTAACGCTACAGGTAAGGTAAAAATATAGACATTTTGCAGCCGTACTAGCATATATGGTGGCTACGCGTTCTATCAGAATAAAGATGAGATCCGAGAAGTTACGTTGACAACGTGTCGTAAGTCAGCTATCCACCTACTTACGCAAACATAACACAACCTCGTTTCTCTCTCGGTCCCCCTGGACGAAGAAAAACAACCAAGGCACGCACACGGTTTGTCAAGTTTTATAGCATGATTTTCATTGATGTTATTCTATGAACAGGGAGTAGGTCTCAAGTAGTCCATAACCGCGGACACGGCTTTTCGAAAAGATTTACCCTGCAGGGGTGTACCAACTGTCCATTATAGACGTCGCATGTACGCCCGGTTTCCACTTGGCTAGGTAAGCGCCTGAAACTCCGGAACGTCAGAGTCCCTCTAACTAACAACACACATATCCGGGTGGCCCCCGGTGAGTCGACACCCAACTCAAAAGGTGGCCACGCTCTCGAATCGGACTCTACCGTATGACTCCAGGTTTGGATTACCGGTTAGTTCTCTTATGAGACCGGGTCCTCAGCCGGTCTATTTGGGCCAGCCAAGAAACTATGTCCTCCTGGCCCTGGTTTGGTTTGGAAACAACTGGGGATCCAACCAGCACACACACATTGCAAATGTAAACCAGCTCGGGCCACCACTAGAATGTACGAAGTTAGGTAGGTAAGACAAGGGGCCCCATAAAACCCCACACACGATTAGGCACGCTCGTCAAGAAACACAATACCCGGAACTCGGGTCCTAGGTGACTCAAATGGAACAAAGCACCAGACGGGAATAGTCCAGCCTTCCACCATTCGTCGAATATATTTAACTTCATTTAACAATAGTAAATATCAACCAACTTCTTTTATAGCATGATATCCCAACCATAAATGTATAGGGTAAGCAGCAAGTTTTCTATCCATACTAAGCAATGGCTGAGCAGCGGTAACTTAGCAGAACAATGGTTTGCTGGGATGTGGGGATCATGGCTGTATGGGTTTAAACATGGCATATAATGTAGATAGGATCAAGCAATAACGTTCTAGATCTACAGCTAGGCATGAGCAGAAAGTTATAAAGTAATGACACAGATCTCCCCCTTGCCTGGTAAGGTAGTCGTAGCAGCACTCACGGTACCCTCGGGCTCGGTGTCGGACAGCTCCACGTAAGTCTCCTCGGCGGTCTCAGGTGCTAACGTAAGGTACCGGCAGGAAAAGGCACACAGGTAAGCAACTGAAGCAACCCAAACAAGGATGGCATGTTCAAGTTTTATTTACATGATATGACCCTGCCTAATCAAGTTTAAATGAAGGTGATGGCGACAAGTCATCACTTCCATATGCAATTTATTTATATTGTAATGGCTTTGGTCTAAGCCTTAACTTAGGTGTAGATAGCATGATAGCATGTCATGAAAAACAAAGCATTACAGGAATTTAAATAACATGAAAGTAAAACGATGATTCCGGAGACGGAGCAGTGTCGGTGAAATTGACACTTAAGAAGGCGCAACAACTGTTGAAGGTCAGCCCCATAGCATATGACAATATGTTAAGGCTGACTGAAGAAAGGATAGGATGGAACTGCCTTGGCAAGATCAGATGAACAACATCTCAGATGCACTGAAGTTGAGATGTTGTAGACAGACAGACTTGAAGTTTCTGGACCAGGTGATCACACCTTGTCTCAAAAATTGCTCAACACAACAAGAAAACTTCACTACAGAATTCCTTGCAGAAAAGCACCCCAAAAACATATATGATATGCCTCCATTTGAATTTGCAAAAGCAGTTGTAAATTCAACTGAAGTTCAGGGGGCTGAGTGCAAAATTGCACCTCATGAATTTTGCAAAGGTTCAATTGATGAAAACATTATCACCATGCAACTCCTTGTGCAAAACTACCCAAAAATCATATATGATATGGGCAATTTGCAAATTGAACCAATTCCAAATTTAAATAAAAGCAACAGGGGTTTTATTTGCAAAATGACACGACTCCAATTTTTAGAAGGGGTCAGATGCAAAAATGAGTACCACTACTGCAATCAGTAGCTCAAACTACCCCAAATTGATATATGGGATGCCTCTGTTTGAAAAGTTGATCAAATTCAGAACTGAATTTGAAATTCAAACTCAAATTGTATTTAAAACAGAAAAGAAAAAGAATAACTAAAAAAAGAAAAGGGGTCCAACCCACTTGGGCTGATTCCAAACCGCAGCCCACTGCTGCTGCTCCCCCTTGCCTGCTAAGGCATTGGGCCGAGCCCAGTAGGTCGCGCGGCCACTCCAAAAAAATGCAAAAACAATGGGGGTTAATCGAACCCAGGGGGACTCGAACCCGCGACCCCGCGCTGCAACACCAAGTACTCGACCAGCTCGGCTACGGATCGGTTGTGACAGGTAACAGGTCGCGCTGAAAATCAACCAACTACTGCTGCCATGCCTGAATCGAACACAACCCGAACTGAACTCAGTTCAGACGACTGACGAAGTGCAGAAAGGTGAGATCTTGCTCGCGTTTGAGCTCGATCCAGGACTCCAACACAGGGGGGGATAGCACGCATCAACTCGCGTTGCTACGTTGATCTGCACCTCGCGAGGAGAAGCAGGCCGGCGTGGTCTGAAGAAGAAAAAGGACGCGGCTTGTCCCTGACAGATGAAGTTCAGGTGACAGCTCTCTGCGCGCGATGGATTCAGGCGACGACGCCATCTGCTGCAGGGCACCACGGCTACACGGCTCGCTGCTGGACGAAGCTTGACGTGCCGTGATCCCATTTTTGCGCTAAGACGAACTCGCCGTGCTACGAAACGGAGCTACACCTCGCCGGAAAAACTACGGCGGAACGGTTCTTGCAGAACAGGGGAGGAAGAAGTCGAGCTCACAGCGGGGCAAGAGGGGGTCGAGCGGCTCGGAGGAGGTCGTGCTGGACGTTGCTGCCGACGTCGTGGACGAAGGCGGGCTCGTGCGGCGTGGAGTTCAGGCCATGGACCTCCTGTCCATGGCGGAATCGGCCGGAACAGAGAAGAAACGGAGGAGGCGGCGGCGGCCGAGGAGGAAGACGGCTAGGGTTGGAGGAGGGAGGCTGGGCGCAATATAAAGGAGAGGGAGGAGGCGACGTGGACGCAGCAGGTCCAGGCGTCTCCCCACGGCGCCATGTGCGTGCTGGAAAATGTGAAGGGAGGAGGGGGATGACACGCGGGCCCGGGCTGGCAGCGAGAGAGGGAAGAAAGAAAAAAAAAGAAAAGGAAACGGTGCGCGCACTGGTGGGCTGAGTCCAGCGGCCCAGCTGGGCTGGAGGGGAGAAGAAAAAGGAAAAACAGCCCGTTTCCAGAAGAAAATGAGAAGCAGGGAGAAAATAAAAGAAAAGGAGGGGATTAGTGGTTCAGTAAATATTCCAAATATTTTTATAAATCCCCTAAAAGGATGCTTGATCATCCAAAATTGGTTTGACCATTTTTACATGCAGTGAAAAATGTCCACAAGCAAAACAGTACCTTTTCTATTTAAAATTAAATAGAAAAGGACTTTGAAGAGTTTTTGAGAGAAAAATAAAAGGTTCAAAATTCCATGAGTTTGAAATTCTTAATCCTTGCATTTTTCTAGATTTTTCAAAATTGGTTTGACCAATTTTGGCAACAACAAAAATGTGGCCCTGTTTTTGAATTCAAAACACTTTGAACTAGGGCTACTGTTTCTGTTGGTTGCAAAAATGCCTTGAGGGTTTTAAAACCCTTGCCATATGAAATGAAATGGCTAGGCCAAGTTTGGGGTCAAGTGAAGTGAGCATGTGGCAAGGAAAATTCCATGACTGCCCCTCTTGAGCCACTTTGCATGCAAAAGAAACCAACCTAAAATGACTCCAATCTCCATGCTAATTTGAATCACCACATGAAAAGATGTAAACTTCCACCATGCAAAGTTTCAAGTCCAACAGAGAAAGTAAAATACATGGTGATAGCAACTTATTACATGTGGGCTGTTACAGCTCACCCCCACCAACACAGGATCTCGTCCCGAGATCTAAGCAAGAAAAAGCTCGGGATATTCGGAACGAAGATGATCTTCACGCTCCCACGTTGCTTCCTTCTCCGAGTGATGTGCCCATTGCACCTTGAGGAACTTGACGGTCTTGTTACGAGTCTTGCGCTCTGACGAGTCAAGAACACGGACTGGACGCTCTGAGTAAGAAAGATCCGCACTGAGCTGGATCTCGCCCAAGTCCACCGCCTGCTCTGGCTGCTTGAAACACTTCTTCAACTGAGACAGATGGAACACATCATGCACCATAGCCAAACTGTCTGGAAGCTCGAGGCGGAACGCAAGAGGTCCCCGAGTCTCAAGAATGCGGAACGGACCAACGAATCTGGGAGCCAACTTGCCTTTGATTCCAAAGCGGTGAGTGCCTCGAAGTGGTGACACTTTGAGGTATGCGAAGTCACCAACTTTGAAGTCAACACCACGGTGCTTCTTGTCATAACAGGCCTTCTGCCTAGACTGTGCTGCCTTTAGGTTCTCTCGGACAATCCTCACTGTGTCCTCTGCCTCTTGAATCACATCTGGACCGAACAGCTGCCTCTCGCCTGTCTCGGACCAGTTCAAAGGTGTCCTGCACTTGCGACCATACAACACTTCAAACGGTGCCGCCTGCAGACTTGCTTGATAGCTGTTGTTGTACGAGAACTCAGCATACGGCAAGCATTCTTCCCACTTCATACCAAACGAGATGACACATGCCCTCAACATGTCCTCAAGAATTTGATTCACACGCTCAACCTGCCCACTGGTCTGAGGGTGATAAGCGGTACTGAACAGCACTGTCGTACCAATGGCCTTTTGAAAAGCCTGCCAGAACTTGGAGGTGAAAAGACTGCCTCGATCAGAACTGATCTTCTTGGGGATGCCATGCAAAGATACAACTCGTGCGGTATACAAATCCGCCAACTGAGCTGCTGAAATGGAGTCCTTCACTGGAAAGAAGTGGGCAACTTTGGAGAGATTGTCAATGACAACAAAGATGGCATTGTTCTTCTTCTGCGACAAAGGAAAACCCGTGATGAAATCCATCTCGATGTGATCCCATTTCCACTCTGGAATTTCAATTGGCTGAAGTAGCCCTGCAGGCTTCTGATGCTGTGCCTTCACTCTCCTGCACACATCACACTGGGAAACAAAACGGGCAACATCCCGCTTCATACGAGTCCACCAAAAGCTCTGCTTGAGGTCCTGATACATCTTGGTGCTACCAGGGTGGATAGACAGCTTTGAGTCATGGGCTTCTTTCAAAATGACCTCTCTGAGACCTCCTTCCTTGGGAACAACAACTCTCTCCTCGAACATCACGGTGCCGTCATTATGCACTGAAAAGCAACCGTATTTCGGAACTGAGGCGGCAACACCCTGCTTGACTTTCTGAATCATCAAGCTACCAGACTGGGCCTCACGAATCTTCTCACGGATAGTGGGCTCTACCACAAGGTTGGCTAGATAGCCTGCTGGAACTAGCTCAAGATTGAGCTTTCGAAAGGCCTCACACAAATCGGGGTGTATCTTCTGCACCTGAATACTGTTGCAATCACCCTTGCGGCTCAACGCATCAGCTATGACATTCGCCTTGCCAGGCGTATACTGAATATCCACGGAGTACTCAGTAATAGTCTCGAGCCACCTCCTTTGCCTCAAGTTCAGGTTAGGCTGCGTGAACAAGTACTTTAAGCTTTTGTGATCAGTGAACACATCAACCTTCCTCCCTAGGAGGAGGTGTCGCCAAGTAACCAACGCATGAATCACTGCAGCCAGCTCAAGATCGTGGGTCGGATAGTTCCTCTCAGCCTGCTTCAACTGTCTGGAGGTGTACGCCACAATACTCTTTCCCTGCATCAATACTCCGCCAAGGCCATTCAACGAAGCATCACAGAACACCTGAAACGGTTGTGACTCATCTGGCGGCGTAAGGATCGGAGCTGTGGTCAGCCTTATCTTCAACTCATCAAAAGCTGCCTGGCAAGCCTGTGACCAAACGTACTTCTTGCCCTTGCACAACAGCTCAGTCATCGGCTTTGCTATCTTGGAGAAATTCTCGACGAACTTCCTGCAATAGCTGGCAAGTCCGAGAAAGCTCCTCAACTGCTTGACATTTTTCGGCGGAGTCCAATCTTGAATCGTCCGGACTCTGTCTGGGTCAACAGCAATGCCTTCTGAGGAAATGACATGGCCAAGAAAGTTGACCTTGTTCATCCAGAATTCACACTTGGAAAACTTGGCATAAAACTGGTGATCTCTCAACTTCTGCAACACCAATCTGAGATGCTCCTCATGCTCAGCCTCTGACTTGGAAAAGACAAGGATGTCGTCGAGGTAGAGGAGTACGAACACGTCTAGCCACTCTTGGAAGAGATAGTTCATGGCCCTCATGAACGTTGGAGGCGCGTTTGAAAAACCAAACGTCATGACCGTAAACTCGTACAGTCCATATCGAGTGCGGAAGGCTGTCTTAGGAATGTCCTCCTCACGGACACGAATCTGGTGGTACCCCATCTTTAGATCAAGCTTTGAAAACACCTTTGCTCCATGCAACTGTTCAAACAAGTCATTGATGTTGGGCAAAGGGTATTTGTTTTTGATCGTCTTCCTGTTGATACCACAGTAGTCTTGAACCAACCGACTAGTACCATCTTTCTTCTTGACAAAAAGACACGGGGCACCCCAAGGGGAAGTGCTCGGACGAATGAGCCCATCCTTCTCAAGCTTCACCAACTGCTCTTTCAACTCAATCAGCTCTTCCGGACACATCTTGTAAGGTTGCCGAGATATCGGCTGTGTACCCGGTTCTAGCTCGATCACGAACTCAATAGCACGCACGGGTGGAATACCTGGCAACTCCTCTGGAAAGACATCTGGAAACTCTCGAACAACTCTGACCTCCTCGATCAATGGAGCAACTCCAGCGTTCAGAGCGTACAACTGTGCTGATCCCACTGTCGAGCCACAAGTGTACCAAATCTCTGTGCCCGAATCGTGCGTCAGCAACACGGTCTTGGACGGACAATGAATCTTGGCCTTGTACTTGACAAGCCAATCCATGCCCAAGATGACATCAATGTCTGAATGGGGCAAGACAATCAGGGAGGCCAAAAAGATAGCACCCTGAATACTGATCTCAACATCTGGAACAAAAACTGAGGAACTGCATCTGGAACCAGGAGTGTGGACTGCAAGTGGTGGATAGAGCAACTCGGACTGGAGGTCACTCGCTGAAGCAAAAGACTGAGATATGAAGGAATGGGAAGCTCCGGAATCAAACAACACTGAAGCTGGAACTGAACATACAAGCAACCTACCAAGCACAATCTCGGACGACTGCTGAGCCTCTGCCACAGTCACGTTGTTCACCCTGAGCGCTCGTGGCTGGGCCCGCACCATCGCGTTGCTCGGTGTAGAGCGAGGTGGGGGCGGAGGCAGCCTTGCGTAACGAGGGTCGATGCACTGCGGAGACTTGTGACCTGGCTTGCCACACTTGAAGCACGTGATCTCTGGCCTGGGCTGGCCCTGTGGAGCAGGCGGCCTCGCGTGTGGTGGAGTAGAGCGAGGTCCGTGCTGCACTGGGACGGGAGGGCGGGCAAAAGTGCGGACAACTGCCCCCCTCGGCTGGAACTGCTGACGCTGCGGCTGAGGCTGTGGCTCTGCAATCCAGGACTTGGCCTTCTTGTGGATCATCACTGCTGAACTGTGCTCTCTCTGCTTCCTCTTCTCTGCGGAACGCTCTGCCTCAGCTGACTCCTGTCTGATAGCCTGGTCGACGAACTCTGAGAACAGGCTCGGCGTGGACAAGGTGAGCACATACTTGATGTCCGGGGCAAGACCACCGCGGAACCTGGCAATGCGCTTGGCCTCTGACGAGACCTCCTGTGGAGCGTACCTGGCAAGCCTAACGAAGGCCAGGTTATACTCCTGCACAGACCTATCCCCCTGTCTCAGAGCTAAGAACTCCTCGCGCTTCCTCTCGATCAGACCACTGGGGATATGAGCAGCTCTGAAATCCTTGACGAAGTCGTCCCACGTGATCTCTGCATCACCCTTGTTTGTCTTGTACGTCGAGAACCAACTGCCTGCGGCACCCTGAAGCTGGAAGGAGGCGAAGGTGACGTAGTCGACGGGTCTGACGGTGTTGGCATTGAAGTGCTTCTTGATCTCTGCAATCCAGTCATCCGCCTCCAGCGGGTCTCGAGCCTCGGAGAACCTGGGGGGGCTGATCGCCAGGAACTGCTGCAGTGTGGTGTACTGTGGTCGATCATACCTCTGAGCACCCTGGTTCTGCAACATCTGAAGGATCGCAGCTGTGCCCTGAGCCACTGCAGCTACAGCCTCCCCAAGGATAGGGTTCTCTGGCGGCGGCATGTTCGCTCTTCGCATCCTGTATACAGGAACACTTATGAGAACATGAACGAATCATTGAAGTAACCAGAAGTTAAAGCAAAATTGACAACAAAACTTCCTCACGAGGTATGAGAAAGCCGAAGGCTGAAATTCCACCAAGGTTAACCCGGAAAGTCGATAACTAGGTGCTACTGGAATTCCCAAACCAAGAACATCCGAATCCAAGATAATCATCTGCTAGCGAGCACACAACAATATATACGAGCGGTTGGAAACCTGAGCAATGAGACATCTGCCCTGAGCGGCCCGCCATCACGGTCGTCCATAGGGGAAAGACACCACATCCATATTACCATAGGAAGCCCGCCAATCCTGTATGGACGATTCACCTGGGGTACGCCGTAAGCGAGGTAGAGCAGTCAACCCCAAGTGGCGGCTCAGTGGTCTCAAAGACACCAACACATCCCGTCGCTAGCAAAAAATTATAGAGGAATCGGAGCCTCATGTAAACGAGATCCTAGATTGTTTTGAAAGGAGATAAGTTGCAGAGAGAAAACATCGTTTCACTTCCTCACAGAAAAAGGGGGTGGGAGGGTGGGATAAGGAGAAAACAGAAAGAGGTCCTACTCTCCGAAAATTTTCCTGTATAACTACCAAAATAGTTTCTAGACTCAACTTCGGCCAGTAAAGGGTCCTACAGTCAGTCCTGCTTTGATACCAAGTTGCAAGGCCCCTGATGCGGTACTAACTCTAACTAGTCGCTTTCGCGTCCGGTCGGAGATAGAAGCGCATCAAACGCCACCGGCGCACGACACTCGCACTCGTGTCGCTGCCGGATTCTCGACAACAGGTATAAAACACAACTCTACGAAAGGGGAAATACATATATAGAGATAATAGAGCAGGGCATACAACGCCACTGTCCAGAATATATAACATTCTCATGAATACATGTCATCAGTACATCAAGCGGAAGCAAGTCGGACCGGGTACGGTCAAGATCCAAATTGCCCTAGAGAGGGCTACACCTAAATCCACCCACGGGAACGTCTGAGCCCAACTAAGGATCCTACTGGTCGATGTAGTCGTACTCGTCGTCATCCTCCGGAGGCACCTCCATGAAGTATCGTCCAGTGCTGGGGTCGAGGTAGTAGTCCACTGCAGCGGCCGATCAGGCAAAGCGGTAAAGGCGGAAAAAAAACGGGGGGGGGGGGGTGAGAACATGTCATTACGGAATAACTAACGCTACAGGTAAGGTAAAAATATAGACATTTTGCAGCCGTACTAGCATATATGGTGGCTACGCGTTCTATCAGAATAAAGATGAGATCCGAGAAGTTACGTTGACAACGTGTCGTAAGTCAGCTATCCACCTACTTACGCAAACATAACACAACCTCGTTTCTCTCTCGGTCCCCCTGGACGAAGAAAAACAACCAAGGCACGCACACGGTTTGTCAAGTTTTATAGCATGATTTTCATTGATGTTATTCTATGAACAGGGAGTAGGTCTCAAGTAGTCCATAACCGCGGACACGGCTTTTCGAAAAGATTTACCCTGCAGGGGTGTACCAACTGTCCATTATAGACGTCGCATGTACGCCCGGTTTCCACTTGGCTAGGTAAGCGCCTGAAACTCCGGAACGTCAGAGTCCCTCTAACTAACAACACACATATCCGGGTGGCCCCCGGTGAGTCGACACCCAACTCAAAAGGTGGCCACGCTCTCGAATCGGACTCTACCGTATGACTCCAGGTTTGGATTACCGGTTAGTTCTCTTATGAGACCGGGTCCTCAGCCGGTCTATTTGGGCCAGCCAAGAAACTATGTCCTCCTGGCCCTGGTTTGGTTTGGAAACAACTGGGGATCCAACCAGCACACACACATTGCAAATGTAAACCAGCTCGGGCCACCACTAGAATGTACGAAGTTAGGTAGGTAAGACAAGGGGCCCCATAAAACCCCACACACGATTAGGCACGCTCGTCAAGAAACACAATACCCGGAACTCGGGTCCTAGGTGACTCAAATGGAACAAAGCACCAGACGGGAATAGTCCAGCCTTCCACCATTCGTCGAATATATTTAACTTCATTTAACAATAGTAAATATCAACCAACTTCTTTTATAGCATGATATCCCAACCATAAATGTATAGGGTAAGCAGCAAGTTTTCTATCCATACTAAGCAATGGCTGAGCAGCGGTAACTTAGCAGAACAATGGTTTGCTGGGATGTGGGGATCATGGCTGTATGGGTTTAAACATGGCATATAATGTAGATAGGATCAAGCAATAACGTTCTAGATCTACAGCTAGGCATGAGCAGAAAGTTATAAAGTAATGACACAGATCTCCCCCTTGCCTGGTAAGGTAGTCGTAGCAGCACTCACGGTACCCTCGGGCTCGGTGTCGGACAGCTCCACGTAAGTCTCCTCGGCGGTCTCAGGTGCTAACGTAAGGTACCGGCAGGAAAAGGCACACAGGTAAGCAACTGAAGCAACCCAAACAAGGATGGCATGTTCAAGTTTTATTTACATGATATGACCCTGCCTAATCAAGTTTAAATGAAGGTGATGGCGACAAGTCATCACTTCCATATGCAATTTATTTATATTGTAATGGCTTTGGTCTAAGCCTTAACTTAGGTGTAGATAGCATGATAGCATGTCATGAAAAAAAAAGCATTACAGGAATTTAAATAACATGAAAGTAAAACGATGATTCCGGAGACGGAGCAGTGTCGGTGAAATTGACACTTAAGAAGGCGCAACAACTGTTGAAGGTCAGCCCCATAGCATATGACAATATGTTAAGGCTGACTGAAGAAAGGATAGGATGGAACTGCCTTGGCAAGATCAGATGAACAACATCTCAGATGCACTGAAGTTGAGATGTTGTAGACAGACAGACTTGAAGTTTCTGGACCAGGTGATCACACCTTGTCTCAAAAATTGCTCAACACAACAAGAAAACTTCACTACAGAATTCCTTGCAGAAAAGCACCCCAAAAACATATATGATATGCCTCCATTTGAATTTGCAAAAGCAGTTGTAAATTCAACTGAAGTTCAGGGGGCTGAGTGCAAAATTGCACCTCATGAATTTTGCAAAGGTTCAATTGATGAAAACATTATCACCATGCAACTCCTTGTGCAAAACTACCCAAAAATCATATATGATATGGGCAATTTGCAAATTGAACCAATTCCAAATTTAAATAAAAGCAACAGGGGTTTTATTTGCAAAATGACACGACTCCAATTTTTAGAAGGGGTCAGATGCAAAAATGAGTACCACTACTGCAATCAGTAGCTCAAACTACCCCAAATTGATATATGGGATGCCTCTGTTTGAAAAGTTGATCAAATTCAGAACTGAATTTGAAATTCAAACTCAAATTGTATTTAAAACAGAAACGAAAAAGAATAACTAAAAAAAGAAAAGGGGTCCAGCCCACTTGGGCTGATTCCAAACCGCAGCCCACTGCTGCTGCTCCCCCTTGCCTGCTAAGGCATTGGGCCGAGCCCAGTAGGTCGCGCGGCCACTCCAAAAAAATGCAAAAACAATGGGGGTTAATCGAACCCAGGGGGACTCGAACCCGCGACCCCGCGCTGCAACACCAAGTACTCGACCAGCTCGGCTACGGATCGGTTGTGACAGGTAACAGGTCGCGCTGAAAATCAACCAACTAATGCTGCCATGCCTGAATCGAACACAACCCGAACTGAACTCAGTTCAGACGACTGACGAAGTGCAGAAAGGTGAGATCTTGCTCGCGTTTGAGCTCGATCCAGGACTCCAACACAGGGGGGGACAGCACGCATCAACTCGCGTTGCTACGTTGATCTGCACCTCGCGAGGAGAAGCAGGCCGGCGTGGTCTGAAGAAGAAAAAGGACGCGGCTTGTCCCTGACAGATGAAGTTCAGGTGACAGCTCTCTGCGCGCGATGGATTCAGGCGACGACGCCATCTGCTGCAGGGCACCACGGCTACACGGCTCGCTGCTGGACGAAGCTTGACGTGCCGTGATCCCATTTTTGCGCTAAGACGAACTCGCCGTGCTACGAAACGGAGCTACACCTCGCCGGAAAAACTACGGCGGAACGGTTCTTGCAGAACAGGGGAGGAAGAAGTCGAGCTCACAGCGGGGCAAGAGGGGGTCGAGCGGCTCGGAGGAGGTCGTGCTGGACGTTGCTGCCGACGTCGTGGACGAAGGTGGGCTCGTGCGGCGTGGAGGTCAGGCCATGGACCTCCTGTCCATGGCGGAATCGGCCGGAACAGAGAAGAAACGGAGGAGGCGGCGGCGGCCGAGGAGGAAGACGGCTAGGGTTGGAGGAGGGAGGCTGGGCGCAATATAAAGGAGAGGGAGGAGGCGACGTGGACGCAGCAGGTCCAGGCGTCTCCCCACGGCGCCATGTGCGTGCTGGAAAAGGTGAAGGGAGGAGGGGGATGACACGCGGGCCCGGGCTGGCAGCGAGAGAGAGAAGAAAGAAAAAAAAAGAAAAGGAAACGGTGCGCGCACTGGTGGGCTGAGTCCAGCGGCCCAGCTGGGCTGGAGGGGAGAAGAAAAAGGAAAAACAGCCCGTTTCCAGAAGAAAATGAGAAGCAGGGAGAAAATAAAAGAAAAGGAGGGGATTAGGGGTTCAGTAAATATTCCAAATATTTTTATAAATCCCCTAAAAGGATGCTTGATCATCCAAAATTGGTTTGACCATTTTTACATGCAGTGAAAAATGTCCACAAGCAAAACAGTACCTTTTCTATTTAAAATTAAATAGAAAAGGACTTTGAAGAGTTTTTGAGAGAAAAATAAAAGGTTCAAAATTCCATGAGTTTGAAATTCTTAATCCTTGCATTTTTCTAGATTTTTCAAAATTGGTTTGACCAATTTTGGCAACAACAAAAATGTGGCCCTGTTTTTGAATTCAAAACACTTTGAACTAGGGCTACTGTTTCTGTTGGTTGCAAAAATGCCTTGAGGGTTTTAAAACCCTTGACATATGAAATGAAATGGCTAGGCCAAGTTTGGGGTCAAGTGAAGTGAGCATGTGGCAAGGAAAATTCCATGACTGCCCCTCTTGAGCCACTTTGCATGCAAAAGAAACCAACCTAAAATGACTCCAATCTCCATGCTAATTTGAATCACCACATGAAAAGATGTAAACTTCCACCATGCAAAGTTTCAAGTCCAACAGAGAAAGTAAAATACATGGTGATAGCAACTTATTACATGTGGGCTGTTACACCAAAGAAATAAGATATCGGAATGTGATACCACTCATAACTGGAGAATATGTTTCATTGAAATCAATGCCAGGTCTCTGCGTGAAACCTTGTGCTACGAGTCTTGCTTTGTATCTCACCACCTCATTGTTCTCATTCCGTTTTCGTATGAACACCCATTTGAATCCCACAGGGAAAACATTTGGAGGTGTAGGTATTGCTTCTGTGAATACCTTTCTTTTTTTAAGCGAGGCTAATTCTGCTTGTATTGCATCCTTCCATTGAGGCCAGTCGGAGTGTTTTTCACACTCGACGATGGTCCTAGGATCATGATCATTGAGAAGGGTATTTGCAATTGTAGCAGAAAATTAAGTGTCGACAATCGTAGACTTACGATCAAATGATTCTCCAGAATCAATATAGTTGGTGGATATCTCCTGCACCCTTGATAACTCTTCATGATTTCCCAATATGTGTGAGTCTGGGTGTTCCGATGTCCCAGCCAGTATGTGCACGCTGGAGCTAGGTTGTGGAGGTTGCCCATCCACTGGGTGTATACTTACTACCCATCAGGTGTTTGTCAACGTTGAGTTGACTTGCATTTACTGTCTCAGAGGTTTTTCTCCTCGATTTCCTGTGCTGCTTGCTAGAAGCAGGATCCAGGTTAGAGGCCGTACTACTCCCCCTTTTTTAAGGAACAGGGAGTTGAGTGGTTTTTATTGGTACCTCCACTCTTTCGGGCGCATTTCTGGCTGGATTCAAGGATTTTGTAACACCTTTTAGATCAGTAAATGAATCTGGTAGATTATTTGCAAGATGTTGCAAATTTATGATTTTCCGAACATGGAGTTCGGTCTCATGAGTACGTGGATCAGAGTGTGAAATGGCTTGAGCATTCCAATCAATTTCCGGGCATTCTTTCTGGTACTTGAAATCTCCCCCTAATGCCGGAATATGTTCCTCATTAAATATGCAATCAGCGTGACAGGCTGTGAATAGATCCCCAGTAAGGGATTCCAGGTACTTGATAATCGACGGCGATTTGTACCCCACATAGATCCCCAGTTTCCTGTGTGGGCCCATAGATGTCCGTTGTGGTGGTGAGATCGGGATGTATGTAGCACATCCGAAGTTGCGCAGATGGGAAATACTTGGAGGATTTCCACGTACCATTTCCAGAGGGGAAGTACCGTGATATGAAGTTGACCTCAGTTGTATCAAATCAGCAGCGTGTAAAACGGCGTGACCCCAACATGAGGTTGGCAAGCAGGGCCGGTCCTAACGTTTTAGGGGCCCGGGGCAAGATTATATAAAGGGGCCCTAAAAGTCATATAAGCAAAAATTTTCTATTTCAATTGCAAATGAATAGTTAGTACACTAGAATTTATGTTGGCTTGTTATATAGATTATCTAAAAAACCGGCATCATAAATATTCACGGTAAAGTTGGGCGCTCTTGTCCATGGACACTTATGTTTTTTGTAGTAGGTGAATTAGGTACACTTTCACGCCCAGCTAACTTAGCATTTTGTATTTTTTTCGCATGGTTGTTCTTTGACAATACTAAAGCTAGTTTCTTTGAATTCCTAGCAGTAAAAGTACTTATCTGTCCTGCAAAATATATCAATACCATCTACCTAGGACTCCATTAACTCATATGTATGTTTTTCTTTCTCTTTTCTGGTCATAAGATGCATAAGAAACTGATATAATGCAGAGTCAAGAAGAATCTTGCGAATTAGCACTCAAATCTTATGATACAAGAAATTAAAAACACTGCTGAGTAAGAGAGATTAGAGTGTGCGAACATTGATGGTTAGAAAAATAAATTGTACAAGATTTTTCTACTTCTTACCAGGCAGGCAGGCACGAACAAACACTGGAGTTCCTCCTCTCTATTCCCAATCAACTTGATAAATCAAAGTGTGAGATAGAGACCGTACGGGATGGTCTTCACAAACGAAAAACGAGATGGCTAGACTTCTCAAAGAAGGGATCTGCATCGCATACCTTCTTCCATATTAATCTCATCCAACAGCAGAAATCATGATTAGACAACGCTGGACGGCCGCCGGCCATCTTGATATGGATGATTTGTTGCTAATTGAGGAAGAGATTAGAAGGAAAAAAAAGACTAGGAGATTGCGCATGCGGCGGCGTGCTCCGCAGTTGTGGCAAACCTAGCAATACATGGGATAATTTATATCGAACCAAAAATCCATCGGGGCCCAAAGGCCCAAAGCACAGATAGCGCTAAAGAAAAATGCTTCAGCCTTTGGCCTTCTTCCTCCTGCACGCAGACGCAGAAGCTTGAGCGCTCTTCTAATGGCGTCCCCGACTGCATATGGCATGCTGCCACAGACCTCAGCTGGGGGCCCCTCGATTTCGGGGGCCCGAGGCGGCCGCCCCTCTCGCCCCCCTTCAGGGCCGGGCCTGTTGGCAAGTTGCAATTCATTAAAAAAGGTCTTGCAATGAGTTTGATCCTCTTAATCAGTGATTCAGCCAAACCATTTTGTGTATGGACATATGGAACAGAGTGTTGAACGTCAATCCCCAAAGCCATGCAATAATCATTGATAGCTCGTGAGGAGAATTCTGCAGCATTGTCCATTCGAATTGATTTAATTCGACTTTCAGGATAATGGGCTTGCAACTTAATGACTTGCCTCATCGTCTTGGCAAATGCATGGTTTCGTGTGGATAGAAGACACACATGTGACCATCGTGTAGATGCGTAAATGAGAACCATGAAATACCTGAAAGGTCCAGTTAATGGTTGAATGGGACCACATATGTCTCCTTGAATTCGTTCAAGGAACTGAAGTGGTTCAGCTTGTATTTTAAGGTGCGAAGGCCTCAAAATTAGCTTTCCCGTGGCACAAGATGTGCACACAAAATCAGAAGATTGAGGAAATTTTGACTCAAGAAAATTGTGACCAATGGAATTGCTAGTAATTTTTCTCATCATCCCGATACCAGGATGGCCAAGGCGATCATGCCATGTTTGGAATGCGTTAACATTCTAAAAAATTACTTTGTATGCAACATGTTCTACGGGTTTGATGTACGTATAGTACAAACCAGACGATAGAGAGGGAATTTTCTCATGTACCTCTTTGCCATATCCGTGATTTTTGGTGAAGAGTAGATACTCCTCTTTGTTCTCTTCATGGGTTTCAATGTGAAAACCATTTTTACGGATATCTCGGTAACTGATTAGGGTACGAGACGAATCGGGATACAATAAAGCATCCTCAATTGTCACTTGTGTACCGCTTGGGAGGGTAAATATGGCACGTCCTGTGCCAACAATCACCGTATCGCGTCCAGCGATAGTTAAAATATCTCCATTTTTCTTTTTTAGAGTTTGGAAATATTTTATCTCCCTCAATATGGAGTTTTTGGTGCCACTGTCCACTAGGCATAATTCCTCTTCCATCGGATTGTTCCCGTAGAGAACTATATAAAACAAAGAATTTTCAATAAGAAAAACTCATGTTAATATATAGAATACAATCTTATTTATATCAAATATGTTGATACAATTACAACCTTATTATATCAAATATGTTTGATACAATATAAAGACAACAACCACAAACTTATGTTCTTATTACAATCATTACAAATGGACATAAATAGGTAGATCACTATGGAGAACGTGGGACTAGTCGAAGTCACCAAATGTGTTCTTTGAGGTATACTCAATTAACATGTCCTCCGTTTCAGCAGGATCCTCAAAAGGGTATGGAATCATGACTCCAGGAGAAACATCATGCGAAGAACCAGCTCCATCATCGCTACGTGGATGAAGGTTGAAGTTGGCTTCAAACCTTTTCTTCTGAGGTGCTTTGCGTCCCTGGGACTGCTGGTATAGCATAACCAGATGCTTAGGCATGGTGCACGTTTTAGTAGGGTGCGAGTAGCATCCACACTTGTTGCAAAGCTTAGTTTTGTCAAACTTGTGCTTTGCAGTGCCTTTTTCTTTGCCTGGGTTTCTGAACTTTTTGTTCCTGTTGTCGTTTCGCCTATGCTGGAAGTTTCGTTGATTTCCCCTAGGGGTATCATTAAACTTTTGTCTATTCGCGACATTCAAATGAACTTCAGGTAAGGGTTGTGCCCCAACTGGGCGCTGAGAGCCATTCTTAGCGAGTAGCTCATCATGCTTTTCAGCCTGAAGTAACATGTGAATAAGATCTGAATAAACATCATAGTTGCGAGCACGGTATTGTTGTTGAAGGATCCGATCTGAAGGGAGCATAGTTCTATCTTCGCCGCTTCACGAGGTTCCTTCTCACAAAAACGCAGTTTGGAACATATCTTATGAACCTCGTGATTGTATTCACCAATAGATTTGAAATCTTGAAGGCGTAGGTGAGTCCAATCATGGAGTGCTTCGGGCAGGACTACTGCCTTCTGCTGTTCATACCTCGTTTTGAGGGACAGAAACAGAGTACTAGGAGATTCCTCCTGTAAATACTTAGACTTGAGATCTGGATGAATATGGTGCCTTATGATGAATAAGGCAGCATAGTTTTGCTGTTCAGTCAGCGGCACGGCTCCATCCGGGAGAGGAGTCTTTGGGGCCTGGATTGCACGCGCTATCCCGCGAGATGCAAGACTGATCTTGATGTCCATGGCCCATGTAGGGTAATTCTGAACATTGAGGGCTAGCTCCTCAAACTCTTTGGCAGTCATTTCGACCTACATGGAGAACCAACGATAATTAATTTACTAGTAGTAAATTAAAAACCATCGTGGTTTCTAATAAGAATGCAAAATTTGACTCAAGTGTATAGCTTGAAAATGTTCGACCTCAATTGTGGAAACATAGTGTAACAGCCCAGATTTCACAAAAATTAAAATTTTTGTTTTCGATGTAAATTGTTTGATTGTCCGATTTGTTTGCGGTATTTGCATCCCCGATTTATCGATCGACGATTATTTCCCCCCTGTTATCTCGTACCGGACGGAGACCGACCCTTGCCACCCCGACACTCGACCTTTGCGACACCGGGTTTCACCGATCACCGTCGCGAAAACCGCACGAGACCAGCCGCAGCCAACGGAACAAAAACCTCGTTTAATAATTAAACTGGTTATTTTTATAGCGCGCCGGAAAGTGTTTTCGGAACGGTTCCAGTGCGAGGTGAACGCCGCCGGCTCGACGCGCTGATCGCACAGTTCGAAGTTTTACCCGAATCGGAGGTACTGCGGACCCCCGGCGGTCAGAAACGTGAGCACCGCGCGCGCGAGAGAAAAACCGGGGATGTTTTTGCAAACTGCCAGCTACCGGGGCTATATAAACACCACCACACTCCCACCCATTTCTAAGGTTTCCCTAGTCCAAAATTCGCAGCCACCTCCCTGAAAAATTGCCAGATCTGGTCTCCGAGTCTGATCCGTCGGATCTGGATCAGGCGAACCGGATCGCGCCACGTAGCCAGCTCCTCCCGTCCCCGCCCGTGGAGTGCTCCTCATCCAAACGCAGCCGCTGCCGCCTCCACTCCGGCCGCGCGCAGCTGCCGCAGCAGACCGCCGGCCAACCTCCTATCCCTCCTCTCCTCCCTCTCCTCTCTTCTTCTTTATCCCTCTCACCTCTCTCTCTCTGTGCAGCAAGGAGGCACCGCCCGCGCCATGGTCGTGGCCCTCCCGGCCATGAGCTCAACGAGCGAGCTCGGACCCCGCCCCTGCAGACCCCGCCCCTGCAGACCCCGTCCCGCGCAAGCCCCCTCGCCTCTAGCCGCGCTCCTCGCCGCCGGTGGCCGGCAGCCGCCGCCCCGGCTCGATCCCGATCGGATCCGAGCGCGGTGAGCAGGCCGTCGCCGTTGACCGCCAGGTGGGCCGGCCTGGCAGGCCACCGCGGCCCACCGCGCCAGCCAATCCCAGTCGGCCCCCTCTCCAGCGCCTGGGCCGAGCCCATGGGTGAGAGGCCCGGAGCTTTTTTTTGTTCTTTTCCCTTGCTGTAATTTTCACTAAGTGTTGAAAAAAAAACTGCTGCTGGTTCCATTTTGCGACGATCATAGAGATTAAACCGTAGCTCCAATCAACGTGCCGCCAAAACGAAAACTGTTTAGAATTGCGTGTAATTCAATCCATCTTTTGTGAGCAACTTGTTTTGAGGTCATCTTGATTTTGTAATTGTGTGCTAAAGTGGGCATCAAGCCGTTAAACGGCTACTAAATTGCTGTTAAGTGCTGCTGTTAATATTTTATTGCAACTTTGCATGATGATTGTGACTCATCCATGAGGCCTATTGCATTGATTCTTTTTCCTATGTGTTAAGCATCATGTGTACTTCATTTCCATGCTTTAACTTGTCATATTTGGGTGCTCTAGCTATATTAAATCTTGCTCCAAAGTAGCTACCCTGCTGTTATTGTGTTGCTGTTGCCGAAACTGTTATTTTGTTGCAAATTCGGTCGACGAGTGTGTCGCGACCGTTTATCGGAATTGAGTGATTGCTATTGCATATTGTTAAGCATCATGTCTACTTTCATCCCATGTATTGCATTGCCATGAAATGATTGCTGGTCATATAGTTTTTTAGCTCCAAAGTTGCTATGCTGCTGTTCTTGACAGCCACCTCTGTTTTTCACTAAGTCTGTTACTTTGCGATGCCATATTGTTTGCTTAATATCTTTTGATCTATGATGCCTATTTGCATGATTCCTTTTGCCATGCCTTCCCTGTCATGTCTACTTTAGTTCCATATCATTTGTAAGCATGTTTGCATTCATTATCCTGTTTATGCATTTCTCTAAAGTGTGCTTCGTGATGTTGGCAGATTGTGCCCGTAACTTGTTTTGCTTATATCTTTTTAACCGTAACTCCGTTTGGGGTGTTCTTTATATGTAACTTGATTAGTTTTTCGTGTACTTTGTGTTTATGCTATTGTTTTCTGTTGTTAACCAACCTAAAATATGGTTTAGGACAGAACAGTACCAAATCTTTTAATCATCGTGCGGCACTTAGTGTTATGCCATGTTTAGGTTGTGCCTCACTTAAATTGACTATCATAGATAGTTTACTTTGTGCTTCACCTCTTGCCATGTTTGTGTGTTATGCCATGCTTGCTTGAGTTGCCATGTTAATAACCGTTGGTTGATCACCTGTAGCTAAACAACTTGAACCACCGAAAACGTGCGGTATTCGTCGCGTGTGACCGATACCCCACTTAAACTGTTAGTAACCGTTCTCGACGATTGATCCATATCGTGTTGCCGTGTCGCGTGATGTCTTCTTGATCTTGTGTTGCTCTGTAGTAATAGTGGTGCACCGTTGATTGCTTTCCAGTGTTTCGTCTTGTGTGCTTCCGCGGGTACCTTCGGAGACGATGCGAGCTTGCGATCGACTACACCTTCGGAACCCGACTTATCAACAGGCAAGGACTATACATTACTTATGATCCATTCTATTTCAACCAGCGGTTTGCATGCTAGTCTAGGTTAGGTTCGATGTTTGATCCTACCACATGTTTACAGCCTCTTTTAAACCGATACAGCCATGTCCCCTCCCAGCAAACCTTGTACTGCTATGTTACTATTGCTCGTTGCTCAGCCCCTGCTTAGTATGCATGCTTAGGATGCTAAGATACCCTGTTACTCCTTGGTTTGGGATATCACATTATTATATTGTTGTTGATGATATGATTATTATAATGTTGACTATATTCGACGAAGGATGGAAGGTCTAGGCTATTCCGCCACGACGCTTTGTTCCATTCGAGTCACCGAGGATCCGAGTTCCGGGTATTGGTTTTAAGACTGAGCGTGCCTAACCGCGTGTGGGATTTTATGGGGTCCCCTTTTCTTACCTATCTAGCTTCAACATTTCTAGAGGTGGCCCAAGCTGATTTACCATTTGAAAACCATGCATATATGCCTGTCGGGTAGCTCCTGGCAGACATCCTTTAAAACAACCCGGACCAGTGAGGACTTAGTTTCCCTATGTCAGAACCCTCTGTTAGGTAATGTGCTAGGGTTAGCAAGTCACTTGCATCATGTTAAAAATTTCAAAAGAAATCTTTGAAATCAAAATCAAAAGCAAAATGGGAGAAGAAACCCCCACAGATGAATTAATTCAAAAGGCCAGATAAAAATCTTCTCCAAAAATTCATGTTAGATTTTTGAAAAGTCTTATAAATGAGTGTGATCACATATCAAGTGATGTGGGACCCACCCCATGCTCATGGATTTTTCAAATATTTAAACAGTGCCTTGGATTTATTCAAAAACCCCTATTTGAATTTGAATTCAAATATTTTGAATTTCAAAAATGTTCAAACTCTGGATATGACTAGCTACTGGTCATGTAGTGCCATATAAAAGATTTGAGCATTTATAAAAATGCCTAGCTATTTATTTTGCTAAGCAAAACAAATTTACAGAAAAGAAAAAGAAAACAGAAAAAAGGAAAAAGGAGCTTACCTGGGCAAAGAAGCCCGACTAGCTCCCCCGCAGCCCACCTGGCCGACCCAGCCCACCTGGAGCTCCCCTGTCGTCTTCCCCGGGCACGAGCACACAGCTGCGTGCCCGGCATGCCGCAGCCGTCGCGGTGGCAGCCTCCCAGCCGCGCCCCTGCCTCCTTCTCGCTGCCACACGTGTCCAGGATAAGCCCAGATCACTTCCCCCTCCATCCTTGCCCTCTGGTTCGTCCTCCCCGCAAAGAACAGCGACGCCCGAGAAGAACGCCGGAGCACGGCCGTGCGCACACGCGACCATCGAGCCCCTCGGCCCTTGCAACCTTGTCCAGGAGCTTTGCCGTCTTCGTCTTCGTCATTTTGCCAAAGGAATCGAGCCCGGAGCCCACGTAGACGCCGGAATCGCCTTCGCGACCTCGTCGGACCCGCAAGCTCGCCACCGTCGATTCGTCGTCGTCGTTCCCTTGCAGCCTCCATCGACTGCACCGCTGCACTCCCCGCATCTCGATGAGCTTTTCCCCTCACCCAGCTAGCTCCCTCTCACCCTCTGTCTTGCACCACCATGGGAACCGAGCTCGTCGCCTCCATGGTCGACGGCGAGGAAGTTCCCGTGCCCCTTCGACCCATCCATGACGTCCACTTTGCTCCTGGTGCTCCAAGGTTTCGTCCAAGCCATCGCATGCCCACGAAAAACCACCGCAGCGTCGTCTTCGTCGTCGCCGAGCCACGACCGCCGCAAGAACTCAACGCCGTCGAGGATTCCGGCCATTCCAGTGGCCATGCTGTGTTCGGCTTGATGCAGACGAGCTCGGGCTTCCGTTTGGTGTTCTCAGCGCACCAAATGGTGGCCGGAGCCACCGTCCCACGCGTCGCCGCCGCGTCTGGTGACGCCGGCGTTTAGCCGCCGGCAGCCCGCCGACGTGGCCGCGATTAAGGGCTTAACCCCACCTGGGTTAAGTGACCCTAGGTCACTAACACTGGGCCCAAGTGGCTTAATTAAGCCACCGGTTAAATTAAACAGCCGGGTTAATTAACCCAGAGGCTGACAACCCTGGCCCACACGTCAGACCCCCCACGTCAGCCTTGCGCAAGCATGACGCAGTAAATGAATTTCCATAAAATTAGAAATGTTTTAAAGAATTCCAGAAAATCCAAAAAATAGCCCAAACTTTGGAAATTCATAGAAAATTCATATTAACTCCAAATTGGACAAATAATATATGAAAAATGATCAGGAGAAAATAAGCTATCCAAAAAATCCAACTTTCAACTTTGTTTGAGTTGAATTTTAAATGTGATCAGTAGCTTTTGCTATTTGATTTAAATGGATTTAAATCAAATTCAATTCAAATATTTTTGCAACTTGAACCATGGCAACATGCTACATTTGAATTACACATCAGAGGCATATCATACACATTTCAAAATGTTTCAAATTGATCAGACAATGTCACATGTAACTTGGCTAAGTTTGAATTCAAATTGGAGTTTGAATTTGCAATTCAATTTGCAATATACTCCATTTAAATGGAATGTCTTCACACATAAAAGCATATACATCAAGTTTCAACCTTCAACCATGTGATTGTGCATTGTATTTACTTTGCTACCTTGTTTGTTGTTTGTCGAGTAGAGGTGGAACCGGAGCAGGAGGCTGCCCCCTTCGTTGAAGACCCCGACCCCGAACCTCGTCAGCAAGGCAAGCAAACCCCCATTGATCATGTCGATAAAATCCCACTTCCCTCTCATGTCTTGCTTATGCATTGTTTAGGATGATTACCATGATGCGTTTCTACCGCATAGATGAACCCATTCCTTTGCATGACCTATCATTTTGTCATAGTAGTAAGAAAACCACAATCCTAGCAAATGTAGGAGTTGTTTGATATCATGTGGCCCCTATAATTGTTACTGCTTATTGCATGCTTAGAGTGATACCATGTTGATACTGTTATGTGAGTCGGGATGGTAGTGATCATGATGATGTTGGTAGAAAGGTGTTGGTGAATCTACCCTAATACAAGGTGAACGATGAGAGGCTGTGTAGGAGTACACGGTGGGTTGTCTCGTTGAACACCGCCCTAAGTCCGAGTTCTTGTGTGGTGATCCAAGATGAAGAGTACAACCACACATTGGGCTCACTGACCCCTCTCAACCTATTAACTCATCCCTTTCGATGTCCAGATGTCGCAATAGTTCGGAGTTCTGGTAGGCTTGTGGCCTGGATGCTAAGTGATAGAACGGCTCACCCGAGACCTGCTTGTGCACCACGCACACATCACCTGGGTCCACTTCGGTAAACCGTCCGGGTTCACGATAGTGGTAGCCAACCCAGGTAGGCGGCTTTCTCGGACTAGATCGGCTATGAGGTAACAGTTGTGGTGAGCATCCTCGCTGGCACCCCTTGAATGGTGTCGAGATCAAAGGCGGTAAATGATGATCATGTGTGTGTAGCGGTACACCCCTGCAGGGTTAACAAAACTATTCGAATAGCCGCGTCCGCGGTTATGGACTGCTTGGAAAGCTTAGCTTGATTATTAGACAATTGAACTGGATACTTCTAAAACACACCAAGATAAGTGTGAGTGCTATGGCGTGCTTTCTCGTGGGGAAGTCGAGGAAGGCACCATAGTGGTGTAATTGGTTGGAGAAAGTAGTGGACTCGTGTACGCTTCTTACCTAAAGTCTGGTACTCGTAGTTCAGGACTAGCCAAGTCAATGCTGGCACTTCTGCAAGTGAAACCCCACCTCCCTTTACCTTCATCCATATGCATGAGTAGTATAGCTCCTATGTAAGTCTTGCTAAGTACGACTTTGTACTCACGTTTGCTTAATCTATGTTTTAGATGAAACCACTGACCCCGAAGGTGGCTTCTTCATCGAGCTCGACGACTGAAGATCAAGCTAGTCTAGTCCCAGTCAGACGACTGGTTCCCTCGTGGAGGGCATGTGTTTAAATAAGGCTTCTTAAGCCATTTGTTAAACTTGTCTGTACTCAGACATACTTTGCTTCCGCTTGTTGTTGTAATGTTGGATCACATGTTTGTGATCTCTGTGTGCACTCTATAAGCGTTATCAATAAAAATGTATACTTTTTAGAGAATTGCAATGATACCTACTGTTCATACAAGGCATGTGTGCTGCGTGTATGTTTATAACATGCATGTATTTGTATGGGTTTTCGAGACCTTAGTTGTGATCTGGCTGGCGGTCTTTCATACACCAAGTGGCCCTTAGATGGGCGCAGCTTGGGGCATCGCGATGCGATTGTTCGAGACTCTGTCTCGTGCACACTTTGTGGTATGATCGAGCCCGCCCTAGACCCCGACTAAGTGATCGGGCTGGAGTAAGTCTATGTAAGAGTTATGAGATAGTCGATAGTATGGTTGAGGCGACTAGCTTGTCTTTGAATATGTAAACTCATCACCCATATCATTAGACTTGTGTGCGGACGATGAGGACCCATCTCAGTTGATCATCCGGCCTGGATGGGATGCCCCTCACGTACGATGCTTTCCGAGAACGTTCTGTGCTTGGCCTTGTCTGCTTAGACAAGTGGGTACGGTTCTCGGCTCTCCATATGACTATGTCCTAGCTGGACTTGCATACGCTAACCCCGGGTCCCGACAGACTTGGTATCAGAGCAGGACTGACTGTAGGACTAGCAGCCTTGGCCGAAGTCGAGTCTAGCCTTCTATAGTTATATAGTTACTCTGGGTATATAAGGGAACAACGTAAGGCTTCTTTTTTCTCCTTACCCTCATCGTTCTGAGTTCTGAGTCACCCTCATCTTATTCTACGGGAAGATAGGACTAGGCTCTCCTCTGTCTGACTAGAACATCTCGTTATTTGCTTCCTTATAGCCGTAGGAAGGCCGTGATCGGTTGGTTAGATTGGTTATGCTTCCTGATTTATTACATCGTATGTAAGTGCTGCTTCCATGTTGTAAGAAATTGTCTTTTTCTTGCAATTACAGCCGTTATGCTGTCCGAGTCATTCCAGGTTTATCTCATAATCTGATGCATTTGCAAACTCCTTTCTGTTTCAGATGGCAGATCTTCCCCCTCGGCAGATTGTTCGTCTGACCCGGTGCCTCGATGTGCGTGGGCATCCAGCCATGCTCACCGAGATGATGTCCTTCATTGGCTATCGGTGGTATCCTGAGTACACAGTTGAGGAGCAGTTCCTTGACTTCAATCAGACTCAGTTCTACTGTACTATCAGGATTTACCCGCACCACATTGGAGTCTCTCAGCCTATCCTTTTTGGGCATGGCATTGGTGTCACCGAGAACATGGCTGTGCAGGATACTGCATACTCATGTATTACACTGCTGAGAGAGGAGCATGCACTGCTTGCAGGATCACCTTTCCGCTATATCCCTTCTGCACTTCCAGGAGAAGAGGGATATTACACCGGACTCTACTCAGATCACTCTGCAGAGGATCCAGTACTTCAGATGACTGCTAGGTTTGCTAGTGATCGAGATCGTGATGCACGCGCTCTCCGTTTTGAGCTTCACGCCACCCGTGTTCGTCTGTATCGAGCACTGACACTCTTGGCACCCTTCGTGAGTGTTGGATCAGTCGAGTATGATGCTATCTACCCAGTGAGGACTCAGATGCCTTCTCGAGTTGCTTGGCCCGAGATTGGAGGCATTTTTCCACCCCGTGGTCCTTTGCTTCCACCCTACGCTGGACCTAGGCCCCATCCTTGCCCAAATGGATATCAGGGTCCACAGGCCTCCGTGTTTTCCGATGGTCACCTTCAGCTACCGGGATACGCGGGTAACTTTTACGAGGACTACTATGGAAATGGAGATGAGTGAGACCGCCTGTGGTCTTACTTAGTGAGGATGTAGTAGTATCTTAGTATATTGTATGCAAGGTGTTCTAAGTTCCAGAGGCTTAGATAAATAATGTATAGGAAGTCAGAGTGCCTCTGAAGGATGTATAATCTTCATCACGTTTGTATTAGCTTGGTGCTTGTACTAAAATGATGTATGGTTTGTATGACAGCTTGTGAATATATGGCTTGTATGCTTTTATCACCATGTTGTCAAGATGATTACTTCCTTTGCTCTGTAATCCTTCCAGTACTTCAATATCTTGATTAGACTCTTCAAATCAACTCTGTTTGACTTTGGTTTTTCACCTTCAGGATGTCTCAAGGAACCCATGGCCAGCTTGGTCGTAACCAGGGTCGTGGAAATGACCAGGAGGAAGGCAACCTTCCACCCCCACCCACGATGGCTCAGGTTCTGATGGAGGTTGAGAGGAACCGCCGAGACTCTCACCATCTGCTGGAAGTCATTGCTCGCAACACCACTCAACAGCGCAACGAGTTGGTGTCCCTGAACGACTTCATCCGGCTTCATCCCCCGGTTTTCAGTTACTCCACCGTGCCCCTTGACGCCGATGACTGGCTTCGCAGCATCGAGAGGAAGCTCCAGACAAGCCATGTTGCGGATGGCGACAAGGTCAGCTATGCCACCTATCACCTTGAAGGTGCAGCTAGCTCTTGGTGGGAGAACTTCCTGAACATGCGTCCTGTTGGACCGCCTGCATCTTGGGATGAATTCTGCACTTCCTTCCGCGAGCACCACATTCCCAAGGGTCTTATGGACCGCAAGCGTGAGGAGTTCTGCAACCTCACCCAAGGCCGAAGGACTGTTGACGAGTTTAGTCGTGAGTTCAACCGACTGGCTCGCTATGCTACTGAAGAAGTCTCCACCGACTCCAAGAAGCAAGAAAGGTTCCGTCATGGACTAAATTCTGCACTCCGTCGTGAGCTCAACCTACATGACTTTGCCACCTTCCAGGTCCTTGTCAACAAGGCCATCAAGGCAGAGGACATGCACAGCCCCAATGACTTCCGCAAACACCCTAGAGACGATGGATCATCCAGTTCAGGCTCCCAGAAGCGCAAGATCTGGATCCCCAATAGTATGTTCCGCCAGAACAACCCACCGAGGCCATCCTATGTGGCGCCTCGTCCACCAACTCAGTTCCACCCAGCTCCACCAAACAACCCAGCTCCACGCACTGTCTTTGGAGCCTATTACAAGTGTGGTCAGGCAGGCCACTACTCTCGCGAGTGCCCCCAGAACCAGCTCCAGAATCAGAATGCTCCACCCCGCGCCGGAGGCAACAACAATGCTCGTGGCAAGCCCCCCCAGAAGGTCTACACCGCCAAACCCGCTCCTCCCGCCACTCGTGGACGTGTGAACCAGATTGCCTCCGAAGAGACCGACGACACCACTGACATCATTCTTGGTACGCTCCCAGTCAATTATGTTCCCACCTCCGTTCTTTTCGACCCAGGAGCATCTCATTCATTCATGTCGGAAAGTTATGCACTTCGTCATGAGTTATCCTTTGTTGAATTATCCACCCCCATGATTATTCAAACTCCAGGGTCAAGATGGCAAACTAATAGAGTAAGCCATGGTAATCAAATTGCAATTGAGGGTTTAGTATTCCTTGATTCACTCATAGCCCTCAAGTCTTCAGATATTGATGTCATCCTTGGCATGGATTGGCTATCAAGACAGAATGCCTACCTGGATTGCAAAGGCAAATCCCTGAAACTCACCCACCCTTCAGGAAAGACCGTCAACTATACCTCACCCAGAACAAGAACCCAAGTGCATTCCTTGAATGTACTTCCCCTTCCCGAACTTGAAGATATTCCGGTGGTTCGTGACTTCCCGGATGTCTTTCCTGAAGAACTGCCGGGCATGCCACCCGACAGATGTGTAGAGTTTATAGTGGATCTTGTACCAGGAACCGCACCAATTTCTAGACGCCCATACAAAATGGCCCCACGTTACATCGGACCTTTCCGCATTCTTGCTAAACGTGGAGAAGTTGCCTACCAACTTGAACTACCCCCGCACCTTTCCCGAGTACATGATGTATTCCATGTGTCCCAACTCAGGCGTTGCTTCAAGGACCCCATCCGCGAAGTCGACCATGAAACGCTTGATCTTCAAGATGACCTTTCTTATCGAGAATACCCCGTTCGTATTCTTGATACCGCAGAGCGTGTCACTCGTCGTCAGAAGATTAGGTTTCTGAAAGTGCAATGGTCACACCACTCTAAGAGAGAAGCTACGTGGGAAAGAGAAGACCGTCTCAGTGCCGAGTACCCCACCTTCCTCCCGCAGACTTCTGAATCTCGGGACGAGATTCTGTTGAGTGGGGGTGAGTTGTCAGAATCCTCTGTTAGGTAATGTGCTAGGGTTAGCAAGTCACTTGCATCATGTTAAAAATTTCAAAAGAAATCTTTGAAATCAAAATCAAAAGCAAAATGGGAGAAGAAACCCCCCAGATCAAAAGGCCAGATAAAAATCTTCTCCAAAAATTCATGTTAGATTTTTGAAAAGTCTTATAAATGAGTGTGATCACATATCAAGTGATGTGGGACCCACCCCATGCTCATGGATTTTTCAAATATTCAAACAGTGCCTTGGATTTAATCAAAAACCCCTATTTGAATTTGAATTCAAATATTTTGAATTTAAAAAATGTTCAAACTCTGGATATGACTAGCTACTGGTCATGTAATGCCATATAAAAGATTTGAGCATTTATAAAAATGCCTAGCTATTTATTTTGCTAAGCAAAACAAATTTACAGAAAAGAAAAAGAAAACAGAAAAAGGAAAAAGGAGCTTACCTGGGCAAAGAATCCCGACTAGCTCCCCCGCAGCCCACCTGGCCGGCGCAGCCCACCTGGAGCTCCCCTGTCGTCTTCCCCGGGCACGAGCACACAGCTGCGTGCCCGGCATGCCGCAGCCGTCGCGGTGGCAGCCTCCCAGCCGCGCCCCTGCCTCCTTCTCGCCGCCACGCGTGTCCGGGAGAAGCCCAGATCACTTCCCCCTCCATCCTTGCCCTCTGGTTCGTCCTCCCCGCAAAGAACAGCAACGCCCGAGAAGAACGCCGGAGCACGGCCGTGCGCACACGAGACCATCGAGCCCCTCGACCCTTGCAACCTTGTCCAGGAGCTTTGCCGTCTTCGTCTTCGTCATCATGCCAAAGGAATCGAGCCCGGAGCCCACGTAGACTCCGGAATCGCCTTCGCGACCTTGCCGGACCCGGAAACTCGCCACCGTCGAGTCGTCGTCGTCGCGCCCTTGCAGCCTCCATCGACTGCACCGCTGGACTCCCCGCATCTCGGTGAGCTTTTCCCCTCACCCAGCTAGCTCCCTCTCGCCCTCTGTCTTGAGCCACCATGGGAACCGAGCTCGTCGCCGCCATGGTCGACGGCGAGGAAGTTCCCGTGCCCCTTCGACCCATCCATGACGTCCACTGTGCTCCTGGTGCTCCAAGGTTTCGTCCGAGCCATCACATGCCCACGAAAAACCACCACAGCGTCGTCTTCGTCGTCGCCGAGCCACGGCCGCCGCAAGAACTCAACGCCGTCGAGGATTCCGGCCATTCCAATGGCCATGCTGTGTTCGGCTTGATGCGGACGAGCTCGGGCTTCCGTTTGGTGTTCTCAGCGCACCAAATGGTGGCCGAAGCCGCCGTCCCGCGCGTCGCCGCCGCGTCTGCTGACGCCGGCGTTTAGCCGCCGGCAGCCCGCCGACGTGGCCGCGATTAAGGGCTTAACCCCACCTGGGTTAAGTGACCCTAGGTCACTGACACTGGGCCCGAGTGGCTTAATTAAGCCACTGGTTAAATTAAACAGCCGGGTTAATTAACCCAGAGGCTGACAACCCTGGCCCACACGTCAGACCCCCCCACGTCAGCCTTGCGCAAGCATGACGCAGTAAATGAATTTCCAGAAAATTAGAAATGTTTTAAAGAATTCCAGAAAATCCAAAATATAGCCCAAACTTTGGAAATTCATAGAAAATTCATATTAACTCCAAACTGGACAAATAATATATGAAAAATGATCAGGAGAAAATAAGCTATCCAAAAAATCCAACTTTCAACTTTGTTTGAGTTGAATTTAAAATGTGATCAGTAGCTTTTGCTAATTTTCAATTCAAATATTTTTGCAACTTGAACCATGGCAACATGCTACTTTTCAATTACACATCAGAGGCATATCATACACATTTCAAAATGTTTCAAATTGATCAAACAATGTCACATGTAACTTGGCTAAGTTTGAATTCAAATTGGAGTTTGAATTTGCAATTCAATTTGCAATATACTCCATTTAAATGGAAGTGCTTCACACATCAAAGTATATACATCAAGTTTCAACCTTCAACCATGTGATTGTGCATTGTATTTACTTTGCTACCTTGTTTGTTGTTTGTCGAGTAGAGTTGGAACCGGAGCAGGAGGCTGCCCCCTTCGTTGAAGACCCCGAACCCGAACCTCGTCAGCAAGGCAAGCAAACCCCCATTGATCATGTCGATAAAATCCCACTTCCATCTCATGTCTCGCTTATGCATTGTTTAGGATGATTACCATGATGCGTTTCTACCGCATAGATGAACCCATTCCTTTGCATGACCTATCATTTTGTCACAGTAGTAAGCAAACCACAATCCTAGCGAATGTAGGAGTTGATTGATATCATGTGGCCCCTGCAATTGTTACTGCTTATTGCATGCTTAGAGTGATACCATGTTGATACTGTTATGTGAGTCGGGATGGTAGTGATAATGATGATGTTGGTAGAAAGGTGTTGGTGAATCTACCCTAATACAAGGTGAACGATGAGAGGCTGTGTAGGAGTACACGGTGGGTTGTCTCGTTGAACACCGCCCTAAGTCTGAGTTCTTGTGTGGTGATCCAAGATGAAGAGTACAACCACACATTGGGCTCACTGACCCCTCTCAACCTATTAACTCATCCCCTTCGATGTCCAGATGTCGCAATAGTTCGGAGTTCTGGTAGGCTTGTGGCCTGGATGCTAAGTGAGAGAACGGCTCACCCGAGACCGGCTTATGCACCACGCACACATCACCTGGGTCCACTTCGGTAAACCGGCCGGGTTCACGATAGTGGTAGCCAACCCAGGTAGGCGGCTTTCTCGGACTAGATCGGCTATGAGGTAACAGTTGTGGTGAGCATCCTCGCTGGCACCCCTTGAATGGTGTCGAGATCAAAGGCGGTAAATGGTGATCATGTGTGTGTAGCGGTACACCCCTGCAGGGTTAACATAACTATTCAAATAGCTGCGTCCGTGGTTATGGACTTCTTGGAAAGCTTAGCTTGATTATTAGACAATTGAACTGGATACTTCTAAAACACACCAAGATAAGTGTGAGTGCTATGGCGTGCTTTCTCGTGGGGAAGTCGAGGAAGGAACCATAGTGGTGTAATTGGTTGGAGAAAGTAGTGGACTCGTGTACGGTTCTTACCTAAAGTCTGGTACTCGTAGTTCAGGACTAGCCAAGTCAAAGCTGGCACTTCTGCAAGTGAAACCCCACCTACCTTTACCTTGATACATATGCATGAGTAGTATAGCTCCTATGTAAGTCTTGCTGAGTACGACTTTGTACTCATGTTTGCTTAATCTATGTTTTAGATGAAACCACTGACCCCGAAGGTGGCTTCTTCATCGAGCTCGACGACTGAAGATCAAGCTAGTCTAGTCCCAGTCAGATGACCGGTTCCCTCGTGGAGGGCATGTGTTTAAATAAGGCTTCTTAAGCCATTTGTTAAACTTGTCTGTACTTAGACATACTTTGCTTCCGCTTGTTGTTGTAATGTTGGATCACATGTTTGTGATCTCTGTGTGTACTCTATAAGAGTTATTAACAAAAATGTATACTTTGTAGAGAATTGCAATGATACCTACTGTTCATACAAGGCATGTGTGCTGCGTGTATGTTTATAACATGCATGTCTTTGTATGGGTTTTCAAAACCTTAGTTGTGATCTGGCTGGCGGTCTTTCATACACAAAGTGGCCCTTAGATGTGCGCATCTTGGGGAATCGCGATGCGATTGTTTGAGACTCTGTCTCGTGCACACTTTGTGGTATGATCGAGCCCGCCCTAGACCCCGACTAAGTGATCGGGCTGGAGTAAGTCTATGTAAGAGTTATGAGATAGTCGATAGTATGGTTGAGGCGACTTGTCTTTGAATATGGAAGTTCATCACCCATATCATTAGACTTGTGTGCGGACGATGAGGACCCATCTCAGTTGATCATCCGACCTGGATGGGATGCCCCTCACGTACGATGCTTTCTAAGAACGTTCTGTGCTTGGCCTTGTCTTCTTAGACAAGTGGGTACGGTTCTCGGCTCTCCATATGACTATGTCCTAGCTGGACTTGTATACGCTAACCCCGGGTCCCGACACCCTATTGGTCCACCTTTGACCGGCGAGGGCCCGAGGCCTCACGTGAGGCATCTCGGTAACCCAAACCCTGTTGAGACGGAAGAGTCCGATCCGAGAGCATGGCCAGCTTTTGGATTGGGTGTCGACTCCCCGGGGGCCACCCGGATTTGTTCGTTGTTAGCTAGAGGGACCTGTCGTTTCGGATCTCTTGGAACTAAATCATAAAATGGTTGCCTGTGATGGTAGCAATTGAGAGAGATGGGCGTGCGTGCGGAGCCTTGTAATGGGCAGTTGGTACACCCCTGCAGGGTTAAATCTTTTCGAGAAGCCGTGTCCACGGTTATGGATGACTTGAGACCTACTCCTTGTTCATAGACAACAACAGTTGAGATAATCTTAATATAACTTGATCAACATGTGTGTGCCTTGACTGCTTCTTCTTCGTCAGGATGCGAAGAGGAGGACAAGGATAGGATAGGTGTTATGTTCGCGTATGTAGGTGGATAGCAGACTTGTTGGAGGCGATTCCTCATCGAATGCTTGGGTTCTTACCTTACTCTCTAGATCGTTAGCCACTTCATAAATGCTAGTGCGGCAGCAACCTCACCACTTACCTCATCCTTACCGTAAACTACTAGTTGTCCTAGAATGACGAGTGATGAAGTCCTTGCTGGGTCAGTTGACCACTACAGTTGGATGCTGAGTACTTCTGTACTCATGATACTTCCCCCAAAATATTTTCAGGGTTATTGATCCACAACAGGTACGGTGATCGACGTTTCACGTGGAGACTCGACAACGACTAGTTAGGCGGATCCCGGCGGAGGGCCTGGACCCATGTGGTTACGTGATCGATGCTTTTCTCTTTGCCAGTAGGGCATTGATTGGAGTCTGTACTCAGACATGTATCTTCCACTGTTGTATTGTATTTGAGGCAGTTGTCCACAGCGGCCTTTGGCCAGCCCAGTAGAGGCAACCGCATAAGAGAGGGGGGCTGGGGCGGTTACGGGTAAGAAATCCGCCCCGACCACTCCGTCCCTCCCGTACGGCGCCGCCACCACGGTTGGGAAGCCTCCCTCGACGCCGGCGCTTCACCGGCGGCCACGGCGCGACGCGGAGGAGCCCTCCTCCTCGGAGGAGGTGGACGAGGCCACGTCCATAGGGTGGTGGCGGGCTCCCTCGTCGGCGTTGGAGAAGCCAAGGCTCACAGGAGACCAAGTCCCGGCGCGGCGGCTCGGGCGCCGGTCGATGGTGGCCACGGCGCGGCCGAAGAGGCGGCTGAAGTGCCTCATCGCGGGGCTGCTGGAGCCCTGGTTCGCCACCGGGCTCGGGGCGTTGGCAGCGTTGCCTCCCACGGGCTCGAAGCCGGGAGGGAAATGGCTCGGGCCGGCGTCGTCGGAGACGGGCGTCGGCGTGTGCGGCGGCACCCAGCGTGCCGGTGGAGGAGGCGGCGGAGGCAGGGGCAGGGCCTCGATTGCGGGCGCGCGTAGCATCGGCGCCGCCAGGCCGGTGAGCAGCCACGGGTCGAGGCCGGCGGGCGCGTCGACGTCATCTGGGTCCACGGGGGCGTGCGCGGCGGCGCTCTGGCCATGTCCAGCATCTCCTACGGCGCTCGGGCCGCGCGAGGCGTCGCAGGAAGCGCCGCCCAGTGCGTGGGCGCCCATCCTTGTGGATGAGGCGAAATAAGAAGGAGACGAGGGGAGTCATCTCACCGGCGGCGAGTTTTCTTCTCCCTTCTCCTTCTAGTGCTCTTTTCTTCGGTAGAAACTACGTGCGTGATAACGTGTTTGAAGATTGAATGAATCTCTTGCATTGATCTGGTAAAAGATAGTACAATTTATACAAGGCAACCGACTTCTCCAAGAGTCGCCGCGTCCATTGTAAGCGGCGAGACGCCCGTTCGAGGAGGTTGCGTTCTTCGTCTATGTTAACCGCACATCGGTTGGGCAAGGGGAGATTTACCCATTTATTGTAATATAATAAATCTCAACAATTGCATGTGGTGGTGGGCTTAGTCTCATGCATGCTTGCATGTTGAGGTGGGCCTTATCCACTTATAATTGTGTGGTGATGTGGCATGCTTGCATGTTGACATAAATAAGATAGTGGGGATGATCTATTATAGTATTATAGATTCAGCAATTAATTTCGGTTTTAGTACTTTTTATAACTAGATGTATTTATATTATGTACTTTGTAATATAAATAAATTACCGGTTTTACACTGGAGATGATATGTTCTATGTGTTTACCACATTATTAGTGTTTCATGAACATGTCATCATGATCGAGATTAATTTCTCTCGCACAACAGACTTGCAATTTTTTTGACAATTACATTTCTCTCACTATATTAAGAAAGCACTAGGTAATGAGTTCGATCTACTGCCCATGTGCATATTATCAACTGTTACGGAGAGGCCTACGGTTTGTCAATCTCGACAAAAACGATTACCTCCTACGTGTTTTCTTATATTTAAATTGTGACATATATAAGGTAATAGAACCATGCGCATCTACTGACATTGTCAGATTATGCAACCTATTACTAAGAGATCTATACGATCTTCAATATGATATGTTCCCACAATTGAGGTTGAGCATTTTCAAGTTATACACTTGAGTCAAAATTTGCATTATTATTACAAACCACGATGGTTTTTAATTTACTACTAGTAAATTAATTACCTCTGGTTCTCCATGTAGGTCGAAATGACTGCCAAAGAGTTTGAGGAGCTTGCCTTCAATGGAAAAAATTACCCTACATGGGTCATGTACATGAAGATCAGTCTTGCATCTCGTGGGATAGCGCGTGCAATTCAGGCCCCGGAGACTCCTCTCCCAGATGGAGCCGCACCGCTGACTAAACATCAAAACTATGCTGCTTTATCCATCATAAGGCACCATATTCATCCAGATCTCAAGTCTAAGTATTTTCAGGAGGAATCTCCTAGTACTCTCTTTCTGTCCCTCAAAACGAGGTATGAACAACAGAAGGCGGTATTCCTGCCTGAAGCACTCCATGATTGGACTCACCTACGCCTTGAAGATTTCGAATCTATTGGTGAATACAATCACGAGGTTCATAAGATATGTTCCAAACCGCGTTTTTGTGAGAAGGAACCTAGTGAAGCGGAGAAGATAGAAAAGACTTTGTCTACTATGCTCCCTTTAGACCGGATCCTTCAACAGCAATACCGTGCTCGCAACTATGATGTTTATTCCGAGCTTATTCACATGTTACTTCAGGCTGAAAAGCATGATGAGCTACTCGCTAAGAATGGCTCTCAGTGCCCAGTTGGGGCACAACCCTTACCTGAAGTTCATTTGAATATCGCGAATAGACAGAAGTTTAATGATACCCTTAGGGGAAATCAACCAAACTTCCAGCATAGGCGAAAGAGCAACAGGAACAAAAAGTTCAGAAACCCAGGCAAGGGAAAAGGCACTGCAAAGCACAAGTTTGATAAAACTAAGATTGTCGACATGTGTGGATGCTACTCGCACCCTACTGAAAAGTGCACGATGACTAAGCATCTGGTTATGCTGTACTAGCAGTCCCAGGGACGCAAATCACCTCAGAAGAAAAGGTTTGAAGCCAACTTCAACCTTCATCCACGTACCGACGATGGAGCTGGTACTTACCATGATGTTCCTCCTGGAGTCATGATTCCATACCCTTTTGAGGATCCTGCTGAAACAGAGGACATGTTAATTGAGTACACCTCAAAGGACACATTTGGCAACTTGGACTAGTCCCACGTTCTCCATAGTGATCTACCTATTTATGTCCATTAGAAATGATTGTAATAAGAACATAAGTTTGTTGTTGTTGTCTTTATATTGTATCAAACATATTTGATATAATAAGATTGTAATTGTATCGACATATTTGATATAAATAAGATTGTATTCTATATATTAACATGAGTTTTTCTTATTGAAAATTCTTTGTTTTATATAGTTCTCTACGGGAACAATCCAATGGAAGAGGAATTATGCCTTGTGGACAGTGGCACCACAAACACCATACTGAGGGAGATAAAATATTTCCACACTCTAAAAAAGACAAATGGATATATTTTAATTATTACTGGATGCGATAAGGTGATTGTTGGCACATGATGTGCCATATTTACCCTCCCAAGCGGTACACAAGTGACAATTGAGGATGCTTTATTGTATCCCGATTCGTCCCGTACCCTAATCAGTTACCGAGATATCCGTAAAAATGGTTTTCACATTGAAAACCATGAAGACAACAAAGAGGAGTATCTACTCTTCACCCAAAATCACGGATATGGAAAGAGGTACATGAGAAAATTCCCTCTCTATCGTCTGGTTTGTACTATACGTACATCAAACCCGTAGAACATGTTGCATACAAAGTAAATTTTCAGAATACGCATTCCAAACATGGAATGATCTCCTTGGACATCCTGGTATCAGGATGATGAGAAAAATTACTAGCAATTCCATTGGTCACAATTTTCTTTAGTCAAAATTTCCTCAATCTTCTAATTTTGTGTGCACATCTTGTGCCACGGGAAAGCTAATTTTGAGGCCTTCGCACCTCAAGATACAAGATGAACCACTTCAGTTCCTTGCACGCATTCAAGGAGACATCTGTGGTCCCATTCAACCATTAACTGGCCCTTTCAGGTATTTCATGGTTCTCATTGACGCATCTACACGATGGTCATATGTGTGTCTTCTTTCCACACAAAATCATGCATTTGCCAAGATAATGAGGCAAGTCATTAAGTTGCAAGACCATTATCCTGAAAGTCGAATTAAATCAATTCGAATGGACAATGCTGCAGAATTCTCCTCACGAGCCTTCAACGATTATTGCTTGGCTTTGGGGATTGATGTTCAACACTCTGTTCCATATGTCCATACACAAAATGGGGTCACGCTCTGTTCCAAAATGTCCTCACGAGCCTTCAACGATTATTGCTTGGCTTTGAGGATCAAACTCATTGCAAGGCCTTTGTCAACGAATTGCAACTTTCCAACCTCATGTTGGGGTCACGCCATTTTACACACTGCTGACTTGATACAACTGAGGACAACTGCATATCACAGTACTTCCCCTCTGCAAATGGTACGTGGAAATCCTCCAAACATTTCCTATCTGCGCAAGTTCGGATGTGCTTCATACATCCCGATCTCACCACCATAGCGGACATCTATGGGCCCACACAGGAAAATGGGGATCTATGTGGGGTACAAATCGCCGTCGATTATCAAGTACATGGAACCCCTTACTGGGGATCTATTCACAGCCCATCATGCTGATTGCATATTTAATGAGGAACATTTTCCTGCATTAGGGGGAGATTTCAAGTACCAGAAAGAATGCTCGGAAATTGATTGGAATGATCAAGACATTTCAAACTCTGATCCACGTACTCATGAGACCGAACTCCAAGTTCGGAAAATCATTAATTTGCAACATCTTGCAAATACTGCCAGATTCATTTAGTGATCTAAAAGGTGTTAGAAAATCCTTGAATCCAGCCAGAAATGCGCCCGAAAGAGTGGAGGTACCAATAAAAACCACTCAACTCCCTGTTCCTAAAAAGAGGGAGAGTAGTACGGTCTCTAACTTGGATCCTGCTTCTAGCAAGCAGCACAGGAAATCAAGGAGAAAAACCTTCGAGACAGTAAATGCAAGTCAACTCAACATTGAAAAACACCTGATCGGTAGTATACACCCAGTGGATGGGCAACCTCCACAACCCAGCTCCAGCGTGCACATACTGGCTGGGACATCGGAACACCCAGACTCACACATATTGGGAAATCATGAAGAGTCATCAAGGGTGCAGGAGATATCCACCAACTATATCGATTCTGGAGAATCATTTGATCGTAAGTCTATGATTGTCGACTCTTACTTTTCTTCTACAATTGCAAATACCCTTCTCAATGATCATAATCCTAAGACCATCGTCGAGTGTGAAAAATGCTCCGATTGGCCTCAATGAAAGGATGCAATACAAGCAGAATTAGCCTCGCTTAACAAAAGAAAGGTATTCAAAAAAGAAATACCTACACCTCCAAATGTTTTCCCTATGGGATTCAAATGGGTGTTCATCCGAAAACGGAATGAGAACAATGAGGTGGTGAGATACAAAGCAAGGCTCGTAGCACAAGGTTTCACGCAGATACCTAGCATTGATTTCAATGAAACATATTCTCCATTTATGAGTGCTATCACATTCCAATTTCTTATATCTTTGGCACTACACAATCATCTATCTATGCAGTTAATGGATGTCGTGACCGCATATCTTCACGGGTCACTAGATTCAGACATTTACATGAAGGTTCCTGACGGAGTCTCTGTCCGGAATGCAAGTGCTAAACACAACATGTATTGTGTTAAACTGAACAAGTCTCTTTACGACTTGAAACAGTCGGGGCAGATGTGATACAACTGACTCAGTGAGTTCCTTCTTCAGAAAGGCTACTCTAACAACGATGATTGTCCATGTGTCTTCATAAAAAAAGTCCTCTACAGGATTTTGCATTATTTCTGTGTACGTTTATGATCTCAACATCATTGGTAACGCACAAGACATTGATGAAGCATGCAATCACCTCAAGATGGAACTTGAGATGAATGATTTGGGTAAAACCAAATTTTTCTTAGGTATTCAACTTGAGCATCTTCCATCAGGAATCATGGTACACCAAGCTACCTATATCCAGAAAATATTGGAGAAATTAAATATGGACAAATCCTATCCATCTAAAACTCCTATGGTGGTTCGCTCTCTAGACTTAGAGAAAGATCCTTTTAGACCGAGGGATGATGGAGAAGAGATTTTGAAACCTGAAGTTCCATATCTCAGTGCTATTGGAGCGCTTATGTATCTTGCAAATTGCACAAGACCTGATCTTGATTTTGCAGTGAATCTACTTGCTAGACACAGCACAACACCTACCAAGTGCCATTGGTCAGGTGTGAAGAATGTCTTTCGATATCTCCAATGCACTAAGGATCTTGGTCTGTTTTTCCAGTTCCAGAAAAATATGAAATTCAATATGATTGGATACACTGATGCTGGTATCTATCTGATCCCCATAATGCCAGATCACAAACCGGCTTTGTGTTTCTACATGGTGGGACTGCTATATCATGGAAGTCTTCTAAACAGACTTTAGTAGCAACGTCCACAAATCATTCTGAGATAATTGCATTATATGAAGCATCACGTGAATGTGTTTGGCTTCACCAAATGATAAAGCACATACAACAGTCATGTGGAATTGGTTATATCGAATCACCGACTATTATCTATGCAGATAATACAGCTTGTGTTGCTCAAATGCAAACAGGATACATCAAGAGCAATATCACTAAGCATATTGCTCCTAGGCTATTTTTCCCCATGAACTTCAGAAAAGCGGGGAAATTAACATCTTGCAAGTAAAATCATGCGAGAATCTTGCTGGTTTATTTACCAAGTCTCTACCAAATTCTACATTCCAAAAATATGTTCATGGAATTGGTATGCGACGACTTTGGGCCTTGCAAGTATCAGGGGGAGTCTCATCTTGAGACAACTCTGCTCATAACATCACATTATGATGTCTCTTGGTGATTTCGTGTTCCAGGTTCTCTTGAAGATTTTAATGAATAACTATTAAGAGGGGAATACTATAAAGATGATGGCATTACTCGGATGATCGTGAGATGATTCTACATGGTCAAGCGTAGATTAGGGGGAGTGTTCTGATTAATTAGCACATGATTATTAGGGAGTTAATATCCACTTGTATAACCGCTGTGCGGTTCCTCTCCATACCGACGCAATCCTCCCGAGCGGACGCGCCCCTTGTCCAACGGACGCGACATCCAATGCAACATCGGTTGCTCCATGTATAAAATGTACTATTTTCCTGAGATATATTTTTATGCCAGGCTTTCTCGTCAAGATAATGAGATGTTGGATGCCCTCTCTAGCGGGGTATTCCAAACAAGAAGCGTCGAAGAAAAGTGGGATATCATCGAGAGGATCCAGAAGAATACTGAAGACTGGGAAATCGGTAAAGGTATTGAACTCGCTATAAATTATGGGCATGATTATATTGAGTGCGATGTGAAAACTGATTATTTTAATACCTTTTGTTCTAAGATTGGTCTTGATTACTAGCTTATGATTTATTTTTGTAAGAACTTTGCCTCTCACATTGACTCTTCTAAGGAGGCTAAGGATCAGTATCATAAACCCTTTAAAGAGTTACCTGTTGATATTCATGTTGCTGACCCTATTCTGCCTGCAGTCTTTTATGAAAAAAAAACCCTTCCCTACAAGGATAAGGGAGCACTCTTTTGTGACAGGCATAATAAATAAAAGTGGGAGAAGAACTGATGAACCTGAGGACCTGATCAAGGTCAATCCTCAAGTTGCGATGGTTAAAGATTTAGTTACTAATGATGTTTCAGATTCCAAGATAAATTTTTGTGTTGTTTCAACTAACATTGTCACAGCCAAGAATAAGAGCCCAATTTCAGGTACACTAGGTTTATCTGTCAAAATAGGATATCACAACTATTACGCGCTTTGCGATCTGGGATCCAGTGCTAGCGCTATTCCTTATTCACTCTATCAGGAGATCATGGGTGAGATTTCACCCTGTGAACTTGAAGAGGTTGATGTTACTATTTATCTAGCAAAAAAAGGGGTCACCCTCCCCTTCTTATATAGGACAAGGGGAGGTGAAAACTCCCCTCTCTCTATGTGATTAAACTCCACACGAAGGAGCGGGATGCGCCGGCCATTGGGGGGTGGGCCCCTCCCTTGCCGCGTGGCCCAAAGGGGGAGGCGGCTCCCTTAATTCATTATTTAATTATTTAAATCGTCTTTTTAACATTTAATTCATTAATTAAATACTACAAATATTGAAATAATATTTTGAACAATTCAAAATCTCCAGAACCATTTCTAGCCTCCACCGGAAGAATTCTTGTGTTCTCTCTTATTTCACCGATGATCCTGTCGGGGGATGGACTAAAGCCCAGACCCAACATTAAGTCTATGGGCCGACTCACTTTATGAAGGGCCACGAGAGAAGACCCGACCCAAGGTCGGTTGCGCCAAGGAAAGAAGATCAAAGCCGTAGAAGGAATTCGACTTACCTTATATAGCGCATAACATATTTGTAAAGTAGAATAGAACTCCACCTCGTGCCGGAGTCGGACTCGCGGAATCCTAGGGCCCGACGCCTTTATAAGCTGAGGTCCATGGAGTCCAAGGAAAGGACAATCTGTCGGGACGCGGGGTTTGTGTATGTAATTCCTGCTACAACTCAATCATATGAAGAGCCGAGAGATGTACCCACTTGTCTAAGCAAACAATGCCAAACACAGAACACTCTTGGAAAGCTCGAACATGAGGGGCATCCCATCCAGGCCGGATGATCAACTGAGATGGGTCCTCCTCGTCCGCTCACAAGTCTAAATGACTATGGGTGGTGAAGTCCCATACTCATAGACAAGTCACCTCAACCATATTATCGATTGAATCATAACACTTACATAACCAGACTCTAGCCCGATCACTTAGTCGAGGTCTCGGGCGGGCTCAATCATACAGCAAAGTGTGCCACGTGACAGAGTCACGAGCAATCGCATCGCGATGCCCCAAGATGCGCACATCTAAGGGCCACTTGGTGTATAAAAGACCGCCGGCAAGAACTCAACTAAGCTATCGAACCCCACACTAAGACATGCACGTTATAATCACACACGCAACATACATGTCTAGTGTAAATAGCAGGTAACACAACATGAACTTTACAAACTCATAATTTTATTGCATCTGCTAAACAGAGCAGATATAGTAGTGCTACAAGCAGAGATCACATAACTGTGACCCAACATTACATCAAACAACAACGGAAGCAAAGTATGTCTTAGTAAAGACAAGGTTAACAAATGGCTTAAGAATCCTTTAAGAAAACACAACGACCCTCCAGAGGGACCAGGCTGATGTCTGGAACTACATTACTTCGTCGCCGTCGAGCTTGAGGGGGAGGCCACCATCAGGTTCAGTGGTCTCGTCTCTAAAACATAAATTAAGCAAACGTGAGTACAAAGTCGTACTCAGGAAGACTTACATCAGAACTATAATACTTATGCTCAGGTATCAAGGTAAAGGCAAGTGGGGTTGTAATGCAGAAAGCTTTGACTTGGCTATCCTATACTACGACTACATAGAGTTGAGATGAGAGGTGCACTCGAGTCCATCTAATCTTGATCACCACGTCAATACACCACCATGGATCCTTCCTCGACTTCCCCACTTGGAAGCAACCCAAAGAACTCACACTTATCTTGGCTATTTTAGAGTATCCATTTACGTCTAATAATCAAGTAAAGGTCTCCAAGTAGTCCATAACCGCGGACACGGCTATTCGAATAGATCATTACCCTGCAGGGGTCTACGCTTCACACACATGTCAACACTTACCGCCCGTGACTCGTCATCCTTCAAGCGAATGTCGGCTGAGGATAAACACCAAGGCACTTACCTCACGGCTCCAACTCTATTCTAGGGGATTGCCTATTTGAGTATGTACCCCAATCATAAATCCGACCGGGGTTTCCATTCAGGACTCAAACGATGTATGGACGGTACGACAAGCCCACCTTGAAGGATGGTACTGCGCTTTCCTAAAACCGTGCTACAATATGAAATCAAATCTAAGAAACAATAAACCAGGTGAATCCTGGACCATAGTCGGGGTGAGTTAATAGGCCAAACGGGGTCCATAACCCTGCATGCGGAAGTACTCTTTTCTTGGATCAAAACTCGAGAACTCAGGGCAGAGGGCAATGTAAATGAGACAACCCACTGTGTACTCCTACACAACCTCTCATTTTCACCTTTGTTAGGGTGATTTCACCAACACATTACCATCATGTTGCATTGTTCTCTACCATCCCGATACATCACCCAGATGGATCAACTTCATTGAAATCACTCTAAGCATAGTATAGCATAACATGGATGAAGGGACACATGATGAACACAAACAATCTTGGATCTGCTAGGTTGAGGTTTGCTTAATACTGTGGCAACAATGATAGGTCATGCAAAGGATGGGTTCAACTAGCGGTAGAACGATAACATGTGAATCACCTAATCATGCATAAGAGAACAAGAGGGAAATGGGTTTATATAGACATTATAAATGGGGTTTGCTTGCCTTGTTGACGATCACGAGGTGCTACTCTTTAGAGTAGTCGGAAACTACGTCCTGCAATGAATCTATCGAGAAGAGGCAAACACCGAGACAACAACAATGTAAACATCACATTGCAATGCACAATCAAGTTGTAAAACATAGCATGGAATGGTACTGATGTGGGGTATGTTCATGTTTCAACAAGTTAATTGAAGTATATTTGGAAAAGAATTCCAAATTCAAACTCCAAATGATTATTCAAATTTGTCCAAATTGCATTTGCTACTGTTTGATCTTTGTAAACTATTTTGTCATGCATGAAAGTTTCATATTTGGATTCCTTTCATTTTTCTGATAATTTTTCATATATTATTTATTTAATTTGGAGTTGTGGTTTAAAAGTTATTGAATTTACAAGATTTAATAGTTTTCTGGAATTTCTGTTAAATAAGAAATGGATTTATTGCGCCAGGCTGACGTCATCATGACACAGGGGGTTGACTAGTCAGCCTGACGACTGGGACCCACCTGTCATTGTCTCTAGGGTTAATCCCATTTTAATTAAAATGACAGGGGGTTTAGGGGTGGGGGGGGAGGGCCGCACCTGTCATTGGGTGATTAGGGGGGATTAGGCCCTAATCACACCGGACGGATGGCGGCTAAACGCCGGTTGCCACGGGAGGCGGCAGCGGCTCGCTAGAGTAGTGCTACCGTCCACCAAGGGGCTCGCGAGGGGCACCAATCGGCGGCCCGTGGCCTCGCGCACCCTCTGGTGCACGCCATGCACCTCGGGGCGGCCGGAGAGCACGCCGACGACGAGAGGCGCGACGGCTGGGCTCGGGTCCAACGGAATCGATAGCCCGGTGCAGAAAAGAGAACGGGGAAAGGGGGGTTAACACGGGGAGCTCACCACGAGCACGACTGCGCGGTCGGGGAGGGCATACGAGCGGCGGCGGCGACGAATTTGGCGGTGAAGACCCGGCGGCCGTGGCGGAGAAATTCGGTGCTAGCGTCGTCGTTGAAGCTTCTCGGCTTCGATTGACTTGCCGGAGTGACGAGGATGATGGAGGCAGATGCTTTGGACAAGAAGGCGCAACTCGCGGTGGCCGGTGGCCGCGGTGGCGCGAGCCGGCGAACTGTGCAGCGCTCGGGTCCTCGCGGGATTCGCCGGAGAGAGAGGAGAGGAGGGTTCCAGGCGAGGGGGAAATGGAAGGGGACGTGCCTAAGGCCTCCACGGTGCCGGATAGAGCCAAGGGAGTAGCCAGGTAGCTGCCTGGCGGCCATGCTGTGGTCGCCGGCGAGCTGCCTGCCTGGCCATGGAGGAAGACGATTATGCCCCTTTGGGCTGGGCCTGTCCTCTGGGCCAGGTGGGCCAGGTAAGTGGCTTTGGCCTTTTATTCTTTTTTCTTTTTTCTGCTTTCTGTTTTTATTTATTTGGCTTTGGAAAAAAAATACCAAAGCATTTTAATAAAATCCCCAAACATTTTATTTGGGCTTATGTGACCTACACATAGTCACTCCCACTGTTTGAGAATTTTTTAAATTCAAAACATTTTAATTTCAATTCAAATATGATTAAAATTTAATTTCCAAACTCCTGTTTGAATTTTTGAAAATTCCTTGAGCATGAGGTTGGACCGACAACACATGAAATGTGATCATGCCCATTTATAGAGATTTTCAAAATCATCAGAAGATATTTGGAAAAATATTTTTATCTGACCTTTTATTTAAATTCTTTTTGAGGCTTTTCCAAATCCTCAATTCTTAAATCATAGAATTTAAACATGATGTCACTTATTCTAGGAATAAAAATCACATACCAAACTAGGGTTGTGACAACTCGCCCCCACTCAAAAGAATCTCGTCCTGAGATTCAGAAGTCGTCGGGAAGAGGGTGGGGTATTCGACTCGAAGATGATCTTCTCATTCCCAGGTGGCTTCCTTCTCAGAATGGTTGGACCACTGCACTTTAAGGAACTTGATCTTCTGACGTCGGGTGGTACGCTCAACTTCAACGAGGATACAGACAGGATACTCTCGATAAGACAGGTTTTCTTGGAGATCAAACATTTCGTGGTCTACTTCGCGGATGGTGTCCTTGAAGCAACTCCTGAGTTGAGATACGTGGAAGACATCGTGAACCTGAGAAAGATGCGGGGGTAGTTCAAGTTGGTAGTCAACTTCTCCACGTTTAGCTAGAATGCGAAAGGGACCGATGTAACGTGCCAACTTTCCTTTGGTACCGAAGCGATGGGTTCCCTTCAGAGGAGTAACCCGGAGGTAAGCCTTCTCGCCCAGCTCGTAGCTTTCTGGCCTATGATGATGATCATAGTAGCTCTTCTGACGAGACTGGGCTGTTTTCAATCTCTCACGAACAATGCGAACTTTCTATTCTTCTTCCTGGATCATATCCGGTCCAAATAATTGTCTTTCACCGGCTTCTGACCAGTTCAATGGTGTTCGACATTTTCGGCCATAGAGAAATTCAAAAGGTGCCATGCCCAAGCTAGATTGGAAGCTTTTTTTTATAAGCAAACTCCGCGAATGGAAGAGATTTCTCCCAACTTTTTCCGAATGAGATAACACAGGCTCTAAGCATGTCTTCGAGAACTTGATTGACTCTTTCTACTTGACCACTTGACTGGGGATGAAAGGCAGTGCTAAAGGAGAGATGGGTTCCCATAGCATTTTGAAAACTTTCCCAAAATCGAGAGGTGAAAAGACTTCCACGGTCTGAATTGATTTCCAAAGGAACACCATGGAGAGAAACAATCCGGGAGACATATAAATCCGCTAACTAGCTAGCAATTATACTCTCGCGAACAGGAAGAAAATGGGCAACTTTGGAAAGACGGTCTACGACCACAAAGATGGCATTGTTTCCCTTTTGAGACTTTGGAAAGCCAGTGATGAAATCCATACTGACTTTATCCCATTTACACTCAGGGATAGGCAAAGGTTGAAGAGTCCCAGCAGGTATGTGGTGCTCTGCCTTAATGCGACGACAAACATCACATTCAACAACAAATTGAGCGATTTCTCGCTTCATACCAGTCCACCAAAATCTCTGGCGTAGATGTCTGTGCATTTTTGTACTACCGGGATGAATTAAGAGAGGTGTGTCATAGCTTCCTGAAGGATCAATTGTTTTAGGTTTTGGTTTTCTGGCACTACTAAACGATTCTCAAAGAATACCATTCCTTGATCATTTACAGAGAAACATTTAGCACTTTTGCTAGCAAGGTTCTCTTTGATCACTTGGATACCACTATCATTTTTCTGGGCAGCTACGATTTGATCCTCAAGAGTTGGTTTCACTATCAAGGTGGAAAGGAATCCATGAGGAACTATCTCCAGATTAAGCTTTCGAAATTCCTCATAGAAAAGTGGTTGATACTGTTGTAACATGAGGTTTTTACAATACGACTTACGACTTAGTGCATCAGCCATGACATTGGCTTTGCCTGGGGTGTAAGAGATACTTAAGTCATAACTTTTATCAACTCTATCCAGCGTCTTTGCCTGAGATTAAGATCTGGCTGGGTGAATATGTATTTGAGGCTTTGGTGATCGGTATAGATTTTACAACGATTACCAAGGAGGTAATGTCGCCAAGTCTTTAAGGCATGAACTACGACAGCGAGTTCAAGATCATGGGTAGGATAGTTCTCTTCATGTGGAAGCAACTGGCGTGAAGCGTATGCTACCACATGTCGATCTTGCATAAGTATGCATCCTAACCCTTGCCGTGAAGCATCACAATAGATTTCGAAATCCCTTTTGGTGTTTGGAGGCGCAAGTACGGGTGTCGAAGTCAATCTTTTTTCAGCTCTTGGAAGCTTTCCTCGCACTTGGGGGGTCCATTCGAATTTATTATCTTTCTTGAGGAGTTCAGTTAGAGGCTTTGCAACTTTGGAGAAGTTCTCAATGAAGTAGCGACAATAGCTTGCTAAGCCAAGAAAACTCCTAACTTGCTTAACCGATTCAGGTGGAGTCCAATCAAGGACGGCCTGAACTCTCTCGGGATTGACAACAATGCCTTTTGCAGAAATCACGTGGCCTAGGTAGGTCACTTCTGAAAGCCAGAATTCACATTTGGAAAACTTAGCATAAAGGCGATGCTCTCGAAGTTTCATCAATACCAACCTAAGATGTTCTGCGTGCTCTTCTTCGTTCTTCGAGTAGATGATAATGTCATCAAGATAAACTACAACAAATTTATCTAAGTACTCCATGAAGATCGAATTCATCAAGCGCGAGAATGTGGCGGGGGCATTGGTTAAACCGAAGGACATGACAGTGATCTCGTAAAGACCATAACGATTAGTGAAAGCCGTCTTGGGAACGTCCTCGTTTCTGATTTTGATTTGATGATAACCTAATCTCAAATCCATTTTGGAGAAGACTGAGGATCCAGCAAGTTGATCATAAAGATCATTGATCCTGGGAAGTGGGTACTTGTTCTTTATCGTCGCTAGATTAAGCGGGCGATAATCTACGCACATCCTTTCTGTTCCATCTTTCTTCGTTACGAACAGAATGGGGCAACCCCATGGCGATGAGCTAGGGCAGATGAAGCCTTTTGCCAACGGAGCTTCGAGTTTGATTTTAAGATCATCTAACTTATGTGGGGCCATTCTATATGGGCGCCTGGAAATTTGGGCGGTTCCTGGGGCAAGATCTACAATGAATTCTACACATATGTCAGGAGGCATTCATGGCAGCTCTTCTAGAAAGACATCCGAAAATTCACAAACTATCGGAATATCTTCAAGGTAGGAAGGGGATGTTCATTCAACGAATATAGCTGGGTTTCTGAACCTTGAGATGCGAAATGGACTATCTTGCCGGAAGGATGAGTGAGTTGGACAGATTTAGTGGCACAATCAATCTTGGCACGATGTTTAGACAACCAATCCCTACCTAAGATGATATCGATATCTGAATATTTGAGGGCTATGAGAGAAGCAAGTAATAAAAGATCCTCAACAGCAATTTCATTGTCATGACTTACCCTACTGGTACGCCAAATGGATCCTGGATTTTTAATCATGAAAGATGTAGGCAACACCTCAAATGAAATGTCATGCAGGAGTGCGAACTTTTCAGACAAAAAGGAATGAGAAGCTCCAGAATCAAATAGAACATAAGCATGTTTGGAGTTAACAGGAAGTGTACCGAGTACAACCTTGGTATCCTCTTGGGATTATTTGATGGTGGCATGGTTCACACGTCTGTATTCAACAATAGAGGACTTGGCTTTGGAAGACTTTGGTGGCTTAGCTTTGGCTTTATGTTTTGGACGAGGAGGAACATTCTCATGCAATGAACACTGTCGTGCAATGTGGGCAAGATTACCACACTTGTAGCACAAACGGATGTTAGGTTGTGGAGTTTGTATGGCATGCTCTCTACTATATTTCTGGGTTTTCTTGCTTTGTGGACCTGGTCTTAAAATCAAGTGCGAAGGAATGGCACCATTTGGGATCCAAATTCGATGTTTATGAGAACCTGAACTAGAAGATGAAGCAAGATCACGATCACGCTTGCGAGACTCTTCAAAGACCTCATTTCCATGCTCACCTATGAATGATCTATTGACCAAATCCTCGAAGTTGACAAATTCAAGGAGATTGAGATCATGGCGAAGGATAGGGCTAAGTCCCTTGCGGAACCTTGCCTTCTTCTTGGCATCGGTTGATATCTTCTCAGGGGCATAACGAGAAAGTCGATTGAACTCAGTCCTGTACTGATGAACAATCATATTTCCCTGAGATAGATTGCAGAACTCTTCCCTCTTTCTTTCCATCAGCTCATCCAGAATGTGGTACCCTTGCAAGGCATCATGGAACTCCTGCCAAGTCACTACGTGACCATCAGGTTGCATTGCAACAAAACTCTCCCACCATTCACATGAGCCGCATGCTAGTTGGGCATTGCCCTAATCATTTCTCGAGAGATTTTGATGACCGACACATAAATACAACCTGGGGTTCGACAATGGAGGAAATCACTCCGGGGACTCAAAACGGTGATTAATAGCCCATGTAACAATGATTAATAGCCCATGAAACAAGCCAGAATCGGCCAAAACTGCGAGTGTTGATGACCGGCACGTCAACGCAACCTGGGGTTCGACAATGGTGAAAATCACTCCGGGGACTCAAAACGGTGATTAATAGCACATCTAACTGTGATTAATAGCCCATGAAACAGGACAAAATCGACCAAAACTGCGAGTGTTGATGACCGACACGTAAATGCACCCTCGGGTTCGTCAATGGTGGAAATCACTCCGGGGACCCAAAACGGTGATTAATAGCCCATGTAACTGTGATTAATAGCCCATGAAACAGGCCAGAATCGACCAAAACTGCGAGTGTTGATGACCGACACGTAAATACAACCTGTGGTTCGTCAATGGAGGAAATCACTCCGGGGACTCAAAACGGTGATTAATAGCCCATGTAACAATGATTAATAGCCCATGAAACAAGCCAGAATCGGCCAAAACTGCGAGTGTTGATGACCGGCACGTAAACGCAACCTGGGGTTCGTCAATGGTGAAAATCACTTCAGGGACTCAAAACGGTGATTAATAGCCCATCTAACTGTGATTAGTAGCCCATGAAACAGGCCAGAAACGGCCAAAACTGCGAGTGTTGATGACCGGCACGTAAACGCAACCTGGGGTTCGATAATGGTGAAAATCACTCCGGGGACTCAAAACGGTGATTAATAGCCCATCTAACTGTGATTAATAGCCCATGAAACAGGCCAGAAACGGCCAAAACTGCGAGTTGATGACCGACACGTAAATACAACCTGGGGTTCGTCAATGGTGGAAATCACTCAGGGGACTCAAAACGGTGATTAATAGCCCATGTAACAATGATTAATAGCCCATGAAACAAGCCAGAATCGGCCAAAACTGCGAGTGTTGATGACCGGCACGTAAACGCAACCTGGGGTTCGTCAATGGTGGAAATCACTTCAGGGACTCAAAACGGTGATTAATAGCCCATGAAACAGGCCAGAAACGGCCAAAACTGTGAGTGTTGATGACCGACACGTAAATACAACCTGGGGTTCGACAATGGTGGAAATCACTCCGGGGACTCAAAACAGTGATTAATAGCCCATGTAACAATGATTAATAGCCCATGAAACAAGCCAGAATCGGCCAAAACTGCGAGTGTTGATGACCGACACGTAAACGCAACCTGGGGTTCGTCAATGGTGAAAATCACTTCAGGGACTCAAAACGGTGATTAATAGCCCATCTAACTGTGATTAATAGCCCATGAAACAGGCCAGAAACGGCCAAAACTGCGAGTTGATGACCGACACGTAAATACAACCTGGGGTTCGTCAATGGTGAAAATCACTTCATGGACTCAAAACGGTGATTAATAGCCCATCTAACTGTGATTAATAGCCCATGAAACAGGCCAAAAATGGCCAAAACTGCGAGTGTTGATGACCGACACGTAAATACAACCTAGGGTTCGTCAATGGTGGAAATCACTCCGGGGACTCAAAACGGTGATTGATAGCCCATGATACAGGCCAGAATCGGCCAGAACTACGAGTGTTGATGACCGGCACGTAAACGCAACCTGGGGTTCGATAATGGTGAAAATCACTCCGGGGACTCAAAACGGTGATTAATAGCCCATCTAACTGTGATTAATAGCCCATGAAACAGGCCAGAAACGGCCAAAACTGCGAGTTGATGACCGACACGTAAATACAACCTGGGGTTCGTCAATGGTGGAAATCACTCCGGGGACTCAAAACGGTGATTAATAGCCCATGTAACAATGATTAATAGCCCATGAAACAAGCCAGAATCGGCCAAAACTGCGAGTGTTGATGACCGGCACGTAAACGCAACCTGGGGTTCGTCAATGGTGGAAATCACTTCAGGGACTCAAAACGGTGATTAATAGCCCATGAAACAGGCCAGAAACGGCCAAAAATGTGAGTGTTGATGACCGACACGTAAATACAACCTGGGGTTCGACAATGGTGGAAATCACTCCGGGGACTCAAAACAGTGATTAATAGCCCATGTAACAATGATTAATAGCCCATGAAACAAGCCAGAATCGGCCAAAACTGCGAGTGTTGATGACCGACACGTAAACGCAACCTGGGGTTCGTCAATGGTGAAAATCACTTCAGGGACTCAAAACGGTGATTAATAGCCCATCTAACTGTGATTAATAGCCCATGAAACAGGCCAGAAACGGCCAAAACTGCGAGTTGATGACCGACACGTAAATACAACCTGGGGTTCGTCAATGGTGGAAATCACTCAGGGGACTCAAAACGGTGATTAATAGCCCATGTAACAATGATTAATAGCCCATGAAACAAGCCAGAATCGGCCAAACTGCGAGTGTTGATGACCGACACGTAAACGCAACCTGGGGTTCGTCAATGGTGGAAATCACTTCAGGGACTCAAAACGGTGATTAATAGCCCATGAAACAGGCCAGAAACGGCCAAAACTGTGAGTGTTGATGACCGACACGTAAATACAACCTGGGGTTCGACAATGGTGGAAATCACTCCGGGGACTCAAAACAGTGATTAATAGCCCATGTAACAATGATTACTAGCCCATGAAACAAGCCAGAATCGGCCAAAACTGCGAGTGTTGATGACCGGCACGTAAACGCAACCTGGGGTTCGTCAATGGTGAAAATCACTTCAGGGACTCAAAACGGTGATTAATAGCCCATCTAACTGTGATTAATAGCCCATGAAACAGGCCAGAAACGGCCAAAACTGCGAGTTGATGACCGACACGTAAATACAACCTGGGGTTCGTCAATGGTGGAAATCACTCAGGGGACTCAAAACGGTGATTAATAGCCCATGTAACAATGATTAATAGCCCATGAAACAAGCCAGAATCGGCCAAAACTGCGAGTGTTGATGACCGACACGTAAACGCAACCTGGGGTTCGTTAATGGTGGAAATCACTTCAGGGACTCAAAACGGTGATTAATAGCCCATGAAACAGGCCAGAAACGGCCAAAACTGTGAGTGTTGATGACCGACACGTAAATACAACCTGGGGTTCGACAATGGTGGAAATCACTCCGGGGACTCAAAACAGTGATTAATAGCCCATGTAACAATGATTAATAGCCCATGAAACAAGCCAGAATCGGCCAAAACTGCGAGTGTTAATGACCGGCACGTAAATACAACCTGGGGTTCGTCAATGGTGGAAATCACTTCAGGGACTCAAAACGGTAATTAATAGCCCATGAAACAGGCCAGAAACGGCCAAAACTGTGAGTGTTGATGACCGACACGTAAATACAACCTGGGGTTCGACAATGGTGGAAATCACTCCGGGGACTCAAAACGGTGATTAATAGCCCATGTAACAATGATTAATAGCCCATGAAACAAGCCAGAATCGGCCAAAACTGCGAGTGTTGATGACCGGCACGTCAACGCAACCTGGGGTTCGACAATGGTGAAAATCACTCCGGGGACTCAAAACGGTGATTAATAGCACATCTAACTGTGATTAATAGCCCATGAAACAGGAGAAAATCGACCAAAACTGCGAGTGTTGATGACCGACACGTAAATGCACCCTCGGGTTCGTCAATGGTGGAAATCACTCCGGGGACCCAAAACGGTGATTAATAGCCCATGTAACTGTGATTAATAGCCCATGAAACAGGCCAGAATCGACCAAAACTGCGAGTGTTGATGACCGACACGTAAATACAACCTGTGGTTCGTCAATGGAGGAAATCACTCCGGGGACTCAAAACGGTGATTAATAGCCCATGTAACAATGATTAATAGCCCATGAAACAAGCCAGAATCGGCCAAAACTGCGAGTGTTGATGACCGGCACGTAAACGCAACCTGGGGTTCGTCAATGGTGAAAATCACTTCAGGGACTCAAAACGGTGATTAATAGCCCATCTAACTGTGATTAATAGCCCATGAAACAGGCCAGAAACGGCCAAAACTGCGAGTGTTGATGACCGGCACGTAAACGCAACCTGGGGTTCGATAATGGTGAAAATCACTCCGGGGACTCAAAACGGTGATTAATAGCCCATCTAACTGTGATTAATTGCCCATGAAACAGGCCAGAAACGGCCAAAACTGCGAGTTGATGACCGACACGTAAATACAACCTGGGGTTCGTCAATGGTGGAAATCACTCAGGGGACTCAAAACGGTGATTAATAGCCCATGTAACAATGATTAATAGCCCATGAAACAAGCCAGAATCGGCCAAAACTGCGAGTGTTGATGACCGGCACGTAAACGCAACCTGGGGTTCGTCAATGGTGGAAATCACTTCAGGGACTCAAAACGGTGATTAATAGCCCATGAAACAGGCCAGAAACGGCCAAAACTGTGAGTGTTGATGACCGACACGTAAATACAACCTGGGGTTCGACAATGGTGGAAATCACTCCGGGGACTCAAAACAGTGATTAATAGCCCATGTAACAATGATTAATAGCCCATGAAACAAGCCAGAATCGGCCAAAACTGCGAGTGTTGATGACCGACACGTAAACGCAACCTGGGGTTCGTCAATGGTGAAAATCACTTCAGGGACTCAAAACGGTGATTAATAGCCCATCTAACTGTGATTAATAGCCCATGAAACAGGCCAGAAACGGCCAAAACTGCGAGTTGATGACCGACACGTAAATACAACCTGGGGTTCGTCAATGGTGAAAATCACTTCATGGACTCAAAACGGTGATTAATAGCCCATCTAACTGTGATTAATAGCCCATGAAACAGGCCAAAAATGGCCAAAACTGCGAGTGTTGATGACCGACACGTAAATACAACCTAGGGTTCGTCAATGGTGGAAATCACTCCGGGGACTCAAAACGGTGATTGATAGCCCATGATACAGGCCAGAATCGGCCAGAACTACGAGTGTTGATGACCGGCACGTAAACGCAACCTGGGGTTCGATAATGGTGAAAATCACTCCGGGGACTCAAAACGGTGATTAATAGCCCATCTAACTGTGATTAATAGCCCATGAAACAGGCCAGAAACGGCCAAAACTGCGAGTTGATGACCGACACGTAAATACAACCTGGGGTTCGTCAATGGTGGAAATCACTCCGGGGACTCAAAACGGTGATTAATAGCCCATGTAACAATGATTAATAGCCCATGAAACAAGCCAGAATCGGCCAAAACTGCGAGTGTTGATGACCGGCACGTAAACGCAACCTGGGGTTCGTCAATGGTGGAAATCACTTCAGGGACTCAAAACGGTGATTAATAGCCCATGAAACAGGCCAGAAACGGCCAAAACTGTGAGTGTTGATGACCGACACGTAAATACAACCTGGGGTTCGACAATGGTGGAAATCACTCCGGGGACTCAAAACAGTGATTAATAGCCCATGTAACAATGATTAATAGCCCATGAAACAAGCCAGAATCGGCCAAAACTGCGAGTGTTGATGACCGACACGTAAACGCAACCTGGGGTTCGTCAATGGTGAAAATCACTTCAGGGACTCAAAACGGTGATTAATAGCCCATCTAACTGTGATTAATAGCCCATGAAACAGGCCAGAAACGGCCAAAACTGCGAGTTGATGACCGACACGTAAATACAACCTGGGGTTCGTCAATGGTGAAAATCACTTCATGGACTCAAAACGGTGATTAATAGCCCATCTAACTGTGATTAATAGCCCATGAAACAGGCCAAAAATGGCCAAAACTGCGAGTGTTGATGACCGACACGTAAATACAACCTAGGGTTCGTCAATGGTGGAAATCACTCCGGGGACTCAAAACGGTGATTAATAGCCCATGTAACAATGATTAATAGCCCATGAAACAGGCCAGAAACGGCCAAAACTGTGAGTGTTGATGACCGACACGTAAATACAACCTGGGGTTCGTCAATGGTGGAAATCACTCAGGGGACTCAAAACGGTGATTAATAGCCCATGTAACAATGATTAATAGCCCATGAAACAAGCCAGAATCGGCCAAACTGCGAGTCTTTATGACCGACACGTAAACGCAACCTGGGGTTCGTCAATGGTGGAAATCACTTCAGGGACTCAAAACGGTGATTAATAGCCCATGAAACAGGCCAGAAACGGCCAAAACTGTGAGTGTTGATGACCGACACGTAAATACAACCTGGGGTTCGACAATGGTGGAAATCACTCCGGGGACTCAAAACAGTGATTAATAGCCCATGTAACAATGATTACTAGCCCATGAAACAAGCCAGAATCGGCCAAAACTGCGAGTGTTGATGACCGGCACGTAAACGCAACCTGGGGTTCGTCAATGGTGAAAATCACTTCAGGGACTCAAAACGGTGATTAATAGCCCATCTAACTGTGATTAATAGCCCATGAAACAGGCCAGAAACGGCCAAAACTGCGAGTTGATGACCGACACGTAAATACAACCTGGGGTTCGTCAATGGTGGAAATCACTCAGGGGACTCAAAACGGTGATTAATAGCCCATGTAACAATGATTAATAGCCCATGAAACAAGCCAGAATCGGCCAAAACTGCGAGTGTTGATGACCGACACGTAAACGCAACCTGGGGTTCGTCAATGGTGGAAATCACTTCAGGGACTCAAAACGGTGATTAATAGCCCATGAAACAGGCCAGAAACGGCCAAAACTGTGAGTGTTGATGACCGACACGTAAATACAACCTGGGGTTCGACAATGGTGGAAATCACTCCGGGGACTCAAAACAGTGATTAATAGCCCATGTAACAATGATTAATAGCCCATGAAACAAGCCAGAATCGGCCAAAACTGCGAGTGTTAATGACCGGCACGTAAATACAACCTGGGGTTCGTCAATGGTGGAAATCACTTCAGGGACTCAAAACGGTAATTAATAGCCCATGAAACAGGCCAGAAACGGCCAAAACTGTGAGTGTTGATGACCGACACGTAAATACAACCTGGGGTTCGACAATGGTGGAAATCACTCCGGGGACTCAAAACGGTGATTAATAGCCCATGTAACAATGATTAATAGCCCATGAAACAAGCCAGAATCGGCCAAAACTGCGAGTGTTGATGACCGGCACGTCAACGCAACCTGGGGTTCGACAATGGTGAAAATCACTCCGGGGACTCAAAACGGTGATTAATAGCACATCTAACTGTGATTAATAGCCCATGAAACAGGACAAAATCGACCAAAACTGCGAGTGTTGATGACCGACACGTAAATGCACCCTCGGGTTCGTCAATGGTGGAAATCACTCCGGGGACCCAAAACGGTGATTAATAGCCCATGTAACTGTGATTAATAGCCCATGAAACAGGACATAATCGACCAAAACTGCGGGTGTTGATGACCGACACTTAAATAAAACGTGGGGTTCGTCAATGGTGGAAATCACTCCGGGGACTCAAAACGGTGATTAATAGCCCATGTAACAATGATTAATAGCCCATGAAACAAGCCAGAATCGGCCAAAACTGCGAGTGTTGATGACCGGCACGTAAACGCAACCTGGGGTTCGTCAATGGTGAAAATCACTTCAGGGACTCAAAACGGTGATTAATAGCCCATCTAACTGTGATTAATAGCCCATGAAACAGGCCAGAAACGGCCAAAACTGCGAGTGTTGATGACCGGCACGTAAACGCAACCTGGGGTTCGATAATGGTGAAAATCACTCCGGGGACTCAAAACGGTGATTAATAGCCCATCTAACTGTGATTAATTGCCCATGAAACAGGCCAGAAACGGCCAAAACTGCGAGTTGATGACCGACACGTAAATACAACCTGGGGTTCGTCAATGGTGGAAATCACTCAGGGGACTCAAAACGGTGATTAATAGCCCATGTAACAATGATTAATAGCCCATGAAACAAGCCAGAATCGGCCAAAACTGCGAGTGTTGATGACCGGCACGTAAACGCAACCTGGGGTTCGTCAATGGTGGAAATCACTTCAGGGACTCAAAACGGTGATTAATAGCCCATGAAACAGGCCAGAAACGGCCAAAACTGTGAGTGTTGATGACCGACACGTAAATACAACCTGGGGTTCGACAATGGTGGAAATCACTCCGGGGACTCAAAACAGTGATTAATAGCCCATGTAACAATGATTAATAGCCCATGAAACAAGCCAGAATCGGCCAAAACTGCGAGTGTTGATGACCGACACGTAAACGCAACCTGGGGTTCGTCAATGGTGAAAATCACTTCAGGGACTCAAAACGGTGATTAATAGCCCATCTAACTGTGATTAATAGCCCATGAAACAGGCCAGAAACGGCCAAAACTGCGAGTTGATGACCGACACGTAAATACAACCTGGGGTTCGTCAATGGTGAAAATCACTCAGGGGACTCAAAACGGTGATTAATAGCCCATGTAACAATGATTAATAGCCCATGAAACAAGCCAGAATCGGCCAAAACTACGAGTGTTGATGACCGACACGTAAACGCAACCTGGGGTTCGTCAATGGTGGAAATCACTTCAGGGACTCAAAACGGTGATTAATAGCCCATGAAACAGGCCAGAAACGGCCAAAACTGTGAGTGTTGATGACCGACACGTAAATACAACCTGGGGTTCGACAATGGTGGAAATCACTCCGGGGACTCAAAACAGTGATTAATAGCCCATGTAACAATGATTAATAGCCCATGAAACAAGCCAGAATCGGCCAAAACTGCGAGTGTTAATGACCGGCACGTAAATACAACCTGGGGTTCGTCAATGGTGGAAATCACTTCAGGGACTCAAAACGGTGATTAATAGCCCATGAAACAGGCCAGAAACGGCCAAAACTGTGAGTGTTGATGACCGACACGTAAATACAACCTGGGGTTCGACAATGGTGGAAATCACTCCGGGGACTCAAAACGGTGATTAATAGCCCATGTAACAATGATTAATAGCCCATGAAACAAGCCAGAATCGGCCAAAACTGCGAGTGTTGATGACCGACACGTAAATACAACCTGGGGTTCGTCAATGGTGGAAATCACTCCGGGGACTCAAAACGGTGATTAATAGCCCATGTAACAATGATTAATATCCCATGAAACAAGCCAGAATCGGCCAAAACTGCGAGTGTTGATGACCGACACGTAAACGCAACCGGGGGTTCGTCAATGGTGGAAATCACTTCAGGGACTCAAAACGGTGATTAATATCCCATCTAACTGTGATTAATAGCCCATGAAACAGGACATAATCGACCAAAACTGCGGGTGTTGATGACCGACACTTAAATAAAACGTGGGGTTCGTCAATGGTGGAAATTACTGCGGGGACTCAAAGCGGTGATTAATAGCCCATGTAACAATGATTAATAGCCATGAAACAAGCCAGAATCGGCCAAAACTGCGAGTGTTGATGACCGGCACGTAAACGCAACCTGGGGTTCGTCAATGGTGAAAATCACTTCATGGACTCAAAACGGTGATTAATAGCCCATCTAACTGTGATTAATAGCCCATGAAACAGGCCAAAAATGGCCAAAACTTCAGGGACTCAAAACGGTGATTAATAGCACATCTAACTGTGATTAATAGCCCATGAAACAGGACAAAATCGACCAAAACTGCGAGTGTTGATGACCGACACGTAAATGCACCCTCGGGTTCGTCAATGGTGGAAATCACTCCGGGGACCCAAAACGGTGATTAATAGCCCATGTAACTGTGATTAATAGCCCATGAAACAGGCCAGAATCGACCAAAACTGCGAGTGTTGATGACCGACACGTAAATACAACCTGTGGTTCGTCAATGGAGGAAATCACTCCGGGGACTCAAAACGGTGATTAATAGCCCATGTAACAATGATTAATAGCCCATGAAACAAGCCAGAATCGGCCAAAACTGCGAGTGTTGATGACCGGCACGTAAACGCAACCTGGGGTTCGTCAATGGTGAAAATCACTTCAGGGACTCAAAACGGTGATTAATAGCCCATCTAACTGTGATTAATAGCCCATGAAACAGGCCAGAAACGGCCAAAACTGCGAGTGTTGATGACCGGCACGTAAACGCAACCTGGGGTTCGATAATGGTGAAAATCACTCCGGGGACTCAAAACGGTGATTAATAGCCCATGATACAGGCCAGAATCGGCCAGAACTACGAGTGTTGATAACCGGCACGTAAACGCAACCTGGGGTTCGATAATGGTGAAAATCACTCCGGGGACTCAAAACGGTGATTAATAGCCCATCTAACTGTGATTAATAGCCCATGAAACAGGCCAGAAACGGCCAAAACTGCGAGTTGATGACCGACACGTAAATACAACCTACGGTTCGTCAATGGTGGAAATCACTCCGGGGACTCAAAACGGTGATTAATAGCCCATGTAACAATGATTAATAGCCCATGAAACAAGCCAGAATCGGCCAAAACTGCGAGTGTTGATGACCGGCACGTAAACGCAACCTGGGGTTCGTCAATGGTGGAAATCACTTCAGGGACTCAAAACGGTGATTAATAGCCCATGAAACAGGCCAGAAACGGCCAAAACTGTGAGTGTTGATGACCGACACGTAAATACAACCTGGGGTTCGACAATGGTGGAAATCACTCCGGGGACTCAAAACAGTGATTAATAGCCCATGTAACAATGATTAATAGCCCATGAAACAAGCCAGAATCGGCCAAAACTGCGAGTGTTGATGACCGACACGTAAACGCAACCTGGGGTTCGTCAATGGTGAAAATCACTCCGGGGACTCAAAACGGTGATTAATAGCCCATGTAACAATGATTAATAGCCCATGAAACAAGCCAGAATCGGCCAAAACTGCGAGTGTTCATGACCGACACGTAAATACAACCTGGGGTTCGTCAATGGTGGAAATCACTCCGGGGACTCAAAACGGTGATTAATAGCCCATGTAACAATGATTAATATCCCATGAAACAAGCCAGAATCGGCCAAAACTGCGAGTGTTGATGACCGACACGTAAACGCAACCTGGGGTTCGTCAATGGTGGAAATCACTTCAGGGACTCAAAACGGTGATTAATAGCCCATCTAACTGTGATTAATAGCCCATGAAACAGGACATAATCGACCAAAACTGCGAGTGTTGATGACCGACACTTAAATAAAACGTGGGGTTCGTCAATGGTGGAAATTACTCCGGGGACTCAAAACGCTGATTAATAGCCCATGTAACAATGATTAATAGCCATGAAACAAGCCAGAATCGGCCAAAACTGCGAGTGTTGATGACCGGCACGTAAACGCAACCTGGGGTTCGTCAATGGTGAAAATCACTTCATGGACTCAAAACGGTGATTAATAGCCCATCTAACTGTGATTAATAGCCCATGAAACAGGCCAGAAATGGCCAAAACTGAGATTGTTGATGACCGACACGTAAATACAACCTAGGGTTCGTCAATGGTGGAAATCACTCCGGGGACTCAAAACGGTGATTAATAGCCCATGATACAGGCCAGAATCGGCCAGAACTACGAGTGTTGATGACCGGCACGTAAACGCAACCTGGGGTTCGATAATGGTGAAAATCACTCCGGGGACTCAAAACGGTGATTAATAGCCCATCTAACTGTGATTAATAGCCCATGAAACAGGCCAGAAACGGCCAAAACTGCGAGTTGATGACCGACACGTAAATACAACCTGGGGTTCGTCAATGGTGGAAATCACTCCGGGGACTCAAAACGGTGATTAATAGCCCATGTAACAATGATTAATAGCCCATGAAACAAGCCAGAATCGGCCAAAACTGCGAGTGTTGATGACCGGTACGTAAACGCAACCTGGGGTTCGTCAATGGTGGAAATCACTTCAGGGACTCAAAACGGTGATTAATAGCCCATGAAACAGGCCAGAAACGGCCAAAACTGTGAGTGTTGATGACCGACACGTAAATACAACCTGGGGTTCGACAATGGTGGAAATCACTCCGGGGACTCAAAACAGTGATTAATAGCCCATGTAACAATGATTAATAGCCCATGAAACAAGCCAGAATCGGCCAAAACTGCGAGTGTTAATGACCGGCACGTAAATACAACCTGGGGTTCGTCAATGGTGGAAATCACTTCAGGGACTCAAAACGGTGATTAATAGCCCATGAAACAGGCCAGAAACGGCCAAATCTGTGAGTGTTGATGACCGACACGTAAATACAACCTGGGGTTCGACAATGGTGGAAATCACTCCGGGGACTCAAAACGGTGATTAATAGCCCATGTAACAATGATTAATAGCCCATGAAATAAGCCAGAATCGGCCAAAACTGCGAGTGTTGATGACCGGCACGTAAACGCAACCTGGGGTTCGTCAATGGTGAAAATCACTTCAGGGACTCAAAACGGTGATTAATAGCCCATCTAACTGTGATTAATAGCCCATGAAACAGGCCAGAAACGGCCAAAACTGCGAGTGTTGATGACCGGCACGTAAACGCAACCTGGGGTTCGATAATGGTGAAAATCACTTCGGGGACTCAAAACGGTGATTAATAGCCCATCTAACTGTGATTAATAGCCCATGAAACAGGCCAGAAACGGCCAAAACTGCGAGTTGATGACCGACACGTAAATACAACCTGGGGTTCGTCAATGGTGGAAATCACTCAGGGGACTCAAAACGGTGATTAATAGCCCATGTAACAATGATTAATAGCCCATGAAACAAGCCAGAATCTGCCAAAACTGCGAGTGTTGATGACCGGCACGTAAACGCAACCTGGGGTTCGTCAATGGTGGAAATCACTTCAGGGACTCAAAACGGTGATTAATAGCCCATGAAACAGGCCAGAAACGGCCAAAACTGTGAGTGTTGATGACCGACACGTAAATACAACCTGGGGTTCGACAATGGTGGAAATCACTCCGGGGACTCAAAACAGTGATTAATAGCCCATGTAACAATGATTAATAGCCCATGAAACAAGCCCGAATCGGCCAAAACTGCGAGTGTTAATGACCGGCACGTAAATACAACCTGGGGTTCGTCAATGGTGGAAATCACTTCAGGGACTCAAAACGGTGATTAATAGCCCATGAAACAGGCCAGAAACGGCCAAAACTGTGAGTGTTGATGACCGACACGTAAATACAACCTGGGGTTCGACAATGGTGGAAATCACTCCGGGGACTCAAAACGGTGATTAATAGCCCATCTAACTGTGATTAATAGCCCATGAAACAAGCCAGAATCGGCTAAAACTGCGAGTGTTGATGACCGACACGTAAATACAACCTGTGGTTCGTCAATGGTGGAAATCACTCCGGGGACTCAAAACGGTGATTAATAGCCCATGTAACAATGATTAATATCCCATGAAACAAGCCAGAATCGGCCAAAACTGCGAGTGTTGATGACCGACACGTAAATACAACCTGGGGTTCGTCAATGGTGGAAATCACTCCGGGGACTCAAAACGGTGATTAATAGCCCATCTAACTGTTATTAATAGCTCATGAAACAGGCCACAAACGGCCAAAACTGCGAGTTGATGACCGACACGTAAATACAACCTGGGGTTCGTCAATGATGGAAATCACTCCGGGGACTCAAAACGGTGATTAATTGCCCATGTAACAATGATTAATAGCCCATGAAACAAGCCAGAATCGGCCAAAACTGCGAGTGTTGATGACCGGCACGTAAACGCAACCTGGGGTTCGTCAATGGTGAAAATCACTTCAGGGACTCAAAACGGTGATTAATAGCCCATCTAACTGTGATTAATAGCCCATGAAACAGGCCAGAAACGGCCAAAACTGCGAGTTGATGACCGACACGTAAATACAACCTGGGGTTCGTCAATGGTGGAAATCACTCCGGGGACTCAAAACGGTGATTAATATCCCATCTAACTGTGATTAATAGCCCATGAAACAGGACATAATCGACCAAAACTGCGGGTGTTGATGACCGACACTTAAATAAAACGTGGGGTTCGTCAATGGTGGAAATTACTGCGGGGACTCAAAGCGGTGATTAATAGCCCATGTAACAATGATTAATAGCCATGAAACAAGCCAGAATCGGCCAAAACTGCGAGTGTTGATGACCGGCACGTAAACGCAACCTGGGGTTCGTCAATGGTGAAAATCACTTCATGGACTCAAAACGGTGATTAATAGCCCATCTAACTGTGATTAATAGCCCATGAAACAGGCCAAAAATGGCCAAAACTTCAGGGACTCAAAACGGTGATTAATAGCACATCTAACTGTGATTAATAGCCCATGAAACAGGACAAAATCGACCAAAACTGCGAGTGTTGATGACCGACACGTAAATGCACCCTCGGGTTCGTCAATGGTGGAAATCACTCCGGGGACCCAAAACGGTGATTAATAGCCCATGTAACTGTGATTAATAGCCCATGAAACAGGCCAGAATCGACCAAAACTGCGAGTGTTGATGACCGACACGTAAATACAACCTGTGGTTCGTCAATGGAGGAAATCACTCCGGGGACTCAAAACGGTGATTAATAGCCCATGTAACAATGATTAATAGCCCATGAAACAAGCCAGAATCGGCCAAAACTGCGAGTGTTGATGACCGGCACGTAAACGCAACCTGGGGTTCGTCAATGGTGAAAATCACTTCAGGGACTCAAAACGGTGATTAATAGCCCATCTAACTGTGATTAATAGCCCATGAAACAGGCCAGAAACGGCCAAAACTGCGAGTGTTGATGACCGGCACGTAAACGCAACCTGGGGTTCGATAATGGTGAAAATCACTCCGGGGACTCAAAACGGTGATTAATAGCCCATGATACAGGCCAGAATCGGCCAGAACTACGAGTGTTGATAACCGGCACGTAAACGCAACCTGGGGTTCGATAATGGTGAAAATCACTCCGGGGACTCAAAACGGTGATTAATAGCCCATCTAACTGTGATTAATAGCCCATGAAACAGGCCAGAAACGGCCAAAACTGCGAGTTGATGACCGACACGTAAATACAACCTACGGTTCGTCAATGGTGGAAATCACTCCGGGGACTCAAAACGGTGATTAATAGCCCATGTAACAATGATTAATAGCCCATGAAACAAGCCAGAATCGGCCAAAACTGCGAGTGTTGATGACCGGCACGTAAACGCAACCTGGGGTTCGTCAATGGTGGAAATCACTTCAGGGACTCAAAACGGTGATTAATAGCCCATGAAACAGGCCAGAAACGGCCAAAACTGTGAGTGTTGATGACCGACACGTAAATACAACCTGGGGTTCGACAATGGTGGAAATCACTCCGGGGACTCAAAACAGTGATTAATAGCCCATGTAACAATGATTAATAGCCCATGAAACAAGCCAGAATCGGCCAAAACTGCGAGTGTTGATGACCGACACGTAAACGCAACCTGGGGTTCGTCAATGGTGAAAATCACTCCGGGGACTCAAAACGGTGATTAATAGCCCATGTAACAATGATTAATAGCCCATGAAACAAGCCAGAATCGGCCAAAACTGCGAGTGTTCATGACCGACACGTAAATACAACCTGGGGTTCGTCAATGGTGGAAATCACTCCGGGGACTCAAAACGGTGATTAATAGCCCATGTAACAATGATTAATATCCCATGAAACAAGCCAGAATCGGCCAAAACTGCGAGTGTTGATGACCGACACGTAAACGCAACCTGGGGTTCGTCAATGGTGGAAATCACTTCAGGGACTCAAAACGGTGATTAATAGCCCATCTAACTGTGATTAATAGCCCATGAAACAGGACATAATCGACCAAAACTGCGAGTGTTGATGACCGACACTTAAATAAAACGTGGGGTTCGTCAATGGTGGAAATTACTCCGGGGACTCAAAACGCTGATTAATAGCCCATGTAACAATGATTAATAGCCATGAAACAAGCCAGAATCGGCCAAAACTGCGAGTGTTGATGACCGGCACGTAAACGCAACCTGGGGTTCGTCAATGGTGAAAATCACTTCATGGACTCAAAACGGTGATTAATAGCCCATCTAACTGTGATTAATAGCCCATGAAACAGGCCAGAAATGGCCAAAACTGAGATTGTTGATGACCGACACGTAAATACAACCTAGGGTTCGTCAATGGTGGAAATCACTCCGGGGACTCAAAACGGTGATTAATAGCCCATGATACAGGCCAGAATCGGCCAGAACTACGAGTGTTGATGACCGGCACGTAAACGCAACCTGGGGTTCGATAATGGTGAAAATCACTCCGGGGACTCAAAACGGTGATTAATAGCCCATCTAACTGTGATTAATAGCCCATGAAACAGGCCAGAAACGGCCAAAACTGCGAGTTGATGACCGACACGTAAATACAACCTGGGGTTCGTCAATGGTGGAAATCACTCCGGGGACTCAAAACGGTGATTAATAGCCCATGTAACAATGATTAATAGCCCATGAAACAAGCCAGAATCGGCCAAAACTGCGAGTGTTGATGACCGGTACGTAAACGCAACCTGGGGTTCGTCAATGGTGGAAATCACTTCAGGGACTCAAAACGGTGATTAATAGCCCATGAAACAGGCCAGAAACGGCCAAAACTGTGAGTGTTGATGACCGACACGTAAATACAACCTGGGGTTCGACAATGGTGGAAATCACTCCGGGGACTCAAAACAGTGATTAATAGCCCATGTAACAATGATTAATAGCCCATGAAACAAGCCAGAATCGGCCAAAACTGCGAGTGTTAATGACCGGCACGTAAATACAACCTGGGGTTCGTCAATGGTGGAAATCACTTCAGGGACTCAAAACGGTGATTAATAGCCCATGAAACAGGCCAGAAACGGCCAAATCTGTGAGTGTTGATGACCGACACGTAAATACAACCTGGGGTTCGACAATGGTGGAAATCACTCCGGGGACTCAAAACGGTGATTAATAGCCCATGTAACAATGATTAATAGCCCATGAAATAAGCCAGAATCGGCCAAAACTGCGAGTGTTGATGACCGGCACGTAAACGCAACCTGGGGTTCGTCAATGGTGAAAATCACTTCAGGGACTCAAAACGGTGATTAATAGCCCATCTAACTGTGATTAATAGCCCATGAAACAGGCCAGAAACGGCCAAAACTGCGAGTGTTGATGACCGGCACGTAAACGCAACCTGGGGTTCGATAATGGTGAAAATCACTTCGGGGACTCAAAACGGTGATTAATAGCCCATCTAACTGTGATTAATAGCCCATGAAACAGGCCAGAAACGGCCAAAACTGCGAGTTGATGACCGACACGTAAATACAACCTGGGGTTCGTCAATGGTGGAAATCACTCAGGGGACTCAAAACGGTGATTAATAGCCCATGTAACAATGATTAATAGCCCATGAAACAAGCCAGAATCTGCCAAAACTGCGAGTGTTGATGACCGGCACGTAAACGCAACCTGGGGTTCGTCAATGGTGGAAATCACTTCAGGGACTCAAAACGGTGATTAATAGCCCATGAAACAGGCCAGAAACGGCCAAAACTGTGAGTGTTGATGACCGACACGTAAATACAACCTGGGGTTCGACAATGGTGGAAATCACTCCGGGGACTCAAAACAGTGATTAATAGCCCATGTAACAATGATTAATAGCCCATGAAACAAGCCCGAATCGGCCAAAACTGCGAGTGTTAATGACCGGCACGTAAATACAACCTGGGGTTCGTCAATGGTGGAAATCACTTCAGGGACTCAAAACGGTGATTAATAGCCCATGAAACAGGCCAGAAACGGCCAAAACTGTGAGTGTTGATGACCGACACGTAAATACAACCTGGGGTTCGACAATGGTGGAAATCACTCCGGGGACTCAAAACGGTGATTAATAGCCCATCTAACTGTGATTAATAGCCCATGAAACAAGCCAGAATCGGCTAAAACTGCGAGTGTTGATGACCGACACGTAAATACAACCTGTGGTTCGTCAATGGTGGAAATCACTCCGGGGACTCAAAACGGTGATTAATAGCCCATGTAACAATGATTAATATCCCATGAAACAAGCCAGAATCGGCCAAAACTGCGAGTGTTGATGACCGACACGTAAATACAACCTGGGGTTCGTCAATGGTGGAAATCACTCCGGGGACTCAAAACGGTGATTAATAGCCCATCTAACTGTTATTAATAGCTCATGAAACAGGCCACAAACGGCCAAAACTGCGAGTTGATGACCGACACGTAAATACAACCTGGGGTTCGTCAATGATGGAAATCACTCCGGGGACTCAAAACGGTGATTAATTGCCCATGTAACAATGATTAATAGCCCATGAAACAAGCCAGAATCGGCCAAAACTGCGAGTGTTGATGACCGACACGTAAACGCAACCTGGGGTTCGTCAATGGTGGAAATCACTTCACGGACTCAAAACGGTGATTAATAGCCCATCTAACTGTGATTAATAGCCCATGAAGCAGGACATAATCGACCAAAACTGCGAGTGTTGATGACCGGCACTTAAATAAAACGTGGGGTTCGTCAATGGTGGAAATTACTCCGGGGACTCAAAACGGTGATTAATAGCCCATGTAACAATGATTAATAGCCATGAAACAAGCCAGAATCGGCCAAAACTGCGAGTGTTGATGACCGGCACGTAAACGCAACCTGGGGTTCGTCAATGGTGAAAATCACTTCAGGGACTCAACACGGTGATTAATAGCCCATCTAACTGTGATTAATAGGCCATGAAACAGGCCAGAAACGGCCAAAACTGCGAGTTGATGACCGACACGTAAATACAACCTGGGGTTCGTCAATGGTGGAAATCACTCCGGGGACTCAAAACGGTGATTAATAGCCCATGTAACAATGATTAATAGCCCATGAAACAAGCCAGAATCGGCCAAAACTGCGAGTGTTGATGACCGGTACGTAAACGCAACCTGGGGTTCGTCAATGGTGGAAATCACTTCAGGGACTCAAAACGGTGATTAATAGCCCATGAAACAGGCCAGAAACGGCCAAAACTGTGAGTGTTGATGACCGACACGTAAATACAACCTGGGGTTCGACAATGGTGGAAATCACTCCGGGGACTCAAAACAGTGATTAATAGCCCATGTAACAATGATTAATAGCCCATGAAACAAGCCAGAATCGGCCAAAACTGCGAGTGTTAATGACCGGCACGTAAATACAACCTGGGGTTCGTCAATGGTGGAAATCACTTCAGGGACTCAAAACGGTGATTAATAGCCCATGAAACAGGCCAGAAACGGCCAAATCTGTGAGTGTTGATGACCGACACGTAAATACAACCTGGGGTTCGACAATGGTGGAAATCACTCCGGGGACTCAAAACGGTGATTAATAGCCCATGTAACAATGATTAATAGCCCATGAAATAAGCCAGAATCGGCCAAAACTGCGAGTGTTGATGACCGGCACGTAAACGCAACCTGGGGTTCGTCAATGGTGGAAATCACTTCAGGGACTCAAAACGGTGATTAATAGCCCATCTAACTGTGATTAATAGCCCATGAAACAGGCCAGAAACGGCCAAAACTGCGAGTGTTGATGACCGGCACGTAAACGCAACCTGGGGTTCGATAATGGTGAAAATCACTTCGGGGACTCAAAACGGTGATTAATAGCCCATCTAACTGTGATTAATAGCCCATGAAACAGGCCAGAAACGGCCAAAACTGCGAGTTGATGACCGACACGTAAATACAACCTAGGGTTCGTCAATGGTGGAAATTACTCCGGGGACTCAAAATGGTGATTAATAGCCCATGTAACAATGATTAATAGCCATGAAACAAGCCAGAATCGGCCAAAACTGCGAGTGTTGATGACCGACACGTAAATGCACCCTGGGGTTCGTCAATGGTGAAAATCACTTCAGGGACTCAAAACGGTGATTAATAGCCCATCTAACTGTGATTAATAGCCCATGAAACAGGCCAGAAACGGCCAAAACTGCGAGTGTTGATGACCGGCACGTAAACGCAACCTGGGGTTCGATAATGGTGAAAATCACTTCGGGGACTCAAAACGGTGATTAATAGCCCATCTAACTGTGATTAATAGCCCATGAAACAGGCCAGAAACGGCCAAAACTGCGAGTTGATGACCGACACGTAAATACAACCTAGGGTTCGTCAATGGTGGAAATCACTCAGGGGACTCAAAACGGTGATTAATAGCCCATGTAACAATGATTAATAGCCCATGAAACAAGCCAGAATCGGCCAAAACTGCAAGTGTTGATGACCGGCACGTAAACGCAACCTGGGGTTCGTCAATGGTGGAAATCACTTCAGGGACTCAAAACGGTGATTAATAGCCCATGAAACAGGCCAGAAACGGCCAAAACTGTGAGTGTTGATGACCGACACGTAAATACAACCTGGGGTTCGACAATGGTGGAAATCACTCCGGGGACTCAAAACAGTGATTAATAGCCCATGTAACAATGATTAATAGCCCATGAAACAAGCCAGAATCGGCCAAAACTGCGAGTGTTAATGACCGGCACGTAAATACAACCTGGGGTTCGTCAATGGTGGAAATCACTTCAGGGACTCAAAACGGTGATTAATAGCCCATGAAACAGGCCAGAAACGGCCAAAACTGTGAGTGTTGATGACCGACACGTAAATACAACCTGGGGTTCGACAATGGTGGAAATCACTCCGGGGACTCAAAACGGTGATTAATAGCCCATCTAACTGTGATTAATAGCCCATGAAACAAGCCAGAATCGGCTAAAACTGCGAGTGTTGATGACCGACACGTAAATACAACCTGTGGTTCGTCAATGGTGGAAATCACTCCGGGGACTCAAAACGGTGATTAATAGCCCATGTAACAATGATTAATATCCCATGAAACAAGCCAGAATCGGCCAAAACTGCGAGTGTTGATGACCGACACGTAAACGCAACCTGGGGTTCGTCAATGGTGGAAATCACTTCACGGACTCAAAACGGTGATTAATAGCCCATCTAACTGTGATTAATAGCCCATGAAGCAGGACATAATCGACCAAAACTGCGAGTGTTGATGACCGACACTTAAATAAAACGTGGGGTTCGTCAATGGTGGAAATTACTCCGGGGACTCAAAACGGTGATTAATAGCCCATGTAACAATGATTAATAGCCATGAAACAAGCCAGAATCGGCCAAAACTGCGAGTGTTGATGACCGGCACGTAAACGCAACCTGGGGTTCGTCAATGGTGAAAATCACTTCAGGGACTCAACACGGTGATTAATAGCCCATCTAACTGTGATTAATAGGCCATGAAACAGGCCAGAAACGGCCAAAACTGCGAGTTGATGACCGACACGTAAATACAACCTGGGGTTCGTCAATGGTGGAAATCACTCCGGGGACTCAAAACGGTGATTAATAGCCCATGTAACAATGATTAATAGCCCATGAAACAAGCCAGAATCGGCCAAAACTGCGAGTGTTGATGACCGGTACGTAAACGCAACCTGGGGTTCGTCAATGGTGGAAATCACTTCAGGGACTCAAAACGGTGATTAATAGCCCATGAAACAGGCCAGAAACGGCCAAAACTGTGAGTGTTGATGACCAACACGTAAATACAACCTGGGGTTCGACAATGGTGGAAATCACTCCGGGGACTCAAAACAATGATTAATAGCCCATGTAACAATGATTAATAGCCCATGAAACAAGCCAGAATCGGCCAAAACTGCGAGTGTTAATGACCAGCACGTAAATACAACCTGGGGTTCGTCAATGGTGGAAATCACTTCAGGGACTCAAAACGGTGATTAATAGCCCATGAAACAGGCCAGAAACGGCCAAAACTGTGAGTGTTGATGACCGACACGTAAATACAACCTGGGGTTCGACAATGGTGGAAATCACTCCGGGGACTCAAAACGGTGATTAATAGCCCATGTAACAATGATTAATAGCCCATGAAATAAGCCAGAATCGGCCAAAACTGCGAGTGTTGATGACCGGCACGTAAACGCAACCTGGGGTTCGTCAATGGTGAAAATCACTTCAGGGACTCAAAACAGTGATTAATAGCCCATCTAACTGTGATTAATAGCCCATGAAACAGGCCAGAAACGGCCAAAACTGCGAGTGTTGATGACCGGCACGTAAACGCAACCTGGGGTTCGATAATGGTGAAAATCACTTCGGGGACTCAAAACGGTGATTAATAGCCCATCTAACTGTGATTAATAGCCCATGAAACAGGCCAGAAACGGCCAAATCTGCGAGTTGATGACCGACACGTAAATACAACCTGGGGTTCGTCAATGGTGGAAATCACTCAGGGGACTCAAAACGGTGATTAATAGCCCATGTAACAATGATTAATAGCCCATGAAACAAGCCAGAATCGGCCAAAACTGCGAGTGATGATGACCGGCACGTAAACGCAACCTGGGGTTCGTCAATGGTGGAAATCACTTCAGGGACTCAAAACGGTGATTAATAGCCCATGAAACAGGCCAGAAACGGCCAAAACTGTGAGTGTTGATGACCGACACGTAAATACAACCTGGGGTTCGACAATGGTGGAAATCACTCCGGGGACTCAAAACAGTGATTAATAGCCCATGTAACAATGATTAATAGCCCATGAAACAAGCCAGAATCGGCCAAAACTGCGAGTGTTAATGACCGGCACGTAAATACAACCTGGGGTTCGTCAATGGTGGAAATCACTTCAGGGACTCAAAACGGTGATTAATAGCCCATGAAACAGGCCAGAAACGGCCAAAACTGTGAGTGTTGATGACCGACACGTAAATACAACCTGGGGTTCGACAATGGTGGAAATCACTCCGGGGACTCAAAACGGTGATTAATAGCCCATCTAACTGTGATTAATAGCCCATGAAACAAGCCAGAATCGGCTAAAACTGCGAGTGTTGATGACCGACACGTAAATACAACCTGTGGTTCGTCAATGGTGGAAATCACTCCGGGGACTCAAAACGGTGATTAATAGCCCATGTAACAATGATTAATATCCCATGAAACAAGCCAGAATCGGCCAAAACTGCGAATGTTGATGACCGACACGTAAACGCAACCTGGGGTTCGTCAATGGTGGAAATCACTTCACGGACTCAAAACGGTGATTAATAGCCCATCTAACTGTGATTAATAGCCCATGAAGCAGGACATAATCGACCAAAACTGCGAGTGTTGATGACCGACACTTAAATAAAACGTGGGGTTCGTCAATGGTGGAAATTACTCCGGGGACTCAAAACGGTGATTAATAGCCCATGTAACAATGATTAATAGCCATGAAACAAGCCAGAATCGGCCAAAACTGCGAGTGTTGATGACCGGCACGTAAACGCAACCTGGGGTTCGTCAATGGTGAAAATCACTTCAGGGACTCAACACGGTGATTAATAGCCCATCTAACTGTGATTAATAGGCCATGAAACAGGCCAGAAACGGCCAAAACTGCGAGTGTTGATGACCGGCACGTAAACGCAACCTGGGGTTCGATAATGGTGAAAATCACTTCGGGGACTCAAAACGGTGATTAATAGCCCATCTAACTGTGATTAATAGCCCATGAAACAGGCCAGAAACGGCCAAAACTGCGAGTTGATGACCGACACATAAATACAACCTGGGGTTCGTCAATGGTGGAAATCACTCAGGGGACTCAAAACGGTGATTAATAGCCCATGTAACAATGATTAATAGCCCATGAAACAAGCCAGAATCGGCCAAAACTGCGAGTGTTGATGACCGGCACGTAAACGCAACCTGGGATTCGTCAATGGTGGAAATCACTTCAGGGACTCAAAACGGTGATTAATAGCCCATGAAACAGGCCAGAAACGGCCAAAACTGTGAGTGTTGATGACCGACACGTAAATACAACCTGGGTTCGACAATGGTGGAAATCACTCCGGGGTCTCAAAACAGTGATTAATAGCCCATGTAACAATGATTAATAGCCCATGAAACAAGCCAGAATCGGCCAAAACTGCGAGTGTTAATGACCGGCACGTAAATACAACCTGGGGTTCGTCAATGGTGGAAATCACTTCAGGGACTCAAAACGGTGATTAATAGCCCATGAAACAGGCCAGAAACGGCCAAAACTGTGAGTGTTGATGACCGACACGTAAATACAACCTGGGGTTCGACAATGGTGGAAATCTCTCCGGGGACTCAAAACGGTGATTAATAGCCCATGTAACAATGATTAATAGCCCATGAAACAGGCCAGAATCGGCCAAATCTGCGAGTGTTGATGACCGACACGTAAATACAACCTGGGGTTCGTCAATGGTGGAAATCACTCCGGGGACTCAAAACGGTGATTAATAGCCCATGTAACAATGATTAATATCCCATGAAACAAGCCAGAATCGGCCAAAACTGCGAGTGTTGATGACCGACACGTAAACGCAACCTGGGGTTCGTCAATGGTGGAAATCACTTCAGGGACTCAAAACGGTGATTAATAGCCCATCTAACTGTGATTAATAGCCCATGAAGCAGGACATAATCGACCAAAACTGCGAGTGTTGATGACCGACACTTAAATAAAACGTGGGGTTCGTCAATGGTGGAAATTACTCCGGGGACTCAAAATGGTGATTAATAGCCCATGTAACAATGATTAATAGCCATGAAACAAGCCAGAATCGGCCAAAACTGCGAGTGTTGATGACCGGCACGTAAACGCATCCTGGGGTTCGTCAATGGTGAAAATCACTTCAGGGACTCAAAACGGTGATTAATAGCCCATCTAACTGTGATTAATAGCCCATGAAACAGGCCAGAAACGGCCAAAACTGCGAGTGTTGATGACCGGCACGTAAACGCAACCTGGGGTTCGATAATGGTGAAAATATCTTCGGGGACTCAAAACGGTGATTAATAGCCCATCTAACTGTGATTAATAGCCCATGAAACAGGCCAGAAACGGCCAAAACTGCGAGTTGATGACCGACACATAAATACAACCTGGGGTTCGTCAATGGTGGAAATCACTCAGGGGACTCAAAACGGTGATTAATAGCCCATGTAACAATGATTAATAGCCCATGAAACAAGCCAGAATCGGCCAAAACTGCGAGTGTTGATGACCGGCACGTAAACGCAACCTGGGATTCGTCAATGGTGGAAATCACTTCAGGGACTCAAAACGGTGATTAATAGCCCATGAAACAGGCCAGAAACGGCCAAAACTGTGAGTGTTGATGACCGACACGTAAATACAACCTGGGGTTCGACAATGGTGGAAATCACTCCGGGGACTCAAAACAGTGATTAATAGCCCATGTAACAATGATTAATAGCCCATGAAACAAGCCAGAATCGGCCAAAACTGCGAGTGTTAATGACCGGCACGTAAATACAACCTGGGGTTCGTCAATGGTGGAAATCACTTCAGGGACTCAAAACGGTGATTAATAGCCCATGAAACAGGCTAGAAACGGCCAAAACTATGAGTGTTGATGACCGACACATAAATACAACCTGGGGTTCGACAATGGTGGAAATCTCTCCGGGGACTCAAAACGGTGATTAATAGCCCATGTAACAATGATTAATAGCCCATGAAACAAGCCAGAATCGGCCAAAACTGCGAGTGTTGATGACCGACACGTAAATACAACCTGGGGTTCGTCAATGGTGGAAATCACTCCGGGGACTCAAAACGGTGATTAATAGCCCATGTAACAATGATTAATATCCCATGAAACAAGCCAGAATCGGCCAAAACTGCGAGTGTTGATGACCGACACGTAAACGCAACCTGGGGTTCGTCAATGGTGGAAATCACTTTAGGGACTCAAAACGGTGATTAATAGCCCATCTAACTGTGATTAATAGCCCATGAAGCAGGACATAATCGACCAAAACTGTGAGTGTTGATGACCGACACTTAAATAAAACGTGGGGTTCGTCAATGGTGGAAATTACTCCGGGGACTCAAAATGGTGATTAATAGCCCATGTAACAATGATTAATAGCCATGAAACAAGCCAGAATCGGCCAAAACTGCGAGTGTTAATGACCGGCACGTAAATACAACCTGGGGTTCGTCAATGGTGGAAATCACTTCAGGGACTCAAAACGGTGATTAATAGCCCATGAAACAGGCTAGAAACGGCCAAAACTATGAGTGTTGATGACCGACACGTAAATACAACCTGGGGTTCGACAATGGTGGAAATCTCTCCGGGGACTCAAAACGGTGATTAATAGCCCATGTAACAATGATTAATAGCCCATGAAACAAGCCAGAATCGGCCAAAACTGCGAGTGTTGATGACCGACACGTAAATACAACCTGGGGTTCGTCAATGGTGGAAATCACTCCGGGGACTCAAAACGGTGATTAATAGCCCATGTAACAATGATTAATATCCCATGAAACAAGCCAGAATCGGCCAAAACTGCGAGTGTTGATGACCGACACGTAAACGCAACCTGGGGTTCGTCAATGGTGGAAATCACTTTAGGGACTCAAAATGGTGATTAATAGCCCATCTAACTGTGATTAATAGCCCATGAAGCAGGACATAATCGACCAAAACTGTGAGTGTTGATGACCGACACTTAAATAAAACGTGGGGTTCGTCAATGGTGGAAATTACTCCGGGGACTCAAAATGGTGATTAATAGCCCATGTAACAATGATTAATAGCCATGAAACAAGCCAGAATCGGCCAAAACTGCGAGTGTTGATGACCGGCACGTAAACGCAACCTGGGGTTCGTCAATGGTGAAAATCACTTCAGGGACTCAAAACGGTGATTAATAGCCCATCTAACTGTGATTAATAGCCCATGAAACAGGCCAGAAATGGCCAAAACTGCGAGTGTTGATGACCGACACGTAAATACAACCTAGGGTTCGTCAATGGTGGAAATCACTCCGGGGACTCAAAACGGTGATTAATAGCCCATGATACAGGCCAGAATCGGCCAGAACTACGAGTGTTGATGACCGGCACGTAAACGCAACCTGGGGTTCGATAATGGTGAAAATCACTCCGGGGACTCAAAACGGTGATTAATAGCCCATCTAACTGTGATTAATAGCCCATGAAACAGGCCAGAAACGGCCAAAACTGCGAGTTGATGACCGACACGTAAATACAACCTGGGTTCGCCAATGGTGGAAATCACTCCGGGGACTCAAAACGGTGATTAATAGCCCATGATACAGGCCAGAATCGGCCAGAACTACGAGTGTTGATGACCGGAATGTAAACACAACCTGGGGTTCGATAATGGTGAAAATCACTCCGGGGACTCAAAACGGTGATTAATAGCCCATCTAACGTTGATTAATAGCCCATGAAACAGGCCAGAAACGGCCAAAACTGCGAGTTGATGACCGACACGTAAATACAACCTGGGGTTCGCCAATGGTGGAAATCACTCCGGGGACTCAAAACGGTGATTAATAGCCCATGTAACAATGATTAATAGCCATGAAACAAGCCATAATCGGCCAAAACTGCGAGTGTTGATGACCGGCACGTAAACGCAACCTGGGGTTCGTCAATGGTGAAAATCACTTCAGGGACTCAAAACGGTGATTAATAGCCCATCTAACTGTGATTAATAGCCCATGAAACAGGCCAGAAACGGCCAAAACTGCGAGTGTTGATGACCGGCACGTAAACGCAACCTGGGGTTCGATAATGGTGAAAATCACTTCGGGGACTCAAAACGGTGATTAATAGCCCATCTAACTGTGATTAATAGCCCATGAAACAGGCCAGAAACGGCCAAAACTGCGAGTTGATGACCGACACATAAATACAACCTGGGGTTCGTCAATGGTGGAAATCACTCAGGGGACTCAAAACGGTGATTAATAGCCCATGTAACAATGATTAATAGCCCATGAAACAAGCCAGAATCGGCCAAAACTGCGAGTGTTGATGACCGGCACGTAAACGCAACCTGGGGTTCGTCAATGGTGGAAATCACTTCAGGGACTCAAAACGGTGATTAATAGCCCATGAAACAGGCCAGAAACGGCCAAAACTGTGAGTGTTGATGACCGACACGTAAATACAACCTGGGGTTCGACAATGGTGGAAATCACTCCGGGGACTCAAAACAGTGATTAATAGCCCATGTAACAATGATTAATAGCCCATGAAACAAGCCAGAATCGGCCAAAACTGCGAGTGTTAATGACCGGCACGTAAATACAACCTGGGGTTCGTCAATGGTGGAAATCACTTCAGGGACTCAAAACGGTGATTAATAGCCCATGAAACAGGCCAGAAACGGCCAAAACTGTGAGTGTTGATGACCGACACGTAAATACAACCTGGGGTTCGACAATGGTGGAAATCACTCCGGGGACTCAAAACGGTGATTAATAGCCCATCTAACTGTGATTAATAGCCCATGAAACAAGCCAGAATCGGCTAAAACTGCGAGTGTTGATGACCGACACGTAAATACAACCTGTGGTTCGTCAATGGTGGAAATCACTCCGGGGACTCAAAACGGTGATTAATAGCCCATGTAACAATGATTAATATGCCATGAAACAAGCCAGAATCGGCCAAAACTGCGAGTGTTGATGACCGACACGTAAACGCAACCTGGGGTTCGTCAATGGTGGAAATCACTTCAGGGACTCAAAACGGTGATTAATAGCCCATCTAACTGTGATTAATAGCCCATGAAGAAGGACATAATCGACCAAAACTGCGAGTGTTGATGACCGACACTTAAATAAAACGTGGGGTTCGTCAATGGTGGAAATTATTCCGGGGACTCAAAACGGTGATTAATAGCCCATGTAACAATGATTAATAGCCATGAAACAAGCCAGAATCGACCAAAACTGCGAGTGTTGATGACCGGCACGTAAACGCAACCTGGGGTTCGTCAATGGTGAAAATCACTTCAGGGACTCAAAACGGTGATTAATAGCCCATCTAACTGTGATTAATAGCCCATGAAGCAGGACATAATCGACCAAAACTGCGAGTGTTGATGACCGACACTTAAATAAAACGTGGGGTTCGTCAATGGTGGAAATTACTCCGGGGACTCAAAACGGTGATTAATAGCCCATGTAACAATGATTAATAGCCATGAAACAAGCCAGAATCGGCCAAAACTGCGAGTGTTGATGACCGGCACGTAAACGCAACCTGGGGTTCGTCAATGGTGAAAATCACTTCAGGGACTCAAAACGGTGATTAATAGCCCATCTAACTGTGATTAATAGCCCATGAAACAGGCCAGAAACGGCCAAAACTGCGAGTGTTGATGACCGACACGTAAACGCAACCTGGGATTCGTCAATGGTGGAAATCACTTCAGGGACTCAAAACGGTGATTAATAGCCCATGAAACAGGCCAGAAACGGCCAAAACTGTGAGTGTTGATGACCGACACGTAAATACAACCTGGGGTTCGACAATGGTGGAAATCACTCCGGGGACTCAAAACAGTGATTAATAGCCCATGTAACAATGATTAATAGCCCATGAAACAGGCCAGAAACGGCCAAAACTGCGAGTTGATGACCGACACGTAAATACAACCTGGGGTTCGTCAATGGTGAAAATCACTTCATGGACTCAAAACGGTGATTAATAGCCCATGAAACAGGCCAGAAACGGCCAAAACTATGAGTGTTGATGACCGACACATAAATACAACCTGGGGTTCGACAATGGTGGAAATCTCTCCGAGGACTCAAAACGGTGATTAATAGCCCATGTAACAATGATTAATAGCCCATGAAACAAGCCAGAATCGGCCAAAACTGCGAGTGTTGATGACCGACACGTAAATACAACCTGGGGTTCGTCAATGGTGGAAATCACTCCGGGGACTCAAAACGGTGATTAATAGCCCATGTAACAATGATTAATATCCCATGAAACAAGCCAGAATCGGCCAAAACTGCGAGTGTTCATGACCGACACGTAAACGCAACCTAGGGTTCGTCAATGGTGGAAATCACTTCAGGGACTCAAAACGGTGATTAATAGCCCATCTAACTGTGATTAATAGCCCATGAAGCAGGACATAATCGACCAAAACTGCGAGTGTTGATGACCGACACTTAAATAAAACGTGGGGTTCGTCAATGGTGGAAATTACTCCGGGGACTCAAAACGGTGATTAATAGCCCATGTAACAATGATTAATAGCCATGAAACAAGCCAGAATCGGCCAAAACTGCGAGTGTTGATGACCGGCACGTAAACGCAACCTGGGGTTCGTCAATGGTGAAAATCACTTCAGGGACTCAAAACGGTGATTAATAGCCCATCTAACTGTGATTAATAGCCCATGAAACAGGCCAGAAATGGCCAAAACTGCGAGTGTTGATGACCGACACGTAAATACAACCTAGGGTTCGTCAATGGTGGAAATCACTCCGGGGACTCAAAACGGTGATTAATAGCCCATGATACAGGCCAGAATCGGCCAGAACTACGAGTGTTGATGACCGGCACGTAAACGCAACCTGGGGTTCGATAATGGTGAAAATCACTCCGGGGACTCAAAACGGTGATTAATAGCCCATCTAACTGTGATTAATAGCCCATGAAACAGGCCAGAAACGGCCAAAACTGCGAGTTGATGAACGACACGTAAATAAAACCTGGGGTTCGCCAATGGTGGAAATCACTCCGGGGACTCAAAACGGTGATTAATAGCCCATGTAACAATGATTAATAGCCCATGAAACAAGCCAGAATCGGCCAAAACTGCGAGTGTTGATGACCGGCACGTAAACGCAACCTGGGGTTCGTCAATGGTGAAAATCACTTCAGGGACTCAATACGGTGATTAATAGCCCATCTAACTGTGATTAATAGCCCATGAAACCGGCCAGAAACGGCCAAAACTGCGAGTGTTGATGACCGGCACGTAAACGCAACCTGGGGTTCGATAATGGTGGAAATCACTCCGGGGACTCAAAACGGTGATTAATAGCCCATCTAACTGTGATTAATAGCCCATGAAACAGGCCAGAAACGGCCGAAACTGCGAGTTGATGACCGACACGTAAATACAACCTGGGGTTCGTCAATGGTGGAAATCACTCCGGGGACTCAAAAAGGTGATTAATAGCCCATGTAATAATGATTAATAGCCCATGAAACAAGCCAGAATCGGCCAAAACTGCGAGTGTTGATGACCGGCACGTAAACGCAACCTGGGGTTCGTCAATGGTGGAAATCACTTCGGGGACTCAAAACGGTGATTAATAGCCCATCTAACTGTGATTAATAGCCCATGAAACAGGCCAGAATCGGCCAAAACTGCGAGTGTTGATGACCGACACGTAAATACAACCTGTGGTTCGTCAATGGAGGAAATCACTCCGGGGACTCAAAACGGTGATTAATAGCCCATGAAACAATGATTAATAGCCCATGAAACAAGCCAGAATCGGCCAAAACTGCGAGTGTTGATGACCGACACGTAAACGCAACCTGGGGTTCGTCAATGGTGGAAATCACTTCAGGGACTCAAAACGGTGATTAATAGCCCATCTAACTGTGATTAATAGCCCATGAAGCAGGACATAATCGACCAAAACTGCGAGTGTTGATGACCGACACTTAAATAAAACGTGGGGTTCGTCAATGGTGGAAATTATTCCGGGGACTCAAAACGGTGATTAATAGCCCATGTAACAATGATTAATAGCCATGAAACAAGCCAGAATCGACCAAAACTGCGAGTGTTGATGACCGGCACGTAAACGCAACCTGGGGTTCGTCAATGGTGAAAATCACTTCAGGGACTCAAAACGGTGATTAATAGCCCATCTAACTGTGATTAATAGCCCATGAAGCAGGACATAATCGACCAAAACTGCGAGTGTTGATGACCGACACTTAAATAAAACGTGGGGTTCGTCAATGGTGGAAATTACTCCGGGGACTCAAAACGGTGATTAATAGCCCATGTAACAATGATTAATAGCCATGAAACAAGCCAGAATCGGCCAAAACTGCGAGTGTTGATGACCGGCACGTAAACACAACCTGGGGTTCGTCAATGGTGAAAATCACTTCAGGGACTCAAAACGGTGATTAATAGCCCATCTAACTGTGATTAATAGCCCATGAAACAGGCCAGAAACGGCCAAAACTGCGAGTGTTGATGACCGACACGTAAACGCAACCTGGGATTCGTCAATGGTGGAAATCACTTCAGGGACTCAAAACGGTGATTAATAGCCCATGAAACAGGCCAGAAACGGCCAAAACTGTGAGTGTTGATGACCGACACGTAAATACAACCTGGGGTTCGACAATGGTGGAAATCACTCCGGGGACTCAAAACAGTGATTAATAGCCCATGTAACAATGATTAATAGCCCATGAAACAAGCCAGAATCGGCCAAAACTGCGAGTGTTAATGACCGGCACGTAAATACAACCTGGGGTTCGTCAATGGTGGAAATCACTTCAGGGACTCAAAACGGTGATTAATAGCCCATGAAACAGGCCAGAAACGGCCAAAACTATGAGTGTTGATGACCGACACGTAAATACAACCTGGGGTTCGACAATGGTGGAAATCTCTCCGGGGACTCAAAACGGTGATTAATAGCCCATGTAACAATGATTAATAGCCCATGAAACAAGCCAGAATCGGCCAAAACTGCGAGTGTTGATGACCGACACGTAAATACAACCTGGGGTTCGTCAATGGTGGAAATCACTCCGGGGACTCAAAACGGTGATTAATAGCCCATGTAACAATGATTAATATCCCATGAAACAAGCCAGAATCGGCCAAAACTGCGAGTGTTCATGACCGACACGTAAACGCAACCTAGGGTTCGTCAATGGTGGAAATCACTTCAGGGACTCAAAACGGTGATTAATAGCCCATCTAACTGTGATTAATAGCCCATGAAGCAGGACATAATCGACCAAAACTGCGAGTGTTGATGACCGACACTTAAATAAAACGTGGGGTTCGTCAATGGTGGAAATTACTCCGGGGACTCAAAACGGTGATTAATAGCCCATGTAACAATGATTAATAGCCATGAAACAAGCCAGAATCGGCCAAAACTGCGAGTGTTGATGACCGGCACGTAAACGCAACCTGGGGTTCGTCAATGGTGAAAATCACTTCAGGGACTCAAAACGGTGATTAATAGCCCATCTAACTGTGATTAATAGCCCATGAAACAGGCCAGAAACGGCCAAAACTGCGAGTGTTGATGACCGGCACGTAAACGCAACCTGGGGTTCGATAATGGTGGAAATCACTCCGGGGACTCAAAACGGTGATTAATAGCCCATCTAACTGTGATTAATAGCCCATGAAACAGGCCAGAAACGGCCGAAACTGCGAGTTGATGACCGACACGTAAATACAACCTGGGGTTCGTCAATGGTGGAAATCACTCCGGGGACTCAAAAAGGTGATTAATAGCCCATGTAATAATGATTAATAGCCCATGAAACAAGCCAGAATCGGCCAAAACTGCGAGTGTTGATGACCGGCACGTAAACGCAACCTGGGGTTCGTCAATGGTGGAAATCACTTCGGGGACTCAAAACGGTGATTAATAGCCCATCTAACTGTGATTAATAGCCCATGAAACAGGCCAGAATCGGCCAAAACTGCGAGTGTTGATGACCGACACGTAAATACAACCTGTGGTTCGTCAATGGAGGAAATCACTCCGGGGACTCAAAACGGTGATTAATAGCCCATGTAACAATGATTAATAGCCCATGAAACAAGCCAGAATCGGCCAAAACTGCGAGTGTTGATGACCGGCACGTAAACGCAACCTGGGGTTCGTCAATGGTGGAAATCACTTCAGGGACTCAAAACGGTGATTAATAGCCCATCTAACTGTGATTAATAGCCCATGAAACAGGCCAGAATCGTCCAAAACTGCGAGTCTTGATGACCGACACGTAAATACAACCTGTGGTTCGTCAATGGTGGAAATCACTCCGGGGACTCAAAACGGTGATTAATAGCCCATGTAACAATGATTAATAGCCCATGAAACAAGCCAGAATCGGCCAAAACTGCGAGTGTTGATGACCGGCACGTAAACGCAACCTGGGGTTCGTCAATGGTGGAAATCACTTCAGGGACTCAAAACGGTGATTAATAGCCCATCTAACTGTGATTAATAGCCCATGAAACAGGCCAGAAACGGCCAAAACTGCGAGTGTTGATGACCGACACGTAAATGCACCCTGGGGTTCGTCAATGGTGGAAATCACTCCGGGGACCCAAAACGGTGATTAATAGCCCATGTCACTGTGATTAATAGCCCATGAAACAGGCCAGAATCGACCAAAACTGCGAGTGTTGATGACCGACACTTAAATACAACCTGGGGTTCATCAATGGTGGAAATCACTCCGGGGACTCAAAACGGTGATTAATAGCCCATGTAACTGTGATTAATAGCCCATGAAACAGGCCAGAAACGGCCAAAACTGCGAGTGTTGATGACCGACACGTAAATACAACCTGGGGTTCGTCAATGGTGGAAATCACTCCGGGGACTCAAAACGGTGATTAATAGCCCATCTAACTGTGATTAATAGCCCATGAAACAGGCCAGAAACGGCCAAAACTGCGAGTTGATGACCGACACGTAAATACAACCTGGGGTTCGTCAATGGTGAAAATCACTTCATGGACTCAAAACGGTGATTAATAGCCCATCTAACTGTGATTAATAGCCCATGAAACCGGCCAGAAACGGCCAAAACTGCGAGTGTTGATGACCGGCACGTAAACGCAACCTGGGGTTCGATAATGGTGGAAATCACTCCGGGGACTCAAAACGGTGATTAATAGCCCATCTAACTGTGATTAATAGCCCATGAAACAGGCCAGAAACGGCCGAAACTGCGAGTTGATGACCGACACATAAATACAACCTGGGGTTCGTCAATGGTGGAAATCACTCCGGGGACTCAAAAAGGTGATTAATAGCCCATGTAACAATGATTAATAGCCCATGAAACAAGCCAGAATCGGCCAAAACTGCGAGTGTTGATGACCGGCACGTAAACGCAACCTGGGGTTCGATAATGGTGGAAATCACTCCGGGGACTCAAAACGGTGATTAATAGCCCATCTAACTGTGATTAATAGCCCATGAAACAGGCCAGAAACGGCCGAAACTGCGAGTTGATGACCGACACGTAAATACAACCTGGGGTTCGTCAATGGTGGAAATCACTCCGGGGACTCAAAAAGGTGATTAATAGCCCATGTAAGAATGATTAATAGCCCATGAAACAAGCCAGAATCGGCCAAAACTGCGAGTGTTGATGACCGGCACGTAAACGCAACCTGGGGTTCGTCAATGGTGGAAATCACTTCGGGGACTCAAAACGGTGATTAATAGCCCATGTAACTGTGATTAATAGCCCATGAAACAGGCCAGAATCGACCAAAACTGCGAGTGTTGATGACCGACACGTAAATACAACCTGGGGTTCATCAATGGTGGAAATCACTCCGGGGACTCAAAACGGTGATTAATAGCCCATGTAACAATGATTAATAGCCCATGAAACAAGCCAGAATCGGCCAAAACTGCGAGTGTTGATGACCGGCACGTAAACGCAACCTGGGGTTCGTCAATGGTGAAAATCACTTCAGGGACTCAATACGGTGATTAATAGCCCATCTAACTGTGATTAATAGCCCATGAAACCGGCCAGAAACGGCCAAAACTGCGAGTGTTGATGACCGGCACGTAAACGCAACCTGGGGTTCGATAATGGTGGAAATCACTCCGGGGACTCAAAACGGTGATTAATAGCCCATCTAACTGTGATTAATAGCCCATGAAACAGGCCAGAAACGGCCGAAACTGCGAGTTGATGACCGACACGTAAATACAACCTGGGGTTCGTCAATGGTGGAAATCACTCCGGGGACTCAAAAAGGTGATTAATAGCCCATGTAATAATGATTAATAGCCCATGAAACAAGCCAGAATCGGCCAAAACTGCGAGTGTTGATGACCGGCACGTAAACGCAACCTGGGGTTCGTCAATGGTGGAAATCACTTCGGGGACTCAAAACGGTGATTAATAGCCCATCTAACTGTGATTAATAGCCCATGAAACAGGCCAGAATCGGCCAAAACTGCGAGTGTTGATGACCGACACGTAAATACAACCTGTGGTTCGTCAATGGAGGAAATCACTCCGGGGACTCAAAACGGTGATTAATAGCCCATGTAACAATGATTAATAGCCCATGAAACAAGCCAGAATCGGCCAAAACTGCGAGTGTTGATGACCGGCACGTAAACGCAACCTGGGGTTCGTCAATGGTGGAAATCACTTCAGGGACTCAAAACGGTGATTAATAGCCCATCTAACTGTGATTAATAGCCCATGAAACAGGCCAGAATCGTCCAAAACTGCGAGTCTTGATGACCGACACGTAAATACAACCTGTGGTTCGTCAATGGTGGAAATCACTCCGGGGACTCAAAACGGTGATTAATAGCCCATGTAACAATGATTAATAGCCCATGAAACAAGCCAGAATCGGCCAAAACTGCGAGTGTTGATGACCGGCACGTAAACGCAACCTGGGGTTCGTCAATGGTGGAAATCACTTCAGGGACTCAAAACGGTGATTAATAGCCCATCTAACTGTGATTAATAGCCCATGAAACAGGCCAGAAACGGCCAAAACTGCGAGTGTTGATGACCGACACGTAAATGCACCCTGGGGTTCGTCAATGGTGGAAATCACTCCGGGGACCCAAAACGGTGATTAATAGCCCATGTCACTGTGATTAATAGCCCATGAAACAGGCCAGAATCGACCAAAACTGCGAGTGTTGATGACCGACACTTAAATACAACCTGGGGTTCATCAATGGTGGAAATCACTCCGGGGACTCAAAACGGTGATTAATAGCCCATGTAACTGTGATTAATAGCCCATGAAACAGGCCAGAAACGGCCAAAACTGCGAGTGTTGATGACCGACACGTAAATACAACCTGGGGTTCGTCAATGGTGGAAATCACTCCGGGGACTCAAAACGGTGATTAATAGCCCATCTAACTGTGATTAATAGCCCATGAAACAGGCCAGAAACGGCCAAAACTGCGAGTTGATGACCGACACGTAAATACAACCTGGGGTTCGTCAATGGTGAAAATCACTTCATGGACTCAAAACGGTGATTAATAGCCCATCTAACTGTGATTAATAGCCCATGAAACCGGCCAGAAACGGCCAAAACTGCGAGTGTTGATGACCGGCACGTAAACGCAACCTGGGGTTCGATAATGGTGGAAATCACTCCGGGGAATCAAAACGGTGATTAATAGCCCATCTAACTGTGATTAATAGCCCATGAAACAGGCCAGAAACGGCCGAAACTGCGAGTTGATGACCGACACATAAATACAACCTGGGGTTCGTCAATGGTGGAAATCACTCCGGGGACTCAAAAAGGTGATTAATAGCCCATGTAACAATGATTAATAGCCCATGAAACAAGCCAGAATCGGCCAAAACTGCGAGTGTTGATGACCGGCACGTAAACGCAACCTGGGGTTCGATAATGGTGGAAATCACTCCGGGGACTCAAAACGGTGATTAATAGCCCATCTAACTGTGATTAATAGCCCATGAAACAGGCCAGAAACGGCCGAAACTGCGAGTTGATGACCGACACGTAAATACAACCTGGGGTTCGTCAATGGTGGAAATCACTCCGGGGACTCAAAAAGGTGATTAATAGCCCATGTAAGAATGATTAATAGCCCATGAAACAAGCCAGAATCGGCCAAAACTGCGAGTGTTGATGACCGGCACGTAAACGCAACCTGGGGTTCGTCAATGGTGGAAATCACTTCGGGGACTCAAAACGGTGATTAATAGCCCATGTAACTGTGATTAATAGCCCATGAAACAGGCCAGAATCGACCAAAACTGCGAGTGTTGATGACCGACACGTAAATACAACCTGGGGTTCATCAATGGTGGAAATCACTCCGGGGACTCAAAACGGTGATTAATAGCCCATGTAACAATGATTAATAGCCCATGAAACAAGCCAGAATCGGCCAAAACTGCGAGTGTTGATGACCGGCACGTAAACGCAACCTGGGGTTCGTCAATGGTGAAAATCACTTCAGGGACTCAATACGGTGATTAATAGCCCATCTAACTGTGATTAATAGCCCATGAAACCGGCCAGAAACGGCCAAAACTGCGAGTGTTGATGACCGGCACGTAAACGCAACCTGGGGTTCGATAATGGTGGAAATCACTCCGGGGACTCAAAACGGTGATTAATAGCCCATCTAACTGTGATTAATAGCCCATGAAACAGGCCAGAAACGGCCGAAACTGCGAGTTGATGACCGACACGTAAATACAACCTGGGGTTCGTCAATGGTGGAAATCACTCCGGGGACTCAAAAAGGTGATTAATAGCCCATGTAATAATGATTAATAGCCCATGAAACAAGCCAGAATCGGCCAAAACTGCGAGTGTTGATGACCGGCACGTAAACGCAACCTGGGGTTCGTCAATGGTGGAAATCACTTCGGGGACTCAAAACGGTGATTAATAGCCCATCTAACTGTGATTAATAGCCCATGAAACAGGCCAGAATCGGCCAAAACTGCGAGTGTTGATGACCGACACGTAAATACAACCTGTGGTTCGTCAATGGAGGAAATCACTCCGGGGACTCAAAACGGTGATTAATAGCCCATGTAACAATGATTAATAGCCCATGAAACAAGCCAGAATCGGCCAAAACTGCGAGTGTTGATGACCGGCACGTAAACGCAACCTGGGGTTCGTCAATGGTGGAAATCACTTCAGGGACTCAAAACGGTGATTAATAGCCCATCTAACTGTGATTAATAGCCCATGAAACAGGCCAGAATCGTCCAAAACTGCGAGTCTTGATGACCGACACGTAAATACAACCTGTGGTTCGTCAATGGTGGAAATCACTCCGGGGACTCAAAACGGTGATTAATAGCCCATGTAACAATGATTAATAGCCCATGAAACAAGCCAGAATCGGCCAAAACTGCGAGTGTTGATGACCGGCACGTAAACGCAACCTGGGGTTCGTCAATGGTGGAAATCACTTCAGGGACTCAAAACGGTGATTAATAGCCCATCTAACTGTGATTAATAGCCCATGAAACAGGCCAGAAACGGCCAAAACTGCGAGTGTTGATGACCGACACGTAAATGCACCCTGGGGTTCGTCAATGGTGGAAATCACTCCGGGGACCCAAAACGGTGATTAATAGCCCATGTAACTGTGATTAATAGCCCATGAAACAGGCCAGAATCGACCAAAACTGCGAGTGTTGATGACCGACACGTAAATACAACCTGGGGTTCATCAATGGTGGAAATCACTCCGGGGACTCAAAACGGTGATTAATAGCCCATGTAACTGTGATTAATAGCCCATGAAACAGGCCAGAAACGGCCAAAACTGCGAGTGTTGATGACCGACACGTAAATACAACCTGGGGTTCGTCAATGGTGGAAATCACTCCGGGGACTCAAAACGGTGATTAATAGCCCATCTAACTGTGATTAATAGCCCATGAAACAGGCCAGAAACGGCCAAAACTGCGAGTTGATGACCGACACGTAAATACAACCTGGGGTTCGTCAATGGTGAAAATCACTTCATGGACTCAAAACGGTGATTAATAGCCCATCTAACTGTGATTAATAGCCCATGAAACCGGCCAGAAACGGCCAAAACTGCGAGTGTTGATGACCGGCACGTAAACGCAACCTGGGGTTCGATAATGGTGGAAATCACTCCGGGGACTCAAAACGGTGATTAATAGCCCATCTAACTGTGATTAATAGCCCATGAAACAGGCCAGAAACGGCCGAAACTGCGAGTTGATGACCGACACGTAAATACAACCTGGGGTTCGTCAATGGTGGAAATCACTCCGGGGACTCAAAAAGGTGATTAATAGCCCATGTAACAATGATTAATAGCCCATGAAACAAGCCAGAATCGGCCAAAACTGCGAGTGTTGATGACCGGCACGTAAACGCAACCTGGGGTTCGTCAATGGTGGAAATCACTTCGGGGACTCAAAACGGTGATTAATAGCCCATCTAACTGTGATTAATAGCCCATGAAACAGGCCAGAATCGGCCAAAACTGCGAGTGTTGATGACCGACACGTAAATACAACCTGTGGTTCGTCAATGGAGGAAATCACTCCGGGGACTCAAAACGGTGATTAATAGCCCATGTAACAATGATTAATAGCCCATGAAACAAGCCAGAATCGGCCAAAACTGCGAGTGTTGATGACCGGCACGTAAACGCAACCTGGGGTTCGTCAATGGTGGAAATCACTTCAGGGACTCAAAACGGTGATTAATAGCCCATCTAACTGTGATTAATAGCCCATGAAACAGGCCAGAATCGGCCAAAACTGCGAGTCTTGATGACCGACACGTAAATACAACCTGTGGTTCGTCAATGGTGGAAATCACTCCGGGGACTCAAAACGGTGATTAATAGCCCATGTAACAATGATTAATAGCCCATGAAACAAGCCAGAATCGGCCAAAACTGCGAGTGTTGATGACCGGCACGTAAACGCAACCTGGGGTTCGTCAATGGTGGAAATCACTTCAGGGACTCAAAACGGTGATTAATAGCCCATCTAACTGTGATTAATAGCCCATGAAACAGGCCAGAAACGGCCAAAACTGCGAGTGTTGATGACCGACACGTAAATGCACCCTGGGGTTCGTCAATGGTGGAAATCACTCCGGGGACCCAAAACGGTGATTAATAGCCCATGTAACTGTGATTAATAGCCCATGAAACAGGCCAGAATCGACCAAAACTGCGAGTGTTGATGACCGACACGTAAATACAACCTGGGGTTCATCAATGGTGGAAATCACTCCGGGGACTCAAAACGGTCATTAATAGCCCATGTAACTGTGATTAATAGCCCATGAAACAGGCCAGAATCGGCCAAAACTGCGAGTGTTGATGACCGACACGTAAATACAACCTGTGGTTCGTCAATGGAGGAAATCACTCCGGGGACTCAAAACGGTGATTAATAGCCCATGTAACAATGATTAATAGCCCATGAAACAAGCCAGAATCGGCCAAAACTGCGAGTGTTGATGACCGGCACGTAAACGCAACCTGGGGTTCGTCAATGGTGGAAATCACTTCAGGGACTCAAAACGGTGATTAATAGCCCATCTAACTGTGATTAATAGCCCATGAAACCGGCCAGAAACGGCCAAAACTGCGAGTGTTGATGACCGGCACGTAAACGCAACCTGGGGTTCGATAATGGTGGAAATCACTCCGGGGACTCAAAACGGTGATTAATAGCCCATCTAACTGTGATTAATAGCCCATGAAACAGGCCAGAAACGGCCAAAACTGCGAGTTGATGACCGACACGTAAATACAACCTGGGGTTCGTCAATGGTGAAAATCACTTCATGGACTCAAAACGGTGATTAATAGCCCATCTAACTGTGATTAATAGCCCATGAAACCGGCCAGAAACGGCCAAAACTGCGAGTGTTGATGACCGGCACGTAAACGCAACCTGGGGTTCGATAATGGTGGAAATCACTCCGGGGACTCAAAACGGTGATTAATAGCCCATCTAACTGTGATTAATAGCCCATGAAACAGGCCAGAAACGGCCGAAACTGCGAGTTGATGACCGACACGTAAATACAACCTGGGGTTCGTCAATGGTGGAAATCACTCCGGGGACTCAAAAAGGTGATTAATAGCCCATGTAACAATGATTAATAGCCCATGAAACAAGCCAGAATCGGCCAAAACTGCGAGTGTTGATGACCGGCACGTAAACGCAACCTGGGGTTCGTCAATGGTGGAAATCACTTCGGGGACTCAAAACGGTGATTAATAGCCCATGTAACAATGATTAATAGCCCATGAAACAAGCCAGAATCGGCCAAAACTGCGAGTGTTGATGACCGGCACGTAAACGCAACCTGGGGTTCGTCAATGGTGAAAATCACTTCAGGGACTCAATACGGTGATTAATAGCCCATCTAACTGTGATTAATAGCCCATGAAACCGGCCAGAAACGGCCAAAACTGCGAGTGTTGATGACCGGCACGTAAACGCAACCTGGGGTTCGTCAATGGTGAAAATCACTTCAGGGACTCAATACGGTGATTAATAGCCCATCTAACTGTGATTAATAGCCCATGAAACCGGCCAGAAACGGCCAAAACTGCGAGTGTTGATGACCGGCACGTAAACGCAACCTGGGGTTCGATAATGGTGGAAATCACTCCGGGGACTCAAAACGGTGATTAATAGCCCATCTAACTGTGATTAATAGCCCATGAAACAGGCCAGAAACGGCCGAAACTGCGAGTTGATGACCGACACGTAAATACAACCTGGGGTTCGTCAATGGTGGAAATCACTCCGGGGACTCAAAAAGGTGATTAATAGCCCATGTAATAATGATTAATAGCCCATGAAACAAGCCAGAATCGGCCAAAACTGCGAGTGTTGATGACCGGCACGTAAACGCAACCTGGGGTTCGTCAATGGTGGAAATCACTTCGGGGACTCAAAACGGTGATTAATAGCCCATCTAACTGTGATTAATAGCCCATGAAACAGGCCAGAATCGGCCAAAACTGCGAGTGTTGATGACCGACACGTAAATACAACCTGTGGTTCGTCAATGGTGGAAATCACTCCGGGGACTCAAAACGGTGATTAATAGCCCATGTAACAATGATTAATAGCCCATGAAACAAGCCAGAATCGGCCAAAACTGCGAGTGTTGATGACCGGCACGTAAACGCAACCTGGGGTTCGTCAATGGTGGAAATCACTTCAGGGACTCAAAACGGTGATTAATAGCCCATCTAACTGTGATTAATAGCCCATGAAACAGGCCAGAAACGGCCAAAACTGCGAGTGTTGATGACCGACACGTAAATGCACCCTGGGGTTCGTCAATGGTGGAAATCACTCCGGGGACCCAAAACGGTGATTAATAGCCCATGTAACTGTGATTAATAGCCCATGAAACAGGCCAGAATCGACCAAAACTGCGAGTGTTGATGACCGACACGTAAATACAACCTGGGGTTCATCAATGGTGGAAATCACTCCGGGGACTCAAAACGGTGATTAATAGCCCATGTAACTGTGATTAATAGCCCATGAAACAGGCCAGAAACGGCCAAAACTGCGAGTGTTGATGACCGACACGTAAATACAACCTGGGGTTCGTCAATGGTGGAAATCACTCCGGGGACTCAAAACGGTGATTAATAGCCCATCTAACTGTGATTAATAGCCCATGAAACAGGCCAGAAACGGCCAAAACTGCGAGTTGATGACCGACACGTAAATACAACCTGGGGTTCGTCAATGGTGAAAATCACTTCATGGACTCAAAACGGTGATTAATAGCCCATCTAACTGTGATTAATAGCCCATGAAACCGGCCAGAAACGGCCAAAACTGCGAGTGTTGATGACCGGCACGTAAACGCAACCTGGGGTTCGATAATGGTGGAAATCACTCCGGGGACTCAAAACGGTGATTAATAGCCCATCTAACTGTGATTAATAGCCCATGAAACAGGCCAGAAACGGCCGAAACTGCGAGTTGATGACCGACACGTAAATACAACCTGGGGTTCGTCAATGGTGGAAATCACTCCGGGGACTCAAAAAGGTGATTAATAGCCCATGTAACAATGATTAATAGCCCATGAAACAAGCCAGAATCGGCCAAAACTGCGAGTGTTGATGACCGGCACGTAAACGCAACCTGGGGTTCGTCAATGGTGGAAATCACTTCGGGGACTCAAAACGGTGATTAATAGCCCATCTAACTGTGATTAATAGCCCATGAAACAGGCCAGAATCGGCCAAAACTGCGAGTGTTGATGACCGACACGTAAATACAACCTGTGGTTCGTCAATGGAGGAAATCACTCCGGGGACTCAAAACGGTGATTAATAGCCCATGTAACAATGATTAATAGCCCATGAAACAAGCCAGAATCGGCCAAAACTGCGAGTGTTGATGACCGGCACGTAAACGCAACCTGGGGTTCGTCAATGGTGGAAATCACTTCAGGGACTCAAAACGGTGATTAATAGCCCATCTAACTGTGATTAATAGCCCATGAAACAGGCCAGAATCGGCCAAAACTGCGAGTCTTGATGACCGACACGTAAATACAACCTGTGGTTCGTCAATGGTGGAAATCACTCCGGGGACTCAAAACGGTGATTAATAGCCCATGTAACAATGATTAATAGCCCATGAAACAAGCCAGAATCGGCCAAAACTGCGAGTGTTGATGACCGGCACGTAAACGCAACCTGGGGTTCGTCAATGGTGGAAATCACTTCAGGGACTCAAAACGGTGATTAATAGCCCATCTAACTGTGATTAATAGCCCATGAAACAGGCCAGAAACGGCCAAAACTGCGAGTGTTGATGACCGACACGTAAATGCACCCTGGGGTTCGTCAATGGTGGAAATCACTCCGGGGACCCAAAACGGTGATTAATAGCCCATGTAACTGTGATTAATAGCCCATGAAACAGGCCAGAATCGACCAAAACTGCGAGTGTTGATGACCGACACGTAAATACAACCTGGGGTTCATCAATGGTGGAAATCACTCCGGGGACTCAAAACGGTCATTAATAGCCCATGTAACTGTGATTAATAGCCCATGAAACAGGCCAGAAACGGCCAAAACTGCGAGTGTTGATGACCGACACGTAAATACAACCTGGGGTTCGTCAATGGTGGAAATCACTCCGGGGACTCAAAACGGTGATTAATAGCCCATCTAACTGTGATTAATAGCCCATGAAACAGGCCAGAAACGGCCAAAACTGCGAGTTGATGACCGACACGTAAATACAACCTGGGGTTCGTCAATGGTGAAAATCACTTCATGGACTCAAAACGGTGATTAATAGCCCATCTAACTGTGATTAATAGCCCATGAAACCGGCCAGAAACGGCCAAAACTGCGAGTGTTGATGACCGGCACGTAAACGCAACCTGGGGTTCGATAATGGTGGAAATCACTCCGGGGACTCAAAACGGTGATTAATAGCCCATCTAACTGTGATTAATAGCCCATGAAACAGGCCAGAAACGGCCGAAACTGCGAGTTGATGACCGACACGTAAATACAACCTGGGGTTCGTCAATGGTGGAAATCACTCCGGGGACTCAAAAAGGTGATTAATAGCCCATGTAACAATGATTAATAGCCCATGAAACAAGCCAGAATCGGCCAAAACTGCGAGTGTTGATGACCGGCACGTAAACGCAACCTGGGGTTCGTCAATGGTGGAAATCACTTCGGGGACTCAAAACGGTGATTAATAGCCCATCTAACTGTGATTAATAGCCCATGAAACAGGCCAGAATCGGCCAAAACTGCGAGTGTTGATGACCGACACGTAAATACAACCTGTGGTTCGTCAATGGAGGAAATCACTCCGGGGACTCAAAACGGTGATTAATAGCCCATGTAACAATGATTAATAGCCCATGAAACAAGCCAGAATCGGCCAAAACTGCGAGTGTTGATGACCGGCACGTAAACGCAACCTGGGGTTCGTCAATGGTGGAAATCACTTCAGGGACTCAAAACGGTGATTAATAGCCCATCTAACTGTGATTAATAGCCCATGAAACAGGCCAGAATCGGCCAAAACTGCGAGTCTTGATGACCGACACGTAAATACAACCTGTGGTTCGTCAATGGTGGAAATCACTCCGGGGACTCAAAACGGTGATTAATAGCCCATGTAACAATGATTAATAGCCCATGAAACAAGCCAGAATCGGCCAAAACTGCGAGTGTTGATGACCGGCACGTAAACGCAACCTGGGGTTCGTCAATGGTGGAAATCACTTCGGGGACTCAAAACGGTGATTAATAGCCCATCTAACTGTGATTAATAGCCCATGAAACAGGCCAGAATCGGCCAAAACTGCGAGTGTTGATGACCGACACGTAAATACAACCTGTGGTTCGTCAATGGAGGAAATCACTCCGGGGACTCAAAACGGTGATTAATAGCCCATGTAACAATGATTAATAGCCCATGAAACAAGCCAGAATCGGCCAAAACTGCGAGTGTTGATGACCGGCACGTAAACGCAACCTGGGGTTCGTCAATGGTGGAAATCACTTCAGGGACTCAAAACGGTGATTAATAGCCCATCTAACTGTGATTAATAGCCCATGAAACAGGCCAGAATCGGCCAAAACTGCGAGTCTTGATGACCGACACGTAAATACAACCTGTGGTTCGTCAATGGTGGAAATCACTCCGGGGACTCAAAACGGTGATTAATAGCCCATGTAACAATGATTAATAGCCCATGAAACAAGCCAGAATCGGCCAAAACTGCGAGTGTTGATGACCGGCACGTAAACGCAACCTGGGGTTCGTCAATGGTGGAAATCACTTCAGGGACTCAAAACGGTGATTAATAGCCCATCTAACTGTGATTAATAGCCCATGAAACAGGCCAGAAACGGCCAAAACTGCGAGTGTTGATGACCGACACGTAAATGCACCCTGGGGTTCGTCAATGGTGGAAATCACTCCGGGGACCCAAAACGGTGATTAATAGCCCATGTAACTGTGATTAATAGCCCATGAAACAGGCCAGAATCGACCAAAACTGCGAGTGTTGATGACCGACACGTAAATACAACCTGGGGTTCATCAATGGTGGAAATCACTCCGGGGACTCAAAACGGTGATTAATAGCCCATGTAACTGTGATTAATAGCCCATGAAACAGGCCAGAAACGGCCAAAACTGCGAGTGTTGATGACCGACACGTAAATACAACCTGGGGTTCGTCAATGGTGGAAATCACTCCGGGGACTCAAAACGGTGATTAATAGCCCATCTAACTGTGATTAATAGCCCATGAAACAGGCCAGAAACGGCCAAAACTGCGAGTTGATGACCGACACGTAAATACAACCTGGGGTTCGTCAATGGTGAAAATCACTTCATGGACTCAAAACGGTGATTAATAGCCCATCTAACTGTGATTAATAGCCCATGAAACCGGCCAGAAACGGCCAAAACTGCGAGTGTTGATGACCGGCACGTAAACGCAACCTGGGGTTCGATAATGGTGGAAATCACTCCGGGGACTCAAAACGGTGATTAATAGCCCATCTAACTGTGATTAATAGCCCATGAAACAGGCCAGAAACGGCCGAAACTGCGAGTTGATGACCGACACGTAAATACAACCTGGGGTTCGTCAATGGTGGAAATCACTCCGGGGACTCAAAAAGGTGATTAATAGCCCATGTAACAATGATTAATAGCCCATGAAACAAGCCAGAATCGGCCAAAACTGCGAGTGTTGATGACCGGCACGTAAACGCAACCTGGGGTTCGTCAATGGTGGAAATCACTTCGGGGACTCAAAACGGTGATTAATAGCCCATCTAACTGTGATTAATAGCCCATGAAACAGGCCAGAATCGGCCAAAACTGCGAGTGTTGATGACCGACACGTAAATACAACCTGTGGTTCGTCAATGGAGGAAATCACTCCGGGGACTCAAAACGGTGATTAATAGCCCATGTAACAATGATTAATAGCCCATGAAACAAGCCAGAATCGGCCAAAACTGCGAGTGTTGATGACCGGCACGTAAACGCAACCTGGGGTTCGTCAATGGTGGAAATCACTTCAGGGACTCAAAACGGTGATTAATAGCCCATCTAACTGTGATTAATAGCCCATGAAACAGGCCAGAATCGACCAAAACTGCGAGTCTTGATGACCGACACGTAAATACAACCTGTGGTTCGTCAATGGTGGAAATCACTCCGGGGACTCAAAACGGTGATTAATAGCCCATGTAACAATGATTAATAGCCCATGAAACAAGCCAGAATCGGCCAAAACTGCGAGTGTTGATGACCGGCACGTAAACGCAACCTGGGGTTCGTCAATGGTGGAAATCACTTCAGGGACTCAAAACGGTGATTAATAGCCCATCTAACTGTGATTAATAGCCCATGAAACAGGCCAGAAACGGCCAAAACTGCGAGTGTTGATGACCGACACGTAAATGCACCCTGGGGTTCGTCAATGGTGGAAATCACTCCGGGGACCCAAAACGGTGATTAATAGCCCATGTCACTGTGATTAATAGCCCATGAAACAGGCCAGAATCGACCAAAACTGCGAGTGTTGATGACCGACACGTAAATACAACCTGGGGTTCATCAATGGTGGAAATCACTCCGGGGACTCAAAACGGTGATTAATAGCCCATGTAACTGTGATTAATAGCCCATGAAACAGGCCAGAAACGGCCAAAACTGCGAGTGTTGATGACCGACACGTAAATACAACCTGGGGTTCGTCAATGGTGGAAATCACTCCGGGGACTCAAAACGGTGATTAATAGCCCATCTAACTGTGATTAATAGCCCATGAAACAGGCCAGAAACGGCCAAAACTGCGAGTTGATGACCGACACGTAAATACAACCTGGGGTTCGTCAATGGTGAAAATCACTTCATGGACTCAAAACGGTGATTAATAGCCCATCTAACTGTGATTAATAGCCCATGAAACCGGCCAGAAACGGCCAAAACTGCGAGTGTTGATGACCGGCACGTAAACGCAACCTGGGGTTCGATAATGGTGGAAATCACTCCGGGGACTCAAAACGGTGATTAATAGCCCATCTAACTGTGATTAATAGCCCATGAAACAGGCCAGAAACGGCCGAAACTGCGAGTTGATGACCGACACATAAATACAACCTGGGGTTCGTCAATGGTGGAAATCACTCCGGGGACTCAAAAAGGTGATTAATAGCCCATGTAACAATGATTAATAGCCCATGAAACAAGCCAGAATCGGCCAAAACTGCGAGTGTTGATGACCGGCACGTAAACGCAACCTGGGGTTCATCAATGGTGGAAATCACTTCGGGGACTCAAAACGGTGATTAATAGCCCATCTAACTGTGATTAATAGCCCATGAAACAGGCCAGAATCGGCCAAAACTGCGAGTGTTGATGACCGACACGTAAATACAACCTGTGGTTCGTCAATGGAGGAAATCACTCCGGGGACTCAAAACGGTGATTAATAGCCCATGTAACAATGATTAATAGCCCATGAAACAAGCCAGAATCGGCCAAAACTGCGAGTGTTGATGACCGGCACGTAAACGCAACCTGGGGTTCGTCAATGGTGGAAATCACTTCAGGGACTCAAAACGGTGATTAATAGCCCATCTAACTGTGATTAATAGCCCATGAAACAGGCCAGAAACGGCCAAAACTGCGAGTGTTGATGACCGACACGTAAATACAACCTGGGGTTCGTCAATGGTGGAAATCACTCCGGGGACTCAAAACTGTGATAATAGCCCATGTAACAATGATTAATAGCCCATGCAAAAGGCCAGAATCGGCCAAAACTGCGAGTGTTGATGACCGACACGTAAATGCACCCTGGGGTTCGTCAATGGTGGAAATCACTCCGGGGACCCAAAACGGTGATTAATAGCCCATGTAATTGTGATTAATAGCCCATGAAACAGGCCAGAATCGGCCAAAACTGCGAGTGTTGATGACCGGCACGTAAACGCAACCTGGGGTTCGTCAATGGTGGAAATCACTTCAGGGACTCAAAACGGTGATTAATAGCCCATTTAACTGTGATTAATAGCCCATGAAACAGGCCAGAATCGGCCAAAACTGCGAGTCTTGATGACCGACACGTAAATACAACCTGTGGTTCGTCAATGGTGGAAATCACTCCGAGGACTCAAAACGGTGATTAATAGCCCATGTAACAATGATTAATAGCCCATGAAACAAGCCAGAATCGGCCAAAACTGCGAGTGTTGATGACCGGCACGTAAACGCAACCTGGGGTTCGTCAATGGTGGAAATCACTTCAGGGACTCAAAACGGTGATTAATAGCCCATCTAACTGTGATTAATAGCCCATGAAACCGGCCAGAAACGGCCAAAACTGCGAGTGTTGATGACCGGCACGTAAACGCAACCTGGGGTTCGATAATGGTGGAAATCACTCCGGGGACTCAAAACGGTGATTAATAGCCCATCTAACTGTGATTAATAGCCCATGAAACAGGCCAGAAACGGCCAAAACTGCGAGTTGATGACCGACACGTAAATACAACCTGGGGTTCGTCAATGGTGAAAATCACTTCATGGACTCAAAACGGTGATTAATAGCCCATCTAACTGTGATTAATAGCCCATGAAACCGGCCAGAAACGGCCAAAACTGCGAGTGTTGATGACCGGCACGTAAACGCAACCTGGGGTTCGATAATGGTGGAAATCACTCCGGGGACTCAAAACGGTGATTAATAGCCCATCTAACTGTGATTAATGGCCCATGAAACAGGCCAGAAACGGCCGAAACTGCGAGTTGATGACCGACACGTAAATACAACCTGGGGTTCGTCAATGGTGGAAATCACTCCGGGGACTCAAAAAGGTGATTAATAGCCCATGTAACAATGATTAATAGCCCATGAAACAAGCCAGAATCGGCCAAAACTGCGAGTGTTGATGACCGGCACGTAAACGCAACCTGGGGTTCGTCAATGGTGGAAATCACTTCGGGGACTCAAAACGGTGATTAATAGCCCATCTAACTGTGATTAATAGCCCATGAAACAGGCCAGAATCGGCCAAAACTGCGAGTGTTGATGACCGACACGTAAATACAACCTGTGGTTCGTCAATGGAGGAAATCACTCCGGGGACTCAAAACGGTGATTAATAGCCCATGTAACAATGATTAATAGCCCATGAAACAAGCCAGAATCGGCCAAAACTGCGAGTGTTGATGACCGGCACGTAAACGCAACCTGGGGTTCGTCAATGGTGGAAATCACTTCAGGGACTCAAAACGGTGATTAATAGCCCATCTAACTGTGATTAATAGCCCATGAAACAGGCCAGAATCGGCCAAAACTGCGAGTCTTGATGACCGACACGTAAATACAACCTGTGGTTCGTCAATGGTGGAAATCACTCCGGGGACTCAAAACGGTGATTAATAGCCCATGTAACAATGATTAATAGCCCATGAAACAAGCCAGAATCGGCCAAAACTGCGAGTGTTGATGACCGGCACGTAAACGCAACCTGGGGTTCGTCAATGGTGGAAATCACTTCAGGGACTCAAAACGGTGATTAATAGCCCATCTAACTGTGATTAATAGCCCATGAAACAGGCCAGAAACGGCCAAAACTGCGAGTGTTGATGACCGACACGTAAATGCACCCTGGGGTTCGTCAATGGTGGAAATCACTCCGGGGACCCAAAACGGTGATTAATAGCCCATGTAACTGTGATTAATAGCCCATGAAACAGGCCAGAATCGACCAAAACTGCGAGTGTTGATGACCGACACGTAAATACAACCTGGGGTTCATCAATGGTGGAAATCACTCCGGGGACTCAAAACGGTGATTAATAGCCCATGTAACTGTGATTAATAGCCCATGAAACAGGCCAGAAACGGCCAAAACTGCGAGTGTTGATGACCGACACGTAAATACAACCTGGGGTTCGTCAATGGTGGAAATCACTCCGGGGACTCAAAACGGTGATTAATAGCCCATCTAACTGTGATTAATAGCCCATGAAACAGGCCAGAAACGGCCAAAACTGCGAGTTGATGACCGACACGTAAATACAACCTGGGGTTCGTCAATGGTGAAAATCACTTCATGGACTCAAAACGGTGATTAATAGCCCATCTAACTGTGATTAATAGCCCATGAAACCGGCCAGAAACGGCCAAAACTGCGAGTGTTGATGACCGGCACGTAAACGCAACCTGGGGTTCGATAATGGTGGAAATCACTCCGGGGACTCAAAACGGTGATTAATAGCCCATCTAACTGTGATTAATAGCCCATGAAACAGGCCAGAAACGGCCGAAACTGCGAGTTGATGACCGACACGTAAATACAACCTGGGGTTCGTCAATGGTGGAAATCACTCCGGGGACTCAAAAAGGTGATTAATAGCCCATGTAACAATGATTAATAGCCCATGAAACAAGCCAGAATCGGCCAAAACTGCGAGTGTTGATGACCGGCACGTAAACGCAACCTGGGGTTCGTCAATGGTGGAAATCACTTCGGGGACTCAAAACGGTGATTAATAGCCCATCTAACTGTGATTAATAGCCCATGAAACAGGCCAGAATCGGCCAAAACTGCGAGTGTTGATGACCAACACGTAAATACAACCTGTGGTTCGTCAATGGAGGAAATCACTCCGGGGACTCAAAACGGTGATTAATAGCCCATGTAACAATGATTAATAGCCCATGAAACAAGCCAGAATCGGCCAAAACTGCGAGTGTTGATGACCGGCACGTAAACGCAACCTGGGGTTCGTCAATGGTGGAAATCACTTCAGGGACTCAAAACGGTGATTAATAGCCCATCTAACTGTGATTAATAGCCCATGAAACAGGCCAGAATCGGCCAAAACTGCGAGTCTTGATGACCGACACGTAAATACAACCTGTGGTTCGTCAATGGTGGAAATCACTCCGGGGACTCAAAACGGTGATTAATAGCCCATGTAACAATGATTAATAGCCCATGAAACAAGCCAGAATCGGCCAAAACTGCGAGTGTTGATGACCGGCACGTAAACGCAACCTGGGGTTCGTCAATGGTGGAAATCACTTCAGGGACTCAAAACGGTGATTAATAGCCCATCTAACTGTGATTAATAGCCCATGAAACAGGCCAGAAACGGCCAAAACTGCGAGTGTTGATGACCGACACGTAAATGCACCCTGGGGTTCGTCAATGGTGGAAATCACTCCGGGGACCCAAAACGGTGATTAATAGCCCATGTCACTGTGATTAATAGCCCATGAAACAGGCCAGAATCGACCAAAACTGCGAGTGTTGATGACCGACACTTAAATACAACCTGGGGTTCATCATTGGTGGAAATCACTCCGGGGACTCAAAACGGTGATTAATAGCCCATGTAACTGTGATTAATAGCCCATGAAACAGGCCAGAAACGGCCAAAACTGCGAGTGTTGATGACCGACACGTAAATACAACCTGGGGTTCGTCAATGGTGGAAATCACTCCGGGGACTCAAAACGGTGATTAATAGCCCATCTAACTGTGATTAATAGCCCATGAAACAGGCCAGAAACGGCCAAAACTGCGAGTTGATGACCGACACGTAAATACAACCTGGGGTTCGTCAATGGTGAAAATCACTTCATGGACTCAAAACGGTGATTAATAGCCCATCTAACTGTGATTAATAGCCCATGAAACCGGCCAGAAACGGCCAAAACTGCGAGTGTTGATGACCGGCACGTAAACGCAACCTGGGGTTCGATAATGGTGGAAATCACTCCGGGGACTCAAAACGGTGATTAATAGCCCATCTAACTGTGATTAATAGCCCATGAAACAGGCCAGAAACGGCCGAAACTGCGAGTTGATGACCGACACATAAATACAACCTGGGGTTCGTCAATGGTGGAAATCACTCCGGGGACTCAAAAAGGTGATTAATAGCCCATGTAACAATGATTAATAGCCCATGAAACAAGCCAGAATCGGCCAAAACTGCGAGTGTTGATGACCGGCACGTAAACGCAACCTGGGGTTCGATAATGGTGGAAATCACTCCGGGGACTCAAAACGGTGATTAATAGCCCATCTAACTGTGATTAATAGCCCATGAAACAGGCCAGAAACGGCCGAAACTGCGAGTTGATGACCGACACGTAAATACAACCTGGGGTTCGTCAATGGTGGAAATCACTCCGGGGACTCAAAACGGTGATTAATAGCCCATCTAACTGTGATTAATAGCCCATGAAACAGGCCAGAAACGGCCAAAACTGCGAGTTGATGACCGACACGTAAATACAACCTGGGGTTCGTCAATGGTGAAAATCACTTCATGGACTCAAAACGGTGATTAATAGCCCATCTAACTGTGATTAATAGCCCATGAAACCGGCCAGAAACGGCCAAAACTGCGAGTGTTGATGACCGGCACGTAAACGCAACCTGGGGTTCGATAATGGTGGAAATCACTCCGGGGACTCAAAACGGTGATTAATAGCCCATCTAACTGTGATTAATAGCCCATGAAACAGGCCAGAAACGGCCGAAACTGCGAGTTGATGACCGACACATAAATACAACCTGGGGTTCGTCAATGGTGGAAATCACTCCGGGGACTCAAAAAGGTGATTAATAGCCCATGTAACAATGATTAATAGCCCATGAAACAAGCCAGAATCGGCCAAAACTGCGAGTGTTGATGACCGGCACGTAAACGCAACCTGGGGTTCGATAATGGTGGAAATCACTCCGGGGACTCAAAACGGTGATTAATAGCCCATCTAACTGTGATTAATAGCCCATGAAACAGGCCAGAAACGGCCGAAACTGCGAGTTGATGACCGACACGTAAATACAACCTGGGGTTCGTCAATGGTGGAAATCACTCCGGGGACTCAAAAAGGTGATTAATAGCCCATGTAACAATGATTAATAGCCCATGAAACAAGCCAGAATCGGCCAAAACTGCGAGTGTTGATGACCGGCACGTAAACGCAACCTGGGGTTCGTCAATGGTGGAAATCACTTCGGGGACTCAAAACGGTGATTAATAGCCCATCTAACTGTGATTAATAGCCCATGAAACAGGCCAGAATCGGCCAAAACTGCGAGTGTTGATGACCGACACGTAAATACAACCTGTGGTTCGTCAATGGAGGAAATCACTCCGGGGACTCAAAACGGTGATTAATAGCCCATGTAACAATGATTAATAGCCCATGAAACAAGCCAGAATCGGCCAAAACTGCGAGTGTTGATGACCGGCACGTAAACGCAACCTGGGGTTCGTCAATGGTGGAAATCACTTCAGGGACTCAAAACGGTGATTAATAGCCCATCTAACTGTGATTAATAGCCCATGAAACAGGCCAGAATCGGCCAAAACTGCGAGTCTTGATGACCGACACGTAAATACAACCTGTGGTTCGTCAATGGTGGAAATCACTCCGGGGACTCAAAACGGTGATTAATAGCCCATGTAACAATGATTAATAGCCCATGAAACAAGCCAGAATCGGCCAAAACTGCGAGTGTTGATGACCGGCACGTAAACGCAACCTGGGGTTCGTCAATGGTGGAAATCACTTCAGGGACTCAAAACGGTGATTAATAGCCCATCTAACTGTGATTAATAGCCCATGAAACAGGCCAGAAACGGCCAAAACTGCGAGTGTTGATGACCGACACGTAAATGCACCCTGGGGTTCGTCAATGGTGGAAATCACTCCGGGGACCCAAAACGGTGATTAATAGCCCATGTCACTGTGATTAATAGCCCATGAAACAGGCCAGAATCGACCAAAACTGCGAGTGTTGATGACCGACACTTAAATACAACCTGGGGTTCATCAATGGTGGAAATCACTCCGGGGACTCAAAACGGTGATTAATAGCCCATGTAACTGTGATTAATAGCCCATGAAACAGGCCAGAAACGGCCAAAACTGCGAGTGTTGATGACCGACACGTAAATACAACCTGGGGTTCGTCAATGGTGGAAATCACTCCGGGGACTCAAAACGGTGATTAATAGCCCATCTAACTGTGATTAATAGCCCATGAAACAGGCCAGAAACGGCCAAAACTGCGAGTTGATGACCGACACGTAAATACAACCTGGGGTTCGTCAATGGTGAAAATCACTTCATGGACTCAAAACGGTGATTAATAGCCCATCTAACTGTGATTAATAGCCCATGAAACCGGCCAGAAACGGCCAAAACTGCGAGTGTTGATGACCGGCACGTAAACGCAACCTGGGGTTCGATAATGGTGGAAATCACTCCGGGGACTCAAAACGGTGATTAATAGCCCATCTAACTGTGATTAATAGCCCATGAAACAGGCCAGAAACGGCCGAAACTGCGAGTTGATGACCGACACATAAATACAACCTGGGGTTCGTCAATGGTGGAAATCACTCCGGGGACTCAAAAAGGTGATTAATAGCCCATGTAACAATGATTAATAGCCCATGAAACAAGCCAGAATCGGCCAAAACTGCGAGTGTTGATGACCGGCACGTAAACGCAACCTGGGGTTCATCAATGGTGGAAATCACTTCGGGGACTCAAAACGGTGATTAATAGCCCATCTAACTGTGATTAATAGCCCATGAAACAGGCCAGAATCGGCCAAAACTGCCAGTGTTGATGACCGACACGTAAATACAACCTGTGGTTCGTCAATGGAGGAAATCACTCCGGGGACTCAAAACGGTGATTAATAGCCCATGTAACAATGATTAATAGCCCATGAAACAAGCCAGAATCGGCCAAAACTGCGAGTGTTGATGACCGGCACGTAAACGCAACCTGGGGTTCGTCAATGGTGGAAATCACTTCAGGGACTCAAAACGGTGATTAATAGCCCATCTAACTGTGATTAATAGCCCATGAAACAGGCCAGAAACGGCCAAAACTGCGAGTGTTGATGACCGACACGTAAATACAACCTGGGGTTCGTCAATGGTGGAAATCACTCCGGGGACTCAAAACTGTGATAATAGCCCATGTAACAATGATTAATAGCCCATGCAAAAGGCCAGAATCGGCCAAAACTGCGAGTGTTGATGACCGACACGTAAATGCACCCTGGGGTTCGTCAATGGTGGAAATCACTCCGGGGACCCAAAACGGTGATTAATAGCCCATGTAATTGTGATTAATAGCCCATGAAACAGGCCAGAATCGGCCAAAACTGCGAGTGTTGATGACCGGCACGTAAACGCAACCTGGGGTTCGTCAATGGAGGAAATCACTTCAGGGACTCAAAACGGTGATTAATAGCCCATCTAACTGTGATTAATAGCCCATGAAACAGGCCAGAATCGGCCAAAACTGCGAGTGTTGATGACCGACACGTAAATACAACCTGTGGTTCGTCAATGGTGGAAATCACTCCGGGGACTCAAAACGGTGATTAATAGCCCATGTAACAATGATTAATAGCCCATGAAACAAGCCAGAATCGGCCAAAACTGCGAGTGTTGATGACCGGCACGTAAACGCAACCTGGGGTTCGTCAATGGTGGAAATCACTTCAGGGACTCAAAACGGTGATTAATAGCCCATCTAACTGTGATTAATAGCCCATGAAACAGGCCAGAAACGGCCAAAACTGCGAGTGTTGATGACCGACACGTAAATGCACCCTGGGGTTCGTCAATGGTGGAAATCACTCCGGGGACCCAAAACGGTGATTAATAGCCCATGTAACTGTGATTAATAGCCCATGAAACAGGCCAGAATCGACCAAAACTGCGAGTGTTGATGACCGACACGTAAATACAACCTGGGGTTCATCAATGGTGGAAATCACTCCGGGGACTCAAAACGGTGATTAATAGCCCATGTTACTGTGATTAATAGCCCATGAAACAGGCCAGAAACGGCCAAAACTGCGAGTGTTGATGACCGGCACGTAAACGCAACCTGGGGTTCGATAATGGTGGAAATCACTCCGGGGACTCAAAACGGTGATTAATAGCCCATCTAACTGTGATTAATAGCCCATGAAACAGGCCAGAAACGGCCGAAACTGCGAGTTGATGACCGACACGTAAATACAACCTGGGGTTCGTCAATGGTGGAAATCACTCCGGGGACTCAAAAAGGTGATTAATAGCCCATGTAACAATGATTAATAGCCCATGAAACAAGCCAGAATCGGCCAAAACTGCGAGTGTTGATGACCGGCACGTAAACGCAACCTGGGGTTCGTCAATGGTGGAAATCACTTCGGGGACTCAAAACGGTGATTAATAGCCCATCTAACTGTGATTAATAGCCCATGAAACAGGCCAGAATCGGCCAAAACTGCGAGTGTTGATGACCGACACGTAAATACAACCTGTGGTTCGTCAATGGAGGAAATCACTCCGGGGACTCAAAACGGTGATTAATAGCCCATGTAACAATGATTAATAGCCCATGAAACAAGCCAGAATCGGCCAAAACTGCGAGTGTTGATGACCGGCACGTAAACGCAACCTGGGGTTCGTCAATGGTGGAAATCACTTCAGGGACTCAAAACGGTGATTAATAGCCCATCTAACTGTGATTAATAGCCCATGAAACAGGCCAGAATCGGCCAAAACTGCGAGTCTTGATGACCGACACGTAAATACAACCTGTGGTTCGTCAATGGTGGAAATCACTCCGGGGACTCAAAACGGTGATTAATAGCCCATGTAACAATGATTAATAGCCCATGAAACAAGCCAGAATCGGCCAAAACTGCGAGTGTTGATGACCGGCACGTAAACGCAACCTGGGGTTCGTCAATGGTGGAAATCACTTCAGGGACTCAAAACGGTGATTAATAGCCCATCTAACTGTGATTAATAGCCCATGAAACAGGCCAGAAACGGCCAAAACTGCGAGTGTTGATGACCGACACGTAAATGCACCCTGGGGTTCGTCAATGGTGGAAATCACTCCGGGGACCCAAAACGGTGATTAATAGCCCATGTCACTGTGATTAATAGCCCATGAAACAGGCCAGAATCGACCAAAACTGCGAGTGTTGATGACCGACACGTAAATACAACCTGGGGTTCATCAATGGTGGAAATCACTCCGGGGACTCAAAACGGTGATTAATAGCCCATGTTACTGTGATTAATAGCCCATGAAACAGGCCAGAAACGGCCAAAACTGCGAGTGTTGATGACCGGCACGTAAACGCAACCTGGGGTTCGATAATGGTGGAAATCACTCCGGGGACTCAAAACGGTGATTAATAGCCCATCTAACTGTGATTAATACCCCATGAAACAGGCCAGAAACGGCCGAAACTGCGAGTTGATGACCGACACGTAAATACAACCTGGGGTTCGTCAATGGTGGAAATCACTCCGGGGACTCAAAAAGGTGATTAATAGCCCATGTAACAATGATTAATAGCCCATGAAACAAGCCAGAATCGGCCAAAACTGCGAGTGTTGATGACCGGCACGTAAACGCAACCTGGGGTTCGTCAATGGTGGAAATCACTTCGGGGACTCAAAACGGTGATTAATAGCCCATCTAACTGTGATTAATAGCCCATGAAACAGGCCAGAATCGGCCAAAACTGCGAGTGTTGATGACCGACACGTAAATACAACCTGTGGTTCGTCAATGGAGGAAATCACTCCGGGGACTCAAAACGGTGATTAATAGCCCATGTAACAATGATTAATAGCCCATGAAACAAGCCAGAATCGGCCAAAACTGCGAGTGTTGATGACCGGCACGTAAACGCAACCTGGGGTTCGTCAATGGTGGAAATCACTTCAGGGACTCAAAACGGTGATTAATAGCCCATCTAACTGTGATTAATAGCCCATGAAACAGGCCAGAATCGGCCAAAACTGCGAGTCTTGATGACCGACACGTAAATACAACCTGTGGTTCGTCAATGGTGGAAATCACTCCGGGGACTCAAAACGGTGATTAATAGCCCATGTAACAATGATTAATAGCCCATGAAACAAGCCAGAATCGGCCAAAACTGCGAGTGTTGATGACCGGCACGTAAACGCAACCTGGGGTTCGTCAATGGTGGAAATCACTTCAGGGACTCAAAACGGTGATTAATAGCCCATCTAACTGTGATTAATAGCCCATGAAACAGGCCAGAAACGGCCAAAACTGCGAGTGTTGATGACCGACACGTAAATGCACCCTGGGGTTCGTCAATGGTGGAAATCACTCCGGGGACCCAAAACGGTGATTAATAGCCCATGTCACTGTGATTAATAGCCCATGAAACAGGCCAGAATCGACCAAAACTGCGAGTGTTGATGACCGACACGTAAATACAACCTGGGGTTCATCAATGGTGGAAATCACTCCGGGGACTCAAAACGGTGATTAATAGCCCATGTAACTGTGATTAATAGCCCATGAAACAGGCCAGAAACGGCCAAAACTGCGAGTGTTGATGACCGACACGTAAATACAACCTGGGGTTCGTCAATGGTGGAAATCACTCCGGGGACTCAAAACGGTGATTAATAGCCCATCTAACTGTGATTAATAGCCCATGAAACAGGCCAGAAACGGCCAAAACTGCGAGTTGATGACCGACACGTAAATACAACCTGGGGTTCGTCAATGGTGAAAATCACTTCATGGACTCAAAACGGTGATTAATAGCCCATCTAACTGTGATTAATAGCCCATGAAACCGGCCAGAAACGGCCAAAACTGCGAGTGTTGATGACCGGCACGTAAACGCAACCTGGGGTTCGATAATGGTGGAAATCACTCCGGGGACTCAAAACGGTGATTAATAGCCCATCTAACTGTGATTAATAGCCCATGAAACAGGCCAGAAACGGCCGAAACTGCGAGTTGATGACCGACACATAAATACAACCTGGGGTTCGTCAATGGTGGAAATCACTCCGGGGACTCAAAAAGGTGATTAATAGCCCATGTAACAATGATTAATAGCCCATGAAACAAGCCAGAATCGGCCAAAACTGCGAGTGTTGATGACCGGCACGTAAACGCAACCTGGGGTTCATCAATGGTGGAAATCACTTCGGGGACTCAAAACGGCGATTAATAGCCCATCTAACTGTGATTAATAGCCCATGAAACAGGCCAGAATCGGCCAAAACTGCGAGTGTTGATGACCGACACGTAAATACAACCTGTGGTTCGTCAATGGAGGAAATCACTCCGGGGACTCAAAACGGTGATTAATAGCCCATGTAACAATGATTAATAGCCCATGAAACAAGCCAGAATCGGCCAAAACTGCGAGTGTTGATGACCGGCACGTAAACGCAACCTGGGGTTCGTCAATGGTGGAAATCACTTCAGGGACTCAAAACGGTGATTAATAGCCCATCTAACTGTGATTAATAGCCCATGAAACAGGCCAGAAACGGCCAAAACTGCGAGTGTTGATGACCGACACGTAAATACAACCTGGGGTTCGTCAATGGTGGAAATCACTCCGGGGACTCAAAACTGTGATAATAGCCCATGTAACAATGATTAATAGCCCATGCAAAAGGCCAGAATCGGCCAAAACTGCGAGTGTTGATGACCGACACGTAAATGCACCCTGGGGTTCGTCAATGGTGGAAATCACTCCGGGGACCCAAAACGGTGATTAATAGCCCATGTAATTGTGATTAATAGCCCATGAAACAGGCCAGAATCGGCCAAAACTGCGAGTGTTGATGACCGGCACGTAAACGCAACCTGGGGTTCGTCAATGGTGGAAATCACTTCAGGGACTCAAAACGGTGATTAATAGCCCATCTAACTGTGATTAATAGCCCATGAAACAGGCCAGAATCGGCCAAAACTGTGAGTCTTGATGACCGACACGTAAATACAACCTGTGGTTCGTCAATGGTGGAAATCACTCCGGGGACTCAAAACGGTGATTAATAGCCCATGTAACAATGATTAATAGCCCATGAAACAAGCCAGAATCGGCCAAAACTGCGAGTGTTGATGACCGGCACGTAAACGCAACCTGGGGTTCGTCAATGGTGGAAATCACTTCAGGGACTCAAAACGGTGATTAATAGCCCATCTAACTGTGATTAATAGCCCATGAAACAGGCCAGAAACGGCCAAAACTGCGAGTGTTGATGACCGACACGTAAATGCACCCTGGGGTTCGTCAATGGTGGAAATCACTCCGGGGACCCAAAACGGTGATTAATAGCCCATGTAACTGTGATTAATAGCCCATGAAACAGGCCAGAATCGACCAAAACTGCGAGTGTTGATGACCGACACGTAAATACAACCTGGGGTTCATCAATGGTGGAAATCACTCCGGGGACTCAAAACGGTGATTAATAGCCCATGTTACTGTGATTAATAGCCCATGAAACAGGCCAGAAACGGCCAAAACTGCGAGTGTTGATGACCGGCACGTAAACGCAACCTGGGGTTCGATAATGGTGGAAATCACTCCGGGGACTCAAAACGGTGATTAATAGCCCATCTAACTGTGATTAATAGCCCATGAAACAGGCCAGAAACGGCCGAAACTGCGAGTTGATGACCGACACGTAAATACAACCTGGGGTTCGTCAATGGTGGAAATCACTCCGGGGACTCAAAAAGGTGATTAATAGCCCATGTAACAATGATTAATAGCCCATGAAACAAGCCAGAATCGGCCAAAACTGCGAGTGTTGATGACCGGCACGTAAACGCAACCTGGGGTTCGTCAATGGTGGAAATCACTTCGGGGACTCAAAACGGTGATTAATAGCCCATCTAACTGTGATTAATAGCCCATGAAACAGGCCAGAATCGGCCAAAACTGCGAGTGTTGATGACCGACACGTAAATACAACCTGTGGTTCGTCAATGGAGGAAATCACTCCGGGGACTCAAAACGGTGATTAATAGCCCATGTAACAATGATTAATAGCCCATGAAACAAGCCAGAATCGGCCAAAACTGCGAGTGTTGATGACCGGCACGTAAACGCAACCTGGGGTTCGTCAATGGTGGAAATCACTTCAGGGACTCAAAACGGTGATTAATAGCCCATCTAACTGTGATTAATAGCCCATGAAACAGGCCAGAATCGGCCAAAACTGCGAGTCTTGATGACCGACACGTAAATACAACCTGTGGTTCGTCAATGGTGGAAATCACTCCGGGGACTCAAAACGGTGATTAATAGCCCATGTAACAATGATTAATAGCCCATGAAACAAGCCAGAATCGGCCAAAACTGCGAGTGTTGATGACCGGCACGTAAACGCAACCTGGGGTTCGTCAATGGTGGAAATCACTTCAGGGACTCAAAACGGTGATTAATAGCCCATCTAACTGTGATTAATAGCCCATGAAACAGGCCAGAAACGGCCAAAACTGCGAGTGTTGATGACCGACACGTAAATGCACCCTGGGGTTCGTCAATGGTGGAAATCACTCCGGGGACCCAAAACGGTGATTAATAGCCCATGTCACTGTGATTAATAGCCCATGAAACAGGCCAGAATCGACCAAAACTGCGAGTGTTGATGACCGACACGTAAATACAACCTGGGGTTCATCAATGGTGGAAATCACTCCGGGGACTCAAAACGGTGATTAATAGCCCATGTAACTGTGATTAATAGCCCATGAAACAGGCCAGAAACGGCCAAAACTGCGAGTGTTGATGACCGACACGTAAATGCACCCTGGGGTTCGTCAATGGTGGAAATCACTCCGGGGACCCAAAACGGTGATTAATAGCCCATGTAACTGTGATTAATAGCCCATGAAACAGGCCAGAATCGACCAAAACTGCGAGTGTTGATGACCGACACGTAAATACAACCTGGGGTTCATCAATGGTGGAAATCACTCCGGGGACTCAAAACGGTGATTAATAGCCCATGTTACTGTGATTAATAGCCCATGAAACAGGCCAGAAACGGCCAAAACTGCGAGTGTTGATGACCGGCACGTAAACGCAACCTGGGGTTCGATAATGGTGGAAATCACTCCGGGGACTCAAAACGGTGATTAATAGCCCATCTAACTGTGATTAATAGCCCATGAAACAGGCCAGAAACGGCCGAAACTGCGAGTTGATGACCGACACGTAAATACAACCTGGGGTTCGTCAATGGTGGAAATCACTCCGGGGACTCAAAAAGGTGATTAATAGCCCATGTAACAATGATTAATAGCCCATGAAACAAGCCAGAATCGGCCAAAACTGCGAGTGTTGATGACCGGCACGTAAACGCAACCTGGGGTTCGTCAATGGTGGAAATCACTTCGGGGACTCAAAACGGTGATTAATAGCCCATCTAACTGTGATTAATAGCCCATGAAACAGGCCAGAATCGGCCAAAACTGCGAGTGTTGATGACCGACACGTAAATACAACCTGTGGTTCGTCAATGGAGGAAATCACTCCGGGGACTCAAAACGGTGATTAATAGCCCATGTAACAATGATTAATAGCCCATGAAACAAGCCAGAATCGGCCAAAACTGCGAGTGTTGATGACCGGCACGTAAACGCAACCTGGGGTTCGTCAATGGTGGAAATCACTTCAGGGACTCAAAACGGTGATTAATAGCCCATCTAACTGTGATTAATAGCCCATGAAACAGGCCAGAATCGGCCAAAACTGCGAGTCTTGATGACCGACACGTAAATACAACCTGTGGTTCGTCAATGGTGGAAATCACTCCGGGGACTCAAAACGGTGATTAATAGCCCATGTAACAATGATTAATAGCCCATGAAACAAGCCAGAATCGGCCAAAACTGCGAGTGTTGATGACCGGCACGTAAACGCAACCTGGGGTTCGTCAATGGTGGAAATCACTTCAGGGACTCAAAACGGTGATTAATAGCCCATCTAACTGTGATTAATAGCCCATGAAACAGGCCAGAAACGGCCAAAACTGCGAGTGTTGATGACCGACACGTAAATGCACCCTGGGGTTCGTCAATGGTGGAAATCACTCCGGGGACCCAAAACGGTGATTAATAGCCCATGTCACTGTGATTAATAGCCCATGAAACAGGCCAGAATCGACCAAAACTGCGAGTGTTGATGACCGACACGTAAATACAACCTGGGGTTCATCAATGGTGGAAATCACTCCGGGGACTCAAAACGGTGATTAATAGCCCATGTAACTGTGATTAATAGCCCATGAAACAGGCCAGAAACGGCCAAAACTGCGAGTGTTGATGACCGACACGTAAATACAACCTGGGGTTCGTCAATGGTGGAAATCACTCCGGGGACTCAAAACGGTGATTAATAGCCCATCTAACTGTGATTAATAGCCCATGAAACAGGCCAGAAACGGCCAAAACTGCGAGTTGATGACCGACACGTAAATACAACCTGGGGTTCGTCAATGGTGAAAATCACTTCATGGACTCAAAACGGTGATTAATAGCCCATCTAACTGTGATTAATAGCCCATGAAACCGGCCAGAAACGGCCAAAACTGCGAGTGTTGATGACCGGCACGTAAACGCAACCTGGGGTTCGATAATGGTGGAAATCACTCCGGGGACTCAAAACGGTGATTAATAGCCCATCTAACTGTGATTAATAGCCCATGAAACAGGCCAGAAACGGCCGAAACTGCGAGTTGATGACCGACACATAAATACAACCTGGGGTTCGTCAATGGTGGAAATCACTCCGGGGACTCAAAAAGGTGATTAATAGCCCATGTAACAATGATTAATAGCCCATGAAACAAGCCAGAATCGGCCAAAACTGCGAGTGTTGATGACCGGCACGTAAACGCAACCTGGGGTTCATCAATGGTGGAAATCACTTCGGGGACTCAAAACGGCGATTAATAGCCCATCTAACTGTGATTAATAGCCCATGAAACAGGCCAGAATCGGCCAAAACTGCGAGTGTTGATGACCGACACGTAAATACAACCTGTGGTTCGTCAATGGAGGAAATCACTCCGGGGACTCAAAACGGTGATTAATAGCCCATGTAACAATGATTAATAGCCCATGAAACAAGCCAGAATCGGCCAAAACTGCGAGTGTTGATGACCGGCACGTAAACGCAACCTGGGGTTCGTCAATGGTGGAAATCACTTCAGGGACTCAAAACGGTGATTAATAGCCCATCTAACTGTGATTAATAGCCCATGAAACAGGCCAGAAACGGCCAAAACTGCGAGTGTTGATGACCGACACGTAAATACAACCTGGGGTTCGTCAATGGTGGAAATCACTCCGGGGACTCAAAACTGTGATAATAGCCCATGTAACAATGATTAATAGCCCATGCAAAAGGCCAGAATCGGCCAAAACTGCGAGTGTTGATGACCGACACGTAAATGCACCCTGGGGTTCGTCAATGGTGGAAATCACTCCGGGGACCCAAAACGGTGATTAATAGCCCATGTAATTGTGATTAATAGCCCATGAAACAGGCCAGAATCGGCCAAAACTGCGAGTGTTGATGACCGGCACGTAAACGCAACCTGGGGTTCGTCAATGGTGGAAATCACTTCAGGGACTCAAAACGGTGATTAATAGCCCATCTAACTGTGATTAATAGCCCATGAAACAGGCCAGAATCGGCCAAAACTGCGAGTCTTGATGACCGACACGTAAATACAACCTGTGGTTCGTCAATGGTGGAAATCACTCCGGGGACTCAAAACGGTGATTAATAGCCCATGTAACAATGATTAATAGCCCATGAAACAAGCCAGAATCGGCCAAAACTGCGAGTGTTGATGACCGGCACGTAAACGCAACCTGGGGTTCGTCAATGGTGGAAATCACTTCAGGGACTCAAAACGGTGATTAATAGCCCATCTAACTGTGATTAATAGCCCATGAAACAGGCCAGAAACGGCCAAAACTGCGAGTGTTGATGACCGACACGTAAATGCACCCTGGGGTTCGTCAATGGTGGAAATCACTCCGGGGACCCAAAACGGTGATTAATAGCCCATGTAACTGTGATTAATAGCCCATGAAACAGGCCAGAATCGACCAAAACTGCGAGTGTTGATGACCGACACGTAAATACAACCTGGGGTTCATCAATGGTGGAAATCACTCCGGGGACTCAAAACGGTGATTAATAGCCCATGTTACTGTGATTAATAGCCCATGAAACAGGCCAGAAACGGCCAAAACTGCGAGTGTTGATGACCGGCACGTAAACGCAACCTGGGGTTCGATAATGGTGGAAATCACTCCGGGGACTCAAAACGGTGATTAATAGCCCATCTAACTGTGATTAATAGCCCATGAAACAGGCCAGAAACGGCCGAAACTGCGAGTTGATGACCGACACGTAAATACAACCTGGGGTTCGTCAATGGTGGAAATCACTCCGGGGACTCAAAAAGGTGATTAATAGCCCATGTAACAATGATTAATAGCCCATGAAACAAGCCAGAATCGGCCAAAACTGCGAGTGTTGATGACCGGCACGTAAACGCAACCTGGGGTTCGTCAATGGTGGAAATCACTTCGGGGACTCAAAACGGTGATTAATAGCCCATCTAACTGTGATTAATAGCCCATGAAACAGGCCAGAATCGGCCAAAACTGCGAGTGTTGATGACCGACACGTAAATACAACCTGTGGTTCGTCAATGGAGGAAATCACTCCGGGGACTCAAAACGGTGATTAATAGCCCATGTAACAATGATTAATAGCCCATGAAACAAGCCAGAATCGGCCAAAACTGCGAGTGTTGATGACCGGCACGTAAACGCAACCTGGGGTTCGTCAATGGTGGAAATCACTTCAGGGACTCAAAACGGTGATTAATAGCCCATCTAACTGTGATTAATAGCCCATGAAACAGGCCAGAATCGGCCAAAACTGCGAGTCTTGATGACCGACACGTAAATACAACCTGTGGTTCGTCAATGGTGGAAATCACTCCGGGGACTCAAAACGGTGATTAATAGCCCATGTAACAATGATTAATAGCCCATGAAACAAGCCAGAATCGGCCAAAACTGCGAGTGTTGATGACCGGCACGTAAACGCAACCTGGGGTTCGTCAATGGTGGAAATCACTTCAGGGACTCAAAACGGTGATTAATAGCCCATCTAACTGTGATTAATAGCCCATGAAACAGGCCAGAAACGGCCAAAACTGCGAGTGTTGATGACCGACACGTAAATGCACCCTGGGGTTCGTCAATGGTGGAAATCACTCCGGGGACCCAAAACGGTGATTAATAGCCCATGTCACTGTGATTAATAGCCCATGAAACAGGCCAGAATCGACCAAAACTGCGAGTGTTGATGACCGACACGTAAATACAACCTGGGGTTCATCAATGGTGGAAATCACTCCGGGGACTCAAAACGGTGATTAATAGCCCATGTTACTGTGATTAATAGCCCATGAAACAGGCCAGAAACGGCCAAAACTGCGAGTGTTGATGACCGGCACGTAAACGCAACCTGGGGTTCGATAATGGTGGAAATCACTCCGGGGACTCAAAACGGTGATTAATAGCCCATCTAACTGTGATTAATAGCCCATGAAACAGGCCAGAAACGGCCGAAACTGCGAGTTGATGACCGACACGTAAATACAACCTGGGGTTCGTCAATGGTGGAAATCACTCCGGGGACTCAAAAAGGTGATTAATAGCCCATGTAACAATGATTAATAGCCCATGAAACAAGCCAGAATCGGCCAAAACTGCGAGTGTTGATGACCGGCACGTAAACGCAACCTGGGGTTCGTCAATGGTGGAAATCACTTCGGGGACTCAAAACGGTGATTAATAGCCCATCTAACTGTGATTAATAGCCCATGAAACAGGCCAGAATCGGCCAAAACTGCGAGTGTTGATGACCGACACGTAAATACAACCTGTGGTTCGTCAATGGAGGAAATCACTCCGGGGACTCAAAACGGTGATTAATAGCCCATGTAACAATGATTAATAGCCCATGAAACAAGCCAGAATCGGCCAAAACTGCGAGTGTTGATGACCGGCACGTAAACGCAACCTGGGGTTCGTCAATGGTGGAAATCACTTCGGGGACTCAAAACGGTGATTAATAGCCCATCTAACTGTGATTAATAGCCCATGAAACAGGCCAGAATCGGCCAAAACTGCGAGTGTTGATGACCGACACGTAAATACAACCTGTGGTTCGTCAATGGAGGAAATCACTCCGGGGACTCAAAACGGTGATTAATAGCCCATGTAACAATGATTAATAGCCCATGAAACAAGCCAGAATCGGCCAAAACTGCGAGTGTTGATGACCGGCACGTAAACGCAACCTGGGGTTCGTCAATGGTGGAAATCACTTCAGGGACTCAAAACGGTGATTAATAGCCCATCTAACTGTGATTAATAGCCCATGAAACAGGCCAGAATCGGCCAAAACTGCGAGTCTTGATGACCGACACGTAAATACAACCTGTGGTTCGTCAATGGTGGAAATCACTCCGGGGACTCAAAACGGTGATTAATAGCCCATGTAACAATGATTAATAGCCCATGAAACAAGCCAGAATCGGCCAAAACTGCGAGTGTTGATGACCGGCACGTAAACGCAACCTGGGGTTCGTCAATGGTGGAAATCACTTCAGGGACTCAAAACGGTGATTAATAGCCCATCTAACTGTGATTAATAGCCCATGAAACAGGCCAGAAACGGCCAAAACTGCGAGTGTTGATGACCGACACGTAAATGCACCCTGGGGTTCGTCAATGGTGGAAATCACTCCGGGGACCCAAAACGGTGATTAATAGCCCATGTCACTGTGATTAATAGCCCATGAAACAGGCCAGAATCGACCAAAACTGCGAGTGTTGATGACCGACACGTAAATACAACCTGGGGTTCATCAATGGTGGAAATCACTCCGGGGACTCAAAACGGTGATTAATAGCCCATGTTACTGTGATTAATAGCCCATGAAACAGGCCAGAAACGGCCAAAACTGCGAGTGTTGATGACCGGCACGTAAACGCAACCTGGGGTTCGATAATGGTGGAAATCACTCCGGGGACTCAAAACGGTGATTAATAGCCCATCTAACTGTGATTAATAGCCCATGAAACAGGCCAGAAACGGCCGAAACTGCGAGTTGATGACCGACACGTAAATACAACCTGGGGTTCGTCAATGGTGGAAATCACTCCGGGGACTCAAAAAGGTGATTAATAGCCCATGTAACAATGATTAATAGCCCATGAAACAAGCCAGAATCGGCCAAAACTGCGAGTGTTGATGACCGGCACGTAAACGCAACCTGGGGTTCGTCAATGGTGGAAATCACTTCGGGGACTCAAAACGGTGATTAATAGCCCATCTAACTGTGATTAATAGCCCATGAAACAGGCCAGAATCGGCCAAAACTGCGAGTGTTGATGACCGACACGTAAATACAACCTGTGGTTCGTCAATGGAGGAAATCACTCCGGGGACTCAAAACGGTGATTAATAGCCCATGTAACAATGATTAATAGCCCATGAAACAAGCCAGAATCGGCCAAAACTGCGAGTGTTGATGACCGGCACGTAAACGCAACCTGGGGTTCGTCAATGGTGGAAATCACTTCAGGGACTCAAAACGGTGATTAATAGCCCATCTAACTGTGATTAATAGCCCATGAAACAGGCCAGAATCGGCCAAAACTGCGAGTCTTGATGACCGACACGTAAATACAACCTGTGGTTCGTCAATGGTGGAAATCACTCCGGGGACTCAAAACGGTGATTAATAGCCCATGTAACAATGATTAATAGCCCATGAAACAAGCCAGAATCGGCCAAAACTGCGAGTGTTGATGACCGGCACGTAAACGCAACCTGGGGTTCGTCAATGGTGGAAATCACTTCAGGGACTCAAAACGGTGATTAATAGCCCATCTAACTGTGATTAATAGCCCATGAAACAGGCCAGAAACGGCCAAAACTGCGAGTGTTGATGACCGACACGTAAATGCACCCTGGGGTTCGTCAATGGTGGAAATCACTCCGGGGACCCAAAACGGTGATTAATAGCCCATGTCACTGTGATTAATAGCCCATGAAACAGGCCAGAATCGACCAAAACTGCGAGTGTTGATGACCGACACGTAAATACAACCTGGGGTTCATCAATGGTGGAAATCACTCCGGGGACTCAAAACGGTGATTAATAGCCCATGTAACTGTGATTACTAGCCCATGAAACAGGCCAGAAACGGCCAAAACTGCGAGTGTTGATGACCGACACGTAAATACAACCTGGGGTTCGTCAATGGTGGAAATCACTCCGGGGACTCAAAACGGTGATTAATAGCCCATCTAACTGTGATTAATAGCCCATGAAACAGGCCAGAAACGGCCAAAACTGCGAGTTGATGACCGACACGTAAATACAACCTGGGGTTCGTCAATGGTGAAAATCACTTCATGGACTCAAAACGGTGATTAATAGCCCATCTAACTGTGATTAATAGCCCATGAAACCGGCCAGAAACGGCCAAAACTGCGAGTGTTGATGACCGGCACGTAAACGCAACCTGGGGTTCGATAATGGTGGAAATCACTCCGGGGACTCAAAACGGTGATTAATAGCCCATCTAACTGTGATTAATAGCCCATGAAACAGGCCAGAAACGGCCGAAACTGCGAGTTGATGACCGACACATAAATACAACCTGGGGTTCGTCAATGGTGGAAATCACTCCGGGGACTCAAAAAGGTGATTAATAGCCCATGTAACAATGATTAATAGCCCATGAAACAAGCCAGAATCGGCCAAAACTGCGAGTGTTGATGACCGGCACGTAAACGCAACCTGGGGTTCATCAATGGTGGAAATCACTTCGGGGACTCAAAACGGCGATTAATAGCCCATCTAACTGTGATTAATAGCCCATGAAACAGGCCAGAATCGGCCAAAACTGCGAGTGTTGATGACCGACACGTAAATACAACCTGTGGTTCGTCAATGGAGGAAATCACTCCGGGGACTCAAAACGGTGATTAATAGCCCATGTAACAATGATTAATAGCCCATGAAACAAGCCAGAATCGGCCAAAACTGCGAGTGTTGATGACCGGCACGTAAACGCAACCTGGGGTTCGTCAATGGTGGAAATCACTTCAGGGACTCAAAACGGTGATTAATAGCCCATCTAACTGTGATTAATAGCCCATGAAACAGGCCAGAAACGGCCAAAACTGCGAGTGTTGATGACCGACACGTAAATACAACCTGGGGTTCGTCAATGGTGGAAATCACTCCGGGGACTCAAAACTGTGATAATAGCCCATGTAACAATGATTAATAGCCCATGCAAAAGGCCAGAATCGGCCAAAACTGCGAGTGTTGATGACCGACACGTAAATGCACCCTGGGGTTCGTCAATGGTGGAAATCACTCCGGGGACCCAAAACGGTGATTAATAGCCCATGTAATTGTGATTAATAGCCCATGAAACAGGCCAGAATCGGCCAAAACTGCGAGTGTTGATGACCGGCACGTAAACGCAACCTGGGGTTCGTCAATGGTGGAAATCACTTCAGGGACTCAAAACGGTGATTAATAGCCCATCTAACTGTGATTAATAGCCCATGAAACAGGCCAGAATCGGCCAAAACTGCGAGTCTTGATGACCGACACGTAAATACAACCTGTGGTTCGTCAATGGTGGAAATCACTCCGGGGACTCAAAACGGTGATTAATAGCCCATGTAACAATGATTAATAGCCCATGAAACAAGCCAGAATCGGCCAAAACTGCGAGTGTTGATGACCGGCACGTAAACGCAACCTGGGGTTCGTCAATGGTGGAAATCACTTCAGGGACTCAAAACGGTGATTAATAGCCCATCTAACTGTGATTAATAGCCCATGAAACAGGCCAGAAACGGCCAAAACTGCGAGTGTTGATGACCGACACGTAAATGCACCCTGGGGTTCGTCAATGGTGGAAATCACTCTGGGGACCCAAAACGGTGATTAATAGCCCATGTAACTGTGATTAATAGCCCATGAAACAGGCCAGAATCGACCAAAACTGCGAGTGTTGATGACCGACACGTAAATACAACCTGGGGTTCATCAATGGTGGAAATCACTCCGGGGACTCAAAACGGTGATTAATAGCCCATGTTACTGTGATTAATAGCCCATGAAACAGGCCAGAAACGGCCAAAACTGCGAGTGTTGATGACCGGCACGTAAACGCAACCTGGGGTTCGATAATGGTGGAAATCACTCCGGGGACTCAAAACGGTGATTAATAGCCCATCTAACTGTGATTAATTGCCCATGAAACAGGCCAGAAACGGCCGAAACTGCGAGTTGATGACCGACACGTAAATACAACCTGGGGTTCGTCAATGGTGGAAATCACTCCGGGGACTCAAAAAGGTGATTAATAGCCCATGTAACAATGATTAATAGCCCATGAAACAAGCCAGAATCGGCCAAAACTGCGAGTGTTGATGACCGGCACGTAAACGCAACCTGGGGTTCGTCAATGGTGGAAATCACTTCGGGGACTCAAAATGGTGATTAATAGCCCATCTAACTGTGATTAATAGCCCATGAAACAGGCCAGAATCGGCCAAAACTGCGAGTGTTGATGACCGACACGTAAATACAACCTGTGGTTCGTCAATGGAGGAAATCACTCCGGGGACTCAAAACGGTGATTAATAGCCCATGTAACAATGATTAATAGCCCATGAAACAAGCCAGAATCGGCCAAAACTGCGAGTGTTGATGACCGGCACGTAAACGCAACCTGGGGTTCGTCAATGGTGGAAATCACTTCAGGGACTCAAAACGGTGATTAATAGCCCATCTAACTGTGATTAATAGCCCATGAAACAGGCCAGAATCGGCCAAAACTGCGAGTCTTGATGACCGACACGTAAATACAACCTGTGGTTCGTCAATGGTGGAAATCACTCCGGGGACTCAAAACGGTGATTAATAGCCCATGTAACAATGATTAATAGCCCATGAAACAAGCCAGAATCGGCCAAAACTGCGAGTGTTGATGACCGGCACGTAAACGCAACCTGGGGTTCGTCAATGGTGGAAATCACTTCAGGGACTCAAAACGGTGATTAATAGCCCATCTAACTGTGATTAATAGCCCATGAAACAGGCCAGAAACGGCCAAAACTGCGAGTGTTGATGACCGACACGTAAATGCACCCTGGGGTTCGTCAATGGTGGAAATCACTCCGGGGACCCAAAACGGTGATTAATAGCCCATGTAACTGTGATTAATAGCCCATGAAACAGGCCAGAATCGACCAAAACTGCGAGTGTTGATGACCGACACGTAAATACAACCTGGGGTTCATCAATGGTGGAAATCACTCCGGGGACTCAAAACGGTGATTAATAGCCCATGTAACTGTGATTAATAGCCCATGAAACAGGCCAGAAACGGCCAAAACTGCGAGTGTTGATGACCGACACGTAAATACAACCTGGGGTTCGTCAATGGTGGAAATCACTCCGGGGACTCAAAACGGTGATTAATAGCCCATCTAACTGTGATTAATAGCCCATGAAACAGGCCAGAAACGGCCAAAACTGCGAGTTGATGACCGACACGTAAATACAACCTGGGGTTCGTCAATGGTGAAAATCACTTCATGGACTCAAAACGGTGATTAATAGCCCATCTAACTGTGATTAATAGCCCATGAAACCGGCCAGAAACGGCCAAAACTGCGAGTGTTGATGACCGGCACGTAAACGCAACCTGGGGTTCGATAATGGTGGAAATCACTCCGGGGACTCAAAACGGTGATTAATAGCCCATCTAACTGTGATTAATAGCCCATGAAACAGGCCAGAAACGGCCGAAACTGCGAGTTGATGACCGACACATAAATACAACCTGGGGTTCGTCAATGGTGGAAATCACTCCGGGGACTCAAAAAGGTGATTAATAGCCCATGTAACAATGATTAATAGCCCATGAAACAAGCCAGAATCGGCCAAAACTGCGAGTGTTGATGACCGGCACGTAAACGCAACCTGGGGTTCATCAATGGTGGAAATCACTTCGGGGACTCAAAACGGCGATTAATAGCCCATCTAACTGTGATTAATAGACCATGAAACAGGCCAGAATCGGCCAAAACTGCGAGTGTTGATGACCGACACGTAAATACAACCTGTGGTTCGTCAATGGAGGAAATCACTCCGGGGACTCAAAACGGTGATTAATAGCCCATGTAACAATGATTAATAGCCCATGAAACAAGCCAGAATCGGCCAAAACTGCGAGTGTTGATGACCGGCACGTAAACGCAACCTGGGGTTCGTCAATGGTGGAAATCACTTCAGGGACTCAAAACGGTGATTAATAGCCCATCTAACTGTGATTAATAGCCCATGAAACAGGCCAGAAACGGCCAAAACTGCGAGTGTTGATGACCGACACGTAAATGCACCCTGGGGTTCGTCAATGGTGGAAATCACTCCGGGGACTCAAAAAGGTGATTAATAGCCCATGTAACAATGATTAATAGCCCATGAAACAAGCCAGAATCGGCCAAAACTGCGAGTGTTGATGACCGGCACGTAAACGCAACCTGGGGTTCATCAATGGTGGAAATCACTTCGGGGACTCAAAACGGCGATTAATAGCCCATGTTACTGTGATTAATAGCCCATGAAACAGGCCAGAAACGGCAAAAACTGCGAGTGTTGATGACCGGCACGTAAACGCAACCTGGGGTTCGATAATGGTGGAAATCACTCCGGGGACTCAAAACGGTGATTAATAGCCCATCTAACTGTGATTAATAGCCCATGAAACAGGCCAGAAACGGCCGAAACTGCGAGTTGATGACCGACACGTAAATACAACCTGGGGTTCGTCAATGGTGGAAATCACTCCGGGGACTCAAAAAGGTGATTAATAGCCCATGTAACAATGATTAATAGCCCATGAAACAAGCCAGAATCGGCCAAAACTGCGAGTGTTGATGACCGGCACGTAAACGCAACCTGGGGTTCGTCAATGGTGGAAATCACTTCGGGGACTCAAAATGGTGATTAATAGCCCATCTAACTGTGATTAATAGCCCATGAAACAGGCCAGAATCGGCCAAAACTGCGAGTGTTGATGACCGACACGTAAATACAACCTGTGGTTCGTCAATGGAGGAAATCACTCCGGGGACTCAAAACGGTGATTAATAGCCCATGTAACAATGATTAATAGCCCATGAAACAAGCCAGAATCGGCCAAAACTGCGAGTGTTGATGACCGGCACGTAAACGCAACCTGGGGTTCGTCAATGGTGGAAATCACTTCAGGGACTCAAAACGGTGATTAATAGCCCATCTAACTGTGATTAATAGCCCATGAAACAGGCCAGAATCGGCCAAAACTGCGAGTCTTGATGACCGACACGTAAATACAACCTGTGGTTCGTCAATGGTGGAAATCACTCCGGGGACTCAAAACGGTGATTAATAGCCCATGTAACAATGATTAATAGCCCATGAAACAAGCCAGAATCGGCCAAAACTGCGAGTGTTGATGACCGGCACGTAAACGCAACCTGGGGTTCGTCAATGGTGGAAATCACTTCAGGGACTCAAAACGGTGATTAATAGCCCATCTAACTGTGATTAATAGCCCATGAAACAGGCCAGAAACGGCCAAAACTGCGAGTGTTGATGACCGACACGTAAATGCACCCTGGGGTTCGTCAATGGTGGAAATCACTCCGGGGACCCAAAACGGTGATTAATAGCCCATGTCACTGTGATTAATAGCCCATGAAACAGGCCAGAATCGACCAAAACTGCGAGTGTTGATGACCGACACGTAAATACAACCTGGGGTTCATCAATGGTGGAAATCACTCCGGGGACTCAAAACGGTGATTAATAGCCCATGTAACTGTGATTAATATCCCATGAAACAGGCCAGAAACGGCCAAAACTGCGAGTGTTGATGACCGACACGTAAATACAACCTGGGGTTCGTCAATGGTGGAAATCACTCCGGGGACTCAAAACGGTGATTAATAGCCCATCTAACTGTGATTAATAGCCCATGAAACAGGCCAGAAACGGCCAAAACTGCGAGTTGATGACCGACACGTAAATACAACCTGGGGTTCGTCAATGGTGAAAATCACTTCATGGACTCAAAACGGTGATTAATAGCCCATCTAACTGTGATTAATAGCCCATGAAACCGGCCAGAAACGGCCAAAACTGCGAGTGTTGATGACCGGCACGTAAACGCAACCTGGGGTTCGATAATGGTGGAAATCACTCCGGGGACTCAAAACGGTGATTAATAGCCCATCTAACTGTGATTAATAGCCCATGAAACAGGCCAGAAACGGCCGAAACTGCGAGTTGATGACCGACACATAAATACAACCTGGGGTTCGTCAATGGTGGAAATCACTCCGGGGACTCAAAAAGGTGATTAATAGCCCATGTAACAATGATTAATAGCCCATGAAACAAGCCAGAATCGGCCAAAACTGCGAGTGTTGATGACCGGCACGTAAACGCAACCTGGGGTTCATCAATGGTGGAAATCACTCCGGGGACTCAAAACGGTGATTAATAGCCCATGTTACTGTGATTAATAGCCCATGAAACAGGCCAGAAACGGCCAAAACTGCGAGTGTTGATGACCGGCACGTAAACGCAACCTGGGGTTCGATAATGGTGGAAATCACTCCGGGGACTCAAAACGGTGATTAATAGCCCATCTAACTGTGATTAATAGCCCATGAAACAGGCCAGAAACGGCCGAAACTGCGAGTTGATGACCGACACGTAAATACAACCTGGGGTTCGTCAATGGTGGAAATCACTCCGGGGACTCAAAAAGGTGATTAATAGCCCATGTAACAATGATTAATAGCCCATGAAACAAGCCAGAATCGGCCAAAACTGCGAGTGTTGATGACCGGCACGTAAACGCAACCTGGGGTTCGTCAATGGTGGAAATCACTTCGGGGACTCAAAATGGTGATTAATAGCCCATCTAACTGTGATTAATAGCCCATGAAACAGGCCAGAATCGGCCAAAACTGCGAGTGTTGATGACCGACACGTAAATACAACCTGTGGTTCGTCAATGGAGGAAATCACTCCGGGGACTCAAAACGGTGATTAATAGCCCATGTAACAATGATTAATAGCCCATGAAACAAGCCAGAATCGGCCAAAACTGCGAGTGTTGATGACCGGCACGTAAACGCAACCTGGGGTTCGTCAATGGTGGAAATCACTTCAGGGACTCAAAACGGTGATTAATAGCCCATCTAACTGTGATTAATAGCCCATGAAACAGGCCAGAATCGGCCAAAACTGCGAGTCTTGATGACCGACACGTAAATACAACCTGTGGTTCGTCAATGGTGGAAATCACTCCGGGGACTCAAAACGGTGATTAATAGCCCATGTAACAATGATTAATAGCCCATGAAACAAGCCAGAATCGGCCAAAACTGCGAGTGTTGATGACCGGCACGTAAACGCAACCTGGGGTTCGTCAATGGTGGAAATCACTTCAGGGACTCAAAACGGTGATTAATAGCCCATCTAACTGTGATTAATAGCCCATGAAACAGGCCAGAAACGGCCAAAACTGCGAGTGTTGATGACCGACACGTAAATGCACCCTGGGGTTCGTCAATGGTGGAAATCACTCCGGGGACCCAAAACGGTGATTAATAGCCCATGTCACTGTGATTAATAGCCCATGAAACAGGCCAGAATCGACCAAAACTGCGAGTGTTGATGACCGACACGTAAATACAACCTGGGGTTCATCAATGGTGGAAATCACTCCGGGGACTCAAAACGGTGATTAATAGCCCATGTAACTGTGATTAATAGCCCATGAAACAGGCCAGAAACGGCCGAAACTGCGAGTTGATGACCGACACATAAATACAACCTGGGGTTCGTCAATGGTGGAAATCACTCCGGGGACTCAAAAAGGTGATTAATAGCCCATGTAACAATGATTAATAGCCCATGAAACAAGCCAGAATCGGCCAAAACTGCGAGTGTTGATGACCGGCACGTAAACGCAACCTGGGGTTCATCAATGGTGGAAATCACTCCGGGGACTCAAAACGGTGATTAATAGCCCATGTTACTGTGATTAATAGCCCATGAAACAGGCCAGAAACGGCCAAAACTGCGAGTGTTGATGACCGGCACGTAAACGCAACCTGGGGTTCGATAATGGTGGAAATCACTCCGGGGACTCAAAACGGTGATTAATAGCCCATCTAACTGTGATTAATAGCCCATGAAACAGGCCAGAAACGGCCGAAACTGCGAGTTGATGACCGACACGTAAATACAACCTGGGGTTCGTCAATGGTGGAAATCACTCCGGGGACTCAAAAAGGTGATTAATAGCCCATGTAACAATGATTAATAGCCCATGAAACAAGCCAGAATCGGCCAAAACTGCGAGTGTTGATGACCGGCACGTAAACGCAACCTGGGGTTCGTCAATGGTGGAAATCACTTCGGGGACTCAAAATGGTGATTAATAGCCCATCTAACTGTGATTAATAGCCCATGAAACAGGCCAGAATCGGCCAAAACTGCGAGTGTTGATGACCGACACGTAAATACAACCTGTGGTTCGTCAATGGAGGAAATCACTCCGGGGACTCAAAACGGTGATTAATAGCCCATGTAACAATGATTAATAGCCCATGAAACAAGCCAGAATCGGCCAAAACTGCGAGTGTTGATGACCGGCACGTAAACGCAACCTGGGGTTCGTCAATGGTGGAAATCACTTCAGGGACTCAAAACGGTGATTAATAGCCCATCTAACTGTGATTAATAGCCCATGAAACAGGCCAGAATCGGCCAAAACTGCGAGTCTTGATGACCGACACGTAAATACAACCTGTGGTTCGTCAATGGTGGAAATCACTCCGGGGACTCAAAACGGTGATTAATAGCCCATGTAACAATGATTAATAGCCCATGAAACAAGCCAGAATCGGCCAAAACTGCGAGTGTTGATGACCGGCACGTAAACGCAACCTGGGGTTCGTCAATGGTGGAAATCACTTCAGGGACTCAAAACGGTGATTAATAGCCCATCTAACTGTGATTAATAGCCCATGAAACAGGCCAGAAACGGCCAAAACTGCGAGTGTTGATGACCGACACGTAAATGCACCCTGGGGTTCGTCAATGGTGGAAATCACTCCGGGGACCCAAAACGGTGATTAATAGCCCATGTCACTGTGATTAATAGCCCATGAAACAGGCCAGAATCGACCAAAACTGCGAGTGTTGATGACCGACACGTAAATACAACCTGGGGGTCATCAATGGTGGAAATCACTCCGGGGACTCAAAACGGTGATTAATAGCCCATGTAACTGTGATTAATAGCCCATGAAACAGGCCAGAAACGGCCAAAACTGCGAGTGTTGATGACCGACACGTAAATACAACCTGGGGTTCGTCAATGGTGGAAATCACTCCGGGGACTCAAAACGGTGATTAATAGCCCATCTAACTGTGATTAATAGCCCATGAAACAGGCCAGAAACGGCCAAAACTGCGAGTTGATGACCGACACGTAAATACAACCTGGGGTTCGTCAATGGTGAAAATCACTTCATGGACTCAAAACGGTGATTAATAGCCCATCTAACTGTGATTAATAGCCCATGAAACCGGCCAGAAACGGCCAAAACTGCGAGTGTTGATGACCGGCACGTAAACGCAACCTGGGGTTCGATAATGGTGGAAATCACTCCGGGGACTCAAAACGGTGATTAATAGCCCATCTAACTGTGATTAGTAGCCCATGAAACAGGCCAGAAACGGCCGAAACTGCGAGTTGATGACCGACACATAAATACAACCTGGGGTTCGTCAATGGTGGAAATCACTCCGGGGACTCAAAAAGGTGATTAATAGCCCATGTAACAATGATTAATAGCCCATGAAACAAGCCAGAATCGGCCAAAACTGCGAGTGTTGATGACCGGCACGTAAACGCAACCTGGGGTTCGTCAATGGTGGAAATCACTTCAGGGACTCAAAACGGTGATTAATAGCCCATCTAACTGCGATTAATAGCCCATCAAACAGGCCAGAAACGGCCAAAACTATGAGTGTTGATGACCGACACGTAAATACAACCTGTGGTTCGTCAATGGAGGAAATCACTCCGGGGACTCAAAACGGTGATTAATAGCCCATGTAACAATGATTAATAGCCCATGAAACAAGCCAGAATCGGCCAAAACTGCGAGTGTTGATGACCGGCACGTAAACGCAACCTGGGGTTCGTCAATGGTGGAAATCACTTCAGGGACTCAAAACGGTGATTAATAGCCCATCTAACTGTGATTAATAGCCCATGAAACAGGCCAGAAACGGCCAAAACTGCGAGTGTTGATGACCGACACGTAAATACAACCTGGGGTTCGTCAATGGTGGAAATCACTCCGGGGACTCAAAACTGTGATAATAGCCCATGTAACAATGATTAATAGCCCATGCAAAAGGCCAGAATCGGCCAAAACTGCGAGTGTTGATGACCGACACGTAAATGCACCCTGGGGTTCGTCAATGGTGGAAATCACTCCGGGGACCCAAAACGGTGATTAATAGCCCATGTAATTGTGATTAATAGCCCATGAAACAGGCCAGAATCGGCCAAAACTGCGAGTGTTGATGACCGGCACGTAAACGCAACCTGGGGTTCGTCAATGGTGGAAATCACTTCAGGGACTCAAAACGGTGATTAATAGCCCATCTAACTGTGATTAATAGCCCATGAAACAGGCCAGAATCGGCCAAAACTGCGAGTCTTGATGACCGACACGTAAATACAACCTGTGGTTCGTCAATGGTGGAAATCACTCCGGGGACTCAAAACGGTGATTAATAGCCCATGTAACAATGATTAATAGCCCATGAAACAAGCCAGAATCGGCCAAAACTGCGAGTGTTGATGACCGGCACGTAAACGCAACCTGGGGTTCGTCAATGGTGGAAATCACTTCAGGGACTCAAAACGGTGATTAATAGCCCATCTAACTGTGATTAATAGCCCATGAAGCAGGCCAGAAACGGCCAAAACTGCGAGTGTTGATGACCGACACGTAAATGCACCCTGGGGTTCGTCAATGGTGGAAATCACTCCGGGGACCCAAAACGGTGATTAATAGCCCATGTAACTGTGATTAATAGCCCATGAAACAGGCCAGAATCGACCAAAACTGCGAGTGTTGATGACCGACACGTAAATACAACCTGGGGTTCAACAATGGTGGAAATCACTCCGGGGACTCAAAACGGTGATTAATAGCCCATGTTACTGTGATTAATAGCCCATGAAACAGGCCAGAAACGGCCAAAACTGCGAGTGTTGATGACCGACACGTAAATACAACCTGGGGTTCGTCAATGGTGGAAATCACTCCGGGGACTCAAAACTGTGATAATAGCCCATGTAACAATGATTAATAGCCCATGCAAAAGGCCAGAATCGGCCAAAACTGCGAGTGTTGATGACCGACACGTAAATGCACCCTGGGGTTCGTCAATGGTGGAAATCACTCCGGGGACCCAAAACGGTGATTAATAGCCCATGTAATTGTGATTAATAGCCCATGAAACAGGCCAGAATCGGCCAAAACTGCGAGTGTTGATGACCGGCACGTAAACGCAACCTGGGGTTCGTCAATGGTGGAAATCACTTCAGGGACTCAAAACGGTGATTAATAGCCCATCTAACTGTGATTAATAGCCCATGAAACAGGCCAGAAACGGCCAAAACTGCGAGTGTTGATGACCGACACGTAAATGCACCCTGGGGTTCGTCAATGGTGGAAATCACTCCGGGGACCCAAAACGGTGATTAATAGCCCATGTAACTGTGATTAATAGCCCATGAAACAGGCCAGAATCGACCAAAACTGCGAGTGTTGATGACCGACACGTAAATACAACCTGGGGTTCATCAATGGTGGAAATCACTCCGGGGACTCAAAACGGTGATTAATAGCCCATGTTACTGTGATTAATAGCCCATGAAACAGGCCAGAAACGGCCAAAACTGCGAGTGTTGATGACCGACACGTAAATACAACCTGGGGTTCGTCAATGGTGGAAATCACTCCGGGGACTCAAAACTGTGATAATAGCCCATGTAACAATGATTAATAGCCCATGCAAAAGGCCAGAATCGGCCAAAACTGCGAGTGTTGATGACCGACACGTAAATGCACCCTGGGGTTCGTCAATGGTGGAAATCACTCCGGGGACCCAAAACGGTGATTAATAGCCCATGTAATTGTGATTAATAGCCCATGAAACAGGCCAGAATCGGCCAAAACTGCGAGTGTTGATGACCGGCACGTAAACGCAACCTGGGGTTCGTGAATGGTGGAAATCACTTCAGGGACTCAAAACGGTGATTAATAGCCCATCTAACTGTGATTAATAGCCCATGAAATAGGCCAGAATCGGCCAAAACTGCGAGTGTTGATGACCGACACGTAAATACAACCTGTGGTTCGTCAATGGTGGAAATCACTCCGGGGACTCAAAACGGTGATTAATAGCCCATGTAACAATGATTAATAGCCCATGAAACAAGCCAGAATCGGCCAAAACTGTGAGTGTTGATGACCGGCACGTAAACGCAACCTGGGGTTCGTCAATGGTGGAAATCACTTCAGGGACTCAAAACGGTGATTAATAGCCCATCTAACTGTGATTAATAGCCCATGAAACAGGCCAGAAACGGCCAAAACTGCGAGTGTTGATGACCGACACGTAAATGCACCCTGGGGTTCGTCAATGGTGGAAATCACTCCGGGGACCCAAAACGGTGATTAATAGCCCATGTAACTGTGATTAATAGCCCATGAAACAGGCCAGAATCGACCAAAACTGCGAGTGTTGATGACCGACACGTAAATACAACCTGGGGTTCAACAATGGTGGAAATCACTCCGGGGACTCAAAACGGTGATTAATAGCCCATGTTACTGTGATTAATAGCCCATGAAACAGGCCAGAAACGGCCAAAACTGCGAGTGTTGATGACCGACACGTAAATACAACCTGGGGTTCGTCAATGGTGGAAATCACTCCGGGGACTCAAAACTGTGATAATAGCCCATGTAACAATGATTAATAGCCCATGCAAAAGGCCAGAATCGGCCAAAACTGCGAGTGTTGATGACCGACACGTAAATGCACCCTGGGGTTCGTCAATGGTGGAAATCACTCCGGGGACCCAAAACGGTGATTAATAGCCCATGTAATTGTGATTAATAGCCCATGAAACAGGCCAGAATCGGCCAAAACTGCGAGTGTTGATGACCGGCACGTAAACGCAACCTGGGGTTCGTCAATGGTGGAAATCACTTCAGGGACTCAAAACGGTGATTAATAGCCCATCTAACTGTGATTAATAGCCCATGAAACAGGCCAGAAACGGCCAAAACTGCGAGTGTTGATGACCGACACGTAAATGCACCCTGGGGTTCGTCAATGGTGGAAATCACTCCGGGGACCCAAAACGGTGATTAATAGCCCATGTAACTGTGATTAATAGCCCATGAAATAGGCCAGAATCGACCAAAACTGCGAGTGTTGATGACCGACACGTAAATACAACCTGGGGTTCATCAATGGTGGAAATCACTCCGGGGACTCAAAACGGTGATTAATAGCCCATGTTACTGTGATTAATAGCCCATGAAACAGGCCAGAAACGGCCAAAACTGCGAGTGTTGATGACCGACACGTAAATACAACCTGGGGTTCGTCAATGGTGGAAATCACTCCGGGGACTCAAAACTGTGATAATAGCCCATGTAACAATGATTAATAGCCCATGCAAAAGGCCAGAATCGGCCAAAACTGCGAGTGTTGATGACCGACACGTAAATGCACCCTGGGGTTCGTCAATGGTGGAAATCACTCCGGGGACCCAAAACGGTGATTAATAGCCCATGTAATTGTGATTAATAGCCCATGAAACAGGCCAGAATCGGCCAAAACTGCGAGTGTTGATGACCGGCACGTAAACGCAACCTGGGGTTCGTCAATGGTGGAAATCACTTCAGGGACTCAAAACGGTGATTAATAGCCCATCTAACTGTGATTAATAGCCCATGAAATAGGCCAGAATCGGCCAAAACTGCGAGTGTTGATGACCGACACGTAAATACAACCTGTGGTTCGTCAATGGTGGAAATCACTCCGGGGACTCAAAACGGTGATTAATAGCCCATGTAACAATGATTAATAGCCCATGAAACAAGCCAGAATCGGCCAAAACTGTGAGTGTTGATGACCGGCACGTAAACGCAACCTGGGGTTCGTCAATGGTGGAAATCACTTCAGGGACTCAAAACGGTGATTAATAGCCCATCTAACTGTGATTAATAGCCCATGAAACAGGCCAGAAACGGCCAAAACTGCGAGTGTTGATGACCGACACGTAAATGCACCCTGGGGTTCGTCAATGGTGGAAATCACTCCGGGGACCCAAAACGGTGATTAATAGCCCATGTAACTGTGATTAATAGCCCATGAAACAGGCCAGAATCGACCAAAACTGCGAGTGTTGATGACCGACACGTAAATACAACCTGGGGTTCATCAATGGTGGAAATCACTCCGGGGACTCAAAACGGTGATTAATAGCCCATGTAACTGTGATTAATAGCCCATGAAACAGGCCAGAAACGGCCAAAACTGCGAGTGTTGATGACCGACACGTAAATACAACCTGGGGTTCGTCAATGGTGGAAATCACTCCGGGGACTCAAAACTGTGATAATAGCCCATGTAACAATGATTAATAGCCCATGCAAAAGGCCAGAATCGGCCAAAACTGCGAGTGTTGATGACCGACACGTAAATGCACCCTGGGGTTCGTCAATGGTGGAAATCACTCCGGGGACCCAAAACGGTGATTAATAGCCCATGTAATTGTGATTAATAGCCCATGAAACAGGCCAGAATCGGCCAAAACTGCGAGTGTTGATGACCGGCACGTAAACGCAACCTGGGGTTCGTCAATGGTGGAAATCACTTCAGGGACTCAAAACGGTGATTAATAGCCCATCTAACTGTGATTAATAGCCCATGAAATAGGCCAGAATCGGCCAAAACTGCGAGTGTTGATGACCGACACGTAAATACAACCTGTGGTTCGTCAATGGTGGAAATCACTCCGGGGACTCAAAACGGTGATTAATAGCCCATGTAACAATGATTAATAGCCCATGAAACAAGCCAGAATCGGCCAAAACTGTGAGTGTTGATGACCGGCACGTAAACGCAACCTGGGGTTCGTCAATGGTGGAAATCACTTCAGGGACTCAAAACGGTGATTAATAGCCCATCTAACTGTGATTAATAGCCCATGAAACAGGCCAGAAACGGCCAAAACTGCGAGTGTTGATGACCGACACGTAAATGCACCCTGGGGTTCGTCAATGGTGGAAATCACTCCGGGGACCCAAAACGGTGATTAATAGCCCATGTAACTGTGATTAATAGCCCATGAAACAGGCCAGAATCGACCAAAACTGCGAGTGTTGATGACCGACACGTAAATACAACCTGGGGTTCATCAATGGTGGAAATCACTCCGGGGACTCAAAACGGTGATTAATAGCCCATGTAACTGTGATTAATAGCCCATGAAACAGGCCAGAAACGGCCAAAACTGCGAGTGTTGATGACCGACACGTAAATACAACCTGGGGTTCGTCAATGGTGGAAATCACTCCGGGGACTCAAAACTGTGATAATAGCCCATGTAACAATGATTAATAGCCCATGCAAAAGGCCAGAATCGGCCAAAACTGCGAGTGTTGATGACCGACACGTAAATGCACCCTGGGGTTCGTCAATGGTGGAAATCACTCCGGGGACCCAAAACGGTGATTAATAGCCCATGTAACTGTGATTAATAGCCCATGAAACAGGCCAGAAACGGCCAAAACTGCGAGTTGATGACCGACACGTAAATACAACCTAGGGTTCGTCAATGATGGAAATCACTCCGGGGACTCAAAACGGTGATTAATAGCCCATCTAACTGTGATTAATAGCCCATGAAACAGGCCAGAAACGGCCAAAACTGCGAGTGTTGATGACCGACACGTAAATGCACCCTGGGGTTCGTCAATGGTGGAAATCACTCCGGGGACCCAAAACGGTGATTAATAGCCCATGTAACTGTGATTAATAGCCCATGAAACAGGCCAGAATCGACCAAAACTGCGAGTGTTGATGACCGACACGTAAATACAACCTGGGGTTCATCAATGGTGGAAATCACTCCGGGGACTCAAAACGGTGATTAATAGCCCATGTAACTGTGATTAATAGCCCATGAAACAGGCCAGAAACGGCCAAAACTGCGAGTGTTGATGACCGACACGTAAATACAACCTGGGGTTCGTCAATGGTGGAAATCACTCCGGGGACTCAAAACTGTGATAATAGCCCATGTAACAATGATTAATAGCCCATGCAAAAGGCCAGAATCGGCCAAAACTGCGAGTGTTGATGACCGACACGTAAATGCACCCTGGGGTTCGTCAATGGTGGAAATCACTCCGGGGACCCAAAACGGTGATTAATAGCCCATGTAATTGTGATTAATAGCCCATGAAACAGGCCAGAATCGGCCAAAACTGCGAGTGTTGATGACCGACACGTAAATACAACCTGGGGTTCGTCAATGGTGGAAATCACTCCGGGGACTCAAAACGGTGATTAATAGCCCATCTAACTGTGATTAATAGCCCATGAAACAGGCCAGAAACGGCCAAAACTGCGAGTTGATGACCGACACGTAAATACAACCTGGGGTTCGTCAATGGTGGAAATCACTCCGGGGACTCAAAACGGTGATTAATAGCCCATGTAACAATGATTAATAGCCCATGAAACAAGCCAGAATCGGCCAAAACTGCGAGTGTTGATGACCGGCACGTAAACGCAACCTGGGGTTCGTCAATGGTGGAAATCACTTCAGGGACTCAAAACGGTGATTAATAGCCCATCTAACTGTGATTAATAGCCCATGAAACAGGCCAGAAACGGCCAAAACTGTGAGTGTTGATGACCGACACGTAAATACAACCTGGGGTTCGTCAATGGTGGAAATCACTTTGGGGACTCAAAACGGTGATTAATAGCCCATGTAACAAGCCAGAATCGGCCAAAACTGCGAGTGTTGATGACCGACACGTAATCGCAACCTGGGGTTCGACAATGGTGAAAATCACTCCGGGGACTCAAAACGGTGATTAATAGCCCATCTAACTGTGATTAATAGCTCATGAAACAGGCCAGAAACGGCCAAAACTGCGAGTTGATGACCGACACGTAAATACAACCTGGCTTTCGTCAATGATGGAAATCACTCCGAGGACTCAAAACGGTGATTAATAGCCCATGTAACAATGATTAATAGCCCATGAAACAAGCCAGAACCGGCCAAAACTGCGAGTGTTGATGACCGGCACGTAAAGGCAACCTGGGGTTCGTCAATGGTGGAAATCACTTCAGGGACTCAAAACGGTGATTAATAGCCCATCTAACTGCGATTAATAGCCCATCAAACAGGCCAGAAACGGCCAAAACTATGAGTGTTGATGACCGACACGTAAATACAACCTGGGGTTCGTCAATGGTGGAAATCACTCCGGGGACTCAAAACGGTGATTAATAGCCCATGTAACAATGATTAATAGCCCATGAAACAAGCCAGAATCGGCCAAAACTGCGAGTGTTGATGACCGGCACGTAAACGCAACCTGGGGTTCGTCAATGGTGGAAATCACTTCAGGGACTCAAAACGGTGATTAATAGCCCATCTAACTGCGATTAATAGCCCATCAAACAGGCCAGAAACGGCCAAAACTGTGAGTGTTGATGACCGGCACGTAAACGCAACCTGGGGTTCGTCAATGGTGGAAATCACTTCAGGGACTCAAAACGGTGATTAATAGCCCATCTAACTGTGATTAATAGCCCATGAAACAGGCCAGAAACGGCCAAAACTGTGAGTGTTGATGACCGACACGTAAATACAACCTGGGGTTCGTCAATGGTGGAAATCACTTCGGGGACTCAAAACGGTGATTAATAGCCCATGTAACAAGCCAGAATCGGCCAAAACTGCGAGTGTTGATGACCGACACGTAATCGCAACCTGGGGTTCGACAATGGTGAAAATCACTCCGGGGACTCAAAACGGTGATTAATAGCCCATCTAACTGTGATTAATAGCTCATGAAACAGGCCAGAAACGGCCAAAACTGCGAGTTGATGACCGACACGTAAATACAACCTGGCTTTCGTCAATGATGGAAATCACTCCGAGGACTCAAAACGGTGATTAATAGCCCATGTAACAATGATTAATAGCCCATGAAACAAGCCAGAACCGGCCAAAACTGCGAGTGTTGATGACCGGCACGTAAAGGCAACCTGGGGTTCGTCAATGGTGGAAATCACTTCAGGGACTCAAAACGGTGATTAATAGCCCATCTAACTGCGATTAATAGCCCATCAAACAGGCCAGAAACGGCCAAAACTATGAGTGTTGATGACCGACACGTAAATACAACCTGGGGTTCGTCAATGGTGGAAATCACTCCGGGGACTCAAAACGGTGATTAATAGCCCATGTAACAATGATTAATAGCCCATGAAACAAGCCAGAATCGGCCAAAACTGCGAGTGTTGATGACCGACACGTAATCGCAACCTGGGGTTCGACAATGGTGAAAATCACTCCGGGGACTCAAAACGGTGATTAATAGCCCATCTAACTGTGATTAATAGCTCATGAAACAGGCCACAAACGGCCAAAACTGCGAGTTGATGACCGACACGTAAATACAACCTGGGGTTCGTCAATGATGGAAATCACTCCGGGGACTCAAAACGGTGATTAATAGCCCATGTAACAATGATTAATAGCCCATGAAACAAGCCAGAATCGGCCAAAACTGCGAGTGTTGATGACCGGCACGTAAACGCAACCTGGGGTTCGTCAATGGTGGAAATCACTTCAGGGACTCAAAACGGTGATTAATAGCCCATCTAACTGCGATTAATAGCCCATGAAACAGGCCAGAAACGGCCAAAACTGTGAGTGTTGATGACCGACACGTAAATACAACCTGGGGTTCGTCAATGGTGGAAATCACTCCGGGGACTCAAAACGGTGATTAATAGCCCATGTAACAATGATTAATAGCCCATGAAACAAGCCAGAATCGGCCAAAACTGCGAGTGTTGATGACCGACACGTAATCGCAACCTGGGGTTCGACAATGGTGAAAATCACTCCGGGGACTCAAAACGGTGATTAATAGCCCATCTAACTGTGATTAAGAGCTCATGAAACAGGCCAGAAACGGCCAAAACTGCGAGTTGATGACCGACACGTAAATACAACCTGGGGTTCGTCAATGATGGAAATCACTCCGGGGACTCAAAACGGTGATTAATAGCCCATGTAACAATGATTAATAGCCCATGAAACAAGCCAGAATCGGCCAAAACTGCGAGTGTTGATGACCGGCACGTAAAGGCAACCTGGGGTTCGTCAATGGTGGAAATCACTTCAGGGACTCAAAACGGTGATTAATAGCCCATCTAACTGCGATTAATAGCCCATCAAACAGGCCAGAAACGGCCAAAACTGTGAGTGTTGATGACCGACACGTAAATACAACCTGGGGTTCGTCAATGGTGGAAATCACTCCGGGGACTCAAAACGGTGATTAATAGCCCATGTAACAATGATTAATAGCCCATGAAACAAGCCAGAATCGGCCAAAACTGCGAGTGTTGATGACCGACACGTAATCGCAACCTGGGGTTCGACAATGGTGAAAATCACTCCGGGGACTCAAAACGGTGATTAATAGCCCATCTAACTGTTATTAATAGCTCATGAAACAGGCCACAAACGGCCAAAACTGCGAGTTGATGACCGACACGTAAATACAACCTGGGGTTCGTCAATGATGGAAATCACTCCGGGGACTCAAAACGGTGATTAATAGCCCATGTAACAATGATTAATAGCCCATGAAACAAGCCAGAATCGGCCAAAACTGCGAGTGTTGATGACCGGCACGTAAAGGCAACCTGGGGTTCGTCAATGGTGGAAATCACTCCGGGGACTCAAAACGGTGATTAATAGCCCATCTAACTTTTATTAATAGCTCATGAAACAGGCCACAAACGGCCAAAACTGCGAGTTGATGACCGACACGTAAATACAACCTGGGGTTCGTCAATGATGGAAATCACTCCGGGGACTCAAAACGGTGATTAATAGCCCATGTAACAATGATTAATAGCCCATGAAACAAGCCAGAATCGGCCAAAACTGCGAGTGTTGATGACCGGCACGTAAACGCAACCTGGGGTTCGTCAATGGTGGAAATCACTTCAGGGACTCAAAACGGTGATTAATAGCCCATCTAACTGCGATTAATAGCCCATGAAACAGGCCAGAAACGGCCAAAACTGTGAGTGTTGATGACCGACACGTAAATACAACCTGGGGTTCGTCAATGGTGGAAATCACTCCGGCGACTCAAAACAGTGATTAATAGCCCATGTAACAATGATAAATAGCCCATGAAACAAGCCAGAATCGGCCAAAACTGCGAGTGTTGATGACCGACACGTAATCGCAACCTGGGGTTCGACAATGGTGAAAATCTCTCCGGGGACTCAAAACGGTGATTAATAGCCCATCTAACTGTTATTAATAGCTCATGAAACAGGCCACAAACGGCCAAAACTGCGAGTTGATGACCGACACGTAAATACAACCTGGGGTTCGTCAATGATGGAAATCACTCCGGGGACTCAAAACGGTGATTAATAGCCCATGTAACAATGATTAATAGCCCATGAAAGAAGCCAGAATCGGCCAAAACTGCGAGTGTTGATGACCGGCACGTAAAGGCAACCTGGGGTTCGTCAATGGTGGAAATCACTCCGGGGACTCAAAACGGTGATTAATAGCCCATGTAACAATGATTAATAGCCCATGAAACAAGCCAGAATCGGCCAAAACTTCGAGTGTTGATGACCGACACGTAATCGCAACCTGGGGTTCGACAATGGTGAAAATCACTCCGGGGACTCAAAACGGTGATTAATAGCCCATCTAACTGTGATTAAGAGCTCATGAAACAGGCCAGAAACGGCCAAAACTGCGAGTTGATGACCGACACGTAAATACAACCTGGGGTTCGTCAATGATGGAAATCACTCCGGGGACTCAAAACGGTGATTAATAGCCCATGTAACAATGATTAATAGCCCATGAAACAAGCCAGAATCGGCCAAAACTGCGAGTGTTGATGACCGGCACGTAAAGGCAACCTGGGGTTCGTCAATGGTGGAAATCACTCCGGGGACTCAAAACGGTGATTAATAGCCCATCTAACTTTTATTAATAGCTCATGAAACAGGCCACAAACGGCCAAAACTGCGAGTTGATGACCGACACGTAAATACAACCTGGGGTTCGTCAATGATGGAAATCACTCCGGGGACTCAAAACGGTGATTAATAGCCCATGTAACAATGATTAATAGCCCATGAAACAAGCCAGAATCGGCCAAAACTGCGAGTGTTGATGACCGGCACGTAAAGGCAACCTGGGGTTCGTCAATGGTGGAAATCACTCCGGGGACTCAAAACGGTGATTAATAGCCCATCTAACTTTTATTAATAGCTCATGAAACAGGCCACAAACGGCCAAAACTGCGAGTTGATGACCGACACGTAAATACAACCTGGGGTTCGTCAATGATGGAAATCACTCCGGGGACTCAAAACGGTGATTAATAGCCCATGTAACAATGATTAATAGCCCATGAAACAAGCCAGAATCGGCCAAAACTGCGAGTGTTGATGACCGGCACGTAAAGGCAACCTGGGGTTCGTCAATGGTGGAAATCACTCCGGGGACTCAAAACGGTGATTAATAGCCCATCTAACTTTTATTAATAGCTCATGAAACAGGCCACAAACGGCCAAAACTGCGAGTTGATGACCGACACGTAAATACAACCTGGGGTTCGTCAATGATGGAAATCACTCCGGGGACTCAAAACGGTGATTAATAGCCCATGTAACAATGATTAATAGCCCATGAAACAAGCCAGAATCGGCCAAAACTGCGAGTGTTGATGACCGGCACGTAAACGCAACCTGGGGTTCGTCAATGGTGGAAATCACTTCAGGGACTCAAAACGGTGATTAATAGCCCATCTAACTGCGATTAATAGCCCATGAAACAGGCCAGAAACGGCCAAAACTGTGAGTGTTGATGACCGACACGTAAATACAACCTGGGGTTCGTCAATGGTGGAAATCACTCCGGGGACTCAAAACGGTGATTAATAGCCCATGTAACAATGATTAATAGCCCATGAAACAAGCCAGAATCGGCCAAAACTGCGAGTGTTGATGACCGACACGTAATCGCAACCTGGGGTTCGACAATGGTGAAAATCACTCCGGGGACTCAAAACGGTGATTAATAGCCCATCTAACTGTTATTAATAGCTCATGAAACAGGCCACAAACGGCCAAAACTGCGAGTTGATGACCGACACGTAAATACAACCTGGGGTTCGTCAATGATGGAAATCACTCCGGGGACTCAAAACGGTGATTAATAGCCCATGTAACAATGATTAATAGCCCATGAAACAAGCCAGAATCGGCCAAAACTGCGAGTGTTGATGACCGGCACGTAAAGGCAACCTGGGGTTCGTCAATGGTGGAAATCACTTCAGGGACTCAAAACGGTGATTAATAGCCCATCTAACTGCGATTAATAGCTCATGAAACAGGCCACAAACGGCCAAAACTGCGAGTTGATGACCGACACGTAAATACAACCTGGGGTTCGTCAATGATGGAAATCACTCCGGGGACTCAAAACGGTGATTAATAGCCCATGTAACAATGATTAATAGCCCATGAAACAAGCCAGAATCGGCCAAAACTGCGAGTGTTGATGACCGGCACGTAAAGGCAACCTGGGGTTCGTCAATGGTGGAAATCACTCCGGGGACTCAAAACGGTGATTAATAGCCCATCTAACTTTTATTAATAGCTCATGAAACAGGCCACAAACGGCCAAAACTGCGAGTTGATGACCGACACGTAAATACAACCTGGGGTTCGTCAATGATGGAAATCACTCCGGGGACTCAAAACGGTGATTAATAGCCCATGTAACAATGATTAATAGCCCATGAAACAAGCCAGAATCGGCCAAAACTGCGAGTGTTGATGACCGGCACGTAAAGGCAACCTGGGGTTCGTCAATGGTGGAAATCACTCCGGGGACTCAAAACGGTGATTAATAGCCCATCTAACTGTTATTAATAGCTCATGAAACAGGCCACAAACGGCCAAAACTGCGAGTTGATGACCGACACGTAAATACAACCTGGGGTTCGTCAATGATGGAAATCACTCCGGGGACTCAAAACGGTGATTAATAGCCCATGTAACAATGATTAATAGCCCATGAAACAAGCCAGAATCGGCCAAAACTGCGAGTGTTGATGACCGGCACGTAAAGGCAACCTGGGGTTCGTCAATGGTGAAAATCACTCCGGGGACTCAAAACGGTGATTAATAGCCCATCTAACTGTTATTAATAGCTCATGAAACAGGCCACAAACGGCCAAAACTGCGAGTTGATGACCGACACGTAAATACAACCTGGGGTTCGTCAATGATGGAAATCACTCCGGGGACTCAAAACGGTGATTAATAGCCCATGTAACAATGATTAATAGCCCATGAAACAAGCCAGAATCGGCCAAAACTGCGAGTGTTGATGACCGGCACGTAACCGCAACCTGGGGTTCGTCAATGGTGGAAATCACTTCAGGTACTCAAAACGGTGATTAATAGCCCATCTAACTGCGATTAATAGCCCATGAAACAGGCCAGAAACGGCCAAAAGTGTGAGTGTTGATGACCGACACGTAAATACAACCTGGGGTTCGTCAATGGTGGAAATCACTCCGGGGACTCAAAACGGTGATTAATAGCCCATGTAACAATGATTAATAGCCCATGAAACAAGCCAGAATCGGCCAAAACTGCGAGTGTTGATGACCGGCACGTAAACGCAACCTGGGGTTCGTCAATGGTGGAAATCACTTCAGGGACTCAAAACGGTGATTAATAGCCCATCTAACTGTTATTAATAGCCCATCAAACAGGCCAGAAACGGCCAAAACTGTGAGTGTTGATGACCGACACGTAAATACAACCTGGGGTTCGTCAATGGTGGAAATCACTCCGGGGACTCAAAACGGTGATTAATAGCCCATGTAACAATGATTAATAGCCCATGAAACAAGCCAGAATCGGCCAAAACTGCGAGTGTTGATGACCGACACGTAATCGCAACCTGGGGTTCGACAATGGTGAAAATCACTCCGGGGACTCAAAACGGTGATTAATAGCCCATCTAACTGTTATTAATAGCTCATGAAACAGGCCACAAACGGCCAAAACTGCGAGTTGATGACCGACACGTAAATACAACCTGGGGTTCGTCAATGATGGAAATCACTCCGGGGACTCAAAACGGTGATTAATAGCCCATGTAACAATGATTAATAGCCCATGAAACAAGCCAGAATCGGCCAAAACTGCGAGTGTTGATGACCGGCACGTAAAGGCAACCTGGGGTTCGTCAATGGTGGAAATCACTTCAGGGACTCAAAACGGTGATTAATAGCCCATCTAACTGCGATTAATAGCCCATCAAACAGGCCAGAAACGGCCAAAACTGTGAGTGTTCATGACCGACACGTAAATACAACCTGGGGTTCGTCAATGGTGGAAATCACTCCGGGGACTCAAAACGGTGATTAATAGCCCATGTAACAATGATTAATAGCCCATGAAACAAGCCAGAATCGGCCAAAACTGCGAGTGTTGATGACCGACACGTAATCGCAACCTGGGGTTCGACAATGGTGAAAATCACTCCGGGGACTCAAAACGGTGATTAATAGCCCATCTAACTGTTATTAATAGCTCATGAAACAGGCCACAAACGGCCAAAACTGCGAGTTGATGACCGACACGTAAATACAACCTGGGGTTCGTCAATGATGGAAATCACTCCGGGGACTCAAAACGGTGATTAATTGCCCATGTAACAATGATTAATAGCCCATGAAACAAGCCAGAATCGGCCAAAACTGCGAGTGTTGATGACCGGCACGTAAAGGCAACCTGGGGTTCGTCAATGGTGGAAATCACTTCAGGGACTCCAAACGGTGATTAATAGCCCATCTAACTGCGATTAATAGCCCATGAAACAGGCCAGAAACGGCCAAAACTGTGAGTGTTGATGACCGACACGTAAATACAACCTGGGGTTCGTCAATGGTGGAAATCACTCCGGCGACTCAAAACGGTGATTAATAGCCCATGTAACAATGATTAATAGCCCATGAAACGAGCCAGAATCGGCCAAAACTGCGAGTGTTGATGACCGACACGTAATCGCAACCTGGGGTTCGACAATGGTGAAAATCACTCCGGGGACTCAAAACGGTGATTAATAGCCCATCTAACTGTTATTAATAGCTCATGAAACAGGCCACAAACGGCCAAAACTGCGAGTTGATGACCGACACGTAAATACAACCTGGGGTTCGTCAATGATGGAAATCACTCCGGGGACTCAAAACGGTGATTAATAGCCCATGTAACAATGATTAATAGCCCATGAAACAAGCCAGAATCGGCCAAAACTGCGAGTGTTGATGACCGGCACGTAAAGGCAACCTGGGGTTCGTCAATGGTGGAAATCACTCCGGGGACTCAAAACGGTGATTAATAGCCCATCTAACTTTTATTAATAGCTCATGAAACAGGCCACAAACGGCCAAAACTGCGAGTTGATGACCGACACGTAAATACAACCTGGGGTTCGTCAATGATGGAAATCACTCCGGGGACTCAAAACGGTGATTAATAGCCCATGTAACAATGATTAATAGCCCATGAAACAAGCCAGAATCGGCCAAAACTGCGAGTGTTGATGACCGGCACGTAAAGGCAACCTGGGGTTCGTCAATGGTGGAAATCACTCCGGGGACTCAAAACGGTGATTAATAGCCCATCTAACTTTTATTAATAGCTCATGAAACAGGCCACAAACGGCCAAAACTGCGAGTTGATGACCGACACGTAAATACAACCTGGGGTTCGTCAATGATGGAAATCACTCCGGGGACTCAAAACGGTGATTAATAGCCCATGTAACAATGATTAATAGCCCATGAAACAAGCCAGAATCGGCCAAAACTGCGAGTGTTGATGACCGGCACGTAAAGGCAACCTGGGGTTCGTCAATGGTGGAAATCACTCCGGGGACTCAAAACGGTGATTAATAGCCCATCTAACTTTTATTAATAGCTCATGAAACAGGCCACAAACGGCCAAAACTGCGAGTTGATGACCGACACGTAAATACAACCTGGGGTTCGTCAATGATGGAAATCACTCCGGGGACTCAAAACGGTGATTAATAGCCCATGTAACAATGATTAATAGCCCATGAAACAAGCCAGAATCGGCCAAAACTGCGAGTGTTGATGACCGGCACGTAAACGCAACCTGGGGTTCGTCAATGGTGGAAATCACTTCAGGGACTCAAAACGGTGATTAATAGCCCATCTAACTGCGATTAATAGCCCATGAAACAGGCCAGAAACGGCCAAAACTGTGAGTGTTGATGACCGACACGTAAATACAACCTGGGGTTCGTCAATGGTGGAAATCACTCCGGGGACTCAAAACGGTGATTAATAGCCCATGTAACAATGATTAATAGCCCATGAAACAAGCCAGAATCGGCCAAAACTGCGAGTGTTGATGACCGACACGTAATCGCAACCTGGGGTTCGACAATGGTGAAAATCACTCCGGGGACTCAAAACGGTGATTAATAGCCCATCTAACTGTTATTAATAGCTCATGAAACAGGCCACAAACGGCCAAAACTGCGAGTTGATGACCGACACGTAAATACAACCTGGGGTTCGTCAATGATGGAAATCACTTCGGGGACTCAAAACGGTGATTAATAGCCCATGTAACAATGATTAATAGCCCATGAAACAAGCCAGAATCGGCCAAAACTGCGAGTGTTGATGACCGGCACGTAAAGGCAACCTGGGGTTCGTCAATGGTGGAAATCACTCCGGGGACTCAAAACGGTGATTAATAGCCCATCTAACTGTTATTAATAGCTCATGAAACAGGCCACAAACGGCCAAAACTGCGAGTTGATGACCGACACGTAAATACAACCTGGGGTTCGTCAATGATGGAAATCACTCCGGGGACTCAAAACGGTGATTAATAGCCCATGTAACAATGATTAATAGCCCATGAAACAAGCCAGAATCGGCCAAAACTGCGAGTGTTGATGACCGGCACGTAAAGGCAACCTGGGGTTCGTCAATGGTGGAAATCACTCCGGGGACTCAAAACGGTGATTAATAGCCCATCTAACTGTTATTAATAGCTCATGAAACAGGCCACAAACGGCCAAAACTGCGAGTTGATGACCGACACGTAAATACAACCTGGGGTTCGTCAATGATGGAAATCACTCCGGGGACTCAAAACGGTGATTAATAGCCCATGTAACAATGATTAATAGCCCATGAAACAAGCCAGAATCGGCGAAAACTGCGAGTGTTGATGACCGGCACGTAAACGCAACCTGGGGTTCGTCAATGGTGGAAATCACTTCAGGGACTCAAAACGGTGATTAATAGCCCATCTAACTGCGATTAATAGCCCATGAAACAGGCCAGAAACGGCCAAAACTGTGAGTGTTGATGACCGACACGTAAATACAACCTGGGGTTCGTCAATGGTGGAAATCACTCCGGCGACTCAAAACGGTGATTAATAGCCCATGTAACAATGATTAATAGCCCATGAAACGAGCCAGAATCGGCCAAAACTGCGAGTGTTGATGACCGACACGTAATCGCAACCTGGGGTTCGACAATGGTGAAAATCACTCCGGGGACTCAAAACGGTGATTAATAGCCCATCTAACTGTTATTAATAGCTCATGAAACAGGCCACAAACGGCCAAAACTGCGAGTTGATGACCGACACGTAAATACAACCTGGGGTTCGTCAATGATGGAAATCACTCCGGGGACTCAAAACAGTGATTAATAGCCCATGTAACAATGATTAATAGCCCATGAAACAAGCCAGAATCGGCCAAAACTGCGAGTGTTGATGACCGGCACGTAAAGGCAACCTGGGGTTCGTCAATGGTGGAAATCACTCCGGGGACTCAAAACGGTGATTAATAGCCCATCTAACTGTTATTAATAGCTCATGAAACAGGCCACAAACGGCCAAAACTGCGAGTTGATGACCGACACGTAAATACAACCTGGGGTTCGTCAATGATGGAAATCACTCCGGGGACTCAAAACGGTGATTAATAGCCCATGTAACAATGATTAATAGCCCATGAAACAAGCCAGAATCGGCCAAAACTGCGAGTGTTGATGACCGGCACGTAAACGCAACCTGGGGTTCGTCAATGGTGGAAATCACTTCAGGGACTCAAAACGGTGATTAATAGCCCATCTAACTGCGATTAATAGCCCATGAAACAGGCCAGAAACGGCCAAAACTGTGAGTGTTGATGACCGACACGTAAATACAACCTGGGGTTCGTCAATGGTGGAAATCACTCCGGGGACTCAAAACGGTGATTAATAGCCCATGTAACAATGATTAATAGCCCATGAAACAAGCCAGAATAGGCCAAAACTGCGAGTGTTGATGACCGACACGTAATCGCAACCTGGGGTTCGACAATGGTGAAAATCACTCCGGGGACTCAAAACGGTGATTAATAGCCCATCTAACTGTTATTAATAGCTCATGAAACAGGCCACAAACGGCCAAAACTGCGAGTTGATGACCGACACGTAAATACAACCTGCGGTTCGTCAATGATGGAAATCACTCCGGGGACTCAAAACGGTGATTAATAGCCCATGTAACAATGATTAATAGCCCATGAAACAAGCCAGAATCGGCCAAAACTGCGAATGTTGATGACCGGCACGTAAAGGCAACCTGGGGTTCGTCAATGGTGGAAATTACTTCAGGGACTCAAAACGGTGATTAATAGCCCATCTAACTGCGATTAATAGCCCATCAAACAGGCCAGAAACGGCCAAAACTGTGAGTGTTGATGACCGACACGTAAATACAACCTAGGGTTCGTCAATGGTGGAAATCACTCCGGGGACTCAAAACGGTGATTAATAGCCCATGTAACAATGATTAATAGCCCATGAAACAAGCCAGAATCGGCCAAAACTGCGAGTGTTGATGACCGACACGTAATCGCAACCTGGGGTTCGACAATGGTGAAAATCACTTCGGGGACTCAAAACGGTGATTAATAGCCCATCTAACTGTTATTAATAGCTCATGAAACAGGCCACAAACGGCCAAAACTGCGAGTTGATGACCGACACGTAAATACAACCTGGGGTTCGTCAATGATGGAAATCACTCCGGGGACTCAAAACGGTGATTAATAGCCCATGTAACAATGATTAATAGCCCATGAAACAAGCCAGAATCGGCCAAAACTGCGAGTGTTGATGACCGGCACGTAAACGCAACCTGGGGTTCGTCAATGGTGGAAATCACTTCAGGGACTCAAAACGGTGATTAATAGCCCATCTAACTGCGATTAATAGCCCATGAAACAGGCCAGAAACGGCCAAAACTGTGAGTGTTGATGACCGACACGTAAATACAACCTGGGGTTCGTCAATGGTGGAAATCACTCCGGCGACTCAAAACGGTGATTAATAGCCCATGTAACAATGATTAATAGCCCATGAAACAAGCCAGAATCGGCCAAAACTGCGAGTGTTGATGACCGACACGTAATCGCAACCTGGGGTTCGACAATGGTGAAAATCACTCCGGGGACTCAAAACGGTGATTAATAGCCCATCTAACTGTTATTAATAGCTCATGAAACAGGCCACAAACGGCCAAAACTGCGAGTTGATGACCGACACGTAAATACAACCTGGGGTTCGTCAATGATGGAAATCACTCCGGGGACTCAAAACGGTGATTAATAGCCCATGTAACAATGATTAATAGCCCATGAAACAAGCCAGAATCGGCCAAAACTGCGAGTGTTGATGACCGGCACGTAAAGGCAACCTGGGGTTCGTCAATGGTGGAAATCACTCCGGGGACTCAAAACGGTGATTAATAGCCCATCTAACTTTTATTAATAGCTCATGAAACAGGCCACAAACGGCCAAAACTGCGAGTTGATGACCGACACGTAAATACAACCTGGGGTTCGTCAATGATGGAAATCACTCCGGGGACTCAAAACGGTGATTAATAGCCCATGTAACAATGATTAATAGCCCATGAAACAAGCCAGAATCGGCCAAAACTGCGAGTGTTGATGACCGACACGTAATCGCAACCTGGGGTTCGACAATGGTGAAAATCACTCCGGGGACTCAAAACGGTGATTAATAGCCCATCTAACTGTTATTAATAGCTCATGAAACAGGCCACAAACGGCCAAAACTGCGAGTTGATGACCGACACGTAAATACAACCTGGGGTTCGTCAATGATGGAAATCACTCCGGGGACTCAAAACGGTGATTAATAGCCCATGTAACAATGATTAATAGCCCATGAAACAAGCCAGAATCGGCCAAAACTGCGAGTGTTGATGACCGGCACGTAAAGGCAACCTGGGGTTCGTCAATGGTGGAAATCACTCCGGGGACTCAAAACGGTGATTAATAGCCCATCTAACTGTTATTAATAGCTCATGAAACAGGCCACAAACGGCCAAAACTGCGAGTTGATGACCGACACGTAAATACAACCTGGGGTTCGTCAATGATGGAAATCACTCCGGGGACTCAAAACGGTGATTAATAGCCCATGTAACAATGATTAATAGCCCATGAAACAAGCCAGAATCGGCCAAAACTGCGAGTGTTGATGACCGGCACGTAAACGCAACCTGGGGTTCGTCAATGGTGGAAATCACTTCAGGGACTCAAAACGGTGATTAATAGCCCATCTAACTGCGATTAATAGCCCATGAAACAGGCCAGAAACGGCCAAAACTGTGAGTGTTGATGACCGACACGTAAATACAACCTGGGGTTCGTCAATGGTGGAAATCACTCCGGGGACTCAAAACGGTGATTAATAGCCCATGTAACAATGATTAATAGCCCATGAAACAAGCCAGAATAGGCCAAAACTGCGAGTGTTGATGACCGACACGTAATCGCAACCTGGGGTTCGACAATGGTGAAAATCACTCCGGGGACTCAAAACGGTGATTAATAGCCCATCTAACTGTTATTAATAGCTCATGAAACAGGCCACAAACGGCCAAAACTGCGAGTTGATGACCGACACGTAAATACAACCTGCGGTTCGTCAATGATGGAAATCACTCCGGGGACTCAAAACGGTGATTAATAGCCCATGTAACAATGATTAATAGCCCATGAAACAAGCCAGAATCGGCCAAAACTGCGAATGTTGATGACCGGCACGTAAAGGCAACCTGGGGTTCGTCAATGGTGGAAATTACTTCAGGGACTCAAAACGGTGATTAATAGCCCATCTAACTGCGATTAATAGCCCATCAAACAGGCCAGAAACGGCCAAAACTGTGAGTGTTGATGACCGACACGTAAATACAACCTAGGGTTCGTCAATGGTGGAAATCACTCCGGGGACTCAAAACGGTGATTAATAGCCCATGTAACAATGATTAATAGCCCATGAAACAAGCCAGAATCGGCCAAAACTGCGAGTGTTGATGACCGACACGTAATCGCAACCTGGGGTTCGACAATGGTGAAAATCACTTCGGGGACTCAAAACGGTGATTAATAGCCCATCTAACTGTTATTAATAGCTCATGAAACAGGCCACAAACGGCCAAAACTGCGAGTTGATGACCGACACGTAAATACAACCTGGGGTTCGTCAATGATGGAAATCACTCCGGGGACTCAAAACGGTGATTAATAGCCCATGTAACAATGATTAATAGCCCATGAAACAAGCCAGAATCGGCCAAAACTGCGAGTGTTGATGACCGGCACGTAAACGCAACCTGGGGTTCGTCAATGGTGGAAATCACTTCAGGGACTCAAAACGGTGATTAATAGCCCATCTAACTGCGATTAATAGCCCATGAAACAGGCCAGAAACGGCCAAAACTGTGAGTGTTGATGACCGACACGTAAATACAACCTGGGGTTCGTCAATGGTGGAAATCACTCCGGCGACTCAAAACGGTGATTAATAGCCCATGTAACAATGATTAATAGCCCATGAAACAAGCCAGAATCGGCCAAAACTGCGAGTGTTGATGACCGACACGTAATCGCAACCTGGGGTTCGACAATGGTGAAAATCACTCCGGGGACTCAAAACGGTGATTAATAGCCCATCTAACTGTTATTAATAGCTCATGAAACAGGCCACAAACGGCCAAAACTGCGAGTTGATGACCGACACGTAAATACAACCTGGGGTTCGTCAATGATGGAAATCACTCCGGGGACTCAAAACGGTGATTAATAGCCCATGTAACAATGATTAATAGCCCATGAAACAAGCCAGAATCGGCCAAAACTGCGAGTGTTGATGACCGGCACGTAAAGGCAACCTGGGGTTCGTCAATGGTGGAAATCACTCCGGGGACTCAAAACGGTGATTAATAGCCCATCTAACTTTTATTAATAGCTCATGAAACAGGCCACAAACGGCCAAAACTGCGAGTTGATGACCGACACGTAAATACAACCTGGGGTTCGTCAATGATGGAAATCACTCCGGGGACTCAAAACGGTGATTAATAGCCCATGTAACAATGATTAATAGCCCATGAAACAAGCCAGAATCGGCCAAAACTGCGAGTGTTGATGACCGACACGTAATCGCAACCTGGGGTTCGACAATGGTGAAAATCACTCCGGGGACTCAAAACGGTGATTAATAGCCCATCTAACTGTTATTAATAGCTCATGAAACAGGCCACAAACGGCCAAAACTGCGAGTTGATGACCGACACGTAAATACAACCTGGGGTTCGTCAATGATGGAAATCACTCCGGGGACTCAAAACGGTGATTAATAGCCCATGTAACAATGATTAATAGCCCATGAAACAAGCCAGAATCGGCCAAAACTGCGAGTGTTGATGACCGGCACGTAAAGGCAACCTGGGGTTCGTCAATGGTGGAAATCACTCCGGGGACTCAAAACGGTGATTAATAGCCCATCTAACTTTTATTAATAGCTCATGAAACAGGCCACAAACGGCCAAAACTGCGAGTTGATGACCGACACGTAAATACAACCTGGGGTTCGTCAATGATGGAAATCACTCCGGGGACTCAAAACGGTGATTAATAGCCCATGTAACAATGATTAATAGCCCATGAAACAAGCCAGAATCGGCCAAAACTGCGAGTGTTGATGACCGGCACGTAAACGCAACCTGGGGTTCGTCAATGGTGGAAATCACTTCAGGGACTCAAAACGGTGATTAATAGCCCATCTAACTGCGATTAATAGCCCATGAAACAGGCCAGAAACGGCCAAAACTGTGAGTGTTGATGACCGACACGTAAATACAACCTGGGGTTCGTCAATGGTGGAAATCACTCCGGGGACTCAAAACGGTGATTAATAGCCCATGTAACAATGATTAATAGCCCATGAAACAAGCCAGAATCGGCCAAAACTGCGAGTGTTGATGACCGACACGTAATCGCAACCTGGGGTTCGTCAATGGTGGAAAGCACTCCGGGGACTCCAAACGGTGATTAATAGCCCATGTAACAATGATTAATAGCCCATGAAACAGGCCAGAATCGGCCAAAACTGCGAGTTGATGACCGACACGTAAATACAACCTGGGGTTCGTCAATGATGGAAATCACTCCGGGGACTCAAAACGGTGATTAATAGCCCATGTAACAATGATTAATAGCCCATGAAACAAGCCAGAATCGGCCAAAACTGCGAGTGTTGATGACCGGCACGTAAAGGCAACCTGGGGTTCGTCAATGGTGGAAATCACTCCGGGGACTCAAAACGGTGATTAATAGCCCATCTAACTGTTATTAATAGCTCATGAAACAGGCCACAAACGGCCAAAACTGCGAGTTGATGACCGACACGTAAATACAACCTGGGGTTCGTCAATGATGGAAATCACTCCGGGGACTCAAAACGGTGATTAATAGCCCATGTAACAATGATTAATAGCCCATGAAACAAGCCAGAATCGGCCAAAACTGCGAGTGTTGATGACCGGCACGTAAACGCAACCTGGGGTTCGTCAATGGTGGAAATCACTTCAGGGACTCAAAACGGTGATTAATAGCCCATCTAACTGCGATTAATAGCCCATGAAACAGGCCAGAAACGGCCAAAACTGTGAGTGTTGATGACCGACACGTAAATACAACCTGGGGTTCGTCAATGGTGGAAATCACTCCGGGGACTCAAAACGGTGATTAATAGCCCATGTAACAATGATTAATAGCCCATGAAACAAGCCAGAATAGGCCAAAACTGCGAGTGTTGATGACCGACACGTAATCGCAACCTGGGGTTCGACAATGGTGAAAATCACTCCGGGGACTCAAAACGGTGATTAATAGCCCATCTAACTGTGATTAAGAGCTCATGAAACAGGCCAGAAACGGCCAAAACTGCGAGTTGATGACCGACACGTAAATACAACCTGGGGTTCGTCAATGATGGAAATCACTCCGGGGACTCAAAACGGTGATTAATAGCCCATGTAACAATGATTAATAGCCCATGAAACAAGCCAGAATCGGCCAAAACTGCGAGTGTTGATGACCGGCACGTAAACGCAACCTGGGGTTCGTCAATGGTGGAAATCACTTCAGGGACTCAAAACGGTGATTAATAGCCCATCTAACTGCGATTAATAGCCCATCAAACAGGCCAGAAACGGCCAAAACTGTGAGTGTTGATGACCGACACGTAAATACAACCTGGGGTTCGTCAATGGTGGAAATCACTCCGGGGACTCAAAACGGTGATTAATAGCCCATGTAACAATGATTAATAGCCCATGAAACAAGCCAGAATCGGCCAAAACTGCGAGTGTTGATGACCGACACGTAATCGCAACCTGGGTTCGACAATGGTGAAAATCACTCCGGGGACTCAAAACGGTGATTAATAGCCCATCTAACTGTTATTAATAGCTCATGAAACAGGCCACAAACGGCCAAAACTGCGAGTTGATGACCGACACGTAAATACAACCTGGGGTTCGTCAATGATGGAAATCACTCCGGGGACTCAAAACGGTGATTAATAGCCCATGTAACAATGATTAATAGCCCATGAAACAAGCCAGAATCGGCCAAAACTGCGAATGTTGATGACCGGCACGTAAAGGCAACCTGGGGTTCGTCAATGGTGGAAATCACTTCAGGGACTCAAAACGGTGATTAATAGCCCATCTAACTGCGATTAATAGCCCATCAAACAGGCCAGAAACGGCCAAAACTGTGAGTGTTGATGACCGACACGTAAATACAACCTGGGGTTCGTCAATGGTGGAAATCACTCCGGGGACTCAAAACGGTGATTAATAGCCCATGTAACAATGATTAATAGCCCATGAAACAAGCCAGAATCGGCCAAAACTGCGAGTGTTGATGACCGACACGTAATCGCAACCTGGGGTTCGACAATGGTGAAAATCACTCCGGGGACTCAAAACGGTGATTAATAGCCCATCTAACTGTTATTAATAGCTCATGAAACAGGCCACAAACGGCCAAAACTGCGAGTTGATGACCGACACGTAAATACAACCTGGGGTTCGTCAATGATGGAAATCACTCCGGGGACTCAAAACGGTGATTAATAGCCCATGTAACAATGATTAATAGCCCATGAAACAAGCCAGAATCGGCCAAAACTGCGAGTGTTGATGACCGGCACGTAAACGCAACCTGGGGTTCGTCAATGGTGGAAATCACTTCAGGGACTCAAAACGGTGATTAATAGCCCATCTAACTGCGATTAATAGCCCATGAAACAGGCCAGAAACGGCCAAAACTGTGAGTGTTGATGACCGACACGTAAATACAACCTGGGGTTCGTCAATGGTGGAAATCACTCCGGCGACTCAAAACGGTGATTAATAGCCCATGTAACAATGATTAATAGCCCATGAAACAAGCCAGAATCGGCCAAAACTGCGAGTGTTGATGACCGACACGTAATCGCAACCTGGGGTTCGACAATGGTGAAAATCACTCCGGGGACTCAAAACGGTGATTAATAGCCCATCTAACTGTTATTAATAGCTCATGAAACAGGCCACAAACGGCCAAAACTGCGAGTTGATGACCGACACGTAAATACAACCTGGGGTTCGTCAATGATGGAAATCACTCCGGGGACTCAAAACGGTGATTAATAGCCCATGTAACAATGATTAATAGCCCATGAAACAAGCCAGAATCGGCCAAAACTGCGAGTGTTGATGACCGGCACGTAAAGGCAACCTGGGGTTCGTCAATGGTGGAAATCACTCCGGGGACTCAAAACGGTGATTAATAGCCCATCTAACTTTTATTAATAGCTCATGAAACAGGCCACAAACGGCCAAAACTGCGAGTTGATGACCGACACGTAAATACAACCTGGGGTTCGTCAATGATGGAAATCACTCCGGGGACTCAAAACGGTGATTAATAGCCCATGTAACAATGATTAATAGCCCATGAAACAAGCCAGAATCGGCCAAAACTGCGAGTGTTGATGACCGACACGTAATCGCAACCTGGGGTTCGACAATGGTGAAAATCACTCCGGGGACTCAAAACGGTGATTAATAGCCCATCTAACTGTTATTAATAGCTCATGAAACAGGCCACAAACGGCCAAAACTGCGAGTTGATGACCGACACGTAAATACAACCTGGGGTTCGTCAATGATGGAAATCACTCCGGGGACTCAAAACGGTGATTAATAGCCCATGTAACAATGATTAATAGCCCATGAAACAAGCCAGAATCGGCCAAAACTGCGAGTGTTGATGACCGGCACGTAAAGGCAACCTGGGGTTCGTCAATGGTGGAAATCACTCCGGGGACTCAAAACGGTGATTAATAGCCCATCTAACTTTTATTAATAGCTCATGAAACAGGCCACAAACGGCCAAAACTGCGAGTTGATGACCGACACGTAAATACAACCTGTGGTTCGTCAATGATGGAAATCACTCCGGGGACTCAAAACGGTGATTAATAGCCCATGTAACAATGATTAATAGCCCATGAAACAAGCCAGAATCGGCCAAAACTGCGAGTGTTGATGACCGGCACGTAAACGCAACCTGGGGTTCGTCAATGGTGGAAATCACTTCAGGGACTCAAAACGGTGATTAATAGCCCATCTAACTGCGATTAATAGCCCATGAAACAGGCCAGAAACGGCCAAAACTGTGAGTGTTGATGACCGACACGTAAATACAACCTGGGGTTCGTCAATGGTGGAAATCACTCCGGGGACTCAAAACGGTGATTAATAGCCCATGTAACAATGATTAATAGCCCATGAAACAAGCCAGAATCGGCCAAAACTGCGAGTGTTGATGACCGACACGTAATCGCAACCTGGGGTTCGTCAATGGTGGAAAGCACTCCGGGGACTCAAAACGGTGATTAATAGCCCATGTAACAATGATTAATAGCCCATGAAACAGGCCAGAATCGGCCAAAACTGCGAGTTGATGACCGACACGTAAATACAACCTGGGGTTCGTCAATGATGGAAATCACTCCGGGGACTCAAAACGGTGATTAATAGCCCATGTAACAATGATTAATAGCCCATGAAACAAGCCAGAATCGGCCAAAACTGCGAGTGTTGATGACCGGCACGTAAACGCAACCTGGGGTTCGTCAATGGTGGAAATCACTTCAGGGACTCAAAACGGTGATTAATAGCCCATCTAACTGCGATTAATAGCCCATGAAACAGGCCAGAAACGGCCAAAACTGTGAGTGTTGATGACCGACACGTAAATACAACCTGGGGTTCGTCAATGGTGGAAATCACTCCGGGGACTCAAAACGGTGATTAATAGCCCATGTAACAATGATTAATAGCCCATGAAACAAGCCAGAATCGGCCAAAACTGCGAGTGTTGATGACCGACACGTAATCGCAACCTGGGGTTCGTCAATGGTGGAAAGCACTCCGGGGACTCAAAACGGTGATTAATAGCCCATGTAACAATGATTAATAGCCCATGAAACAAGCCAGAATCGGCCAAAACTACGAGTGTTGATGACCGGCACGTAAACGCAACCTGGGGTTCGTCAATGGTGGAAATCACTTCAGGGACTCAAAACGGTGATTAATAGCCCATCTAACTGCGATTAATAGCCCATGAAACAGGCCAGAAACGGCCAAAACTGTGAGTGTTGATGACCGACACGTAAATACAACCCGGGGTTCGTCAATGGTGGAAATCACTCCGGGGACTCAAAACGGTGATTAATAGCCCATGTAACAATGATTAATAGCCCATGAAACAAGCCAGAATCGGCCAAAACTGCGAGTGTTGATGACCGACACGTAATCGCAACCTGGGGTTCGACAATGGTGAAAATCACTCCGGGGACTCAAATCGGTGATTAATAGCCCATCTAACTGTGATTAATAGCTCATGAAACAGGCCAGAAACGGCCAAAACTGCGAGTTGATGACCGACACGTAAATACAACCTGGGGTTCGTCAATGATGGAAATCACTCCGGGGACTCAAAACGGTGATTAATAGCCCATGTAACAATGATTAATAGCCCATGAAACAAGCCAGAATCGGCCAAAACTGCGAGTGTTGATGACCGGCACGTAAACGCAACCTGGGGTTCGTCAATGGTGGAAATCACTTCAGGGACTCAAAACGGTGATTAATAGCCCATCTAACTGCGATTAATAGCCCATCAAACAGGCCAGAAACGGCCAAAACTGTGAGTGTTGATGACCGACACGTAAATACAACCTGGGGTTCGTCAATGGTGGAAATCACTCCGGGGACTCAAAACGGTGATTAATAGCCCATGTAACAAGCCAGAATCGGCCAAAACTGCGAGTGTTGATGACCGACACGTAATCGCAACCTGGGGTTCGACAATGGTGAAAATCACTCCGGGGACTCAAAACGGTGATTAATAGCCCATCTAACTGTGATTAATAGCTCATGAAACAGGCCACAAACGGCCAAAACTGCGAGTTGATGACCGACACGTAAATACAACCTGGGGTTCGTCAATGATGGAAATCACTCCGGGGACTCAAAACGGTGATTAATAGCCCATGTAACAATGATTAATAGCCCATGAAACAAGCCAGAATCGGCCAAAACTGCGAGTGTTGATGACCGGCACATAAACGCAACCTGGGGTTCGTCAATGGTGGAAATCACTTCAGGGACTCAAAACGGTGATTAATAGCCCATCTAACTGCGATTAATAGCCCATCAAACAGGCCAGAAACGGCCAAAACTCTGAGTGTTGATGACCGACACGTAAATACAACCTGGGGTTCGTCAATGGTGGAAATCACTCCGGGGACTCAAAACGATGATTAATAGCCCATGTAACAATGATTAATAGCCCATGAAACAAGCCAGAATCGGCCAAAACTGCGAGTGTTGATGACCGGCACGTAAACGCAACCTGGGGTTCGTCAATGGTGGAAATCACTTCAGGGACTCAAAACGGTGATTAATAGCCCATCTAACTGTGATTAATAGCCCATGAAGCAGGACATAATCGACCAAAACTGCGAGTGTTGATGACCGACACGTAAATACAACCTGGTGTTCGTCAATGGTGGAAATCACTCGGGGGACTCAAAACGGTGATTAATAACCCATGTAACAATGATTAATAGCCCATGAAACAAGCCAGAATCGGCCAAAACTGCGAGTGTTGATGACCGGCACGTAAACGCAACCTGGGGTTCGTCAATGGTGGAAATCACTTCAGGGACTCAAAACGGTGATTAATAGCCCATCTAACTGTGATTAATAGCCCATGAAGCAGGACATAATCGACCAAAACTGCGAGTGTTGATGACCGACACGTAAATACAACCTGGTGTTCGTCAATGGTGGAAATCACTCGGGGGACTCAAAACGGTGATTAATAACCCATGTAACAATGATTAATAGCCCATGAAACAAGCCAGAATCGGCCAAAACTGCGAGTGTTGATGACCGACACGTAATCGCAACCTGGGGTTCGAAAAATGGTGGAAATCACTTCAGGGACTCAAAACGGTGATTAATAGCCCATCAAACAGGCCAGAAACGGCCAAAACTGTGAGTGTTGATGACCGACACGTAAATACAACCTGGGGTTCGTCAATGGTGGAAATCACTCCGGGGACTCAAAACGGTGATTAATAGCCCATGTAACAAGCCAGAATCGGCCAAAACTGCGAGTGTTGATGACCGACACGTAATCGCAACCTGGGGTTCGACAATGGTGAAAATCACTCCGGGGACTCAAAACGGTGATTAATAGCCCATCTAACTGTGATTAATAGCTCATGAAACAGGCCACAAACGGCCAAAACTGCGAGTTGATGACCGACACGTAAATACAACCTGGGGTTCGTCAATGATGGAAATCACTCCGGGGACTCAAAACGGTGATTAATAGCCCATGTAACAATGATTAATAGCCCATGAAACAAGCCAGAATCGGCCAAAACTGCGAGTGTTGATGACCGGCACATAAACGCAACCTGGGGTTCGTCAATGGTGGAAATCACTTCAGGGACTCAAAACGGTGATTAATAGCCCATCTAACTGCGATTAATAGCCCATCAAACAGGCCAGAAACGGCCAAAACTCTGAGTGTTGATGACCGACACGTAAATACAACCTGGGGTTCGTCAATGGTGGAAATCACTCCGGGGACTCAAAACGATGATTAATAGCCCATGTAACAATGATTAATAGCCCATGAAACAAGCCAGAATCGGCCAAAACTGCGAGTGTTGATGACCGGCACGTAAACGCAACCTGGGGTTCGTCAATGGTGGAAATCACTTCAGGGACTCAAAACGGTGATTAATAGCCCATCTAACTGTGATTAATAGCCCATGAAGCAGGACATAATCGACCAAAACTGCGAGTGTTGATGACCGACACGTAAATACAACCTGGTGTTCGTCAATGGTGGAAATCACTCGGGGGACTCAAAACGGTGATTAATAACCCATGTAACAATGATTAATAGCCCATGAAACAAGCCAGAATCGGCCAAAACTGCGAGTGTTGATGACCGGCACGTAAACGCAACCTGGGGTTCGTCAATGGTGGAAATCACTTCAGGGACTCAAAACGGTGATTAATAGCCCATCTAACTGTGATTAATAGCCCATGAAGCAGGACATAATCGACCAAAACTGCGAGTGTTGATGACCGACACGTAAATACAACCTGGTGTTCGTCAATGGTGGAAATCACTCGGGGGACTCAAAACGGTGATTAATAACCCATGTAACAATGATTAATAGCCCATGAAACAAGCCAGAATCGGCCAAAACTGCGAGTGTTGATGACCGACACGTAATCGCAACCTGGGGTTCGAAAAATGGTGGAAATCACTTCAGGGACTCAAAACGGTGATTAATAGCCCATCAAACAGGCCAGAAACGGCCAAAACTGTGAGTGTTGATGACCGACACGTAAATACAACCTGGGGTTCGTCAATGGTGGAAATCACTCCGGGGACTCAAAACGGTGATTAATAGCCCATGTAACAAGCCAGAATCGGCCAAAACTGCGAGTGTTGATGACCGACACGTAATCGCAACCTGGGGTTCGACAATGATGAAAATCACTCCGGGGACTCAAAACGGTGATTAATAGCCCATCTAACTGTGATTAATAGCTCATGAAACAGGCCAGAAACGGCCAAAACTGCGAGTTGATGACCGACACGTAAATACAACCTGGGGTTCGTCAATGATGGAAATCACTCCGGGGACTCAAAACGGTGATTAATAGCCCATGTAACAATGATTAATAGCCCATGAAACAAGCCAGAATCGGCCAAAACTGCGAGTGTTGATGACCGGCACATAAACGCAACCTGGGGTTCGTCAATGGTGGAAATCACTTCAGGGACTCAAAACGGTGATTAATAGCCCATCTAACTGCGATTAATAGCCCATCAAACAGGCCAGAAACGGCCCAAACTGTGATTGTTGATGACCGACACGTAAATACAACCTGGGGTTCGTCAATGGTGGAAATCACTCCGGGGACTCAAAACGATGATTAATAGCCCATGTAACAATGATTAATAGCCCATGAAACAAGCCAGAATCGGCCAAAACTGCGAGTGTTGATGACCGGCACGTAAACGCAACCTGGGGTTCGTCAATGGTGGAAATCACTTTAGGGACTCAAAACGGTGATTAATAGCCCATCTAACTGTGATTAATAGCCCATGAAACAGGCCAGAAACGGCCAAAACTGCGAGTTGATGACCGACACGTAAATACAACCTGGTGTTCGTCAATGGTGGAAATCACTCCGGGGACTCAAAACGGTGATTAATAGCCCATGTAACAATGATTAATAGCCCATGAAACAAGCCAGAATCGGCCAAAACTGCGAGTGTTGATGACCGACACGTAATCGCAACCTGGGGTTCGAAAAATGGTGGAAATCACTTCAGGGACTCAAAACGGTGATTAATAGCCCATGAAACAGGCCAGAATCGGCCAAAACTGCGAGTGTTGATGACCGACACGTAAATACAACCTAGGGTTCATCAATGGTGGAAATCACTCCGGGGACTCAAAACGGTGATTAATAGCCCATCTAACTGTGATTAATAGCTCATGAAACAGGCCAGAAACGGCCAAAACTGCGAGTTGATGACCGACACGTAAATACAACCTGGGGTTCGTCAATGATGGAAATCACTCCGGGGACTCAAAACGGTGATTAATAGCCCATGTAACAATGATTAATAGCCCATGAAACAAGCCAGAATCGTCCAAAACTACGAGTGTTGATGACCGGCACGTAAACGCAACCTGGGGTTCGTCAATGGTGGAAATCACTTCAGGGACTCAAAACGGTGATTAATAGCCCATCTAACTGCGATTAATGCCCATGAAACAGGCCAGAAACGGCCAAAACTGTGAGTGTTGATGACCGACACGTAAATACAACCCGGGGTTCGTCAATGGTGGAAATCACTCCGGGGACTCAAAACAGTGATTAATAGCCCATGTAACAATGATTAATAGCCCATGAAACAAGCCAGAATCGGCCAAAACTGCGAGTGTTGATGACCGACACGTAATCGCAACCTGGGGTTCGACAATGGTGAAAATCACTCCGGGGACTCAAATCGGTGATTAATAGCCCATCTAACTGTGATTAATAGCTCATGAAACAGGCCACAAACGGCCAAAACTGCGAGTTGATGACCGACACGTAAATACAACCTGGGGTTCGTCAATGATGGAAATCACTCCGGGGACTCAAAACGGTGATTAATAGCCCATGTAACAATGATTAATAGCCCATGAAACAAGCCAGAATCGGCCAAAACTGCGAGTGTTGATGACCGGCACGTAAACGCAACCTGGGGTTCGTCAATGGTGGAAATCACTTCAGGGACTCAAAACGGTGATTAATAGCCCATCTAACTGCGATTAATAGCCCATCAAACAGGCCAGAAACGGCCAAAACTGTGAGTGTTGATGACCGACACGTAAATACAACCTGGGGTTCGTCAATGGTGGAAATCACTCCGGGGACTCAAAACGGTGATTAATAGCCCATGTAACAAGCCAGAATCGGCCAAAACTGCGAGTGTTGATGACCGACACGTAATCGCAACCTGGGGTTCGACAATGATGAAAATCACTCCGGGGACTCAAAACGGTGATTAATAGCCCATCTAACTGTGATTAATAGCTCATGAAACAGGCCAGAAACGGCCAAAACTGCGAGTTGATGACCGACACGTAAATACAACCTGGGGTTCGTCAATGATGGAAATCACTCCGGGGACTCAAAACGGTGATTAATAGCCCATGTAACAATGATTAATAGCCCATGAAACAAGCCAGAATCGGCCAAAACTGCGAGTGTTGATGACCGGCACATAAACGCAACCTGGGGTTCGTCAATGGTGGAAATCACTTCAGGGACTCAAAACGGTGATTAATAGCCCATCTAACTGCGATTAATAGCCCATCAAACAGGCCAGAAACGGCCCAAACTGTGATTGTTGATGACCGACACGTAAATACAACCTGGGGTTCGTCAATGGTGGAAATCACTCCGGGGACTCAAAACGATGATTAATAGCCCATGTAACAATGATTAATAGCCCATGAAACAAGCCAGAATCGGCCAAAACTGCGAGTGTTGATGACCGGCACGTAAACGCAACCTGGGGTTCGTCAATGGTGGAAATCACTTTAGGGACTCAAAACGGTGATTAATAGCCCATCTAACTGTGATTAATAGCCCATGAAACAGGCCAGAAACGGCCAAAACTGCGAGTTGATGACCGACACGTAAATACAACCTGGTGTTCGTCAATGGTGGAAATCACTCCGGGGACTCAAAACGGTGATTAATAGCCCATGAAACAAGCCAGAATCGGCCAAAACTGCGAGTGTTGATGACCGACACGTAATCGCAACCGGGGGTTCGAAAAATGGTGGAAATCACTTCAGGGACTCAAAACGGTGATTAATAGCCCATGAAACAGGCCAGAATCGGCCAAAACTGCGAGTGTTGATGACCGACACGTAAATACAACCTAGGGTTCATCAATGGTGGAAATCACTCCGGGGACTCAAAATGGTGATTAATAGCCCATCTAACTGTGATTAATAGCTCATGAAACAGGCCAGAAACGGCCAAAACTGCGAGTTGATGACCGACACGTAAATACAACCTGGGGTTCGTCAATGATGGAAATCACTCCGGGGACTCAAAACGGTGATTAATAGCCCATGTAACAATGATTAATAGCCCATGAAACAAGCCAGAATCGTCCAAAACTACGAGTGTTGATGACCGGCACGTAAACGCAACCTGGGGTTCGTCAATGGTGGAAATCACTTCAGGGACTCAAAACGGTGATTAATAGCCCATCTAACTGCGATTAATAGCCCATGAAACAGGCCAGAAACGGCCAAAACTGTGAGTGTTGATGACCGACACGTAAATACAACCCGGGGTTCGTCAATGGTGGAAATCACTCCGGGGACTCAAAACGGTGATTAATAGCCCATGTAACAATGATTAATAGCCCATGAAACAAGCCAGAATCGGCCAAAACTGCGAGTGTTGATGACCGACACGTAATCGCAACCTGGGGTTCGACAATGGTGAAAATCACTCCGGGGACTCAAATCGGTGATTAATAGCCCATCTAACTGTGATTAATAGCTCATGAAACAGGCCAGAAACGGCCAAAACTGCGAGTTGATGACCGACACGTAAATACAACCTGGGGTTCGTCAATGATGGAAATCACTCCGGGGACTCAAAACGGTGATTAATAGCCCATGTAACAATGATTAATAGCCCATGAAACAAGCCAGAATCGGCCAAAACTGCGAGTGTTGATGACCGGCACGTAAACGCAACCTGGGGTTCGTCAATGGTGGAAATCACTTCAGGGACTCAAAACGGTGATTAATAGCCCATCTAACTGCGATTAATAGCCCATCAAACAGGCCAGAAACGGCCAAAACTGTGAGTGTTGATGACCGACACGTAAATACAACCTGGGGTTCGTCAATGGTGGAAATCACTCCGGGGACTCAAAACGGTGATTAATAGCCCATGTAACAAGCCAGAATCGGCCAAAACTGCGAGTGTTGATGACCGACACGTAATCGCAACCTAGGGTTCGACAATGGTGAAAATCACTCCGGGGACTCAAAACGGTGATTAATAGCCCATCTAACTGTGATTAATAGCTCATGAAACAGGCCAGAAACGGCCAAAACTGCGAGTTGATGACCGACACGTAAATACAACCTGGGGTTCGTCAATGATGGAAATCACTCCGGGGACTCAAAACGGTGATTAATAGCCCATGTAACAATGATTAATAGCCCATGAAACAAGCCAGAATCAGCCAAAACTGCGAGTGTTGATGACCGGCACATAAACGCAACCTGGGGTTCGTCAATGGTGGAAATCACTTCAGGGACTCAAAACGGTGATTAATAGCCCATCTAACTGCGATTAATAGCCCATCAAACAGGCCAGAAACGGCCAAAACTCTGAGTGTTGATGACCGACACGTAAATACAACCTGGGGTTCGTCAATGGTGGAAATCACTCCGGGGACTCAAAACGATGATTAATAGCCCATGTAACAATGATTAATAGCCCATGAAACAAGCCAGAATCGGCCAAAACTGCGAGTGTTGATGACCGGCACGTAAACGCAACCTGGGGTTCGTCAATGGTGGAAATCACTTCAGGGACTCAAAACGGTGATTAATAGCCCATCTAACTGTGATTAATAGCCCATGAAGCAGGACATAATCGACCAAAACTGCGAGTGTTGATGACCGACACGTAAATACAACCTGGTGTTCGTCAATGGTGGAAATCACTCGGGGGACTCAAAACGGTGATTAATAGCCCATGTAACAATGATTAATAGCCCATGAAACAAGCCAGAATCGGCCAAAACTGCGAGTGTTGATGACCGACACGTAATCGCAACCTGGGGTTCGAAAAATGGTGGAAATCACTTCAGGGACTCAAAACGGTGATTAATAGCCCATCAAACAGGCCAGAAACGGCCAAAACTGTGAGTGTTGATGACCGACACGTAAATACAACCTGGGGTTCGTCAATGGTGGAAATCACTCCGGGGACTCAAAACGGTGATTAATAGCCCATGTAACAAGCCAGAATCGGCCAAAACTGCGAGTGTTGATGACCGACACGTAATCGCAACCTGGGGTTCGACAATGATGAAAATCACTCCGGGGACTCAAAACGGTGATTAATAGCCCATCTAACTGTGATTAATAGCTCATGAAACAGGCCAGAAACGGCCAAAACTGCGAGTTGATGACCGACACGTAAATACAACCTGGGGTTCGTCAATGATGGAAATCACTCCGGGGACTCAAAACGGTGATTAATAGCCCATGTAACAATGATTAATAGCCCATGAAACAAGCCAGAATCGGCCAAAACTGCGAGTGTTGATGACCGACACGTAATCGCAACCTGGGGTTCGAAAAATGGTGGAAATCACTTCAGGGACTCAAAACGGTGATTAATAGCCCATGAAACAGGCCAGAATCGGCCAAAACTGCGAGTGTTGATGACCGACACGTAAATACAACCTAGGGTTCAACAATGGTGGAAATCACTCCGGGGACTCAAAACGGTGATTAATAGCCCATCTAACTGTGATTAATAGCTCATGAAACAGGCCAGAAACGGCCAAAACTGCGAGTTGATGACCGACACGTAAATACAACCTGGGGTTCGTCAATGATGGAAATCACTCCGGGGACTCAAAACGGTGATTAATAGCCCATGTAACAATGATTAATAGCCCATGAAACAAGCCAGAATCGTCCAAAACTACGAGTGTTGATGACCGGCACGTAAACGCAACCTGGGGTTCGTCAATGGTGGAAATCACTTCAGGGACTCAAAACGGTGATTAATAGCCCATCTAACTGCGATTAATAGCCCATGAAACAGGCCAGAAACGGCCAAAACTGTGAGTGTTGATGACCGACACGTAAATACAACCCGGGGTTCGTCAATGGTGGAAATCACTCTGGGGACTCAAAACGGTGATTAATAGCCCATGTAACAATGATTAATAGCCCATGAAACAAGCCAGAATCGGCCAAAACTGCGAGTGTTGATGACCGACACGTAATCGCAACCTGGGGTTCGACAATGGTGAAAATCACTCCGGGGACTCAAATCGGTGATTAATAGCCCATCTAACTGTGATTAATAGCTCATGAAACAGGCCAGAAACGGCCAAAACTGCGAGTTGATGACCGACACGTAAATACAACCTGGGGTTCGTCAATGATGGAAATCACTCCGAGGACTCAAAACGGTGATTAATAGCCCATGTAACAATGATTAATAGCCCATGAAACAAGCCAGAATCGGCCAAAACTGCGAGTGTTGATGACCGGCACGTAAACGCAACCTGGGGTTCGTCAATGGTGGAAATCACTTCAGGGACTCAAAACGGTGATTAATAGCCCATCTAACTGCGATTAATAGCCCATCAAACAGGCCAGAAACGGCCAAAACTGTGAGTGTTGATGACCGACACGTAAATACAACCTGGGGTTCGTTAATGGTGGAAATCACTCCGGGGACTCAAAACGGTGATTAATAGCCCATGTAACAAGCCAGAATCGGCCAAAACTGCGAGTGTTGATGACCGACACGTAATCGCAACCTGGGGTTCGACAATGGTGAAAATCACTCCGGGGACTCAAAACGGTGATTAATAGCCCATCTAACTGTGATTAATAGCTCATGAAACAGGCCAGAAACGGCCAAAACTGCGAGTTGATGACCGACACGTAAATACAACCTGGGGTTCGTCAATGATGGAAATCACTCCGGGGACTCAAAACGGTGATTAATAGCCCATGTAACAATGATTAATAGCCCATGAAACAAGCCAGAATCGGCCAAAACTGCGAGTGTTGATGACCGGCACATAAACGCAACCTGGGGTTCGTCAATGGTGGAAATCACTTCAGGGACTCAAAACGGTGATTAATAGCCCATCTAACTGCGATTAATAGCCCATCAAACAGGCCAGAAACGGCCAAAACTGTGAGTGTTGATGACCGACACGTAAATACAACCTGGGGTTCGTCAATGATGGAAATCACTCCGGGGACTCAAAACGGTGATTAATAGCCCATGTAACAATGATTAATAGCCCATGAAACAAGCCAGAATCGGCCAAAACTACGAGTGTTGATGACCGGCACGTAATCGCAACCTGGGGTTCGACAATGGTGAAAATCACTCCGGGGACTCAAAACGGTGATTAATAGCCCATCTAACTGTGATTAATAGCTCATGAAACAGGCCAGAAACGACCAAAACTGCGAGTTGATGACCGACACGTAAATACAACCTGGGGTTCGTCAATGATGGAAATCACTCCGGGGACTCAAAACGGTGATTAATAGCCCATGTAACAATGATTAATAGCCCATGAAACAAGCCAGAATCGGCCAAAACTGCGAGTGTTGATGACCGGCACATAAACGCAACCTGGGGTTCGTCAATGGTGGAAATCACTTCAGGGACTCAAAACGGTGATTAATAGCCCATCTAACTGCGATTAATAGCCCATCAAACAGGCCAGAAACGGCCCAAACTGTGATTGTTGATGACCGACACGTAAATACAACCTGGGGTTCGTCAATGGTGGAAATCACTCCAGGGACTCAAAACGATGATTAATAGCCCATGTAACAATGATTAATAGCCCATGAAACAAGCCAGAATCAGCCAAAACTGCGACTGTTGATGACCGGCACGTAAACGCAACCTGGGGTTCGTCAATGGTGGAAATCACTTTAGGGACTCAAAACGGTGATTAATAGCCCATCTAACTGTGATTAATAGCCCATGAAACAGGCCAGAAACGGCCAAAACTGCGAGTTGATGACCGACACGTAAATACAACCTGGTGTTCGTCAATGGTGGAAATCACTCCGGGGACTCAAAACGGTGATTAATAGCCCATGTAACAATGATTAATAGCCCATGAAACAAGCCAGAATTGGCCAAAACTGCGAGTGTTGATGACCGACACGTAATCGCAACCTGGGGTTCGAAAAATGGTGGAAATCACTTCAGGGACTCAAAACGGTGATTAATAGCCCATGAAACAGGCCAGAATCGGCCAAAACTGCGAGTGTTGATGACCGACACGTAAATACAACCTAGGGTTCAACAATGGTGGAAATCACTCCGGGGACTCAAAACGGTGATTAATAGCCCATCTAACTGTGATTAATAGCTCATGAAACAGGCCAGAAACGGCCAAAACTGCGAGTTGATGACCGACACGTAAATACAACCTGGGGTTCGTCAATGATGGAAATCACTCCGGGGACTCAAAACGGTGATTAATAGCCCATGTAACAATGATTAATAGCCCATGAAACAAGCCAGAATCGTCCAAAACTACGAGTGTTGATGACCGGCACGTAAACGCAACCTGGGGTTCGTCAATGGTGGAAATCACTTCAGGGACTCAAAACGGTGATTAATAGCCCATCTAACTGCGATTAATAGCCCATGAAACAGGCCAGAAACGGCCAAAACTGTGAGTGTTGATGACCGACACGTAAATACAACCCGGGGTTCGTCAATGGTGGAAATCACTCTGGGGACTCAAAACGGTGATTAATAGCCCATGTAACAATGATTAATAGCCCATGAAACAAGCCAGAATCGGCCAAAACTGCGAGTGTTGATGACCGACACGTAATCGCAACCTGGGGTTCGACAATGGTGAAAATCACTCCGGGGACTCAAATCGGTGATTAATAGCCCATCTAACTGTGATTAATAGCTCATGAAACAGGCCAGAAACGGCCAAAACTGCGAGTTGATGACCGACACGTAAATACAACCTGGGGTTCGTCAATGATGGAAATCACTCCGAGGACTCAAAACGGTGATTAATAGCCCATGTAACAATGATTAATAGCCCATGAAACAAGCCAGAATCGGCCAAAACTGCGAGTGTTGATGACCGGCACGTAAACGCAACCTGGGGTTCGTCAATGGTGGAAATCACTTCAGGGACTCAAAACGGTGATTAATAGCCCATCTAACTGCGATTAATAGCCCATCAAACAGGCCAGAAACGGCCAAAACTGTGAGTGTTGATGACCGACACGTAAATACAACCTGGGGTTCGTTAATGGTGGAAATCACTCCGGGGACTCAAAACGGTGATTAATAGCCCATGTAACAAGCCAGAATCGGCCAAAACTGCGAGTGTTGATGACCGACACGTAATCGCAACCTGGGGTTCGACAATGGTGAAAATCACTCCGGGGACTCAAAACGGTGATTAATAGCCCATCTAACTGTGATTAATAGCTCATGAAACAGGCCAGAAACGGCCAAAACTGCGAGTTGATGACCGACACGTAAATACAACCTGGGGTTCGTCAATGATGGAAATCACTCCGGGGACTCAAAACGGTGATTAATAGCCCATGTAACAATGATTAATAGCCCATGAAACAAGCCAGAATCGGCCAAAACTGCGAGTGTTGATGACCGGCACATAAACGCAACCTGGGGTTCGTCAATGGTGGAAATCACTTCAGGGACTCAAAACGGTGATTAATAGCCCATCTAACTGCGATTAATAGCCCATCAAACAGGCCAGAAACGGCCAAAACTGTGAGTGTTGATGACCGACACGTAAATACAACCTGGGGTTCGTCAATGATGGAAATCACTCCGGGGACTCAAAACGGTGATTAATAGCCCATGTAACAATGATTAATAGCCCATGAAACAAGCCAGAATCGGCCAAAACTACGAGTGTTGATGACCGGCACGTAATCGCAACCTGGGGTTCGACAATGGTGAAAATCACTCCGGGGACTCAAAACGGTGATTAATAGCCCATCTAACTGTGATTAATAGCTCATGAAACAGGCCAGAAACGACCAAAACTGCGAGTTGATGACCGACACGTAAATACAACCTGGGGTTCGTCAATGATGGAAATCACTCCGGGGACTCAAAACGGTGATTAATAGCCCATGTAACAATGATTAATAGCCCATGAAACAAGCCAGAATCGGCCAAAACTGCGAGTGTTGATGACCGGCACATAAACGCAACCTGGGGTTCGTCAATGGTGGAAATCACTTCAGGGACTCAAAACGGTGATTAATAGCCCATCTAACTGCGATTAATAGCCCATCAAACAGGCCAGAAACGGCCCAAACTGTGATTGTTGATGACCGACACGTAAATACAACCTGGGGTTCGTCAATGGTGGAAATCACTCCAGGGACTCAAAACGATGATTAATAGCCCATGTAACAATGATTAATAGCCCATGAAACAAGCCAGAATCAGCCAAAACTGCGACTGTTGATGACCGGCACGTAAACGCAACCTGGGGTTCGTCAATGGTGGAAATCACTTTAGGGACTCAAAACGGTGATTAATAGCCCATCTAACTGTGATTAATAGCCCATGAAACAGGCCAGAAACGGCCAAAACTGCGAGTTGATGACCGACACGTAAATACAACCTGGTGTTCGTCAATGGTGGAAATCACTCCGGGGACTCAAAACGGTGATTAATAGCCCATGTAACAATGATTAATAGCCCATGAAACAAGCCAGAATTGGCCAAAACTGCGAGTGTTGATGACCGACACGTAATCGCAACCTGGGGTTCGAAAAATGGTGGAAATCACTTCAGGGACTCAAAACGGTGATTAATAGCCCATGAAACAGGCCAGAATCGGCCAAAACTGCGAGTGTTGATGACCGACACGTAAATACAACCTAGGGTTCATCAATGGTGGAAATCACTCCGGGGACTCAAAACGGTGATTAATAGCCCATCTAACTGTGATTAATAGCTCATGAAACAGGCCAGAAACGGCCAAAACTGCGAGTTGATGACCGACACGTAAATACAACCTGGGGTTCGTCAATGATGGAAATCACTCCGGGGACTCAAAACGGTGATTAATAGCCCATGTAACAATGATTAATAGCCCATGAAACAAGCCAGAATCGGCCAAAACTACGAGTGTTGATGACCGGCACGTAAACGCAACCTGGGGTTCGTCAATGGTGGAAATCACTTCAGGGACTCAAAACGGTGATTAATAGCCCATCTAACTGCGATTAATAGCCCATGAAACAGGCCAGAAACGGCCAAAACTGTGAGTGTTGATGACCGACACGTAAATACAACCTGGGGTTCGTCAATGGTGGAAATCACTCCGGGGACTCAAAACGGTGATTAATAGCCCATGTAACAATGATTAATAGCCCATGAAACAAGCCAGAATCGGCCAAAACTACGAGTGTTGATGACCGGCACGTAAACGCAACCTGGGGTTCGTCAATGGTGGAAATCACTTCAGGGACTCAAAACGGTGATTAATAGCCCATCTAACTGCGATTAATAGCCCATGAAACAGGCCAGAAACGGCCAAAACTGTGAGTGTTGATGACCGACACGTAAATACAACCTGGGGTTCGTCAATGGTGGAAATCACTCCGGGGACTCAAAACGGTGATTAATAGCCCATGTAACAATGATTAATAGCCCATGAAACAAGCCAGAATCGGCCAAAACTACGAGTGTTGATGACCGGCACGTAAACGCAACCTGGGGTTCGTCAATGGTGGAAATCACTTCAGGGACTCAAAACGGTGATTAATAGCCCATCTAACTGCGATTAATAGCCCATGAAACAGGCCAGAAACGGCCAAAACTATGAGTGTTGATGACCGACACGTAAATACAACCTGGGGTTCGTCAATGGTGGAAATCACTCCGGGGACTCAAAACGGTGATTAATAGCCCATGTAACAATGATTAATAGCCCATGAAACAAGCCAGAATCGGCCAAAACTGCGAGTGTTGATGACCGACACGTAATCGCAACCTGGGGTTCGAAAAATGGTGGAAATCACTTCAGGGACTCAAAACGGTGATTAATAGCCCATCAAACAGGCCAGAAACGGCCAAAACTGTGAGTGTTGATGACCGACACGTAAATACAACCTGGGGTTCGTCAATGGTGGAAATCACTCCGGCGACTCAAAACGGTGATTAATAGCCCATGTAACAAGCCAGAATCGGCCAAAACTGCGAGTGTTGATGACCGACACGTAATCGCAACCTGGGGTTCGACAATGGTGAAAATCACTCCGGGGACTCAAAACGGTGATTAATAGCCCATCTAACTGTGATTAATAGCTCATGAAACAGGCCAGAAACGACCAAAACTGCGAGTTGATGACCGACACGTAAATACAACCTGGGGTTCGTCAATGATGGAAATCACTCCGGGGACTCAAAACGGTGATTAATAGCCCATGTAACAATGATTAATAGCCCATGAAACAAGCCAGAATCGGCCAAAACTGCGAGTGTTGATGACCGGCACATAAACGCAACCTGGGGTTCGTCAATGGTGGAAATCACTTCAGGGACTCAAAACGGTGATTAATAGCCCATCTAACTGCGATTAATAGCCCATCAAACAGGCCAGAAACGGCCAAAACTGTGAGTGTTGATGACCGACACGTAAATACAACCTGGGGTTCGTCAATGGTGGAAATCACTCCGGGGACTCAAAACGATGATTAATAGCCCATGTAACAATGATTAATAGCCCATGAAACAAGCCAGAATCGGCCAAAACTGCGAGTGTTGATGACCGGCACGTAAACGCAACCTGGGGTTCGTCAATGGTGGAAATCACTTCAGGGACTCAAAACGGTGATTAATAGCCCATCTAACTGTGATTAATAGCCCATGAAACAGGCCAAAAACGGCCAAAACTGCGAGTTGATGACCGACACGTAAATACAACCTGGTGTTCGTCAATGGTGGAAATCACTCCGGGGACTCAAAACGGTGATTAATAGCCCATGTAACAATGATAAATAGCCCATGAAACAAGCCAGAATCGGCCAAAACTGCGAGTGTTGATGACCGACACGTAATCGCAACCTGGGGTTCGACAATGGTGAAAATCACTCCGGGGACTCAAAACGGTGATTAATAGCCCATCTAACTGTGATTAATAGCTCATGAAACAGGCCAGAAACGGCCAAAACTGCGAGTGTTGATGACCGACACGTAAATACAACCTGGGGTTCGTCAATGGTGGAAATCACTTCAGGGACTCAAAACGGTGATTAATAGCCCATCTAACTGTGATTAATAGCCCATGAAACAGGCCAAAAACGGCCAAAACTGCGAGTTGATGACCGACACGTAAATACAACCTGGTGTTCGTCAATGGTGGAAATCACTCCGGGGACTCGAAACGGTGATTAATAGCCCATGTAACAATGATTAATAGCCCATGAAACAAGCCAGAATCGGCCAAAACTGCGAGTGTTGATGACCGGCACATAAACGCAACCTGGGGTTCGTCAATGGTGGAAATCACTTCAGGGACTCAAAACGGTGATTAATAGCCCATCTAACTGCGATTAATAGCCCATCAAACAGGCCAGAAACGGCCCAAACTGTGATTGTTGATGACCGACACGTAAATACAACCTGGGGTTCGTCAATGGTGGAAATCACTCCGGGGACTCAAAACGATGATTAATAGCCCATGTAACAATGATTAATAGCCCATGAAACAAGCCAGAATCGGCCAAAACTGCGAGTGTTGATGACCGGCACGTAAACGCAACCTGGGGTTCGTCAATGGTGGAAATCACTTTAGGGACTCAAAACGGTGATTAATAGCCCATCTAACTGTGATTAATAGCCCATGAAACAGGCCAGAAACGGCCAAAACTGCGAGTTGATGACCGACACGTAAATACAACCTGGTGTTCGTCAATGGTGGAAATCACTCCGGGGACTCAAAACGGTGATTAATAGCCCATGTAACAATGATTAATAGCCCATGAAACAAGCCAGAATCGGCCAAAACTGCGAGTGTTGATGACCGACACGTAATCGCAACCTGGGGTTCGAAAAATGGTGGAAATCACTTCAGGGACTCAAAACGGTGATTAATAGCCCATGAAACAGGCCAGAATCGGCCAAAACTGCGAGTGTTGATGACCGACACGTAAATACAACCTAGGGTTCATCAATGGTGGAAATCACTCCGGGGACTCAAAACGGTGATTAATAGCCCATCTAACTGTGATTAATAGCTCATGAAACAGGCCAGAAACGGCCAAAACTGCGAGTTGATGACCGACACGTAAATACAACCTGGGGTTCGTCAATGATGGAAATCACTCCGGGGACTCAAAACGGTGATTAATAGCCCATGTAACAATGATTAATAGCCCATGAAACAAGCCAGAATCGGCCAAAACTACGAGTGTTGATGACCGGCACGTAAACGCAACCTGGGGTTCGTCAATGGTGGAAATCACTTCAGGGACTCAAAACGGTGATTAATAGCCCATCTAACTGCGATTAATAGCCCATGAAACAGGCCAGAAACGGCCAAAACTGTGAGTGTTGATGACCGACACGTAAATACAACCTGGGGTTCGTCAATGGTGGAAATCACTCCGGGGACTCAAAACGGTGATTAATAGCCCATGTAACAATGATTAATAGCCCATGAAACAAGCCAGAATCGGCCAAAACTACGAGTGTTGATGACCGGCACCTAAACGCAGCCTGGGGTTCGTCAATGGTGGAAATCACTTCAGGGACTCAAAACGGTGATTAATAGCCCATCTAACTGCGATTAATAGCCCATGAAACAGGCCAGAAACGGCCAAAACTGTGAGTGTTGATGACCGACACGTAAATACAACCTGGGGTTCGTCAATGGTGGAAATCACTCCGGGGACTCAAAACGGTGATTAATAGCCCATGTAACAATGATTAATAGCCCATGAAACAAGCCAGAATCGGCCAAAACTACGAGTGTTGATGACCGGCACGTAAACGCAACCTGGGGTTCGTCAATGGTGGAAATCACTTCAGGGACTCAAAACGGTGATTAATAGCCCATCTAACTGCGATTAATAGCCCATGAAACAGGCCAGAAACGGCCAAAACTGTGAGTGTTGATGACCGACACGTAAATACAACCTGGGGTTCGTCAATGGTGGAAATCACTCCGGGGACTCAAAACGGTGATTAATAGCCCATGTAACAATGATTAATAGCCCATGAAACAAGCCAGAATCGGCCAAAACTGCGAGTGTTGATGACCGACACGTAATCGCAACCTGGGGTTCGAAAAATGGTGGAAATCACTTCAGGGACTCAAAACGGTGATTAATAGCCCATCAAACAGGCCAGAAACGGCCAAAACTGTGAGTGTTGATGACCGACACGTAAATACAACCTGGGGTTCGTCAATGGTGGAAATCACTCCGGCGACTCAAAACGGTGATTAATAGCCCATCTAACTGTGATTAATAGCCCATGTAACAAGCCAGAATCGGCCAAAACTGCGAGTGTTGATGACCGACACGTAATCGCAACCTGGGGTTCGACAATGGTGAAAATCACTCCGGGGACTCAAAACGGTGATTAATAGCCCATCTAACTGTGATTAATAGCTCATGAAACAGGCCAGAAACGACCAAAACTGCGAGTTGATGACCGACACGTAAATACAACCTGGGGTTCGTCAATGATGGAAATCACTCCGGGGACTCAAAACGGTGATTAATAGCCCATGTAACAATGATTAATAGCCCATGAAACAAGCCAGAATCGGCCAAAACTGCGAGTGTTGATGACCGGCACATAAACGCAACCTGGGGTTCGTCAATGGTGGAAATCACTTCAGGGACTCAAAACGGTGATTAATAGCCCATCTAACTGCGATTAATAGCCCATCAAACAGGCCAGAAACGGCCAAAACTGTGAGTGTTGATGACCGACACGTAAATACAACCTGGGGTTCGTCAATGGTGGAAATCACTCCGGGGACTCAAAACGATGATTAATAGCCCATGTAACAATGATTAATAGCCCATGAAACAAGCCAGAATCGGCCAAAACTGCGAGTGTTGATGACCGGCACGTAAACGCAACCTGGGGTTCGTCAATGGTGGAAATCACTTCAGGGACTCAAAACGGTGATTAATAGCCCATCTAACTGTGATTAATAGCCCATGAAACAGGCCAAAAACGGCCAAAACTGCGAGTTGATGACCGACACGTAAATACAACCTGGTGTTCGTCAATGGTGGAAATCACTCCGGGGACTCAAAACGGTGATTAATAGCCCATGTAACAATGATAAATAGCCCATGAAACAAGCCAGAATCGGCCAAAACTGCGAGTGTTGATGACCGACACGTAATCGCAACCTGGGGTTCGACAATGGTGAAAATCACTCCGGGGACTCAAAACGGTGATTAATAGCCCATCTAACTGTGATTAATAGCTCATGAAACAGGCCAGAAACGGCCAAAACTGCGAGTGTTGATGACCGACACGTAAATACAACCTGGGGTTCGTCAATGGTGGAAATCACTTCAGGGACTCAAAACGGTGATTAATAGCCCATCTAACTGTGATTAATAGCCCATGAAACAGGCCAAAAACGGCCAAAACTGCGAGTTGATGACCGACACGTAAATACAACCTGGTGTTCGTCAATGGTGGAAATCACTCCGGGGACTCGAAACGGTGATTAATAGCCCATGTAACAATGATTAATAGCCCATGAAACAAGCCAGAATCGGCCAAAACTGCGAGTGTTGATGACCGGCACATAAACGCAACCTGGGGTTCGTCAATGGTGGAAATCACTTCAGGGACTCAAAACGGTGATTAATAGCCCATCTAACTGCGATTAATAGCCCATCAAACAGGCCAGAAACGGCCCAAACTGTGATTGTTGATGACCGACACGTAAATACAACCTGGGGTTCGTCAATGGTGGAAATCACTCCGGGGACTCAAAACGATGATTAATAGCCCATGTAACAATGATTAATAGCCCATGAAACAAGCCAGAATCGGCCAAAACTGCGAGTGTTGATGACCGGCACGTAAACGCAACCTGGGGTTCGTCAATGGTGGAAATCACTTTAGGGACTCAAAACGGTGATTAATAGCCCATCTAACTGTGATTAATAGCCCATGAAACAGGCCAGAAACGGCCAAAACTGCGAGTTGATGACCGACACGTAAATACAACCTGGTGTTCGTCAATGGTGGAAATCACTCCGGGGACTCAAAACGGTGATTAATAGCCCATGTAACAATGATTAATAGCCCATGAAACAAGCCAGAATCGGCCAAAACTGCGAGTGTTGATGACCGACACGTAATCGCAACCTGGGGTTCGAAAAATGGTGGAAATCACTTCAGGGACTCAAAACGGTGATTAATAGCCCATGAAACAGGCCAGAATCGGCCAAAACTGCGAGTGTTGATGACCGACACGTAAATACAACCTAGGGTTCATCAATGGTGGAAATCACTCCGGGGACTCAAAACGGTGATTAATAGCCCATCTAACTGTGATTAATAGCTCATGAAACAGGCCAGAAACGGCCAAAACTGCGAGTTGATGACCGACACGTAAATACAACCTGGGGTTCGTCAATGATGGAAATCACTCCGGGGACTCAAAACGGTGATTAATAGCCCATGTAACAATGATTAATAGCCCATGAAACAAGCCAGAATCGGCCAAAACTACGAGTGTTGATGACCGGCACGTAAACGCAACCTGGGGTTCGTCAATGGTGGAAATCACTTCAGGGACTCAAAACGGTGATTAATAGCCCATCTAACTGCGATTAATAGCCCATGAAACAGGCCAGAAACGGCCAAAACTGTGAGTGTTGATGACCGACACGTAAATACAACCTGGGGTTCGTCAATGGTGGAAATCACTCCGGGGACTCAAAACGGTGATTAATAGCCCATGTAACAATGATTAATAGCCCATGAAACAAGCCAGAATCGGCCAAAACTACGAGTGTTGATGACCGGCACCTAAACGCAACCTGGGGTTCGTCAATGGTGGAAATCACTTCAGGGACTCAAAACGGTGATTAATAGCCCATCTAACTGCGATTAATAGCCCATGAAACAGGCCAGAAACGGCCAAAACTGTGAGTGTTGATGACCGACACGTAAATACAACCTGGGGTTCGTCAATGGTGGAAATCACTCCGGGGACTCAAAACGATGATTAATAGCCCATGTAACAATGATTAATAGCCCATGAAACAAGCCAGAATCGGCCAAAACTGCGAGTGTTGATGACCGACACGTAATCGCAACCTGGGGTTCGAAAAATGGTGGAAATCACTTCAGGGACTCAAAACGGTGATTAATAGCCCATCAAACAGGCCAGAAACGGCCAAAACTGTGAGTGTTGATGACCGACACGTAAATACAACCTGGGGTTCGTCAATGGTGGAAATCACTCCGGGGACTCAAAACGGTGATTAATAGCCCATGTAACAAGCCAGAATCGGCCAAAACTGCGAGTGTTGATGACCGACACGTAATCGCAACCTGGGGTTCGACAATGGTGAAAATCACTCCGGGGACTCAAAACGGTGATTAATAGCCCATCTAACTGTGATTAATAGCTCATGAAACAGGCCAGAAACGGCCAAAACTGCGAGTTGATGACCGACACGTAAATACAACCTGGGGTTCGTCAATGATGGAAATCACTCCGGGGACTCAAAACGGTGATTAATAGCCCATGTAACAATGATTAATAGCCCATGAAACAAGCCAGAATCGGCCAAAACTGCGAGTGTTGATGACCGGCACATAAACGCAACCTGGGGTTCGTCAATGGTGGAAATCACTTCAGGGACTCAAAACGGTGATTAATAGCCCATCTAACTGCGATTAATAGCCCATCAAACAGGCCAGAAACGGCCAAAACTGTGAGTGTTGATGACCGACACGTAAATACAACCTGGGGTTCGTCAATGGTGGAAATCACTCCGGGGACTCAAAACGATGATTAATAGCCCATGTAACAATGATTAATAGCCCATGAAACAAGCCAGAATCGGCCAAAACTGCGAGTGTTGATGACCGGCACGTAAACGCAACCTGGGGTTCGTCAATGGTGGAAATCACTTCAGGGACTCAAAACGGTGATTAATAGCCCATCTAACTGTGATTAATAGCCCATGAAACAGGCCAAAAACGGCCAAAACTGCGAGTTGATGACCGACACGTAAATACAACCTGGTGTTCGTCAATGGTGGAAATCACTCCGGGGACTCAAAACGGTGATTAATAGCCCATGTAACAATGATTAATAGCCCATGAAACAAGCCAGAATCGGCCAAAACTGCGAGTGTTGATGACCGACACGTAATCGCAACCTGGGGTTCGACAATGGTGAAAATCACTCCGGGGACTCAAAACGGTGATTAATAGCCCATCTAACTGTGATTAATAGCTCATGAAACAGGCCAGAAACGGCCAAAACTGCGAGTTGATGACCGACACGTAAATACAACCTGCGGTTCGTCAATGATGGAAATCACTCCGGGGACTCAAAACGGTGATTAATAGCCCATGTAACAATGATTAATAGCCCATGAAACAAGCCAGAATCGGCCAAAACTACGAGTGTTGATGACCGGCACGTAAACGCAACCTGGGGTTCGTCAATGGTGGAAATCACTTCAGGGACTCAAAACGGTGATTAATAGCCCATCTAACTGCGATTAATAGCCCATGAAACAGGCCAGAAACGGCCAAAACTGTGAGTGTTGATGACCGACACGTAAATACAACCTGGGGTTCGTCAATGGTGGAAATCACTCCGGGGACTCAAAACGGTGATTAATAGCCCATGTAACAATGATTAATAGCCCATGAAACAAGCCAGAATCGGCCAAAACTGCGAGTGTTGATGACCGACACGTAATCGCAACCTGGGGTTCGAAAAATGGTGGAAATCACTTCAGGGACTCAAAACGGTGATTAATAGCCCATCAAACAGGCCAGAAACGGCCAAAACTGTGAGTGTTGATGACCGACACGTAAATACAACCTGGGGTTCGTCAATGGTGGAAATCACTCCGGGGACTCAAAACGGTGATTAATAGCCCATGTAACAAGCCAGAATCGGCCAAAACTGCGAGTGTTGATGACTGACACGTAATCGCAACCTGGGGTTCGACAATGGTGAAAATCACTCCGGGGACTCAAAACGGTGATTAATAGCCCATCTAACTGTGATTAATAGCTCATGAAACAGGCCAGAAACGGCCAAAACTGCGAGTTGATGACCGACACGTAAATACAACCTGGGGTTCGTCAATGATGGAAATCACTCCGGGGACTCAAAACGGTGATTAATAGCCCATGTAACAATGATTAATAGCCCATGAAACAAGCCAGAATCGGCCAAAACTGCGAGTGTTGATGACCGGCACATAAACGCAACCTGGGGTTCGTCAATGGTGGAAATCACTTCAGGGACTCAAAACGGTGATTAATAGCCCATCTAACTGCGATTAATAGCCCATCAAACAGGCCAGAAACGGCCAAAACTGTGAGTGTTGATGACCGGCACGTAAACGCAACCTGGGGTTCGTCAATGGTGGAAATCACTTCAGGGACTCAAAACGGTGATTAATAGCCCATCTAACTGTGATTAATAGCCCATGAAACAGGCCAAAAACGGCCAAAACTGCGAGTTGATGACCGACACGTAAATACAACCTGGTGTTCGTCAATGGTGGAAATCACTCCGGGGACTCAAAACGGTGATTAATAGCCCATGTAACAATGATTAATAGCCCATGAAACAAGCCAGAATCGGCCAAAACTGCGAGTGTTGATGACCGACACGTAATCGCAACCTGGGGTTCGACAATGGTGAAAATCACTCCGGGGACTCAAAACGGTGATTAATAGCCCATCTAACTGTGATTAATAGCTCATGAAACAGGCCAGAAACGGCCAAAACTGCGAGTTGATGACCGACACGTAAATACAACCTGCGGTTCGTCAATGATGGAAATCACTCCGGGGACTCAAAACGGTGATTAATAGCCCATGTAACAATGATTAATAGCCCATGAAACAAGCCAGAATCGGCCAAAACTACGAGTGTTGATGACCGGCACGTAAACGCAACCTGGGGTTCGTCAATGGTGGAAATCACTTCAGGGACTCAAAACGGTGATTAATAGCCCATCTAACTGCGATTAATAGCCCATGAAACAGGCCAGAAACGGCCAAAACTGTGAGTGTTGATGACCGACACGTAAATACAACCTGGGGTTCGTCAATGGTGGAAATCACTCCGGGGACTCAAAACGGTGATTAATAGCCCATGTAACAATGATTAATAGCCCATGAAACAAGCCAGAATCGGCCAAAACTGCGAGTGTTGATGACCGACACGTAATCGCAACCTGGGGTTCGAAAAATGGTGGAAATCACTTCAGGGACTCAAAACGGTGATTAATAGCCCATCAAACAGGCCAGAAACGGCCAAAACTGTGAGTGTTGATGACCGACACGTAAATACAACCTGGGGTTCGTCAATGGTGGAAATCACTCCGGGGACTCAAAACGGTGATTAATAGCCCATGTAACAAGCCAGAATCGGCCAAAACTGCGAGTGTTGATGACTGACACGTAATCGCAACCTGGGGTTCGACAATGGTGAAAATCACTCCGGGGACTCAAAACGGTGATTAATAGCCCATCTAACTGTGATTAATAGCTCATGAAACAGGCCAGAAACGGCCAAAACTGCGAGTTGATGACCGACACGTAAATACAACCTGGGGTTCGTCAATGATGGAAATCACTCCGGGGACTCAAAACGGTGATTAATAGCCCATGTAACAATGATTAATAGCCCATGAAACAAGCCAGAATCGGCCAAAACTGCGAGTGTTGATGACCGGCACATAAACGCAACCTGGGGTTCGTCAATGGTGGAAATCACTTCAGGGACTCAAAACGGTGATTAATAGCCCATCTAACTGCGATTAATAGCCCATCAAACAGGCCAGAAACGGCCAAAACTGTGAGTGTTGATGACCGGCACGTAAACGCAACCTGGGGTTCGTCAATGGTGGAAATCACTTCAGGGACTCAAAACGGTGATTAATAGCCCATCTAACTGTGATTAATAGCCCATGAAACAGGCCAGAATCGGCCAAAACTGCGAGTGTTGATGACCGGCACGTAAACGCAACCTGGGGTTCGTCAATGGTGGAAATCACTTCAGGGACTCAAAACGGTGATTAATAGCCCATCTAACTGTGATTAATAGCCCATGAAACAGGCCAGAAACGGCCAAAACTGCGAGTTGATGACCAACACGTAAATACAACCTGGTGTTCGTCAATGGTGGAAATCACTCCGGGGACTCAAAACGGTGATTAATAGCCCATGTAACAATGATTAATAGCCCATGAAACAAGCCAGAATCGGCCAAAATTGCGAGTGTTGATGACCGACACGTAATCGCAACCTGGGGTTCGAAAAATGGTGGAAATCACTTCAGGGACTCAAAACGGTGATTAATAGCCCATGAAACAGGCCAGAATCGGCCAAAACTGCGAGTTGATGACCGACACGTAAATACAACCTGGGGTTCGTCAATGATGGAAATCACTCCGGGGACTCAAAACGGTGATTAATAGCCCATGTAACAATGATTAATAGCCCATGAAACAAGCCAGAATCGGCCAAAACTACGAGTGTTGATGACCGGCACGTAAATGCAACCTGGGGTTCGTCAATGGTGGAAATCACTTCAGGGACTCAAAACGGTGATTAATAGCCCATCTAACTGCGATTAATAGCCCATCAAACAGGCCAGAAACGGCCAAAACTGTGAGTGTTGATGACCGACACGTAAATACAACCTGGGGTTCGTCAATGGTGGAAATCACTCCGGGGACTCAAAACGGTGATTAATAGCCCATGTAACAAGCCAGAATCGGCCAAAACTGCGAGTGTTGATGACCGACACGTAATCGCAACCTGGGGTTCGACAATGGTGAAAATCACTCCGGGGACTCAAAACGGTGATTAATAGCCCATCTAACTGTGATTAATAGCTCATGAAACAGGCCAGAAACGGCCAAAACTGCGAGTTGATGACCGACACATAAATACAACCTGGGGTTCGTCAATGATGGAAATCACTCCGGGGACTCAAAACGGTGATTAATAGCCCATGTAACAGTGATTAATAGCCCATGAAACAGGCCAGAAACGGCCAAAACTGTGAGTGTTGATGACCGACACGTAAATACAACCTGGGGTTCGTCAATGGTTGAAATCACTTCAGGGACTCAAAACGGTGATTAATAGCCCATGTAACAAGCCAGAATCGGCCAAAACTGCGAGTGTTGATGACCGACACGTAATCGCAACCTGGGGTTCGACAATGGTGAAAATCACTCCGGGGACTCAAAACGGTGATTAATAGCCCATGCAACAATGATTAATAGCCCATGAAACAAGCCAGAATCGGCCAAAACTGCGAGTGTTGATGACCGACACGTAAATACAACCTGGGGTTCGTCAATGGTGGAAATCACTCCGGGGACTCAAAACGGTGATTAATAGCCCATGTAACAATGATTAATATCCCATGAAACAAGCCAGAATCGGCCAAAACTGCGAGTGTTGATGACCGACACGTAAACGCAACCGGGGGTTCGTCAATGGTGGAAATCACTTCAGGGACTCAAAACGGTGATTAATAGCCCATCTAACTGTGATTAATAGCCCATGAAGCAGGACATAATCGACCAAAACTGCGAGTGTTGATGACCGACACTTAAATAAAACGTGGGGTTCGTCAATGGTGGAAATTACTGCGGGGACTCAAAGCGGTGATTAATAGCCCATGTAAAAATGATTAATAGCCCATGAAACAAGCCAGAATCGGCCAAAACTGCAAGTGTTGATGACCGGCACGTAAACGCAACCTGGGGTTCGTCAATGGTGAAAATCACTTCATGGACTCAAAACGGTGATTAATAGCCCATCTAACTGTGATTAATAGCCCATGAAACAGGCCAAAAATGGCCAAAACTGCGAGTGTTGATGACCGACACGTAAATACAACCTAGGGTTCGTCAATGGTGGAAATCACTCCGGGGACTCAAAACGGTGATTGATAGCCCATGATACAGGCCAGAATCGGCCAGAACTACGAGTGTTGATGACCGGCACGTAAACGCAACCTGGGGTTCGATAATGGTGAAAATCACTCCGGGGACTCAAAACAGTGATTAATATCCCATCTAACTGTGATTAATAGCCCATGAAACATGCCAGAAACGGCCAAAACTGCGAGTTGATGACCGACACGTAAATACAACCTGGGGTTCGTCAATGGTGGAAATCACTCCGGGGACTCAAAACGGTGATTAATAGCCCATGTAACAATGATTAATAGCCCATGAAACAAGCCAGAATCGGCCAAAACTGCGAGTGTTGATGACCGGCACGTAAACGCAACCTGGGATTCGTCAATGGTGGAAATCACTTCAGGGACTCAAAACGGTGATTAATAGCCCATGAAACAGGCCAGAAACGGCCAAAACTGTGAGTGTTGATGACCGACACGTAAACGCAACCTGGGGTTCGTCAATGGTGGAAATCACTTCAGGGACTCAAAACGGTGATTAATAGCCCATCTAACTGTGATTAATAGCCCATGAAACAGGCCAAAAACGGCCAAAACTGCGAGTTGATGACCGACACGTAAATACAACCTGGGGTTCGTCAATGGTGGAAATCACTCCGGGGACTCAAAACGGTGATTAATAGCCCATGTAACAATGATTAATATCCCATGAAACAAGCCAGAATCGGCCAAAACTGCGAGTGTTGATGACCGACACGTAAACGCAACCGGGGGTTCGTCAATGGTGGAAATCACTTCAGGGACTCAAAACGGTGATTAATAGCCCATCTAACTGTGATTAATAGCCCATGAAGCAGGACATAATCGACCAAAACTGCGAGTGTTGATGACCGACACTTAAATAAAACGTGGGGTTCGTCAATGGTGGAAATTACTGCGGGGACTCAAAGCGGTGATTAATAGCCCATGTAACAATGATTAATAGCCATGAAAAAAGCCAGAATCGGCCAAAACTGCGAGTGTTGATGACCGGCACGTAAACGCAACCTGGGGTTCGTCAATGGTGAAAATCACTTCATGGACTCAAAACGGTGATTAATAGCCCATCTAACTGTGATTAATAGCCCATGAAACAGGCCAAAAATGGCCAAAACTGCGAGTGTTGATGACCGACACGTAAATACAACCTAGGGTTCGTCAATGGTGGAAATCACTCCGGGGACTCAAAACGGTGATTGATAGCCCATGATACAGGCCAGAATCGGCCAGAACTACGAGTGTTGATGACCGGCACGTAAACGCAACCTGGGGTTCGATAATGGTGAAAATCACTCCGGGGACTCAAAACAGTGATTAATATCCCATCTAACTGTGATTAATAGCCCATGAAACAGGCCAGAAACGGCCAAAACTGCGAGTTGATGACCGACACGTAAATACAACCTGGGGTTCGTCAATGGTGGAAATCACTCCGGGGACTCAAAACGGTGATTAATAGCCCATGTAACAATGATTAATAGCCCATGAAACAAGCCAGAATCGGCCAAAACTGCGAGTGTTGATGACCGGCACGTAAACGCAACCTGGGGTTCGTCAATGGTGGAAATCACTTCAGGGACTCAAAACGGTGATTAATAGCCCATCTAACTGCGATTAATAGCCTATCAAACAGGCCAGAAACGGCCAAAACTGTGAGTGTTGATGACCGACACGTAAATACAACCTGGGGTTCGTCAATGGTGGAAATCACTCCGGGGACTCAAAACGGTGATTAATAGCCCATGTAACAAGCCAGAATCTGCCAAAACTGCGAGTGTTGATGACCGACACGTAATCGCAACCTGGGGTTCGACAATGGTGAAAATCACTCCGGGGACTCAAAACGGTGATTAATAGCCCATCTAACTGTGATTAATAGCTCATGAAACAGGCCAGAAACGGCCAAAACTGCGAGTTGATGACCGACACGTAAATACAACCTGGGGTTCGTCAATGATGGAAATCACTCCGGAGACTCAAAACGGTGATTAATAGCCCATGTAACAATGATTAATAGCCCATGAAACAAGCCAGAATCGGCCAAAACTGCGAGTGTTGATGACCGGCACATAAACGCAACCTGGGGTTCGTCAATGGTGGAAATCACTTCAGGGACTCAAAACGGTGATTAATAGCCCATCTAACTGCGATTAATAGCCCATCAAACAGGCCAGAAACGGCCAAAACTGTGAGTGTTGATGACCGACACGTAAATACAACCTGGGGTTCGTCAATGGTGGAAATCACTCCGGGGACTCAAAACGATGATTAATAGCCCATGTAACAATGATTAATAGCCCATGAAACAAGCCAGAATCGGCCAAAACTGCGAGTGTTGATGACCGGCACGTAAACGCAACCTGGGGTTCGTCAATGGTGGAAATCACTTCAGGGACTCAAAACGGTGATTAATAGCCCATCTAACTGTGATTAATAGCCCATGAAACAGGCCAGAAACGGCCAAAACTGCGAGTTGATGACCGACACGTAAATACAACCTGGTGTTCGTCAATGGTGGAAATCACTCGGGGGACTCAAAACGGTGATTAATAGCCCATGTAACAATGATTAATAGCCCATGAAACAAGCCAGAATCGGCCAAAACTGCGAGTGTTGATGACCGGCACGTAATCGCAACCTGGGGTTCGACAATGGTGAAAATCACTTCAGGGACTCAAAACGGTGATTAATAGCCCATCTAACTGCGATTAATAGCCTATCAAACAGGCCAGAAACGGCCAAAACTATGAGTGTTGATGACCGACACGTAAATACAACCTGGGGTTCGTCAATGGTGGAAATCACTCCGGGGACTCAAAACAGTGATTAATAGCCCATGTAACAAGCCAGAATCTGCCAAAACTGCGAGTGTTGATGACCGACACGTAATCGCAACCTGGGGTTCGACAATGGTGAAAATCACTCCGGGGACTCAAAACGGTGATTAATAGCCCATCTAACTGTGATTAATAGCTCATGAAACAGGCCAGAAACGGCCAAAACTGCGAGTTGATGACCGACACGTAAATACAACCTGGGGTTCGTCAATGATGGAAATCACTCCGGAGACTCAAAACGGTGATTAATAGCCCATGTAACAATGATTAATAGCCCATGAAACAAGCCAGAATCGGCCAAAACTGCGAGTGTTGATGACCGACACGTAATCGCAACCTGGTGTTCGAAAAATGGTGGAGATCACTTCAGGGACTCAAAACGGTGATTAATAGCCCATCAAACAAGCCAGAAACGGCCAAAACTGTGAGTGTTGATGACCGACACGTAAATACAACCTGGGGTTCGTCAATGGTGGAAATCACTCCGGGGACTCAAAACGGTGATTAATAGCCCATGTAACAAGCCAGAATCGGCCAAAACTGCGAGTGTTGATGACCGACACGTAATCGCAACCTGGGGTTCGACAATGGTGAAAATCACTCCGGGGACTCAAAACGGTGATTAATAGCCCATCTAACTGTGATTAATAGATCATGAAACAGGCCAGAAACGGCCAAAACTGCGAGTTGATGACCGACACGTAAATACAACCTGGTGTTCGTCAATGGTGGAAATCACTCCGGGGACTCAAAACGGTGATTAATAGCCCATGTAACAATGATTAATAGCCCATGAAACAAGCCAGAATCGGCCAAAACTGCGAGTGTTGATGACCGGCACATAAACGCAACCTGGGGTTCGTCAATGGTGGAAATCACTTCAGGGACTCAAAACGGTGATTAATAGCCCATCTAACTGCGATTAATAGCCCATCAAACAGGCCAGAAACGGCCAAAACTGTGAGTGTTGATGACCGACACGTAAATACAACCTGGGGTTCGTCAATGGTGGAAATCACTCCGGGGACTCAAAACGATGATTAATAGCCCATTTAACAATGATTAATAGCCCATGAAACAAGCCAGAATCGGCCAAAACTGCGAGTGTTGATGACCGGCACGTAAACGCAACCTGGGGTTCGTCAATGGTGGAAATCACTTCAGGGACTCAAAACGGTGATTAATAGCCCATCTAACTGTGATTAATAGCCCATGAAACAGGCCAGAAACGGCCAAAACTGCGAGTTGATGACCGACACGTAAATACAACCTGGTGTTCGTCAATGGTGGAAATCACTCGGGGGACTTAAAACGGTGATTAATAGCCCATGTAACAATGATTAATAGCCCATGAAACAAGCCAGAATCGGCCAAAACTGCGAGTGTTGATGACCGGCACGTAATCGCAACCTGGGGTTCGACAATGGTGAAAATCACTTCAGGGACTCAAAACGGTGATTAATAGCCCATCTAACTGCGATTAATAGCCTATCAAACAGGCCAGAAACGGCCAAAACTGTGAGTGTTGATGACCGACACGTAAATACAACCTGGGGTTCGTCAATGGTGGAAATCACTCCGGGGACTCAAAACAGTGATTAATAGCCCATGTAACAAGCCAGAATCTGCCAAAACTGCGAGTGTTGATGACCGACACGTAATCGCAACCTGGGGTTCGACAATGGTGAAAATCACTCCGGGGACTCAAAACGGTGATTAATAGCCCATCTAACTGTGATTAATAGCTCATGAAACAGGCCAGAAACGGCCAAAACTGCGAGTTGATGACCGACACGTAAATACAACCTGGGGTTCGTCAATGATGGAAATCACTCCGGAGACTCAAAACGGTGATTAATAGCCCATGTAACAATGATTAATAGCCCATGAAACAAGCCAGAATCGGCCAAAACTGCGAGTGTTGATGACCGACACGTAATCGCAACCTGGTGTTCGAAAAATGGTGGAGATCACTTCAGGGACTCAAAACGGTGATTAATAGCCCATCAAACAAGCCAGAAACGGCCAAAACTGTGAGTGTTGATGACCGACACGTAAATACAACCTGGGGTTCGTCAATGGTGGAAATCACTCCGGGGACTCAAAACGGTGATTAATAGCCCATGTAACAAGCCAGAATCGGCCAAAACTGCGAGTGTTGATGACCGACACGTAATCGCAACCTGGGGTTCGACAATGGTGAAAATCACTCCGGGGACTCAAAACGGTGATTAATAGCCCATCTAACTGTGATTAATAGATCATGAAACAGGCCAGAAACGGCCAAAACTGCGAGTTGATGACCGACACGTAAATACAACCTGGTGTTCGTCAATGGTGGAAATCACTCCGGGGACTCAAAACGGTGATTAATAGCCCATGTAACAATGATTAATAGCCCATGAAACAAGCCAGAATCGGCCAAAACTGCGAGTGTTGATGACCGGCACATAAACGCAACCTGGGGTTCGTCAATGGTGGAAATCACTTCAGGGACTCAAAACGGTGATTAATAGCCCATCTAACTGCGATTAATAGCCCATCAAACAGGCCAGAAACGGCCAAAACTGTGAGTGTTGATGACCGACACGTAAATACAACCTGGGGTTCGTCAATGGTGGAAATCACTCCGGGGACTCAAAACGATGATTAATAGCCCATTTAACAATGATTAATAGCCCATGAAACAAGCCAGAATCGGCCAAAACTGCGAGTGTTGATGACCGGCACGTAAACGCAACCTGGGGTTCGTCAATGGTGGAAATCACTTCAGGGACTCAAAACGGTGATTAATAGCCCATCTAACTGTGATTAATAGCCCATGAAACAGGCCAGAAACGGCCAAAACTGCGAGTTGATGACCGACACGTAAATACAACCTGGTGTTCGTCAATGGTGGAAATCACTCCGGGGACTCAAAACGGTGATTAATAGCCCATGTAACAATGATTAATAGCCCATGAAACAAGCCAGAATCGGCCAAAACTGCGAGTGTTGATGACCGACACGTAATCGCAACCTGGGGTTCGAAAAATGGTGGAAATCACTTCAGGGACTCAAAACGGTGATTAATAGCCCATGAAACAGGCCAGAATCGGCCAAAACTGCGAGTGTTGATGACCGACACGTAAATACAACCTGGGGTTCATCAATGGTGGAAATCACTCCGGGGACTCAAACCGGTGATTAATAGCCCATCTAACTGTGATTAATAGCTCATGAAACAGGCCAGAAACGGCCAAAACTGCGTGTTGATGACCGACACGTAAATACAACCTGGGGTTCGTCAATGTTGGAAATCACTCCGGGGACTCAAAACGGTGATTAATAGCCCATGTAACAATGATTAATAGCCCATGAAACAAGCCAGAATCGGCCAAAACTACGAGTGTTGATGACCGGCACGTAAACGCAACCTGGGGTTCGTCAATGGTGGAAATCACTTCAGGGACTCAAAACGGTGATTAATAGACCATCTAACTGCGATTAATAGCCCATGAAACAGGCCAGAAACGGCCAAAGCTGTGAGTGTTGATGACCGACACGTAAATACAACCTGGGGTTCGTCAATGGTGGAAATCACTCCGGGGACTCAAAACGGTGATTAATAGCCCATGTAACAATGATTAATAGCCCATGAAACAAGCCAGAATCGGCCAAAACTACGAGTGTTGATGACCGACACGTAATCGCAACCTGGGGTTCGACAATGGTGAAAATCACTCCGGGGACTCAAATCGGTGATTAATAGCCCATCTAACTGTGATTAATAGCTCATGAAACAGGCCAGAAACGGCCAAAACTGCGAGTTGATGACCGACACGTAAATACAACCTGGGGTTCGTCAATGATGGAAATCACTCCGGGGACTCAAAACGGTGATTAATAGCCCATGTAACAATGATTAATAGCCCATGAAACAAGCCAGAATCGGCCAAAACTGCGAGTGTTGATGACCGGCACGTAAACGCAACCTGGGGTTCGTCAATGGTGGAAATCACTTCAGGGACTCAAAACGGTGATTAATAGCCCATCTAACTGCGATTAATAGCCCATCAAACAGGCCAGAAACGGCCAAAACTGTGAGTGTTGATGACCGACACGTAAATACAACCTGGGGTTCGTCAATGGTGGAAATCACTCCGGGGACTCAAAACGGTGATTAATAGCCCATGTAACAAGCCAGAATCTGCCAAAACTGCGAGTGTTGATGACCGACACGTAATCGCAACCTGGGGTTCGACAATGGTGAAAATCACTCCGGGGACTCAAAACGGTGATTAATAGCCCATCTAACTGTGATTAATAGCTCATGAAACAGGCCAGAAACGGCCAAAACTGCGAGTTGATGACCGACACGTAAATACAACCTGGGGTTCGTCAATGATGGAAATCACTCCGGGGACTCAAAACGGTGATTAATAGCCCATGTAACAATGATTAATAGCCCATGAAACAAGCCAGAATCGGCCAAAACTGCGAGTGTTGATGACCGGCACATAAACGCAACCTGGGGTTCGTCAATGGTGGAAATCACTTCAGGGACTCAAAACGGTGATTAATAGCCCATCTAACTGCGATTAATAGCCCATCAAACAGGCCAGAAACGGCCAAAACTGTGAGTGTTGATGACCGACACGTAAATACAACCTGGGGTTCGTCAATGGTGGAAATCACTCCGGGGACTCAAAACGATGATTAATAGCCCATGTAACAATGATTAATAGCCCATGAAACAAGCCAGAATCGGCCAAAACTGCGAGTGTTGATGACCGGCACGTAAACGCAACCTGGGGTTCGTCAATGGTGGAAATCACTTCAGGGACTCAAAACGGTGATTAATAGCCCATCTAACTGTGATTAATAGCCCATGAAACAGGCCAGAAACGGCCAAAACTGCGAGTTGATGACCGACACGTAAATACAACCTGGTGTTCGTCAATGGTGGAAATCACTCGGGGGACTCAAAACGGTGATTAATAGCCCATGTAACAATGATTAATAGCCCATGAAACAAGCCAGAATCGGCCAAAACTGCGAGTGTTGATGACCGACACGTAATCGCAACCTGGGGTTCGAAAAATGGTGGAAATCACTTCAGGGACTCAAAACGGTGATTAATAGCCCATCAAACAGGCCAGAAACGGCCAAAACTGTGAGTGTTGATGACCGACACGTAAATACAACCTGGGGTTCGTCAATGGTGGAAATCACTCCGGGGACTCAAAACGGTGATTAATAGCCCATGTAACAAGCCAGAATCGGCCAAAACTGCGAGTGTTGATGACCGACACGTAATCGCAACCTGGGGTTCGACAATGGTGAAAATCACTCCGGGGACTCAAAACGGTGATTAATAGCCCATCTAACTGTGATTAATAGCTCATGAAACAGGCCAGAAACGGCCAAAACTGCGAGTTGATGACCGACACGTAAATACAACCTGGGGTTCGTCAATGATGGAAATCACTCCGGGGACTCAAAACGGTGATTAATAGCCCATGTAACAATGATTAATAGCCCATGAAACAAGCCAGAATCGGCCAAAACTGCGAGTGTTGATGACCGACACGTAATCGCAACCTGGGGTTCGACAATGGTGAAAATCACTCCGGGGACTCAAATCGGTGATTAATAGCCCATCTAACTGTGATTAATAGCTCATGAAACAGGCCAGAAACGGCCAAAACTGCGAGTTGATGACCGACACGTAAATACAACCTGGGGTTCGTCAATGATGGAAATCACTCCGGGGACTCAAAACGGTGATTAATAGCCCATGTAACAATGATTAATAGCCCGTGAAACAAGCCAGAATCGGCCAAAACTGCGAGTGTTGATGACCGGCACGTAAACGCAACCTGGGGTTCGTCAATGGTGGAAATCACTTCAGGGACTCAAAACGGTGATTAATAGCCCATCTAACTGCGATTAATAGCCCATCAAACAGGCCAGAAACGGCCAAAACTGTGAGTGTTGATGACCGACACGTAAATACAACCTGGGGTTCGTCAATGGTGGAAATCACTCCGGGGACTCAAAACGGTGATTAATAGCCCATGTAACAAGCCAGAATCTGCCAAAACTGCGAGTGTTGATGACCGACACGTAATCGCAACCTGGGGTTCGACAATGGTGAAAATCACTCCGGGGACTCAAAACGGTGATTAATAGCCCATCTAACTGTGATTAATAGCTCATGAAACAGGCCAGAAACGGCCAAAACTGCGAGTTGATGACCGACACGTAAATACAACCTGGGGTTCGTCAATGATGGAAATCACTCCAGGGACTCAAAACGGTGATTAATAGCCCATGTAACAATGATTAATAGCCCATGAAACAAGCCAGAATCGGCCAAAACTGCGAGTGTTGATGACCGGCACATAAACGCAACCTGGGGTTCGTCAATGGTGCAAATCACTTCAGGGACTCAAAACGGTGATTAATAGCCCATCTAACTGCGATTAATAGCCCATCAAACAGGCCAGAAACGGCCCAAACTGTGATTGTTGATGACCGACACGTAAATACAACCTGGGGTTCGTCAATGGTGGAAATCACTCCGGGGACTCAAAACGATGATTAATAGCCCATGTAACAATGATTAATAGCCCATGAAACAAGCCAGAATCGGCCAAAACTGCGAGTGTTGATGACCGGCACGTAAACGCAACCTGGGGTTCGTCAATGGTGGAAATCACTTTAGGGACTCAAAACGGTGATTAATAGCCCATCTAACTGTGATTAATAGCCCATGAAACAGGCCAGAAACGGCCAAAACTGCGAGTTGATGACCGACACGTAAATACAACCTGGTGTTCGTCAATGGTGGAAATCACTCCGGGGACTCAAAACGGTGATTAATAGCCCATGTAACAATGATTAATAGCCCATGAAACAAGCCAGAATCGGCCAAAACTGCGAGTGTTGATGACCGACACGTAATCGCAACCTGGGGTTCGACAATGGTGAAAATCACTCCGGGGACTCAAATCGGTGATTAATAGCCCATGAAACAGGCCAGAATCGGCCAAAACTGCGAGTGTTGATGACCGACACGTAAATACAACCTAGGGTTCACCAATGGTGGAAATCACTCCGGGGACTCAAAACGGTGATTAATAGCCCATCTAACTGTGATTAATAGCTCATGAAACAGGCCAGAAACGGCCAAAACTGCGAGTTGATGACCGACACGTAAATACAACCTGGGGTTCGTCAATGATGGAAATCACTCCGGGGACTCAAAACGGTGATTAATAGCCCATGTAACAATGATTAATAGCCCATGAAACAAGCCAGAATCGGCCAAAACTACGAGTGTTGATGACCGGCACGTAAACGCAACCTGGGGTTCGTCAATGGTGGAAATCACTTCAGGGACTCAAAACGGTGATTAATAGCCCATCTAACTGCGATTAATAGCCCATGAAACAGGCCAGAAACGGCCAAAACTGTGAGTGTTGATGACCGACACGTAAATACAACCTGGGGTTCGTCAATGGTGTAAATCACTCCGGGGACTCAAAACGGTGATTAACAGCCCATGTAACAATGATTAATAGCCCATGAAACAAGCCAGAATCGGCCAAAACTACGAGTGTTGATGACCGGCACGTAAACGCAACCTGGGGTTCGTCAATGGTGGAAATCACTTCAAGGACTCAAAACGGTGATTAATAGCCCATCTAACTGTGATTAATAGCCCATGAAACAGGCCAGAAACGGCCAAAACTATGAGTGTTGATGACCGACACGTAAATACAACCTGGGGTTCGTCAATGGTGGAAATCACTCCGGGGACTCAAAACGGTGATTAATAGCCCATGTAACAATGATTAATAGCCCATGAAACAAGCCAGAATCGGCCAAAATTGCGAGTGTTGATGACCGACAAGTAATCGCAACCTGGGGTTCGAAAAATGGTGGAAATCACTTCAGGGACTCAAAACGGTGATTAATAGCCCATCAAACAGGCCAGAAACGGCCAAAACTGCGAGTGTTGATAACCGACACGTAAATACAACCTGGGGTTCATCAATGGTGGAAATCACTCCGGGGACTCAAAACGGTGATTTATAGCCCATCTAACTGTGATTAATAGCTCATGAAACAGGCCAGAAACGGCCAAAACTGCGAGTTGATGACCGACACGTAAATACAACCTGGGGTTCGTCAATGATGGAAATCACTCCGGGGACTCAAAACGGTGATTAATAGCCCATGTAACAATGATTAATAGCCCATGAAACAGGCCAGAAACGGCCAAAACTGCGAGTTGATGACCGACACGTAAATACAACCTGGTGTTCGTCAATGGTGGAAATCACTCGGGGGACTCAAAACGGTGATTAATAGCCCATGTAACAATGATTAATAGCCCATGAAACAAGCCAGAATCGGCCAAAACTGCGAGTGTTGATGACCGACACGTAATCGCAACCTGGGGTTCGAAAAATGGTGGAAATCACTTCAGGGACTCAAAACGGTGATTAATAGCCCATCAAACAGGCCAGAAACGGCCAAAACTGTGAGTGTTGATGACCGACACGTAAATACAACCTGGGGTTCGTCAATGGTGGAAATCACTCCGGGGACTCAAAACGGTGATTAATAGCCCATGTAACAAGCCAGAATCGGCCAAAACTGCGAGTGTTGATGACCGACACGTAATCGCAACCTGGGGTTCGACAATGGTGAAAATCACTCCGGGGACTCAAAACGGTGATTAATAGCCCATCTAACTGTGATTAATAGCTCATGAAACAGGCCAGAAACGGCCAAAACTGCGAGTTGATGACCGACACGTAAATACAACCTGGGGTTCGTCAATGATGGAAATCACTCCGGGGACTCAAAACGGTGATTAATAGCCCATGTAACAATGATTAATAGCCCATGAAACAAGCCAGAATCGGCCAAAACTGCGAGTGTTGATGACCGGCACATAAACGCAACCTGGGGTTCGTCAATGGTGCAAATCACTTCAGGGACTCAAAACGGTGATTAATAGCCCATCTAACTGCGATTAATAGCCCATCAAACAGGCCAGAAACGGCCCAAACTGTGATTGTTGATGACCGACACGTAAATACAACCTGGGGTTCGTCAATGGTGGAAATCACTCCGGGGACTCAAAACGATGATTAATAGCCCATGTAACAATGATTAATAGCCCATGAAACAAGCCAGAATCGGCCAAAACTGCGAGTGTTGATGACCGGCACGTAAACGCAACCTGGGGTTCGTCAATGGTGGAAATCACTTTAGGGACTCAAAACGGTGATTAATAGCCCATCTAACTGTGATTAATAGCCCATGAAACAGGCCAGAAACGGCCAAAACTGCGAGTTGATGACCGACACGTAAATACAACCTGGTGTTCGTCAATGGTGGAAATCACTCCGGGGACTCAAAACGGTGATTAATAGCCCATGTAACAATGATTAATAGCCCATGAAACAAGCCAGAATCGGCCAAAACTGCGAGTGTTGATGACCGACACGTAATCGCAACCTGGGGTTCGACAATGGTGAAAATCACTCCGGGGACTCAAATCGGTGATTAATAGCCCATGAAACAGGCCAGAATCGGCCAAAACTGCGAGTGTTGATGACCGACACGTAAATACAACCTAGGGTTCATCAATGGTGGAAATCACTCCGGGGACTCAAAACGGTGATTAATAGCCCATCTAACTGTGATTAATAGCTCATGAAACAGGCCAGAAACGGCCAAAACTGCGAGTTGATGACCGACACGTAAATACAACCTGGGGTTCGTCAATGATGGAAATCACTCCGGGGACTCAAAACGGTGATTAATAGCCCATGTAACAATAATTAATAGCCCATGAAACAAGCCAGAATCGGCCAAAACTACGAGTGTTGATGACCGGCACGTAAACGCAACCTGGGGTTCGTCAATGGTGGAAATCACTTCAGGGACTCAAAACGGTGATTAATAGCCCATCTAACTGCGATTAATAGCCCATGAAACAGGCCAGAAACGGCCAAAACTGTGAGTGTTGATGACCGACACGTAAATACAACCTGGGGTTCGTCAATGGTGTAAATCACTCCGGGGACTCAAAACGGTGATTAACAGCCCATGTAACAATGATTAATAGCCCATGAAACAAGCCAGAATCGGCCAAAACTACGAGTGTTGATGACCGGCACGTAAACGCAACCTGGGGTTCGTCAATGGTGGAAATCACTTCAAGGACTCAAAACGGTGATTAATAGCCCATCTAACTGTGATTAATAGCCCATGAAACAGGCCAGAAACGGCCAAAACTATGAGTGTTGATGACCGACACGTAAATACAACCTGGGGTTCGTCAATGGTGGAAATCACTCCGGGGACTCAAAACGGTGATTAATAGCCCATGTAACAATGATTAATAGCCCATGAAACAAGCCAGAATCGGCCAAAATTGCGAGTGTTGATGACCGACAAGTAATCGCAACCTGGGGTTCGAAAAATGGTGGAAATCACTTCAGGGACTCAAAACGGTGATTAATAGCCCATCAAACAGGCCAGAAACGGCCAAAACTGCGAGTGTTGATAACCGACACGTAAATACAACCTGGGGTTCATCAATGGTGGAAATCACTCCGGGGACTCAAAACGGTGATTTATAGCCCATCTAACTGTGATTAATAGCTCATGAAACAGGCCAGAAACGGCCAAAACTGCGAGTTGATGACCGACACGTAAATACAACCTGGGGTTCGTCAATGATGGAAATCACTCCGGGGACTCAAAACGGTGATTAATAGCCCATGTAACAATGATTAATAGCCCATGAAACAAGCCAGAATCGGCCAAAACTGCGAGTGTTGATGACCGACACGTAATCGCAACCTGGGGTTCGACAATGGTGAAAATCACTCCGGGGACTCAAAACGGTGATTAATAGCCCATCTAACTGTGATTAATAGCTCATGAAACAGGCCAGAAACGGCCAAAACTGCGAGTTGATGACCGACACGTAAATACAACCTGGGGTTCGTCAATGATGGAAATCACTCCGGGGACTCAAAACGGTGATTAATAGCCCATGTAACAATGATTAATAGCCCATGAAACAAGCCAGAATCGGCCAAAACTACGAGTGTTGATGACCGGCACGTAAATGCAACCTGGGGTTCGTCAATGGTGGAAATCACTTCAGGGACTCAAAACGGTGATTAATAGCCCATCTAACTGCGATTAAAAGCCCATGAAACAGGCCAGAAACGGCCAAAACTGTGAGTGTTGATGACCGACACGTAAATACAACCTGGGGTTCGTCAATGGTGGAAATTACTCCGGGGACTCAAAACGGTGATTAATAGCCCATGTAACAATGATTAATAGCCCATGAAACAAGCCAGAATCGGCCAAAACTGCGAGTGTTGATGACCGACACGTAATCGCAACCTGGGGTTCGACAATGGTGAAAATCACTCCGGGGACTCAAATCGGTGATTAATAGCCCATCTAACTGTGATTAATAGCTCATGAAACAGGCCAGAAACGGCCAAAACTGCGAGTGTTGATGACCGACACGTAAATACAACCTGGGGTTCATCAATGGTGGAAATCACTCCGGGGACTCAAAACGGTGATTAATAGCCCATCTAACTGTGATTAATAGCCCATGAAACAGGCCAGAAACGGCCAAAACTGCGAGTTGATGACCGACACGTAAATACAACCTGGGGTTCGTCAATGATGGAACTCACTCCGGGGACTCAAAACGGTGATTAATAGCCCATGTAACAATGATTAATAGCCCATGAAACAAGCCAGAATCGGCCAAAACTGCGAGTGTTGATGACCGGCACGTAAAGGCAACCTGGGGTTCGTCAATGGTGGAAATCACTTCAGGGACTCAATACGGTGAATAATAGCCCATCTAACTGCGATTAATAGCCCATCAAACAGGCCAGAAACGGCCAAAACTGTGAGTGTTGATGACCGACACGTAAATACAACCTGGGGTTCGTCAATGGTGGAAATCACTCCGGGGACTCAAAACGGTGATTAATAGCCCATGTAACAATGATTAATAGCCCATGAAACAAGCCAGAATCGGCCAAAACTGCGAGTGTTGATGACCGGCACGTAAACGCAACCTGGGGTTCGTCAATGGTGGAAATCACTTCAGGGACTCAAAACGGTGATTAATAGCCCATCTAACTGCGATTAATAGCCCATCAAACAGGCCAGAAACGGCCAAAACTGTGAGTGTTGATGACCGACACGTAAATACAACCTGGGGTTCGTCAATGGTGGAAATCACTCCGGGGACTCAAAACGGTGATTAATAGCCCATGTAACAATGATTAATAGCCCATGAAACAAGCCAAAATCGGCCAAAACTGCGAGTGTTGATGACCGGCACGTAAACGCAACCTGGGGTTCGTCAATGGTGGAAATCACTTCAGGGACTCAAAACGGTGATTAATAGCCCATCTAACTGTGATTAATAGCCCATGAAACAGGCCAAAAACGGCCAAAACTGCGAGTGTTGATGACCGACACGTAAATACAACCTGGGGTTCGTCAATGGTGGAAATCACTCCGGGATCTCAAAACTGTGATAATAGCCCATGTAACAATGATTAATAGCCCATGAAACAAGCCAGAATCGGCCAAAACTGCGAGTGTTGATGATCGGCACATAAACGCAACCTGGGGTTCGTCAATGGTGGAAATCACTTCAGGGACTCAAAACGGTGATTAATAGCCCATCTAACTGCGATTAATAGCCCATCAAACAGGCCAGAAACGGCCAAAACTGTGAGTGTTGATGACCGACACGTAAATACAACCTGGGGTTCGTAAATGGTGGAAATCACTCCGGGGACTCAAAACGATGATTAATAGCCCATGTAACAATGATTAATAGCCCATGAAACAAGCCAGAATCGGCCAAAACTGCGAGTGTTGATGACCGGCATGTAAACGCAACCTGGGGTTCATCAATGGTGGAAATCACTTCAGGGACTCAAAACGGTGATTAATAGCCCATCTAACTGTGATTAATAGCCCATGAAACAGGCCAGAAACGGCCAAAACTGCGAGTTGATGACCGACACGTAAATACAACCTGGTGTTCGTCAATGGTGGAAATCACTCCGGGGACTCAAAACGGTGATTAATAGCCCATGTAACAATGATTAATAGCCCATGAAACAAGCCAAAATCGGCCAAAACTGCGAGTGTTGATGACCGACACGTAATCGCAACCTGGGGTTCGAAAAATGGTGGAAATCACTTCAGGGACTCAAAACGGTGATTAATAGCCCATCTAACTGTGATTACTAGCCCATGACACAGGCCAAAAACGGCCAAAACTGCGAGTGTTGATGACCGACACGTAAATACAACCTGGGGTTCGTCAATGGTGGAAATCACTCCGGGATCTCAAAACTGTGATAATAGCCCATGTAACAATGATTAATAGCCCATGAAACAGGCCAGAATCGGCCAAAACTGCGAGTGTTGATGATCGGCACATAAACGCAACCTGGGGTTCGTCAATGGTGGAAATCACTTCAGGGACTCAAAACGGTGATTAATAGCCCATCTAACTGCGATTAATAGCCCATCAAACAGGCCAGAAACGGCCAAAACTGTGAGTGTTGATGACCGACACGTAAATACAACCTGGGGTTCGTCAATGGTGGAAATCACTCCGGGGACTCAAAACGATGATTAATAGCCCATGTAACAATGATTAATAGCCCATGAAACAAGCCAGAATCGGCCAAAACTGCGAGTGTTGATGACCGGCACGTAAACGCAACCTGGGGTTCGTCAATGGTGGAAATCACTTCAGGGACTCAAAACGGTGATTAATAGCCCATCTAACTGCGATTAATAGCCCATCAAACAGGCCAGAAACGGCCAAAACTGTGAGTGTTGATAACCGACACGTAAATACAACCTGGGGTTCGTCAATGGTGGAAATCACTCCGGGGACTCAAAACGGTGATTAATAGCCCATGTAACAATGATTAATAGCCCATGAAACAAGCCAGAATCGGCCAAAACTGCGAGTGTTGATGACCGGCACGTAAACGCAACCTGGGGTTCGTCAATGGTGGAAATCACTTCAGGGACTCAAAACGGTGATTAATAGCCCATCTAACTGCGATTAATAGCCCATCAAACAGGCCAGAAACGGCCAAAACTGTGAGTGTTGATGACCGACACGTAAATACAACCTGGGGTTCGTCAATGGTGGAAATCACTCCGGGGACTCAAAACGGTGATTAATAGCCCATGTAACAATGATTAATAGCCCATGAAACAAGCCAAAATCGGCCAAAACTGCGAGTGTTGATGACCGGCACGTAAACGCAACCTGGGGTTCGTCAATGGTGGAAATCACTTCAGGGACTCAAAACAGTGATTAATAGCCCATCTAACTGTGATTAATAGCTCATGAAACAGGCCAGAAACGGCCAAAACTGCGAGTTGATGACCGACACGTAAATACAACCTGGGGTTCGTCAATGATGGAAATCACTCCGGGGACTCAAAACGGTGATTAATAGCCCATGTAACAATGATTAATAGCCCATGAAACAAGCCAGAATCGGCCAAAACTGCGAGTGTTGATGACCGGCACGTAAAGGCAACCTGGGGTTCGTCAATGGTGGAAATCACTTCAGGGACTCAAAACGGTGATTAATAGCCCATCTAACTGCGATTAATAGCCCATCAAACAGGCCAGAAACGGCCAAAACTGTGAGTGTTGATGACCGACACGTAAATACAACCTGGGGTTCGTCAATGGTGGAAATCACTCCGGGGACTCAAAACGGTGATTAATAGCCCATGTAACAATGATTAATAGCCCATGAAACAAGCCAGAATCGGCCAAAACTGCGAGTGTTGATGACCGGCACGTAAACGCAACCTGGGGTTCGTCAATGGTGGAAATCACTTCAGGGACTCAAAACGGTGATTAATAGCCCATCTAACTGCGATTAATAGCCCATGAAACAGGCCAGAAACGGCCAAAACTGCGAGTTGATGACCGACACGTAAATACAACCTGGTGTTCGTCAATGGTGGAAATCACTCCGGGGACTCAAAACGGTGATTAATAGCCCATGTAACAATGATTAATAGCCCATGAAACAAGCCAAAATCGGCCAAAACTGCGAGTGTTGATGACCGACACGTAATCGCAACCTGGGGTTCGAAAAATGGTGGAAATCACTTCAGGGACTCAAAACGGTGATTAATAGCCCATCTAACTGTGATTACTAGCCCATGAAACAGGCCAAAAACGGCCAAAACTGCGAGTGTTGATGACCGACACGTAAATACAACCTGGGGTTCGTCAATGGTGGAAATCACTCCGGGATCTCAAAACTGTGATAATAGCCCATGTAACAATGATTAATAGCCCATGAAACAGGCCAGAATCGGCCAAACCTGCGAGTGTTGATGATCGGCACATAAACGCAACCTGGGGTTCGTCAATGGTGGAAATCACTTCAGGGACTCAAAACGGTGATTAATAGCCCATCTAACTGCGATTAATAGCCCATCAAACAGGCCAGAAACGGCCAAAACTGTGAGTGTTGATGACCGACACGTAAATACAACCTGGGGTTCGTCAATGGTGGAAATCACTCCGGGGACTCAAAACGATGATTAATAGCCCATGTAACAATGATTAATAGCCCATGAAACAAGCCAAAATCGGCCAAAACTGCGAGTGTTGATGACCGGCACGTAAACGCAACCTGGGGTTCGTCAATGGTGGAAATCACTTCAGGGACTCAAAACGGTGATTAATAGCCCATCTAACTGTGATTAATAGCCCATGAAACAGGCCAGAAACGGCCAAAACTACGAGTTGATGACCGACACGTAAATACAACCTGGTGTTCGTCAATGGTGGAAATCACTGCGGGGACTCAAAACGGTGATTAATAGCCCATGTAACAATGATTAATAGCCCATCAAACAGGCCAGAAACGGCCAAAACTGTGAGTGTTGATGACCGACACGTAATCGCAACCTGGGGTTCGAAAAATGGTGGAAATCACATCAGGGACTCAAAACGGTGATTAATAGCCCATGAAACAGGCCAGAATCGGCCAAAACTGCGAGTGTTGATGACCGACACGTAATCGCAACCTGGAGTTCGACAATGGTGAAAATCACTCCGAGGACTCAAAACGGTGATTAATAGCCCATCTAACTGTGATTAATAGCTCATGAAACAGGCCAGAAACGGCCAAAACTGCGAGTTGATGACCGACACGTAAATACAACCTGGGGTTCGTCAATGATGGAAATCACTCCGGGGACTCAAAACGGTGATTAATAGCCCATGTAACAATGATTAATAGCCCATGAAACAAGCCAGAATCGGCCAAAACTGCGAGTGTTGATGACCGGCACGTAAAGGCAACCTGGGGTTCGTCAATGGTGGAAATCACTTCAGGGACTCAAAACGGTGATTAATAGCCCATCTAACTGCGATTAATAGCCCATCAAACAGGCCAGAAACGGCCAAAACTGTGAGTGTTGATGACCGACACGTAAATACAACCTGGGGTTCGTCAATGGTGGAAATCACTCCGGGGACTCAAAACGGTGATTAATAGCCCATGTAACAATGATTAATAGCCCATGAAACAAGCCAGAATCGGCCAAAACTGCGAGTGTTGATGACCGGCACGTAAACGCAACCTGGGGTTCGTCAATGGTGGAAATCACTTCAGGGACTCAAAACGGTGATTAATAGCCCATCTAACTGCGATTAATAGCCCATCAAACAGGCCAGAAACGGCCAAAACTGTGAGTGTTGATGACCGACACGTAAATACAACCTGGGGTTCGTCAATGGTGGAAATCACTCCGGGGACTCAAAACGGTGATTAATAGCCCATGTAACAATGATTAATAGCCCATGAAACAAGCCAGAATCGGCCAAAACTGCGAGTGTTGATGACCGGCACGTAAACGCAACCTGGGGTTCGTCAATGGTGGAAATCACTTCAGGGACTCAAAACGGTGATTAATAGCCCATCTAACTGCGATTAATAGCCCATGAAACAGGCCAGAAACGGCCAAAACTGCGAGTTGATGACCGACACGTAAATACAACCTGGTGTTCGTCAATGGTGGAAATCACTCCGGGGACTCAAAACGGTGATTAATAGCCCATGTAACAATGATTAATAGCCCATGAAACAAGCCAAAATCGGCCAAAACTGCGAGTGTTGATGACCGACACGTAATCGCAACCTGGGGTTCGAAAAATGGTGGAAATCACTTCAGGGACTCAAAACGGTGATTAATAGCCCATCTAACTGTGATTACTAGCCCATGAAACAGGCCAAAAACGGCCAAAACTGCGAGTGTTGATGACCGACACGTAAATACAACCTGGGGTTCGTCAATGGTGGAAATCACTCCGGGATCTCAAAACTGTGATAATAGCCCATGTAACAATGATTAATAGCCCATGAAACAGGCCAGAATCGGCCAAAACTGCGAGTGTTGATGATCGGCACATAAACGCAACCTGGGGTTCGTCAATGGTGGAAATCACTTCAGGGACTCAAAACGGTGATTAATAGCCCATCTAAATGCGATTAATAGCCCATCAAACAGGCCAGAAACGGCCAAAACTGTGAGTGTTGATGACCGACACGTAAATACAACCTGGGGTTCGTCAATGGTGGAAATCACTCCGGGGACTCAAAACGATGATTAATAGCCCATGTAACAATGATTAATAGCCCATGAAACAAGCCAGAATCGGCCAAAACTGCGAGTGTTGATGACCGGCACGTAAACGCAACCTGGGGTTCGTCAATGGTGGAAATCACTTCAGGGACTCAAAACGGTGATTAATAGCCCATCTAACTGTGATTAATAGCCCATGAAACAGGCCAGAAACGGCCAAAACTACGAGTTGATGACCGACACGTAAATACAACCTGGTGTTCGTCAATGGTGGAAATCACTGCGGGGACTCAAAACGGTGATTAATAGCCCATGTAACAATGATTAATAGCCCATCAAACAGGCCAGAAACGGCCAAAACTGTGAGTGTTGATGACCGACACGTAATCGCAACCTGGGGTTCGAAAAATGGTGGAAATCACATCAGGGACTCAAAACGGTGATTAATAGCCCATGAAACAGGCCAGAATCGGCCAAAACTGCGAGTGTTGATGACCGACACGTAATCGCAACCTGGAGTTCGACAATGGTGAAAATCACTCCGAGGACTCAAAACGGTGATTAATAGCCCATCTAACTGTGATTAATAGCTCATGAAACAGGCCAGAAACGGCCAAAACTGCGAGTTGATGACCGACACGTAAATACAACCTGGGGTTCGTCAATGATGGAAATCACTCCGGGGACTCAAAACGGTGATTAATAGCCCATGTAACAATGATTAATAGCCCATGAAACAAGCCAGAATCGGCCAAAACTGCGAGTGTTGATGACCGGCACGTAAAGGCAACCTGGGGTTCGTCAATGGTGGAAATCACTTCAGGGACTCAAAACGGTGATTAATAGCCCATCTAACTGTGATTAATAGCTCATGAAACAGGCCAGAAACGGCCAAAACTGCGAGTTGATGACCGACACGTAAATACAACCTGGGGTTCGTCAATGATGGAAATCACTCCGGGGACTCAAAACGGTGATTAATAGCCCATGTAACAATGATTAATAGCCCATGAAACAAGCCAGAATCGGCCAAAACTGCGAGTGTTGATGACCGGCACGTAAAGGCAACCTGGGGTTCGTCAATGGTGGAAATCACTTCAGGGACTCAAAACGGTGATTAATAGCCCATCTAACTGCGATTAATAGCCCATCAAACAGGCCAGAAACGGCCAAAACTGTGAGTGTTGATGACCGACACGTAAATACAACCTGGGGTTCGTCAATGGTGGAAATCACTCCGGGGACTCAAAACGGTGATTAATAGCCCATGTAACAATGATTAATAGCCCATGAAACAAGCCAGAATCGGCCAAAACTGCGAGTGTTGATGACCGACACGTAATCGCAACCTGGGGTTCGAAAAATGGTGGAAATCACTTCAGGGACTCAAAACGGTGATTAATAGCCCATGAAACAGGCCAGAATCGGCCAAAACTGCGAGTGTTGATGACCGACACGTAAATACAACCTGGGGTTCATCAATGGTGGAAATCACTCCGGGGACTCAAAACGGTGATTAATAGCCCATCTAACTGTGATTAATAGCTCATGAAACAGGCCAGAAACGGCCAAAACTGCGAGTTGATGACCGACACGTAAATACAACCTGGGGTTCGTCAATGATGGAAATCACTCCGGGGACTCAAAACGGTGATAAATAGCCCATGTAACAATGATTAATAGCCCATGAAACAAGCCAGAATCGGCCAAAACTACGAGTGTTGATGACCGGCACGTAAACGCAACCTGGGGTTCGTCAATGGTGGAAATCACTTCTGGGACTCAAAACGGTGATTAATAGCCCATCTAACTGCGATTAATAGCCCATGAAACAGGCTAGAAACGGCCAAAACTGTGAGTGTTGATGACCGACACGTAAATACAACCTGGGGTTCGTCAATGGTGGAAATCACTCCGGGGACTCAAAACGGTGATTAATAGCCCATGTAACAATGATTAATAGCCCATGAAACAAGCCAGAATCGGCCAAAACTGCGAGTGTTGATGACCGACACGTAATCGCAACCTGGGGTTCGACAATGGTGAAAATCACTCCGGGGACTCAAATCGGTGATTAATAGCCCATCTAACTGTGATTAATAGCTCATGAAACAGGCCAGAAACGGCCAAAACTGCGAGTTGATGACCGACACGTAAATACAACCTGGGGTTCGTCAATGATGGAAATCACTCCGGGGACTCAAAACGGTGATTAATAGCCCATGTAACAATGATTAATAGCCCATGAAACAAGCCAGAATCGGCCAAAACTGCGAGTGTTGATGACCGACACGTAATCGCAACCTGGGGTTCGACAATGGTGAAAATCACTCCGGGGACTCAAATCGGTGATTAATAGCCCATCTAACTGTGATTAATAGCTCATGAAACAGGCCAGAAACGGCCAAAACTGCGAGTTGATGACCGACACGTAAATACAACCTGGGGTTCGTCAATGATGGAAATCACTCCGGGGACTCAAAACGGTGATTAATAGCCCATGTAACAATGATTAATAGCCCATGAAACAAGCCAGAATCGGCCAAAACTGCGAGTGTTGATGACCGGCACGTAAACGCAACCTGGGGTTCGTCAATGGTGGAAATCACTTCAGGGACTCAAAACGGTGATTAATAGCCCATCTAACTGCGATTAATAGCCCATCAAACAGGCCAGAAACGGCCAAAACTGTGAGTGTTGATGACCGACACGTAAATACAACCTGGGGTTCGTCAATGGTGGAAATCACTCCGGGGACTCAAAACGGTGATTAATAGCCCATGTAACAAGCCAGAATCGGCCAAAACTGCGAGTGTTGATGACCGACACGTAATCGCAACCTGGGGTTCGACAATGGTGAAAATCACTCCGGGGACTCAAAACGGTGATTAATAGCCCATCTAACTGTGATTAATAGCTCATGAAACAGGCCAGAAACGGCCAAAACTGCGAGTTGATGACCGACACGTAAATACAACCTGGGGTTCGTCAATGATGGAAATCACTCCGGGGACTCAAAACGGTGATTAATAGCCCATGTAACAATGATTAATAGCCCATGAAACAAGCCAGAATCGGCCAAAACTGCGAGTGTTGATGACCGGCACGTAAACGCAACCTGGGGTTCGTCAATGGTGGAAATCACTTCAGGGACTCAAAACGGTGATTAATAGCCCATCTAACTGCGATTAATAGCCCATCAAACAGGCCAGAAACGGCCAAAACTGTGAGTGTTGATGACCGACACGTAAATACAACCTGGGGTTCGTCAATGGTGGAAATCACTCCGGGGACTCAAAACGATGATTAATAGCCCATGTAACAATGATTAATAGCCCATGAAACAAGCCAGAATCGGCCAAAACTGCGAGTGTTGATGACCGGCACGTAAACGCAACCTGGGGTTCGTCAATGGTGGAAATCACTTCAGGGACTCAAAACGGTGATTAATAGCCCATCTAACTGTGATTAATAGCCCATGAAACAGGCCAGAAACGGCCAAAACTGCGAGTTGATGACCGACACGTAAATACAACCTGGTGTTCGTCAATGGTGGAAATCACTCCGGGGACTCAAAACGGTGATTAATAGCCCATGTAACAATGATTAATAGCCCATCAAACAGGCCAGAAACGGCCAAAACTGTGAGTGTTGATGACCGACACGTAATCGCAACCTGGGGTTCGAAAAATGGTGGAAATCACATCAGGGACTCAAAACGGTGATTAATAGCTCATGAAAGAGGCCACAAACGGCCAAAACTGCGAGTTGATGACCGACACGTAAATACAACCTGGGGTTCGTCAATGATGGAAATCACTCCGGGGACTCAAAACGGTGATTAATAGCCCATGTAACAATGATTAATAGCCCATGAAACAAGCCAGAATCGGCCAAAACTGCGAGTGTTGATGACCGGCACGTAAAGGCAACCTGGGGTTCGTCAATGGTGGAAATCACTTCAGGGACTCAAAACGGTGATTAATAGCCCATCTAACTGCGATTAATAGCCCATCAAACAGGCCAGAAACGGCCAAAACTGTGAGTGTTGATGACCGACACGTAAATACAACCTGGGGTTCGTCAATGGTGGAAATCACTCCGGGGACTCAAAACGGTGATTAATAGCCCATGTAACAATGATTAATAGCCCATGAAACAAGCCAGAATCGGCCAAAACTGCGAGTGTTGATGACCGAGACGTAATCGCAACCTGGGGTTCGAAAAATGGTGGAAATCACTTCAGGGACTCAAAACGGTGATTAATAGCCCATGAAACAGGCCAGAATCGGCCAAAACTGCGAGTGTTGATGACCGACACGTAAATACAACCTGGGGTTCATCAATGGTGGAAATCACTCCGGGGACTCAAAACGGTGATTAATAGCCCATCTAACTGTGATTAATAGCTCATGAAACAGGCCAGAAACGGCCAAAACTGCGAGTTGATGACCGACACGTAAATACAACCTGGGGTTCGTCAATGATGGAAATCACTCCGGGGACTCAAAACGGTGATTAATAGCCCATGTAACAATGATTAATAGCCCATGAAACAAGCCAGAATCGGCCAAAACTACGAGTGTTGATGACCGGCACGTAAACGCAACCTGGGGTTCGTCAATGGTGGAAATCACTTCAGGGACTCAAAACGGTGATTAATAGCCCATCTAACTGCGATTAATAGCCCATGAAACAGGCCAGAAACGGCCAAAACTGTGAGTGTTGATGACCGACACGTAAATACAACCTGGGGTTCGTCAATGGTGGAAATCACTCCGGGGACTCAAAACGGTGATTAATAGCCCATGTAACAATGATTAATAGCCCATGAAACAAGCCAGAATCGGCCAAAACTGCGAGTGTTGATGACCGACACGTAATCGCAACCTGGGGTTCGACAATGGTGAAAATCACTCCGGGGACTCAAATCGGTGATTAATAGCCCATCTAACTGTGATTAATAGCTCATGAAACAGGCCAGAAACGGCCAAAACTGCGAGTTGATGACCGACACGTAAATACAACCTGGGGTTCGTCAATGATGGAAATCACTCCGGGGACTCAAAACGGTGATTAATAGCCCATGTAACAATGATTAATAGCCCATGAAACAAGCCAGAATCGGCCAAAACTGCGAGTGTTGATGACCGGCACGTAAACGCAACCTGGGGTTCGTCAATGGTGGAAATCAGTTCAGGGACTCAAAACGGTGATTAATAGCCCATCTAACTGCGATTAATAGCCCATCAAACAGGCCAGAAACGGCCAAAACTGTGAGTGTTGATGACCGACACGTAAATACAACCTGGGGTTCGTCAATGGTGGAAATCACTCCGGGGACTCAAAACGATGATTAATAGCCCATGTAACAATGATTAATAGCCCATGAAACAAGCCAGAATCGGCCAAAACTGCGAGTGTTGATGACCGGCACGTAAACGCAACCTGGGGTTCGTCAATGGTGGAAATCACTTCAGGGACTCAAAACGGTGATTAATAGCCCATCTAACTGTGATTAATAGCCCATGAAACAGGCCAGAAACGGCCAAAACTGCGAGTTGATGACCGACACGTAAATACAACCTGGTGTTCGTCAATGGTGGAAATCACTCCGGGGACTCAAAACGGTGATTAATAGCCCATGTAACAATGATTAATAGCCCATCAAACAGGCCAGAAACGGCCAAAACTGTGAGTGTTGATGACCGACACGTAATCGCAACCTGGGGTTCGAAAAATGGTGGAAATCACATCAGGGACTCAAAACGGTGATTAATAGCCCATGAAACAGGCCAGAATCGGCCAAAACTGCGAGTGTTGATGACCGACACGTAATCGCAACCTGGAGTTCGACAATGGTGAAAATCACTCCGAGGACTCAAAACGGTGATTAATAGCCCATCTAACTGTGATTAATAGCTCATGAAACAGGCCAGAAACGGCCAAAACTGCGAGTTGATGACCGACACGTAAATACAACCTGGGGTTCGTCAATGATGGAAATCACTCCGGGGACTCAAAACGGTGATTAATAGCCCATGTAACAATGATTAATAGCCCATGAAACAAGCCAGAATCGGCCAAAACTGCGAGTGTTGATGACCGGCACGTAAAGGCAACCTGGGGTTCGTCAATGGTGGAAATCACTTCAGGGACTCAAAACGGTGATTAATAGCCCATCTAACTGCGATTAATAGCCCATCAAACAGGCCAGAAACGGCCAAAACTGTGAGTGTTGATGACCGACACGTAAATACAACCTGGGGTTCGTCAATGGTGGAAATCACTCCGGGGACTCAAAACGGTGATTAATAGCCCATCTAACTGTGATTAATAGCTCATGAAACAGGCCAGAAACGGCCAAAACTGCGAGTTGATGACCGACACGTAAATACAACCTGGGGTTCGTCAATGATGGAAATCACTCCGGGGACTCAAAACGGTGATTAATAGCCCATGTAACAATGATTAATAGCCCATGAAACAAGCCAGAATCGGCCAGAACTACGAGTGTTGATGACCGGCACGTAAACGCAACCTGGGGTTCGTCAATGCTGGAAATCACTTCAGGGACTCAAAACGGTGATTAATAGCCCATCTAACTGCGATTAATAGCCCATGAAACAGGCCAGAATCGGCCAAAACTGCGAGTGTTGATGACCGACACGTAAATACAACCTGGGGTTCATCAATGGTGGAAATCACTCCGGGGACTCAAAACGGTGATTAATAGCCCATCTAACTGTGATTAATAGCTCATGAAACAGGCCAGAAACGGCCAAAACTGCGAGTTGATGACCGACACGTAAATACAACCTGGGGTTCGTCAATGATGGAAATCACTCCGGGGACTCAAAACGGTGATTAATAGCCCATGTAACAATGATTAATAGCCCATGAAACAAGCCAGAATCGGCCAGAACTACGAGTGTTGATGACCGGCACGTAAACGCAACCTGGGGTTCGTCAATGCTGGAAATCACTTCAGGGACTCAAAACGGTGATTAATAGCCCATCTAACTGCGATTAATAGCCCATGAAACAGGCCAGAAACGGCCAAAACTGTGAGTGTTGATGACCGACACGTAAATACAACCTGGGGTTCGTCAATGGTGGAAATCACTCCGGGGACTCAAAACGGTGATTAATAGCCCATGTAACAATGATTAATAGCCCATGAAACAAGCCAGAATCGGCCAAAACTGCGAGTGTTGATGACCGACACGTAATCGCAACCTGGGGTTCGACAATGGTGAAAATCACTCCGGGGACTCAAATCGGTGATTAATAGCCCATCTAACTGTGATTAATAGCTCATGAAACAGGCCAGAAACGGCCAAAACTGCGAGTTGATGACCGACACGTAAATACAACCTGGGGTTCGTCAATGATGGAAATCACTCCGGGGACTCAAAACGGTGATTAATAGCCCATGTAACAATGATTAATAGCCCATGAAACAAGCCAGAATCGGCCAAAACTGCGAGTGTTGATGACCGACACGTAATCGCAACCTGGGGTTCGACAATGGTGAAAATCACTCCGGGGACTCAAATCGGTGCTTAATAGCCCATCTAACTGTGATTAATAGCTCATGAAACAGGCCAGAAACGGCCAAAACTGCGAGTTGATGACCGACACGTAAATACAACCTGGGGTTCGTCAATGATGGAAATCACTCCGGGGACTCAAAACGGTGATTAATAGCCCATGTAACAATGATTAATAGCCCATGAAACAAGCCAGAATCGGCCAAAACTGCGAGTGTTGATGACCGGCACGTAAACGCAACCTGGGGTTCGTCAATGGTGGAAATCACTTCAGGGACTCAAAACGGTGATTAATAGCCCATCTAACTGCGATTAATAGCCCATCAAACAGGCCAGAAACGGCAAAAACTGTGAGTGTTGATGACCGACACGTAAATACAACCTGGGGTTCGTCAATGGTGGAAATCACTCCGAGGACTCAAAACGGTGATTAATAGCCCATGTAACAATGATTAATAGCCCATGAAACAAGCCAGAATCGGCCAAAACTGCGAGTGTTGATGACCGGCACGTAAACGCAACCTGGGGTTCGTCAATGGTGGAAATCACTTCAGGGACTCAAAACGGTGATTAATAGCCCATCTAACTGCGATTAATAGCCCATCAAACAGGCCAGAAACGGCCAAAACTGTGAGTGTTGATGACCGACACGTAAATACAACCTGGGGTTCGTCAATGGTGGAAATCACTCCGGGGACTCAAAACGGTGATTAATAGCCCATGTAACAAGCCAGAATCGGCCAAAACTGCGAGTGTTGATGACCGACACGTAATCGCAACCTGGGGTTCGACAATGGTGAAAATCACTCCGGGGACTCAAAACGGTGATTAATAGCCCATCTAACTGTGATTAATAGCTCATGAAACAGGCCAGAAACGGCCAAAACTGCGAGTTGATGACCGACACGTAAATACAACCTGGGGTTCGTCAATGATGGAAATCACTCCGGGGACTCAAAACGGTGATTAATAGCCCATGTAACAATGATTAATAGCCCATGAAACAAGCCAGAATCGGCCAAAACTGCGAGTGTTGATGACCGGCACGTAAACGCAACCTGGGGTTCGTCAATGGTGGAAATCACTTCAGGGACTCAAAACGGTGATTAATAGCCCATCTAACTGCGATTAATAGCCCATCAAACAGGCCAGAAACGGCCAAAACTGTGAGTGTTGATGACCGACACGTAAATACAACCTGGGGTTCGTCAATGGTGGAAATCACTCCGGGGACTCAAAACGGTGATTAATAGCCCATGTAACAATGATTAATAGCCCATGAAACAAGCCAGAATCGGCCAAAACTGCGAGTGTTGATGACCGGCACGTAAACGCAACCTGGGGTTCGTCAATGGTGGAAATCACTTCAGGGACTCAAAACGGTGATTAATAGCCCATCTAACTGCGATTAATAGCCCATCAAACAGGCCAGGAACGGCCAAAACTGTGAGTGTTGATGACCGACACGTAAATACAACCTGGGGTTCGTCAATGGTGGAAATCACTCCGGGGACTCAAAACGGTGATTAATAGCCCATGTAACAATGATTAATAGCCCATGAAACAAGCCAGAATCGGCCAAAACTGCGAGTGTTGATGACCGACACGTAATCGCAACCTAGGGTTCGAAAAATGGTGGAAATCACTTCAGGGACTCAAAACGGTGATTAATAGCCCATGAAACAGGCCAGAATCGGCCAAAACTGCGAGTGTTGATGACCGACACGTAAATACAACCTGGGGTTCATCAATGGTGGAAATCACTCCGGGGACTCAAAACGGTGATTAATAGCCCATCTAACTGTGATTAATAGCTCATGAAACAGGCCAGAAACGGCCAAAACTGCGAGTTGATGACCGACACGTAAATACAACCTGGGGTTCGTCAATGATGGAAATCACTCCGGGGACTCAAAACGGTGATTAATAGCCCATGTAACAATGATTAATAGCCCATGAAACAAGCCAGAATCGGCCAAAACTGCGAGTGTTGATGACCGACACGTAATCGCAACCTGGGGTTCGACAATGGTGAAAATCACTCCGGGGACTCAAATCGGTGCTTAATAGCCCATCTAACTGTGATTAATAGCTCATGAAACAGGCCAGAAACGGCCAAAACTGCGAGTTGATGACCGACACGTAAATACAACCTAGGGTTCGTCAATGATGGAAATCACTCCGGGGACTCAAAACGGTGATTAATAGCCCATGTAACAATGATTAATAGCCCATGAAACAAGCCAGAATCGGCCAAAACTGCGAGTGTTGATGACCGGCACGTAAACGCAACCTGGGGTTCGTCAATGGTGGAAATCACTTCAGGGACTCAAAACGGTGATTAATAGCCCATCTAACTGCGATTAATAGCCCATCAAACAGGCCAGAAACGGCAAAAACTGTGAGTGTTGATGACCGACACGTAAATACAACCTGGGGTTCGTCAATGGTGGAAATCACTCCGAGGACTCAAAACGGTGATTAATAGCCCATGTAACAATGATTAATAGCCCATGAAACAAGCCAGAATCGGCCAAAACTGCGAGTGTTGATGACCGGCACGTAAACGCAACCTGGGGTTCGTCAATGGTGGAAATCACTTCAGGGACTCAAAACGGTGATTAATAGCCCATCTAACTGCGATTAATAGCCCATCAAACAGGCCAGAAACGGCCAAAACTGTGAGTGTTGATGACCGACACGTAAATACAACCTGGGGTTCGTCAATGGTGGAAATCACTCCGGGGACTCAAAACGGTGATTAATAGCCCATGTAACAAGCCAGAATCGGCCAAAACTGCGAGTGTTGATGACCGACACGTAATCGCAACCTGGGGTTCGACAATGGTGAAAATCACTCCGGGGACTCAAAACGGTGATTAATAGCCCATCTAACTGTGATTAATAGCTCATGAAACAGGCCAGAAACGGCCAAAACTGCGAGTTGATGACCGACACGTAAATACAACCTGGGGTTCGTCAATGATGGAAATCACTCCGGGGACTCAAAACGGTGATTAATAGCCCATGTAACAATGATTAATAGCCCATGAAACAAGCCAGAATCGGCCAAAACTGCGAGTGTTGATGACCGGCACGTAAACGCAACCTGGGGTTCGTCAATGGTGGAAATCACTTCAGGGACTCAAAACGGTGATTAATAGCCCATCTAACTGCGATTAATAGCCCATCAAACAGGCCAGAAACGGCCAAAACTGTGAGTGTTGATGACCGACACGTAAATACAACCTGGGGTTCGTCAATGGTGGAAATCACTCCGGGGACTCAAAACGGTGATTAATAGCCCATGTAACAATGATTAATAGCCCATGAAACAAGCCAGAATCGGCCAAAACTGCGAGTGTTGATGACCGGCACGTAAACGCAACCTGGGGTTCGTCAATGGTGGAAATCACTTCAGGGACTCAAAACGGTGATTAATAGCCCATCTAACTGCGATTAATAGCCCATCAAACAGGCCAGAAACGGCCAAAACTGTGAGTGTTGATGACCGACACGTAAATACAACCTGGGGTTCGTCAATGGTGGAAATCACTCCGGGGACTCAAAACGGTGATTAATAGCCCATGTAACAATGATTAATAGCCCATGAAACAAGCCAGAATCGGCCAAAACTGCGAGTGTTGATGACCGACACGTAATCGCAACCTAGGGTTCGAAAAATGGTGGAAATCACTTCAGGGACTCAAAACGGTGATTAATAGCCCATGAAACAGGCCAGAATCGGCCAAAACTGCGAGTGTTGATGACCGACACGTAAATACAACCTGGGGTTCATCAATGGTGGAAATCACTCCGGGGACTCAAAACGGTGATTAATAGCCCATGTAACAATGATTAATAGCCCATGAAACAAGCCAGAATCGGCCAAAACTGCGAGTGTTGATGACCGGCACGTAAACGCAACCTGGGGTTCGTCAATGGTGGAAATCACTTCAGGGACTCAAAACGGTGATTAATAGCCCATCTAACTGCGATTAATAGCCCATCAAACAGGCCAGAAACGGCCAAAACTGTGAGTGTTGATGACCGACACGTAAATACAACCTGGGGTTCGTCAATGGTGGAAATCACTCCGGGGACTCAAAACAGTGATTAATAGCCCATGTAACAATGATTAATAGCCCATGAAACAAGCCAGAATCGGCCAAAACTGCGAGTGTTGATGACCGGCACGTAAACGCAACCTGGGGTTCGTCAATGGTGGAAATCACTTCAGGGACTCAAAACGGTGATTAATAGCCCATCTAACTGCGATTAATAGCCCATCAAACAGGCCAGAAACGGCCAAAACTGTGAGTGTTGATGACCGACACGTAAATACAACCTGGGGTTCGTCAATGGTGGAAATCACTCCGGGGACTCAAAACGGTGATTAATAGCCCATGTAACAATGATTAATAGCCCATGAAACAAGCCAGAATCGGCCAAAACTGCGAGTGTTGATGACCGACACGTAATCGCAACCTAGGGTTCGAAAAATGGTGGAAATCACTTCAGGGACTCAAAACGGTGATTAATAGCCCATGAAACAGGCCAGAATCGGCCAAAACTGCGAGTGTTGATGACCGACACGTAAATACAACCTGGGGTTCATCAATGGTGGAAATCACTCCGGGGACTCAAAACGGTGATTAATAGCCCATGTAACAATGATTAATAGCCCATGAAACAAGCCAGAATCGGCCAAAACTGCGAGTGTTGATGACCGACACGTAAATACAACCTGGGGTTCATCAATGGTGGAAATCACTCCGGGGACTCAAAACGGTGATTAATAGCCCATCTAACTGTGATTAATAGCTCATGAAACAGGCTAGAAACGGCCAAAACTGCGAGTTGATGACCGACACGTAAATACAACCTGGGGTTCGTCAATGATGGAAATCACTCCGGGGACTCAAAACGGTGATTAATAGCCCATGTAACAATGATTAATAGCCCATGAAACAAGCCAGAATCGGCCAAAACTACGAGTGTTGATGACCGGCACGTAAACGCAACCTGGGGTTCGTCAATGGTGGAAATCACTTCAGGGACTCAAAACGGTGATTAATAGCCCATCTAACTGCGATTAATAGCCCATGAAACAGGCCAGAAACGGCCAAAACTGTGAGTGTTGATGACCGACACGTAAATACAACCTGGGGTTCGTCAATTGTGGAAATCACTCCGGGGACTCAAAACGGTGATTAATAGCCCATGTAACAAGCCAGAATCGGCCAAAACTGCGAGTGTTGATGACCGACACGTAATCGCAACCTGGGGTTCGACAATGGTGAAAATCACTCCGGGGACTCAAAACGGTGATTAATAGCCCATCTAACTGTGATCAATAGCTCATGAAACAGGCCAGAAACGGCCAAAACTGCGAGTTGATGACCGACACGTAAATACAACCTGGGGTTCGTCAATGATGGAAATCACTCCGGGGACTCAAAACGGTGATTAATAGCCCATGTAACAATGATTAATAGCCCATGAAACAAGCCAGAATCGGCCAAAACTGCGAGTGTTGATGACCGGCACGTAAAGGCAACCTGGGGTTCGTCAATGGTGGAAATCACTTCAGGGACTCAAAACGGTGATTAATAGCCCATCTAACTGCGATTAATAGCCCATCAAACAGGCCAGAAACGGCCAAAACTGTGAGTGTTGATGACCGACACGTAAATACAACCTGGGGTTCGTCAATGGTGGAAATCACTCCGGGGACTCAAAACGGTGATTAATAGCCCATGTAACAATGATTAATAGCCCATGAAACAAGCCAGAATCGGCCAAAACTGCGAGTGTTGATGACCGGCACGTAAACGCAACCTGGGGTTCGTCAATGGTGGAAATCACTTCAGGGACTCAAAACGGTGATTAATAGCCCATCTAACTGCGATTAATAGCCCATCAAACAGGCCAGAAACGGCCAAAACTGTGAGTGTTGATGACCGACACGTAAATACAACCTGGGGTTCGTCAATGGTGGAAATCACTCCGGGGACTCAAAACGGTGATTAATAGCCCATGTAACAATGATTAATAGCCCATGAAACAAGCCAGAATCGGCCAAAACTGTGAGTGTTGATGACCGACACGTAATCGCAACCTGGGGTTCGAAAAATGGTGGAAATCACTTCAGGGACTCAAAACGGTGATTAATAGCCCATGAAACAGGCCAGAATCGGCCAAAACTGCGAGTGTTGATGACCGACACGTAAATACAACCTGGGGTTCATCAATGGTGGAAATCACTCCGGGGACTCAAAACGGTGATTAATAGCCCATGTAACAATGATTAATAGCCCATGAAACAAGCCAGAATCGGCCAAAACTGCGAGTGTTGATGACCGACACGTAATCGCAACCTGGGGTTCGTCAATGGTGGAAATCACTTCAGGGACTCAAAACGGTGATTAATAGCCCATCTAACTGCGATTAATAGCCCATCAAACAGGCCAGAAACGGCCAAAACTGTGAGTGTTGATGACCGACACGTAAATACAACCTGGGGTTCGTCAATGGTGGAAATCACTCCGGGGACTCAAAACGGTGATTAATAGCCCATGTAACAAGCCAGAATCGGCCAAAACTGCGAGTGTTGATGACCGACACGTAATCGCAACCTGGGGTTCGACAATGGTGACAATCACTCCGGGGACTCAAAACGGTGATTAATAGCCCATCTAACTGTGATTAATAGCTCATGAAACAGGCCAGAAACGGCCAAAACTGCGAGTTGATGACCGACACGTAAATACAACCTGGGGTTCGTCAATGATGGAAATCACTCCGGGGACTCAAAACGGTGATTAATAGCCCATGTAACAATGATTAATAGCCCATGAAACAAGCCAGAATCGGCCAAAACTGCGAGTGTTGATGACCGGCACGTAAACGCAACCTGGGGTTCGTCAATGGTGGAAATCACTTCAGGGACTCAAAACGGTGATTAATAGCCCATCTAACTGCGATTAATAGCCCATGAAACAGGCCAGAAACGGCCAAAACTGTGAGTGTTGATGACCGACACGTAAATACAACCTGGGGTTCGTCAATGGTGGAAATCACTCCGAGGACTCAAAACGGTGATTAATAGCCCATGTAACAATGATTAATAGCCCATGAAACAAGCCAGAATCGGCCAAAACTGCGAGTGTTGATGACCGACACGTAATCGCAACCTGGGGTTCGACAATGGTGAAAATCACTCCGGGGACTCAAATCGGTGATTAATAGCCCATCTAACTGTGATTAATAGCTCATGAAACAGGCCAGAAACGGCCAAAACTGCGAGTTGATGACCGACACGTAAATACAACCTGGGGTTCGTCAATGATGGAAATCACTCCGGGGACTCAAAACGGTGATTAATAGCCCATGTAACAATGATTAATAGCCCATGAAACAAGCCAGAATCGGCCAAAACTGCGAGTGTTGATGACCGGCACGTAAACGCAACCTGGGGTTCGTCAATGGTGGAAATCACTTCAGGGACTCAAAACGGTGATTAATAGCCCATCTAACTGCGATTAATAGCCCATGAAACAGGCCAGAAACGGCCAAAACTGTGAGTGTTGATGACCGACATGTAAATACAACCTGGGGTTCGTCAATGGTGGAAATCACTCCGGGGACTCAAAACGGTGATTAATAGCCCATGTAACAATGATTAATAGCCCATGAAACAAGCCAGAATCGGCCAAAACTGCGAGTGTTGATGACCGACACGTAATCGCAACCTGGGGTTCGACAATGGTGAAAATCACTCCGGGGACTCAAATCGGTGATTAATAGCCCATCTAACTGTGATTAATAGCTCATGAAACAGGCCAGAAACGGCCAAAACTGCGAGTTGATGACCGACACGTAAATACAACCTGGGGTTCGCCAATGATGGAAATCACTCCGGGGACTCAAAACGGTGATTAATAGCCCATGTAACAATGATTAATAGCCCATGAAACAAGCCAGAATCGGCCAAAACTGCGAGTGTTGATGACCGGCACGTAAACGCAACCTGGGGTTCGTCAATGGTGGAAATCACTTCAGGGACTCAAAACGGTGATTAATAGCCCATCTAACTGCGATTAATAGCCCATGAAACAGGCCAGAAACGGCCAAAACTGTGAGTGTTGATGACCGACACGTAAATACAACCTGGGGTTCGTCAATTGTGGAAATCACTCCGGGGACTCAAAACGGTGATTAATAGCCCATGTAACAAGCCAGAATCGGCCAAAACTGCGAGTGTTGATGACCGACACGTAATCGCAACCTGGGGTTCGACAATGGTGAAAATCACTCCGGGGACTCAAAACGGTGATTAATAGCCCATCTAACTGTGATCAATAGCTCATGAAACAGGCCAGAAACGGCCAAAACTGCGAGTTGATGACCGACACGTAAATACAACCTGGGGTTCGTCAATGATGGAAATCACTCCGGGGACTCAAAACGGTGATTAATAGCCCATGTAACAATGATTAATAGCCCATGAAACAAGCCAGAATCGGCCAAAACTGCGAGTGTTGATGACCGGCACGTAAAGGCAACCTGGGGTTCGTCAATGGTGGAAATCACTTCAGGGACTCAAAACGGTGATTAATAGCCCATCTAACTGCGATTAATAGCCCATCAAACAGGCCAGAAACGGCCAAAACTGTGAGTGTTGATGACCGACACGTAAATACAACCTGGGGTTCGTCAATGGTGGAAATCACTCCGGGGACTCAAAACGGTGATTAATAGCCCATGTAACAATGATTAATAGCCCATGAAACAAGCCAGAATCGGCCAAAACTGCGAGTGTTGATGACCGGCACGTAAACGCAACCTGGGGTTCGTCAATGGTGGAAATCACTTCAGGGACTCAAAACGGTGATTAATAGCCCATCTAACTGCGATTAATAGCCCATCAAACAGGCCAGAAACGGCCAAAACTGTGAGTGTTGATGACCGACACGTAAATACAACCTGGGGTTCGTCAATGGTGGAAATCACTCCGGGGACTCAAAACGGTGATTAATAGCCCATGTAACAATGATTAATAGCCCATGAAACAAGCCAGAATCGGCCAAAACTGCGAGTGTTGATGACCGACACGTAATCGCAACCTGGGGTTCGACAATGGTGAAAATCACTCCGGGGACTCAAATCGGTGATTAATAGCCAATGAAACAGGCCAGAATCGGCCAAAACTGTGAGTGTTGATGACCGACACGTAAATACAACCTGGGGTTCATCAATGGTGGAAATCACTCCGGGGACTCAAAACGGTGATTAATAGCCCATGTAACAATGATTAATAGCCCATGAAACAAGCCAGAATCGGCCAAAACTGCGAGTGTTGATGACCGACACGTAATCGCAACCTGGGGTTCGTCAATGGTGGAAATCACTTCAGGGACTCAAAACGGTGATTAATAGCCCATCTAACTGCGATTAATAGCCCATCAAACAGGCCAGAAACGGCCAAAACTGTGAGTGTTGATGACCGACACGTAAATACAACCTGGGGTTCGTCAATGGTGGAAATCACTCCGGGGACTCAAAACGGTGATTAATAGCCCATGTAACAAGCCAGAATCGGCCAAAACTGCGAGTGTTGATGACCGACACGTAATCGCAACCTGGGGTTCGACAATGGTGAAAATCACTCCGGGGACTCAAAACGGTGATTAATAGCCCATCTAACTGTGATTAATAGCTCATGAAACAGGCCAGAAACAGCCAAAACTGCGAGTTGATGACCGACACGTAAATACAACCTGGGGTTCGTCAATGATGGAAATCACTCCGGGGACTCAAAACGGTGATTAATAGCCCATGTAACAATGATTAATAGCCCATGAAACAAGCCAGAATCGGCCAAAACTGCGAGTGTTGATGACCGACACGTAAATACAACCTGGGGTTCATCAATGGTGGAAATCACTCCGGGGACTCAAAACGGTGATTAATAGCCCATCTAACTGTGATTAATAGCTCATGAAACAGGCCAGAAACGGCCAAAACTGCGAGTTGATGACCGACACGTAAATACAACCTGGGGTTCATCAATGGTGGAAATCACTCCGGGGACTCAAAACGGTGATTAATAGCCCATCTAACTGTGATTACTAGCTCATGAAACAGGCCAGAAACGGCCAAAACTGCGAGTTGATGACCGACACGTAAATACAACCTGGGTTCGTCAATGATGGAAATCACTCCGGGGACTCAAAATGGTGATTAATAGCCCATGTAACAATGATTAATAGCCCATGAAACAAGCCAGAATCGGCCAAAACTGCGAGTGTTGATGACCGGCACATAAACGCAACCTGGGGTTCGTCAATGGTGGAAATCACTTCAGGGACTCAAAACGGTGATTAATAGCCCATCTAACTACGATTAATAGCCCATCAAACAGGCCAGAAACGGCCAAAACTGTGAGTGTTGATGACCGACACGTAAATACAACCTGGGGTTCGTCAATGGTGGAAATCACTCCGGGGACTCAAAACGATGATTAATAGCCCATGTAACAATGATTAATAGCCCATGAAACAAGCCAGAATCGGCCAAACTGCGAGTGTTGATGACCGACACGTAATCGCAACCTAGGGTTCGAAAAATGGTGGAAATCAGTTCAGGGACTCAAAACGGTGATTAATAGCCCATGAAACAGGCCAGAATCGGCCAAAACTGCGAGTGTTGATGACCGACACGTAAATACAACCTGGGGGTCATCAATGGTGGAAATCACTCCGGGGACTCAAAACGGTGATTAATAGCCCATCTAACTGTGATTAATAGCTCATGAAACAGGCCAGAAACGGCCAAAACTGCGAGTTGATGACCGACACGTAAATACAACCTGGGGTTCGTCAATGATGGAAATCACTCCGGGGACTCAAAACGGTGATTAATAGCCCATGTAACAATGATTAATAGCCCATGAAACAAGCCAGAATCGGCCAAAACTGCGAGTGTTGATGACCGGCACGTAAAGGCAACCTGGGTTCGTCAATGGTGGAAATCACTTCAGGGACTCAAAACGGTGATTAATAGCCCATCTAACTGCGATTAATAGCCCATCAAACAGGCCAGAAACGGCCAAAACTGTGAGTGTTGATGACCGACACGTAAATACAACCTGGCGTTCGTCAATGGTGGAAATCACTCTGGGGACTCAAAACGGTGATTAATAGCCCATGTAACAATGATTAATAGCCCATGAAACAAGCCAGAATCGGCCAAAACTGCGAGTGTTGATGACCGGCACGTAAACGCAACCTGGGGTTCGTCAATGGTGGAAATCACTTCAGGGACTCAAAACGGTGATTAGTAGCCCATCTAACTGCGATTAATAGCCCATCAAACAGGCCAGAAACGGCCAAAACTGTGAGTGTTGATGACCGACACGTAAATACAACCTGGGGTTCGTCAATGGTGGAAATCACTCCGGGGACTCAAAACGGTGATTAATAGCCCATGTAACAATGATTAATAGCCCATGAAACAAGCCAGAATCGGCCAAAACTGCGAGTGTTGATGACCGACACGTAATCGCAACCTGGGGTTCGACAATGGTGAAAATCACTCCGGGGACTCAAATCGGTGATTAATAGCCCATCTAACTGTGATTAATAGCTCATGAAACAGGCCAGCAACGGCCAAAACTGCGAGTTGATGACCGACACGTAAATACAACCTGGGGTTCGTCAATGATGGAAATCACTCCGGGGACTCAAAACGGTGATTAATAGCCCATGTAACAATGATTAATAGCCCATGAAACAAGCCAGAATCGGCCAAAACTGCGAGTGTTGATGACCGGCACGTAAACGCAACCTGGGGTTCGTCAATGGTGGAAATCACTTCAGGGACTCAAAACGGTGATTAATAGCCCATCTAACTGCGATTAATAGCCCATGAAACAGGCCAGAAACGGCCAAAACTGTGAGTGTTGATGACCGACACGTAAATACAACCTGGGGTTCGTCAATGGTGGAAATCACTCCGGGGACTCAAAACGGTGATTAATAGCCCATGTAACAATGATTAATAGCCCATGAAACAAGCCAGAATCGGCCAAAACTGCGAGTGTTGATGACCGACACGTAATCGCAACCTGGGGTTCGACAATGGTGAAAATCACTCCGGGGACTCAAATCGGTGATTAATAGCCCATGAAACAGGCCAGAATCGGCCAAAACTGCGAGTGTTGATGACCGACACGTAAATACAACCTAGGGTTCATCAATGGTGGAAATCACTCCGGGGACTCAAAACGGTGATTAATAGCCCATGTAACAATGATTAATAGCCCATGAAACAAGCCAGAATCGGCCAAAACTGCGAGTGTTGATGACCGACACGTAATCGCAACCTGGGGTTCGTCAATGGTGGAAATCACTTCAGGGACTCAAAACGGTGATTAATAGCCCATCTAACTGCGATTAATAGCCCATCAAACAGGCCAGAAACGGCCAAAACTATGAGTGTTGATGACCGACACGTAAATACAACCTGGGGTTCGTCAATGGTGGAAATCACTCCGGGCACTCAAAACGGTGATTAATAGCCCATGTAAGAATGATTAATAGCCCATGAAACAAGCCAGAATCGGCCAAAACTGCGAGTGTTGATGACCGACACGTAATCGCAACCTGGGGTTCGTCAATGGTGGAAATCACTTCAGGGACTCAAAACGGTGATTAATAGCCCATCTAACTGCGATTAATAGCCCATGAAACAGGCCAGAAACGGCCAAAACTGTGAGTGTTGATGACCGACACGTAAATACAACCTGGGGTTCGTCAATGGTGGAAATCACTCCGGGGACTCAAAACGGTGATTAATAGCCCATGTAACAATGATTAATAGCCCATGAAACAAGCCAGAATCGGCCAAAACTGCGAGTGTTGATGACCGACACGTAATCGCAACCTGGGGTTCGACAATGGTGAAAATCACTCCGGGGACTCAAATCGGTGATTAATAGCCCATGAAACAGGCCAGAATCGGCCAAAACTGCGAGTGTTGATGACCGACACGTAAATACAACCTGGGGTTCATCAATGGTGGAAATCACTCCGGGGACTCAAAACGGTGATTAATAGCCCATGTAACAATGATTAATAGCCCATGAAACAAGCCAGAATCGGCCAAAACTGCGAGTGTTGATGACCGACACGTAATCGCAACCTGGGGTTCGTCAATGGTGGAAATCACTTCAGGGACTCAAAACGGTGATTAGTAGCCCATCTAACTGCGATTAATAGCCCATCAAACAGGCCAGAAACGGCCAAAACTGTGAGTGTTGATGACCGACACGTAAATACAACCTGGGGTTCGTCAATGGTGGAAATCACTCCGGGGACTCAAAACGGTGATTAATAGCCCATGTAACAATGATTAATAGCCCATGAAACAAGCCAGAATCGGCCAAAACTGCGAGTGTTGATGACCGACACGTAATCGCAACCTGGGGTTCGACAATGGTGAAAATCACTCCGGGGACTCAAATCGGTGATTAATAGCCCATCTAACTGTGATTAATAGCTCATGAAACAGGCCAGCAACGGCCAAAACTGCGAGTTGATGACCGACACGTAAATACAACCTGGGGTTCGTCAATGATGGAAATCACTCCGGGGACTCAAAACGGTGATTAATAGCCCATGTAACAATGATTAATAGCCCATGAAACAAGCCAGAATCGGCCAAAACTGCGAGTGTTGATGACCGGCACGTAAACGCAACCTGGGGTTCGTCAATGGTGGAAATCACTTCAGGGACTCAAAACGGTGATTAATAGCCCATCTAACTGCGATTAATAGCCCATGAAACAGGCCAGAAACGGCCAAAACTGTGAGTGTTGATGACCGACACGTAAATACAACCTGGGGTTCGTCAATGGTGGAAATCACTCCGGGGACTCAAAACGGTGATTAATAGCCCATGTAACAATGATTAATAGCCCATGAAACAAGCCAGAATCGGCCAAAACTGCGAGTGTTGATGACCGACACGTAATCGCAACCTGGGGTTCGACAATGGTGAAAATCACTCCGGGGACTCAAATCGGTGATTAATAGCCCATGAAACAGGCCAGAATCGGCCAAAACTGCGAGTGTTGATGACCGACACGTAAATACAACCTAGGGTTCATCAATGGTGGAAATCACTCCGGGGACTCAAAACGGTGATTAATAGCCCATGTAACAATGATTAATAGCCCATGAAACAAGCCAGAATCGGCCAAAACTGCGAGTGTTGATGACCGACACGTAATCGCAACCTGGGGTTCGTCAATGGTGGAAATCACTTCAGGGACTCAAAACGGTGATTAATAGCCCATCTAACTGCGATTAATAGCCCATCAAACAGGCCAGAAACGGCCAAAACTGTGAGTGTTGATGACCGACACGTAAATACAACCTGGGGTTCGTCAATGGTGGAAATCACTCCGGGCACTCAAAACGGTGATTAATAGCCCATGTAAGAATGATTAATAGCCCATGAAACAAGCCAGAATCGGCCAAAACTGCGAGTGTTGATGACCGACACGTAATCGCAACCTGGGGTTCGTCAATGGTGGAAATCACTTCAGGGACTCAAAACGGTGATTAATAGCCCATCTAACTGCGATTAATAGCCCATGAAACAGGCCAGAAACGGCCAAAACTGTGAGTGTTGATGACCGACACGTAAATACAACCTGGGGTTCGTCAATGGTGGAAATCACTCCGGGGACTCAAAACGGTGATTAATAGCCCATGTAACAATGATTAATAGCCCATGAAACAAGCCAGAATCGGCCAAAACTGCGAGTGTTGATGACCGACACGTAATCGCAACCTGGGGTTCGACAATGGTGAAAATCACTCCGGGGACTCAAATCGGTGATTAATAGCCCATGAAACAGGCCAGAATCGGCCAAAACTGCGAGTGTTGATGACCGACACGTAAATACAACCTGGGGTTCATCAATGGTGGAAATCACTCCGGGGACTCAAAACGGTGATTAATAGCCCATGTAACAATGATTAATAGCCCATGAAACAAGCCAGAATCGGCCAAAACTGCGAGTGTTGATGACCGACACGTAATCGCAACCTGGGGTTCGTCAATGGTGGAAATCACTTCAGGGACTCAAAACGGTGATTAATAGCCCATCTAACTGCGATTAATAGCCCATCAAACAGGCCAGAAACGGCCAAAAATGTGAGTGTTGATGACCGACACGTAAATACAACCTGGGGTTCGTCAATGGTGGAAGTCACTCCGGGGACTCAAAACGGTGATTAATAGCCCATGTAACAAGCCAGAATCGGCCAAAACTGCGAGTGTTGATGACCGACACGTAATCGCAACCTGGGGTTCGACAATGGTGAAAATCACTCCGGGGACTCAAAACGGTGATTAATAGCCCATCTAACTGTGATTAATAGCTCATGAAACAGGCCAGAAACGGCCAAAACTGCGAGTTGATGACCGACACGTAAATACAACCTGGGGTTCGTCAATGATGGAAATCACTCCGGGGACTCAAAACGGTGATTAATAGCCCATGTAACAATGATTAATAGCCCATGAAACAAGCCAGAATCGGCCAAAACTAAGAGTGTTGATGACCGGCACATAAACGCAACCTGGGGTTCGTCAATGGTGGAAATCACTTCAGGGACTCAAAACGGTGATTAATAGCCCATCTAACTGTGATTAATAGCCGATCAAACAGGCCAGAATCGGCCAAAACTGCGAGTGTTGATGACCGACACGTAAATACAACCTGGGGTTCTTCAATGGTGGAAATCACTCCGGGGACTCAAAACGGTGATTAATAGCCCATCTAACTGTGATTAATAGCTCATGAAACAGGCCAGAAACGGCCAAAACTGCGAGTTGATGACCGACACGTAAATACAACCTGGGGTTCATCAATGGTGGAAATCACTCCGGGGACTCAAAACGGTGATTAATAGCCCATCTAACTGTGATTAATAGCTCATGAAACAGGCCAGAAACGGCCAAAACTGCGAGTTGATGACCGACACGTAAATACAACCTGGGTTCGTCAATGATCGAAATCACTCCGGGGACTCAAAATGGTGATTAATAGCCCATGTAACAATGATTAATAGCCCATGAAACAAGCCAGAATCGGCCAAAACTAAGAGTGTTGATGACCGGCACATAAACGCAACCTGGGGTTCGTCAATGGTGGAAATCACTTCAGGGACTCAAAACGGTGATTAATAGCCCATCTAACTGCGATTAATAGCCGATCAAACAGGCCAGAATCGGCCAAAACTGCGAGTGTTGATGACCGACACGTAAATACAACCTGGGGTTCTTCAATGGTGGAAATCACTCCGGGGACTCAAAACGGTGATTAATAGCCCATCTAACTGTGATTAATAGCTCATGAAACAGGCCAGAAACGGCCAAAACTGCGAGTTGATGACCGACACGTAAATACAACCTGGGGTTCATCAATGGTGGAAATCACTCCGGGGACTCAAAACGGTGATTAATAGCCCATGAAACAGGCCAGAATCGGCCAAAACTGCGAGTGTTGATGACCGACACGTAAATACAACCTGGGGGTCATCAATGGTGGAAATCACTCCGGGGACTCAAAACGGTGATTAATAGCCCATCTAACTGTGATTAATAGCTCATGAAACAGGCCAGAAACGGCCAAAACTGCGAGTTGATGACCGACACGTAAATACAACCTGGGGTTCGTCAATGATGGAAATCACTCCGGGGACTCAAAACGGTGATTAATAGCCCATGTAACAATGATTAATAGCCCATGAAACAAGCCAGAATCGGCCAAAACTGCGAGTGTTGATGACCGGCACGTAAAGGCAACCTGGGGTTCGTCAATGGTGGAAATCACTTCAGGGACTCAAAACGGTGATTAATAGCCCATCTAACTGTGATTAATAGCTCATGAAACAGGCCAGAAACGGCCAAAACTGCGAGTTGATGACCGACACGTAAATACAACCTGGGGTTCATCAATGGTGGAAATCACTCCGGGGACTCAAAACGGTGATTAATAGCCCATCTAACTGTGATTAATAGCTCATGAAACAGGCCAGAAACGGCCAAAACTGCGAGTTGATGACCGACACGTAAATACAACCTGGGTTCGTCAATGATGGAAATCACTCCGGGGACTCAAAATGGTGATTAATAGCCCATGTAACAATGATTAATAGCCCATGAAACAAGCCAGAATCGGCCAAAACTGCGAGTGTTGATGACCGGCACATAAACGCAACCTGGGGTTCGTCAATGGTGGAAATCACTTCAGGGACTCAAAACGGTGATTAATAGCCCATCTAACTGCGATTAATAGCCCATCAAACAGGCCAGAAACGGCCAAAACTGTGAGTGTTGATGACCGACACGTAAATACAACCTGGGGTTCGTCAATGGTGGAAATCACTCCGGGGACTCAAAACGATGATTAATAGCCCATGTAACAATGATTAATAGCTAATGAAACAAGCCAGAATCGGCCAAAACTGCGAGTGTTGATGACCGACACGTAATCGCAACCTAGGGTTCGAAAAATGGTGGAAATCACTTCAGGGACTCAAAACGGTGATTAATAGCCCATGAAACAGGCCAGAATCGGCCAAAACTGCGAGTGTTGATGACCGACACGTAAATACAACCTGGGGGTCATCAATGGTGGAAATCACTCCGGGGACTCAAAACGGTGATTAATAGCCCATCTAACTGTGAATAATAGCTCATGAAACAGGCCAGAAACGGCCAAAACTGCGAGTTGATGACCGACACGTAAATACAACCTGGGGTTCGTCAATGATGGAAATCACTCCGGGGACTCAAAACGGTGATTAATAGCCCATGTAACAATGATTAATAGCCCATGAAACAAGCCAGAATCGGCCAAAACTGCGAGTGTTGATGACCGGCACGTAAAGGCAACCTGGGGTTCGTCAATGGTGGAAATCACTTCAGGGACTCAAAACGGTGATTAATAGCCCATCTAACTGCGATTAATAGCCCATCAAACAGGCCAGAAACGGCCAAAACTGTGAGTGTTGATGACCGACACGTAAATACAACCTGGGGTTCGTCAATGGTGGAAATCACTCCGGGGACTCAAAACGGTGATTAATAGCCCATGTAACAATGATTAATAGCCCATGAAACAAGCCAGAATCGGCCAAAACTGCGAGTGTTGATGACCGGCACGTAAACGCAACCTGGGGTTCGTCAATGGTGGAAATCACTTCAGGGACTCAAAAAGGTGATTAATAGCCCATCTAACTGCGATTAATAGCCCATCAAACAGGCCAGAAACGGCCAAAACTGTGAGTGTTGATGACCGACACGTAAATACAACCTGGGGTTCGTCAATGGTGGAAATCACTCCGGGGACTCAAAACGGTGATTAATAGCCCATGTAACAATGATTAATAGCCCATGAAACAAGCCAGAATCGGCCAAAACTGCGAGTGTTGATGACCGACACGTAATCGCAACCTGGGGTTCGACAATGGTGAAAATCACTCCGGGGACTCAAATCGGTGATTAATAGCCCATCTAACTGTGATTAATAGCTCATGAAACAGGCCAGAAACGGCCAAAACTGCGAGTTGATGACCGACACGTAAATACAACCTGGGTTCGTCAATGATGGAAATCACTCCGGGGACTCAAAATGGTGATTAATAGCCCATGTAACAATGATTAATAGCCCATGAAACAAGCCAGAATCGGCCAAAACTGCGAGTGTTGATGACCGACACGTAAATACAACCTGGGGGTCATCAATGGTGGAAATCACTCCGGGGACTCAAAACGGTGATTAATAGCCCATCTAACTGTGAATAATAGCTCATGAAACAGGCCAGAAACGGCCAAAACTGCGAGTTGATGACCGACACGTAAATACAACCTGGGGTTCGTCAATGATGGAAATCACTCCGGGGACTCAAAACGGTGATTAATAGCCCATGTAACAATGATTAATAGCCCATGAAACAAGCCAGAATCGGCCAAAACTGCGAGTGTTGATGACCGGCACGTAAAGGCAACCTGGGGTTCGTCAATGGTGGAAATCACTTCAGGGACTCAAAACGGTGATTAATAGCCCATCTAACTGCGATTAATAGCCCATCAAACAGGCCAGAAACGGCCAAAACTGTGAGTGTTGATGACCGACACGTAAATACAACCTGGGGTTCGTCAATGGTGGAAATCACTCCGGGGACTCAAAACGGTGATTAATAGCCCATGTAACAATGATTAATAGCCCATGAAACAAGCCAGAATCGGCCAAAACTGCGAGTGTTGATGACCGGCACGTAAACGCAACCTGGGGTTCGTCAATGGTGGAAATCACTTCAGGGACTCAAAAAGGTGATTAATAGCCCATCTAACTGCGATTAATAGCCCATCAAACAGGCCAGAAACGGCCAAAACTGTGAGTGTTGATGACCGACACGTAAATACAACCTGGGGTTCGTCAATGGTGGAAATCACTCCGGGGACTCAAAACGGTGATTAATAGCCCATGTAACAATGATTAATAGCCCATGAAACAAGCCAGAATCGGCCAAAACTGCGAGTGTTGATGACCGACACGTAATCGCAACCTGGGGTTCGACAATGGTGAAAATCACTCCGGGGACTCAAATCGGTGATTAATAGCCCATCTAACTGTGATTAATAGCTCATGAAACAGGCCAGAAACGGCCAAAACTGCGAGTTGATGACCGACACGTAAATACAACCTGGGTTCGTCAATGATGGAAATCACTCCGGGGACTCAAAATGGTGATTAATAGCCCATGTAACAATGATTAATAGCCCATGAAACAAGCCAGAATCGGCCAAAACTGCGAGTGTTGATGACCGGCACATAAACGCAACCTGGGGTTCGTCAATGGTGGAAATCACTTCAGGGACTCAAAACGGTGATTAATAGCCCATCTAACTGCGATTAATAGCCCATCAAACAGGCCAGAAACGGCCAAAACTGTGAGTGTTGATGACCGACACGTAAATACAACCTGGGGTTCGTCAATGGTGGAAATCACTCCGGGGACTCAAAACGATGATTAATAGCCCATGTAACAATGATTAATAGCTAATGAAACAAGCCAGAATCGGCCAAAACTGCGAGTGTTGATGACCGACACGTAATCGCAACCTAGGGTTCGAAAAATGGTGGAAATCACTTCAGGGACTCAAAACGGTGATTAATAGCCCATGAAACAGGCCAGAATCGGCCAAAACTGCGAGTGTTGATGACCGACACGTAAATACAACCTGGGGGTCATCAATGGTGGAAATCACTCCGGGGACTCAAAACGGTGATTAATAGCCCATCTAACTGTGATTAATAGCTCATGAAACAGGCCAGAAACGGCCAAAACTGCGAGTTGATGACCGACACGTAAATACAACCTGGGGTTCGTCAATGATGGAAATCACTCCGGGGACTCAAAACGGTGATTAATAGCCCATGTAACAATGATTAATAGCCCATGAAACAAGCCAGAATCGGCCAAAACTGCGAGTGTTGATGACCGGCACGTAAAGGCAACCTGGGGTTCGTCAATGGTGGAAATCACTTCAGGGACTCAAAACGGTGATTAATAGCCCATCTAACTGTGATTAATAGCTCATGAAACAGGCCAGAAACGGCCAAAACTGCGAGTTGATGACCGACACGTAAATACAACCTGGGGTTCATCAATGGTGGAAATCACTCCGGGGACTCAAAACGGTGATTAATAGCCCATCTAACTGTGATTAATAGCTCATGAAACAGGCCAGAAACGGCCAAAACTGCGAGTTGATGACCGACACGTAAATACAACCTGGGTTCGTCAATGATGGAAATCACTCCGGGGACTCAAAATGGTGATTAATAGCCCATGTAACAATGATTAATAGCCCATGAAACAAGCCAGAATCGGCCAAAACTGCGAGTGTTGATGACCGGCACATAAACGCAACCTGGGGTTCGTCAATGGTGGAAATCACTTCAGGGACTCAAAACGGTGATTAATAGCCCATCTAACTGCGATTAATAGCCCATCAAACAGGCCAGAAACGGCCAAAACTGTGAGTGTTGATGACCGACACGTAAATACAACCTGGGGTTCGTCAATGGTGGAAATCACTCCGGGGACTCAAAACGATGATTAATAGCCCATGTAACAATGATTAATAGCTAATGAAACAAGCCAGAATCGGCCAAAACTGCGAGTGTTGATGACCGACACGTAATCGCAACCTAGGGTTCGAAAAATGGTGGAAATCACTTCAGGGACTCAAAACGGTGATTAATAGCCCATCTAACTGCGATTAATAGCCCATCAAACAGGCCAGAAACGGCCCAAACTGTGATTGTTGATGACCGACACGTAAATACAACCTGGGGTTCGTCAATGGTGGAAATCACTCCAGGGACTCAAAACGATGATTAATAGCCCATGTAACAATGATTAATAGCCCATGAAACAAGCCAGAATCGGCCAAAACTGCGAGTGTTGATGACCGACACGTAATCGCAACCTGGGGTTCGAAAAATGGTGGAAATCACTTCAGGGACTCAAAACGGTGATTAATAGCCCATGAAACAGGCCAGAATTGGCCAAAACTGCGAGTGTTGATGACCGACACGTAAATACAACCTGGGGTTCATCAATGGTGGAAATCACTCGGGGACTCAAAACGGTGATTAATAGCCCATGTAACAATGATTAATAGCCCATGAAACAAGCCAGAATCGGCCAAAACTGCGAGTGTTGATGACCGACACGTAATCGCAACCTGGGGTTCGTCAATGGTGGAAATCACTTCAGGGACTCAAAACGGTGATTAATAGCCCATCTAACTGCGATTAATAGCCAATCAAACAGGCCAGAAACGGCCAAAACTGTGAGTGTTGATGACCGACACGTAAATACAACCTGGGGTTCGTCAATGGTGGAAATCACTCCGGGGACTCAAAACGGTGATTAATAGCCCATGTAACAAGCCAGAATCGGCCAAAACTGCGAGTGTTGATGACCGACACGTAATAGCAACCTGGGGTTCGACAATGGTGAAAATCACTCCGGGGACTCAAAACGGTGATTAATAGCCCATCTAACTGTGATTAATAGCTCATGAAACAGGCCAGAAACGGCCAAAACTGCGAGTTGTTGACCGACACGTAAATACAACCTGGGGTTCGTCAATGATGGAAATCACTCCGGGGACTCAAAACGGTGATTAATAGCCCATGTAACAATGATTAATAGCCCATGAAACAAGCCAGAATCGGCCAAAACTGCGAGTGTTGATGACCGGCACATAAACGCAACCTGGGGTTCGTCAATGGTGGAAATCACTTCAGGGACTCAAAACGGTGATTAATAGCCCATCTAACTGCGATTAATAGCCGATCAAACAGGCCAGAATCGGCCAAAACTGCGAGTGTTGATGACCGACACGTAAATACAACCTGGGGTTCATCAATGGTGGAAATCACTCCGGGGACTCAAAACGGTGATTAATAGCCCATCTAACTGTGATTAATAGCTCATGAAACAGGCCAGAAACGGCCAAAACTGCGAGTTGATGACCGACACGTAAATACAACCTGGGGTTCATCAATGGTGGAAATCACTCCGGGGACTCAAAACGGTGATTAATAGCCCATCTAACTGTGATTAATAGCTCATGAAACAGGCCAGAAACGGCCAAAACTGCGAGTTGATGACCGACACGTAAATACAACCTGGGGTTCGTCAATGATGGAAATCACTCCGGGGACTCAAAATGGTGATTAATAGCCCATGTAACAATGATTAATAGCCCATGAAACAAGCCAGAATCGGCCAAAACTGCGAGTGTTGATGACCGGCACATAAACGCAACCTGGGGTTCGTCAATGGTGGAAATCACTTTAGGGACTCAAAACGGTGATTAATAGCCCATCTAACTGCGATTAATAGCCCATCAAACAGGCCAGAAACGGCCAAAACTGTGAGTGTTGATGACCGACACGTAAATACAACCTGGGGTTCGTCAATGGTGGAAATCACTCCGGGGACTCAAAACGATGATTAATAGCCCATGTAACAATGATTAATAGCCCATGAAACAAGCCAGAATCGGCCAAAACTGCGAGTGTTGATGACCGACACGTAATCGCAACCTAGGGTTCGAAAAATGGTGGAAATCACTTCAGGGACTCAAAACGGTGATTAATAGCCCATGAAACAGGCCAGAATCGGCCAAAACTGCGAGTGTTGATGACCGACACGTAAATACAACCTGGGGGTCATCAATGGTGGAAATCACTCCGGGGACTCAAAACGGTGATTAATAGCCCATCTAACTGTGATTAATAGCTCATGAAACAGGCCAGAAACGGCCAAAACTGCGAGTTGATGACCGACACGTAAATACAACCTGGGGTTCGTCAATGATGGAAATCACTCATGGGACTCAAAACGGTGATTAATAGCCCATGTAACAATGATTAATAGCCCATGAAACAAGCCAGAATCGGCCAAAACTGCGAGTGTTGATGACCGGCACGTAAAGGCAACCTGGGGTTCGTCAATGGTGGAAATCACTTCAGGGACTCAAAACGGTGATTAATAGCCCATCTAACTGCGATTAATAGCCCATCAAACAGGCCAGAAACGGCCAAAACTGTGAGTGTTGATGACCGACACGTAAATACAACCTGGGGTTCGTCAATGGTGGAAATCACTCCGGGGACTCAAAACGGTGATTAATAGCCCATGTAACAATGATTAATAGCCCATGAAACAAGCCAGAATCGGCCAAAACTGCGAGTGTTGATGACCGGCACGAAAACGCAACCTGGGGTTCGTCAATGGTGGAAATCACTTCAGGGACTCAAAACGGTGATTAATAGCCCATCTAACTGCGATTAATAGCCCATCAAACAGGCCAGAAACGGCCAAAACTGTGAGTGTTGATGACCGACACGTAAATACAACCTGGGGTTCGTCAATGGTGGAAATCACTCCGGGGACTCAAAACGGTGATTAATAGCCCATGTAACAATGATTAATAGCCCATGAAACAAGCCAGAATCGGCCAAAACTGCGAGTGTTGATGACCGACACGTAAATACAACCTGGGGTTCATCAATGGTGGAAATCACTCCGGGGACTCAAAACGGTGATTAATAGCCCATCTAACTGTGATTAATAGCTCATGAAACAGGCCAGAAACGGCCAAAACTGCGAGTTGATGACCGACACGTAAATACAACCTGGGGTTCGTCAATGATGGAAATCACTCCGGGGACTCAAAACGGTGATTAATAGCCCATGTAACAATGATTAATAGCCCATGAAACAAGCCAGAATCGGCCAAAACTACGAGTGTTGATGACCGGCACGTAAACGCAACCTGGGGTTCGTCAATGGTGGAAATCACTTCAGGGACTCAAAACGGTGATTAATAGCCCATCTAACTGCGATTAATAGCCCATGAAACAGGCCAGAAACGGCCAAAACTGTGAGTGTTGATGACCGACACGTAAATACAACCTGGGGTTCGTCAATGGTGGAAATCACTCCGGGGACTCAAAACGGTGATTAATAGCCCATGTAACAATGATTAATAGCCCATGAAACAAGCCAGAATCGGCCAAAACTGCGAGTGTTGATGACCGGCACGAAAACGCAACCTGGGGTTCGTCAATGGTGGAAATCACTTCAGGGACTCAAAACGGTGATTAATAGCCCATCTAACTGCGATTAATAGCCCATCAAACAGGCCAGAAACGGCCAAAACTGTGAGTGTTGATGACCGACACGTAAATACAACCTGGGGTTCGTCAATGGTGGAAATCACTCCGGGGACTCAAAACGGTGATTAATAGCCCATGTAACAATGATTAATAGCCCATGAAACAAGCCAGAATCGGCCAAAACTGCGAGTGTTGATGACCGACACGTAAATACAACCTGGGGTTCATCAATGGTGGAAATCACTCCGGGGACTCAAAACGGTGATTAATAGCCCATCTAACTGTGATTAATAGCTCATGAAACAGGCCAGAAACGGCCAAAACTGCGAGTTGATGACCGACACGTAAATACAACCTGGGGTTCGTCAATGATGGAAATCACTCCGGGGACTCAAAACGGTGATTAATAGCCCATGTAACAATGATTAATAGCCCATGAAACAAGCCAGAATCGGCCAAAACTACGAGTGTTGATGACCGGCACGTAAACGCAACCAGGGGTTCGTCAATGGTGGAAATCACTTCAGGGACTCAAAACGGTGATTAATAGCCCATCTAACTGCGATTAATAGCCCATGAAACAGGCCAGAAACGGCCAAAACTGTGAGTGTTGATGACCGACACGTAAATACAACCTGGGGTTCGTCAATGGTGGAAATCACTCCGGGGACTCAAAACGGTGATTAATAGCCCATGTAACAATGATTAATAGCCCATGAAACAAGCCAGAATCGGCCAAAACTGCGAGTGTTGATGACCGACACGTAAACGCAACCTGGGGTTCGACAATGGTGAAAATCACTCCGGGGACTCAAATCGGTGATTAATAGCCCATCTAACTGTGATTAATAGCTCATGAAACAGGCCAGAAACGGCCAAAACTGCGAGTTGATGACCGACACGTAAATACAACCTGGGGTTCGTCAATGATGGAAATCACTCCGGGGACTCAAAACGGTGATTAATAGCCCATGTAACAATGATTAATAGCCCATGAAACAAGCCAGAATCGGCCAAAACTGCGAGTGTTGATGACCGGCACGTAAACGCAACCTGGGGTTCGTCAATGGTGGAAATCACTTCAGGGACTCAAAACGGTGATTAATAGCCCATCTAACTGCGATTAATAGCCCATGAAACAGGCCAGAAACGGCCAAAACTGTGAGTGTTGATGACCGACACGTAAATACAACCTGGGGTTCGTCAATGGTGGAAATCACTCCGGGGACTCAAAACGGTGATTAATAGCCCATGTAACAATGATTAATAGCCCATGAAACAAGCCAGAATCGGCCAAAACTGCGAGTGTTGATGACCGACACGTAATCGCAACCTGGGGTTCGACAATGGTGAAAATCACTCCGGGGACTCAAATCGGTGATTAATAGCCCATCTAACTGTGATTAATAGCTCATGAAACAGGCCAGAAACGGCCAAAACTGCGAGTTGATGACCGACACGTAAATACAACCTGGCGTTCGTCAATGATGGAAATCACTCCGGGGACTCAAAACGGTGATTAATAGCCCATGTAACAATGATTAATAGCCCATGAAACAAGCCAGAATCGGCCAAAACTGCGAGTGTTGATGACCGGCACGTAAACGCAACCTGGGGTTCGTCAATGGTGGAAATCACTTCAGGGACTCAAAACGGTGATTAATAGCCCATCTAACTGCGATTAATAGCCCATGAAACAGGCCAGAAACGGCCAAAACTGTGAGTGTTGATGACCGACACGTAAATACAACCTGGGGTTCGTCAATGGTGGAAATCACTCCGGGGACTCAAAACGGTGATTAATAGCCCATGTAACAAGCCAGAATCGGCCAAAACTGCGAGTGTTGATGACCGACACGTAATCGCAACCTGGGGTTCGACAATGGTGAAAATCACTCCGGGGACTCAAAACGGTGATTAAGAGCCCATCTAACTGTGATTAATAGCTCATGAAACAGGCCAGAAACGGCCAAAACTGCGAGTTGATGACCGACACGTAAATACAACCTGGGGTTCGTCAATGATGGAAATCACTCCGGGGACTCAAAACGGTGATTAATAGCCCATGTAACAATGATTAATAGCCCATGAAACAAGCCAGAATCGGCCAAAACTGCGAGTGTTGATGACCGGCACGTAAAGGCAACCTGGGGTTCGTCAATGGTGGAAATCACTTCAGGGACTCAAAACGGTGATTAATAGCCCATCTAACTGCGATTAATAGCCCATCAAACAGGCCAGAAACGGCCAAAACTGTGAGTGTTGATGACCGACACGTAAATACAACCTGGGGTTCGTCAATGGTGGAAATCACTCCGGGGACTCAAAACGGTGATTAATAGCCCATGTAACAATGATTAATAGCCCATGAAACAAGCCAGAATCGGCCAAAACTGCGAGTGTTGATGACCGGCACGTAAACGCAACCTGGGGTTCGTCAATGGTGGAAATCACTTCAGGGACTCAAAACGGTGATTAATAGCCCATCTAACTGCGATTAATAGCCCATCAAACAGGCCAGAAACGGCCAAAACTGTGAGTGTTGATGACCGACACGTAAATACAACCTGGGGTTCGTCAATGGTGGAAATCACTCCGGGGACTCAAAACGGTGATTAATAGCCCATGTAACAATGATTAATAGCCCATGAAACAAGCCAGAATCGGCCAAAACTGCGAGTGTTGATGACCGACACGTAATCGCAACCTGGTGTTCGAAAAATGGTGGAAATCACTTCAGGGACTCAAAACGGTGATTAATAGCCCATGAAACAGGCCAGAATTGGCCAAAACTGCGAGTGTTGATGACCGACACGTAAATACAACCTGGGGTTCATCAATGGTGGAAATCACTCCGGGGACTCAAAACGGTGATTAATAGCCCATGTAACAATGATTAATAGCCCATGAAACAAGCCAGAATCGGCCAAAACTGCGAGTGTTGATGACCGACACGTAATCGCAACCTGGGGTTCGTCAATGGTGGAAATCACTTCAGGGACTCAAAACGGTGATTAATAGCCCATCTAACTGCGATTAATAGCCAATCAAACAGGCCAGAAACGGCCAAAACTGTGAGTGTTGATGACCGACACGTAAATACAACCTGGGGTTCGTCAATGGTGGAAATCACTCCGGGGACTCAAAACGGTGATTAATAGCCCATGTAACAAGCCAGAATCGGCCAAAACTGCGAGTGTTGATGACCGACACGTAATAGCAACCTGGGGTTCGACAATGGTGAAAATCACTCCGGGGACTCAAAACGGTGATTAATAGCCCATCTAACTGTGATTAATAGCTCATGAAACAGGCCAGAAACGGCCAAAACTGCGAGTTGTTGACCGACACGTAAATACAACCTGGGGTTCGTCAATGATGGAAATCACTCCGGGGACTCAAAACGGTGATTAATAGCCCATGTAACAATGATTAATAGCCCATGAAACAAGCCAGAATCGGCCAAAACTGCGAGTGTTGATGACCGGCACATAAACGCAACCTGGGGTTCGTCAATGGTGGAAATCACTTCAGGGACTCAAAACGGTGATTAATAGCCCATCTAACTGCGATTAATAGCCGATCAAACAGGCCAGAATCGGCCAAAACTGCGAGTGTTGATGACCGACACGAAAATAGAACCTGGGGTTCATCAATGGTGGAAATCACTCCGGGGACTCAAAACGGTGATTAATAGCCCATCTAACTGTGATTAATAGCTCATGAAACAGGCCAGAAACGGCCAAAACTGCGAGTTGATGACCGACACGTAAATACAACCTGGGGTTCATCAATGGTGGAAATCACTCCGGGGACTCAAAACGGTGATTAATAGCCCATCTAACTGTGATTAATAGCTCATGAAACAGGCCAGAAACGGCCAAAACTGCGAGTTGATGACCGACACGTAAATACAACCTGGGGTTCGTCAATGATGGAAATCACTCCGGGGACTCAAAATGGTGATTAATAGCCCATGTAACAATGATTAATAGCCCATGAAACAAGCCAGAATCGGCCAAAACTGCGAGTGTTGATGACCGGCACATAAACGCAACCTGGGGTTCGTCAATGGTGGAAATCACTTTAGGGACTCAAAACGGTGATTAATAGCCCATCTAACTGCGATTAATAGCCCATCAAACAGGCCAGAAACGGCCAAAACTGTGAGTGTTGATGACCGACACGTAAATACAACCTGGGGTTCGTCAATGGTGGAAATCACTCCGGGGACTCAAAACGATGATTAATAGCCCATGTAACAATGATTAATAGCCCATGAAACAAGCCAGAATCGGCCAAAACTGCGAGTGTTGATGACCGACACGTAATCGCAACCTAGGGTTCGAAAAATGGTGGAAATCACTTCAGGGACTCAAAACGGTGATTAATAGCCCATGAAACAGGCCAGAATCGGCCAAAACTGCGAGTGTTGATGACCGACACGTAAATACAACCTGGGGGTCATCAATGGTGGAAATCACTCCGGGGACTCAAAACGGTGATTAATAGCCCATCTAACTGTGATTAATAGCTCATGAAACAGGCCAGAAACGGCCAAAACTGCGAGTTGATGACCGACACGTAAATACAACCTGGGGTTCGTCAATGATGGAAATCACTCCGGGGACTCAAAACGGTGATTAATAGCCCATGTAACAATGATTAATAGCCCATGAAACAAGCCAGAATCGGCCAAAACTGCGAGTGTTGATGACCGGCACGTAAAGGCAACCTGGGGTTCGTCAATGGTGGAAATCACTTCAGGGACTCAAAACGGTGATTAATAGCCCATCTAACTGCGATTAATAGCCCATCAAACAGGCCAGAAACGGCCAAAACTGTGAGTGTTGATGACCGACACGTAAATACAACCTGGGGTTCGTCAATGGTGGAAATCACTCCGGGGACTCAAAACGGTGATTAATAGCCCATGTAACAATGATTAATAGCCCATGAAACAAGCCAGAATCGGCCAAAACTGCGAGTGTTGATGACCGGCACGAAAACGCAACCTGGGGTTCGTCAATGGCGGAAATCACTTCAGGGACTCAAAACGGTGATTAATAGCCCATCTAACTGCGATTAATAGCCCATCAAACAGGCCAGAAACGGCCAAAACTGTGAGTGTTGATGACCGACACGTAAATACAACCTGGGGTTCGTCAATGGTGGAAATCACTCCGGGGACTCAAAACGGTGATTAATAGCCCATGTAACAATGATTAATAGCCCATGAAACAAGCCAGAATCGGCCAAAACTGCGAGTGTTGATGACCGACACGTAAATACAACCTGGGGTTCATCAATAGTGGAAATCACTCCGGGGACTCAAAACGGTGATTAATAGCCCATCTAACTGTGATTAATAGCTCATGAAACAGGCCAGAAACGGCCAAAACTGCGAGTTGATGACCGACACGTAAATACAACCTGGGGTTCGTCAATGATGGAAATCACTCCGGGGACTCAAAACGGTGATTAATAGCCCATGTAACAATGATTAATAGCCCATGAAACAAGCCAGAATCGGCCAAAACTACGAGTGTTGATGACCGGCACGTAAACGCAACCTGGGGTTCGTCAATGGTGGAAATCACTTCAGGGACTCAAAACGGTGATTAATAGCCCATCTAACTGCGATTAATAGCCCATGAAACAGGCCAGAAACGGCCAAAACTGTGAGTGTTGATGACCGACACGTAAATACAACCTGGGGTTCGTCAATGGTGGAAATCACTCCGGGGACTCAAAACGGTGATTAATAGCCCATGTAACAATGATTAATAGCCCATGAAACAAGCCAGAATCGGCCAAAACTGCGAGTGTTGATGACCGACACGTAAACGCAACCTGGGGTTCGACAATGGTGAAAATCACTCCGGGGACTCAAATCGGTGATTAATAGCCCATCTAACTGTGATTAATAGCTCATGAAACAGGCCAGAAACGGCCAAAACTGCGAGTTGATGACCGACACGTAAATACAACCTGGGGTTCGTCAATGATGGAAATCACTCCGGGGACTCAAAACGGTGATTAATAGCCCATGAAACAAGCCAGAATCGGCCAAAACTGCGAGTGTTGATGACCGGCACGTAAACGCAACCTGGGGTTCGTCAATGGTGGAAATCACTTCAGGGACTCAAAACGGTGATTAATAGCCCATCTAACTGCGATTAATAGCCCATCAAACAGGCCAGAAACGGCCAAAACTGTGAGTGTTGATGACCGACACGTAAATACAACCTGGGGTTCGTCAATGGTGGAAATCACTCCGGGGACTCAAAACGGTGATTAATAGCCCATGTAACAAGCCAGAATCGGCCAAAACTGCGAGTGTTGATGACCGACACGTAATCGCAACCTGGGTTTCGACAATGGTGAAAATCACTCCGGGGACTCAAAACGGTGATTAATAGCCCATCTAACTGTGATTAATAGCTCATGAAACAGGCCAGAAACGGCCAAAACTGCGAGTTGATGACCGACACGTAAATACAACCTGGGGTTCGTCAATGATGGAAATCACTCCGGGGACTCAAAACGGTGATTAATAGCCCATGAAACAAGCCAGAATCGGCCAAAACTGCGAGTGTTGATGACCGGCACGTAAACGCAACCTGGGGTTCGTCAATGGTGGAAATCACTTCAGGGACTCAAAACGGTGATTAATAGCCCATCTAACTGCGATTAATAGCCCATCAAACAGGCCAGAAACGGCCAAAACTGTGAGTGTTGATGACCGACACGTAAATACAACCTGGGGTTCGTCAATGGTGGAAATCACTCCGGGGACTCAAAACGGTGATTAATAGCCCATGTAACAAGCCAGAATCGGCCAAAACTGCGAGTGTTGATGACCGACACGTAATCGCAACCTGGGTTTCGACAATGGTGAAAATCACTCCGGGGACTCAAAACGGTGATTAATAGCCCATCTAACTGTGATTAATAGCTCATGAAACAGGCCAGAAACGGCCAAAACTGCGAGTTGATGACCGACACGTAAATACAACCTGGGGTTCGTCAATGATGGAAATCACTCCGGGGACTCAAAACGGTGATTAATAGCCCATGTAACAATGATTAATAGCCCATGAAACAAGCCAGAATCGGCCAAAACTACGAGTGTTGATGGTCGGCACGGAAACGCAACCTGGGGTTCGTCAATGGTGGAAATCACTTCAGGGACTCAAAACGGTGATTAATAGCCCATCTAACTGCGATTAATAGCCCATCAAACAGGCCAGAAACGGCCAAAACTGTGAGTGTTGATGACCGACACGTAAATACAACCTGGGGTTCGTCAATGGTGGAAATCACTCCGGGGACTCAAAACGGTGATTAATAGCCCATGTAACAATGATTAATAGCCCATGAAACAAGCCAGAATCGGCCAAAACTGCGAGTGTTGATGACCGACACGTAATCGCAACCTGGGGTTCGACAATGGTGAAAATCACTCCGGGGACTCAAATCGGTGATTAATAGCCCATCTAACTGTGATTAATAGCTCATGAAACAGGCCAGAAACGGCCAAAACTGCGAGTTGATGACCGACACGTAAATACAACCTGGGGTTCGTCAATGATGGAAATCACTCCGGGGACTCAAAACGGTGATTAATAGCCCATGTAACAATGATTAATAGCCCATGAAACAAGCCAGAATCGGCCAAAACTGCGAGTGTTGATGACCGGCACGTAAACGCAACCTGGGGTTCGTCAATGGTGGAAATCACTTCAGGGACTCAAAACGGTGATTAATAGCCCATCTAACTGCGATTAATAGCCCATCAAACAGGCCAGAAACGGCCAAAACTGTGAGTGTTGATGACCGACACGTAAATACAACCTGGGGTTCGTCAATGGTGGAAATCACTAAGGGGACTCAAAACGGTGATTAATAGCCCATGTAACAAGCCAGAATCGGCCAAAACTGCGAGTGTTGATGACCGACACGTAATCGCAACCTGGGGTTCGACAATGGTGAAAATCACTCCGGGGACTCAAAACGGTGATTAATAGCCCATCTAACTGTGATTAATAGCTCATGAAACAGGCCAGAAACGGCCAAAACTGCGAGTTGATGACCGACACGTAAATACAACCTGGGGTTCGTCAATGATGGAAATCACTCCGGGGACTCAAAACGGTGATTAATAGCCCATGTAACAATGATTAATAGCCCATGGAACAAGCCAGAATCGGCCAAAACTGCGAGTGTTGATGACCGGCACATAAACGCAACCTGGGGTTCGTCAATGGTGGAAATCACTTCAGGGACTCAAAACGGTGATTAATAGCCCATCTAACTGCGATTAATAGCCCATCAAACAGGCCAGAAACGGCCAAAACTGTGAGTGTTGATGACCGACACGTAAATACAACCTGGGGTTCGTCAATGGTGGAAATCACTCCGGGGACTCAAAACGATGATTAATAGCCCATGTAACAATGATTAATAGCCCATGAAACAAGCCAGAATCGGCCAAAACTGCGAGTGTTGATGACCGACACGTAATCGCAACCTAGGGTTCGAAAAATGGTGGAAATCACTTCAGGGACTCAAAACGGTGATTAATAGCCCATGAAACAGGCCAGAATCGGCCAAAACTGCGAGTGTTGATGACCGACACGTAAATACAACCTGGGGGTCATCAATGGTGGAAATCACTCCGGGGACTCAAAACGGTGATTAATAGCCCATCTAACTGTGATTAATAGCTCATGAAACAGGCCAGAAACGGCCAAAACTGCGAGTTGATGACCGACACGTAAATACAACCTGGGGTTCGTCAATGATGGAAATCACTCCGGGGACTCAAAACGGTGATTAATAGCCCATGTAACAATGATTAATAGCCCATGAAACAAGCTAGAATCGGCCAAAACTGCGAGTGTTGATGACCGGCACGTAAAGGCAACCTGGGGTTCGTCAATGGTGGAAATCACTTCAGGGACTCAAAACGGTGATTAATAGCCCATCTAACTGCGATTAATAGCCCATCAAACAGGCCAGAAACGGCCAAAACTGTGAGTGTTGATGACCGACACGTAAATACAACCTGGGGTTCGTCAATGGTGGAAATCACTCCGGGGACTCAAAACGATGATTAATAGCCCATGTAACAATGATTAATAGCCCATGAAACAAGCCAGAATCGGCCAAAACTGCGAGTGTTGATGACCGACACGTAATCGCAACCTAGGGTTCGAAAAATGGTGGAAATCACTTCAGGGACTCAAAACGGTGATTAATAGCCCATGAAACAGGCCAGAATCGGCCAAAACTGCGAGTGTTGATGACCGACACGTAAATACAACCTGGGGGTCATCAATGGTGGAAATCACTCCGGGGACTCAAAACGGTGATTAATAGCCCATCTAACTGTGATTAATAGCTCATGAAACAGGCCAGAAACGGCCAAAACTGCGAGTTGATGACCGACACGTAAATACAACCTGGGGTTCGTCAATGATGGAAATCACTCCGGGGACTCAAAACGGTGATTAATAGCCCATGTAACAATGATTAATAGCCCATGAAACAAGCCAGAATCGGCCAAAACTGCGAGTGTTGATGACCGGCACGTAAAGGCAACCTGGGGTTCGTCAATGGTGGAAATCACTTCAGGGACTCAAAACGGTGATTAATAGCCCATCTAACTGCGATTAATAGCCCATCAAACAGGCCAGAAACGGCCAAAACTGTGAGTGTTGATGACCGACACGTAAATACAACCTGGGGTTCGTCAATGGTGGAAATCACTCCGGGGACTCAAAACGGTGATTAATAGCCCATGTAACAATGATTAATAGCCCATGAAACAAGCCAGAATCGGCCAAAACTGCGAGTGTTGATGACCGGCACGTAAACGCAACCTGGGGTTCGTCAATGGTGGAAATCACTTCAGGGACTCAAAACGGTGATTAATAGCCCATCTAACTGCGATTAATAGCCCATCAAACAGGCCAGAAACGGCCAAAACTGTGAGTGTTGATGACCGACACGTAATCGCAACCTGGGGTTCGAAAAATGGTGGAAATCACTTCAGGGACTCAAAACGGTGATTAATAGCCCATGAAACAGGCCAGAATCGGCCAAAACTGCGAGTGTTGATGACCGACACGTAAATACAACCTGGGGTTCGTCAATGGTGGAAATCACTAAGGGGACTCAAAACGGTGATTAATAGCCCATGTAACAAGCCAGAATCGGCCAAAACTGCGAGTGTTGATGACCGACACGTAATCGCAACCTGGGGTTCGACAATGGTGAAAATCACTCCGGGGACTCAAAACGGTGATTAATAGCCCATCTAACTGTGATTAATAGCTCATGAAACAGGCCAGAAACGGCCAAAACTGCGAGTTGATGACCGACACGTAAATACAACCTGGGGTTCATCAATGGTGGAAATCACTCCGGGGACTCAAAACGGTGATTAATAGCCCATCTAACTGTGATTAATAGCTCATGAAACAGGCCAGAAACGGCCAAAACTGCGAGTTGATGACCGACACGTAAATACAACCTTGGGTTCGTCAATGATGGAAATCACTCCGGGGACTCAAAATGGTGATTAATAGCCCATGTAACAATGATTAATAGCCCATGAAACAAGCCAGAATCGGCCAAAACTGCGAGTGTTGATGACCGGCACATAAACGCAACCTGGGGTTCGTCAATGGTGGAAATCACTTCAGGGACTCAAAACGGTGATTAATAGCCCATCTAACTGCGATTAATAGCCCATCAAACAGGCCAGAAACGGCCAAAACTGTGAGTGTTGATGACCGACACGTAAATACAACCTGGGGTTCGTCAATGGTGGAAATCACTCCGGGGACTCAAAACGATGATTAATAGCCCATGTAACAATGATTAATAGCCCATGAAACAAGCCAGAATCGGCCAAAACTGCGAGTGTTGATGACCGACACGTAATCGCAACCTAGGGTTCGAAAAATGGTGGAAATCACTTCAGGGACTCAAAACGGTGATTAATAGCCCATGAAACAGGCCAGAATCGGCCAAAACTGCGAGTGTTGATGACCGACACGTAAATACAACCTGGGGGTCATCAATGGTGGAAATCACTCCGGGGACTCAAAACGGTGATTAATAGCCCATCTAACTGTGATTAATAGCTCATGAAACAGGCCAGAAACGGCCAAAACTGCGAGTTGATGACCGACACGTAAATACAACCTGGGGTTCGTCAATGATGGAAATCACTCCGGGGACTCAAAACGGTGATTAATAGCCCATGTAACAATGATTAATAGCCCATGAAACAAGCTAGAATCGGCCAAAACTGCGAGTGTTGATGACCGGCACGTAAAGGCAACCTGGGGTTCGTCAATGGTGGAAATCACTTCAGGGACTCAAAACGGTGATTAATAGCCCATCTAACTGCGATTAATAGCCCATCAAACAGGCCAGAAACGGCCAAAACTGTGAGTGTTGATGACCGACACGTAAATACAACCTGGGGTTCGTCAATGGTGGAAATCACTCCGGGGACTCAAAACGATGATTAATAGCCCATGTAACAATGATTAATAGCCCATGAAACAAGCCAGAATCGGCCAAAACTGCGAGTGTTGATGACCGACACGTAATCGCAACCTAGGGTTCGAAAAATGGTGGAAATCACTTCAGGGACTCAAAACGGTGATTAATAGCCCATGAAACAGGCCAGAATCGGCCAAAACTGCGAGTGTTGATGACCGACACGTAAATACAACCTGGGGGTCATCAATGGTGGAAATCACTCCGGGGACTCAAAACGGTGATTAATAGCCCATCTAACTGTGATTAATAGCTCATGAAACAGGCCAGAAACGGCCAAAACTGCGAGTTGATGACCGACACGTAAATACAACCTGGGGTTCGTCAATGATGGAAATCACTCCGGGGACTCAAAACGGTGATTAATAGCCCATGTAACAATGATTAATAGCCCATGAAACAAGCTAGAATCGGCCAAAACTGCGAGTGTTGATGACCGGCACGTAAAGGCAACCTGGGGTTCGTCAATGGTGGAAATCACTTCAGGGACTCAAAACGGTGATTAATAGCCCATCTAACTGCGATTAATAGCCCATCAAACAGGCCAGAAACGGCCAAAACTGTGAGTGTTGATGCCCGACACGTAAATACAACCTGGGGTTCGTCAATGGTGGAAATCACTCCGGGGACTCAAAACGATGATTAATAGCCCATGTAACAATGATTAATAGCCCATGAAACAAGCCAGAATCGGCCAAAACTGCGAGTGTTGATGACCGACACGTAATCGCAACCTAGGGTTCGAAAAATGGTGGAAATCACTTCAGGGACTCAAAACGGTGATTAATAGCCCATGAAACAGGCCAGAATCGGCCAAAACTGCGAGTGTTGATGACCGACACGTAAATACAACCTGGGGGTCATCAATGGTGGAAATCACTCCGGGGACTCAAAACGGTGATTAATAGCCCATCTAACTGTGATTAATAGCTCATGAAACAGGCCAGAAACGGCCAAAACTGCGAGTTGATGACCGACACGTAAATACAACCTGGGGTTCGTCAATGATGGAAATCACTCCGGGGACTCAAAACGGTGATTAATAGCCCATGTAACAATGATTAATAGCCCATGAAACAAGCTAGAATCGGCCAAAACTGCGAGTGTTGATGACCGGCACGTAAAGGCAACCTGGGGTTCGTCAATGGTGGAAATCACTTCAGGGACTCAAAACGGTGATTAATAGCCCATCTAACTGCGATTAATAGCCCATCAAACAGGCCAGAAACGGCCAAAACTGTGAGTGTTGATGACCGACACGTAAATACAACCTGGGGTTCGTCAATGGTGGAAATCACTCCGGGGACTCAAAACGATGATTAATAGCCCATGTAACAATGATTAATAGCCCATGAAACAAGCCAGAATCGGCCAAAACTGCGAGTGTTGATGACCGACACGTAATCGCAACCTAGGGTTCGAAAAATGGTGGAAATCACTTCAGGGACTCAAAACGGTGATTAATAGCCCATGAAACAGGCCAGAATCGGCCAAAACTGCGAGTGTTGATGACCGACACGTAAATACAACCTGGGGGTCATCAATGGTGGAAATCACTCCGGGGACTCAAAACGGTGATTAATAGCCCATCTAACTGTGATTAATAGCTCATGAAACAGGCCAGAAACGGCCAAAACTGCGAGTTGATGACCGACACGTAAATACAACCTGGGGTTCGTCAATGATGGAAATCACTCCGGGGACTCAAAACGGTGATTAATAGCCCATGTAACAATGATTAATAGCCCATGAAACAAGCCAGAATCGGCCAAAACTGCGAGTGTTGATGACCGGCACGTAAAGGCAACCTGGGGTTCGTCAATGGTGGAAATCACTTCAGGGACTCAAAACGGTGATTAATAGCCCATCTAACTGCGATTAATAGCCCATCAAACAGGCCAGAAACGGCCAAAACTGTGAGTGTTGATGACCGACACGTAAATACAACCTGGGGTTCGTCAATGGTGGAAATCACTCCGGGGACTCAAAACGGTGATTAATAGCCCATGTAACAATGATTAATAGCCCATGAAACAAGCCAGAATCGGCCAAAACTGCGAGTGTTGATGACCGGCACGTAAACGCAACCTGGGGTTCGTCAATGGTGGAAATCACTTCAGGGACTCAAAACGGTGATTAATAGCCCATCTAACTGCGATTAATAGCCCATCAAACAGGCCAGAAACGGCCAAAACTGTGAGTGTTGATGACCGACACGTAATCGCAACCTGGGGTTCGAAAAATGGTGGAAATCACTTCAGGGACTCAAAACGGTGATTAATAGCCCATGAAACAGGCCAGAATCGGCCAAAACTGCTCGTGTTGATGACCGACACGTAAATACAACCTGGGGTTCGTCAATGGTGGAAATCACTAAGGGGACTCAAAACGGTGATTAATAGCCCATGTAACAAGCCAGAATCGGCCAAAACTGCGAGTGTTGATGACCGACACGTAATCGCAACCTGGGGTTCGACAATGGTGAAAATCACTCCGGGGACTCAAAACGGTGATTAATAGCCCATCTAACTGTGATTAATAGCTCATGAAACAGGCCAGAAACGGCCAAAACTGCGAGTTGATGACCGACACGTAAATACAACCTGGGGTTCATCAATGGTGGAAATCACTCCGGGGACTCAAAACGGTGATTAATAGCCCATCTAACTGTGATTAATAGCTCATGAAACAGGCCAGAAACGGCCAAAACTGCGAGTTGATGACCGACACGTAAATACAACCTTGGGTTCGTCAATGATGGAAATCACTCCGGGGACTCAAAATGGTGATTAATAGCCCATGTAACAATGATTAATAGCCCATGAAACAAGCCAGAATCGGCCAAAACTGCGAGTGTTGATGACCGGCACATAAACGCAACCTGGGGTTCGTCAATGGTGGAAATCACTTCAGGGACTCAAAACGGTGATTAATAGCCCATCTAACTGCGATTAATAGCCCATCAAACAGGCCAGAAACGGCCAAAACTGTGAGTGTTGATGACCGACACGTAAATACAACCTGGGGTTCGTCAATGGTGGAAATCACTCCGGGGACTCAAAACGATGATTAATAGCCCATGTAACAATGATTAATAGCCCATGAAACAAGCCAGAATCGGCCAAAACTGCGAGTGTTGATGACCGACACGTAATCGCAACCTAGGGTTCGAAAAATGGTGGAAATCACTTCAGGGACTCAAAACGGTGATTAATAGCCCATGAAACAGGCCAGAATCGGCCAAAACTGCGAGTGTTGATGACCGACACGTAAATACAACCTGGGGGTCATCAATGGTGGAAATCACTCCGGGGACTCAAAACGGTGATTAATAGCCCATCTAACTGTGATTAATAGCTCATGAAACAGGCCAGAAACGGCCAAAACTGCGAGTTGATGACCGACACGTAAATACAACCTGGGGTTCGTCAATGATGGAAATCACTCCGGGGACTCAAAACGGTGATTAATAGCCCATGTAACAATGATTAATAGCCCATGAAACAAGCTAGAATCGGCCAAAACTGCGAGTGTTGATGACCGGCACGTAAAGGCAACCTGGGGTTCGTCAATGGTGGAAATCACTTCAGGGACTCAAAACGGTGATTAATAGCCCATCTAACTGCGATTAATAGCCCATCAAACAGGCCAGAAACGGCCAAAACTGTGAGTGTTGATGACCGACACGTAAATACAACCTGGGGTTCGTCAATGGTGGAAATCACTCCGGGGACTCAAAACGATGATTAATAGCCCATGTAACAATGATTAATAGCCCATGAAACAAGCCAGAATCGGCCAAAACTGCGAGTGTTGATGACCGACACGTAATCGCAACCTAGGGTTCGAAAAATGGTGGAAATCACTTCAGGGACTCAAAACGGTGATTAATAGCCCATGAAACAGGCCAGAATCGGCCAAAACTGCGAGTGTTGATGACCGACACGTAAATACAACCTGGGGGTCATCAATGGTGGAAATCACTCCGGGGACTCAAAACGGTGATTAATAGCCCATCTAACTGTGATTAATAGCTCATGAAACAGGCCAGAAACGGCCAAAACTGCGAGTTGATGACCGACACGTAAATACAACCTGGGGTTCGTCAATGATGGAAATCACTCCGGGGACTCAAAACGGTGATTAATAGCCCATGTAACAATGATTAATAGCCCATGAAACAAGCTAGAATCGGCCAAAACTGCGAGTGTTGATGACCGGCACATAAACGCAACCTGGGGTTCGTCAATGGTGGAAATCACTTCAGGGACTCAAAACGGTGATTAATAGCCCATCTAACTGCGATTAATAGCCCATCAAACAGGCCAGAAACGGCCAAAACTGTGAGTGTTGATGACCGACACGTAAATACAACCTGGGGTTCGTCAATGGTGGAAATCACTCCGGGGACTCAAAACGATGATTAATAGCCCATGTAACAATGATTAATAGCCCATGAAACAAGCCAGAATCGGCCAAAACTGCGAGTGTTGATGACCGACACGTAATCGCAACCTAGGGTTCGAAAAATGGTGGAAATCACTTCAGGGACTCAAAACGGTGATTAATAGCCCATGAAACAGGCCAGAATCGGCCAAAACTGCGAGTGTTGATGACCGACACGTAAATACAACCTGGGGGTCGTCAATGGTGGAAATCACTTCAGGGACTCAAAACGGTGATTAATAGCCCATCTAACTGCGATTAATAGCCCATCAAACAGGCCAGAAACGGCCAAAACTGTGAGTGTTGATGACCGACACGTAAATACAACCTGGGGTTCGTCAATGGTGGAAATCACTCCGGGGACTCAAAACGATGATTAATAGCCCATGTAACAATGATTAATAGCCCATGAAACAAGCCAGAATCGGCCAAAACTGCGAGTGTTGATGACCGACACGTAATCGCAACCTAGGGTTCGAAAAATGGTGGAAATCACTTCAGGGACTCAAAACGGTGATTAATAGCCCATGAAACAGGCCAGAATCGGCCAAAACTGCGAGTGTTGATGACCGACACGTAAATACAACCTGGGGGTCATCAATGGTGGAAATCACTCCGGGGACTCAAAACGGTGATTAATAGCCCATCTAACTGTGATTAATAGCTCATGAAACAGGCCAGAAACGGCCAAAACTGCGAGTTGATGACCGACACGTAAATACAACCTGGGGTTCGTCAATGATGGAAATCACTCCGGGGACTCAAAACGGTGATTAATAGCCCATGTAACAATGATTAATAGCCCATGAAACAAGCTAGAATCGGCCAAAACTGCGAGTGTTGATGACCGGCACGTAAAGGCAACCTGGGGTTCGTCAATGGTGGAAATCACTTCAGGGACTCAAAACGGTGATTAATAGCCCATCTAACTGCGATTAATAGCCCATCAAACAGGCCAGAAACGGCCAAAACTGTGAGTGTTGATGACCGACACGTAAATACAACCTGGGGTTCGTCAATGGTGGAAATCACTCCGGGGACTCAAAACGATGATTAATAGCCCATGTAACAATGATTAATAGCCCATGAAACAAGCCAGAATCGGCCAAAACTGCGAGTGTTGATGACCGACACGTAATCGCAACCTAGGGTTCGAAAAATGGTGGAAATCACTTCAGGGACTCAAAACGGTGATTAATAGCCCATGAAACAGGCCAGAATCGGCCAAAACTGCGAGTGTTGATGACCGACACGTAAATACAACCTGGGGGTCATCAATGGTGGAAATCACTCCGGGGACTCAAAACGGTGATTAATAGCCCATCTAACTGTGATTAATAGCTCATGAAACAGGCCAGAAACGGCCAAAACTGCGAGTTGATGACCGACACGTAAATACAACCTGGGGTTCGTCAATGATGGAAATCACTCCGGGGACTCAAAACGGTGATTAATAGCCCATGTAACAATGATTAATAGCCCATGAAACAAGCCAGAATCGGCCAAAACTGCGAGTGTTGATGACCGGCACGTAAAGGCAACCTGGGGTTCGTCAATGGTGGAAATCACTTCAGGGACTCAAAACGGTGATTAATAGCCCATCTAACTGCGATTAATAGCCCATCAAACAGGCCAGAAACGGCCAAAACTGTGAGTGTTGATGACCGACACGTAAATACAACCTGGGGTTCGTCAATGGTGGAAATCACTCCGGGGACTCAAAACGGTGATTAATAGCCCATGTAACAATGATTAATAGCCCATGAAACAAGCCAGAATCGGCCAAAACTGCGAGTGTTGATGACCGGCACGTAAACGCAACCTGGGGTTCGTCAATGGTGGAAATCACTTCAGGGACTCAAAACGGTGATTAATAGCCCATCTAACTGTGATTAATAGCTCATGAAACAGGCCAGAAACGGCCAAAACTGCGAGTTGATGACCGACACGTAAATACAACCTGGGGTTCATCAATGGTGGAAATCACTCCGGGGACTCAAAACGGTGATTAATAGCCCATCTAACTGTGATTAATAGCTCATGAAACAGGCCAGAAACGGCCAAAACTGCGAGTTGATGACCGACACGTAAATACAACCTTGGGTTCGTCAATGATGGAAATCACTCCGGGGACTCAAAATGGTGATTAATAGCCCATGTAACAATGATTAATAGCCCATGAAACAAGCCAGAATCGGCCAAAACTGCGAGTGTTGATGACCGGCACATAAACGCAACCTGGGGTTCGTCAATGGTGGAAATCACTTCAGGGACTCAAAACGGTGATTAATAGCCCATCTAACTGCGATTAATAGCCCATCAAACAGGCCAGAAACGGCCAAAACTGTGAGTGTTGATGACCGACACGTAAATACAACCTGGGGTTCGTCAATGGTGGAAATCACTCCGGGGACTCAAAACGATGATTAATAGCCCATGTAACAATGATTAATAGCCCATGAAACAAGCCAGAATCGGCCAAAACTGCGAGTGTTGATGACCGACACGTAATCGCAACCTAGGGTTCGAAAAATGGTGGAAATCACTTCAGGGACTCAAAACGGTGATTAATAGCCCATGAAACAGGCCAGAATCGGCCAAAACTGCGAGTGTTGATGACCGACACGTAAATACAACCTGGGGGTCATCAATGGTGGAAATCACTCCGGGGACTCAAAACGGTGATTAATAGCCCATCTAACTGTGATTAATAGCTCATGAAACAGGCCAGAAACGGCCAAAACTGCGAGTTGATGACCGACACGTAAATACAACCTGGGGTTCGTCAATGATGGAAATCACTCCGGGGACTCAAAACGGTGATTAATAGCCCATGTAACAATGATTAATAGCCCATGAAACAAGCTAGAATCGGCCAAAACTGCGAGTGTTGATGACCGGCACGTAAAGGCAACCTGGGGTTCGTCAATGGTGGAAATCACTTCAGGGACTCAAAACGGTGATTAATAGCCCATCTAACTGCGATTAATAGCCCATCAAACAGGCCAGAAACGGCCAAAACTGTGAGTGTTGATGACCGACACGTAAATACAACCTGGGGTTCGTCAATGGTGGAAATCACTCCGGGGACTCAAAACGATGATTAATAGCCCATGTAACAATGATTAATAGCCCATGAAACAAGCCAGAATCGGCCAAAACTGCGAGTGTTGATGACCGACACGTAATCGCAACCTAGGGTTCGAAAAATGGTGGAAATCACTTCAGGGACTCAAAACGGTGATTAATAGCCCATGAAACAGGCCAGAATCGGCCAAAACTGCGAGTGTTGATGACCGACACGTAAATACAACCTGGGGGTCATCAATGGTGGAAATCACTCCGGGGACTCAAAACGGTGATTAATAGCCCATCTAACTGTGATTAATAGCTCATGAAACAGGCCAGAAACGGCCAAAACTGCGAGTTGATGACCGACACGTAAATACAACCTGGGGTTCGTCAATGATGGAAATCACTCCGGGGACTCAAAACGGTGATTAATAGCCCATGTAACAATGATTAATAGCCCATGAAACAAGCTAGAATCGGCCAAAACTGCGAGTGTTGATGACCGGCACATAAACGCAACCTGGGGTTCGTCAATGGTGGAAATCACTTCAGGGACTCAAAACGGTGATTAATAGCCCATCTAACTGCGATTAATAGCCCATCAAACAGGCCAGAAACGGCCAAAACTGTGAGTGTTGATGACCGACACGTAAATACAACCTGGGGTTCGTCAATGGTGGAAATCACTCCGGGGACTCAAAACGATGATTAATAGCCCATGTAACAATGATTAATAGCCCATGAAACAAGCCAGAATCGGCCAAAACTGCGAGTGTTGATGACCGACACGTAATCGCAACCTAGGGTTCGAAAAATGGTGGAAATCACTTCAGGGACTCAAAACGGTGATTAATAGCCCATGAAACAGGCCAGAATCGGCCAAAACTGCGAGTGTTGATGACCGACACGTAAATACAACCTGGGGGTCGTCAATGGTGGAAATCACTTCAGGGACTCAAAACGGTGATTAATAGCCCATCTAACTGCGATTAATAGCCCATCAAACAGGCCAGAAACGGCCAAAACTGTGAGTGTTGATGACCGACACGTAAATACAACCTGGGGTTCGTCAATGGTGGAAATCACTCCGGGGACTCAAAACGATGATTAATAGCCCATGTAACAATGATTAATAGCCCATGAAACAAGCCAGAATCGGCCAAAACTGCGAGTGTTGATGACCGACACGTAATCGCAACCTAGGGTTCGAAAAATGGTGGAAATCACTTCAGGGACTCAAAACGGTGATTAATAGCCCATGAAACAGGCCAGAATCGGCCAAAACTGCGAGTGTTGATGACCGACACGTAAATACAACCTGGGGGTCATCAATGGTGGAAATCACTCCGGGGACTCAAAACGGTGATTAATAGCCCATCTAACTGTGATTAATAGCTCATGAAACAGGCCAGAAACGGCCAAAACTGCGAGTTGATGACCGACACGTAAATACAACCTGGGGTTCGTCAATGATGGAAATCACTCCGGGGACTCAAAACGGTGATTAATAGCCCATGTAACAATGATTAATAGCCCATGAAACAAGCTAGAATCGGCCAAAACTGCGAGTGTTGATGACCGGCACGTAAAGGCAACCTGGGGTTCGTCAATGGTGGAAATCACTTCAGGGACTCAAAACGGTGATTAATAGCCCATCTAACTGCGATTAATAGCCCATCAAACAGGCCAGAAACGGCCAAAACTGTGAGTGTTGATGACCGACACGTAAATACAACCTGGGGTTCGTCAATGGTGGAAATCACTCCGGGGACTCAAAACGATGATTAATAGCCCATGTAACAATGATTAATAGCCCATGAAACAAGCCAGAATCGGCCAAAACTGCGAGTGTTGATGACCGACACGTAATCGCAACCTAGGGTTCGAAAAATGGTGGAAATCACTTCAGGGACTCAAAACGGTGATTAATAGCCCATGAAACAGGCCAGAATCGGCCAAAACTGCGAGTGTTGATGACCGACACGTAAATACAACCTGGGGGTCATCAATGGTGGAAATCACTCCGGGGACTCAAAACGGTGATTAATAGCCCATCTAACTGTGATTAATAGCTCATGAAACAGGCCAGAAACGGCCAAAACTGCGAGTTGATGACCGACACGTAAATACAACCTGGGGTTCGTCAATGATGGAAATCACTCCGGGGACTCAAAACGGTGATTAATAGCCCATGTAACAATGATTAATAGCCCATGAAACAAGCCAGAATCGGCCAAAACTGCGAGTGTTGATGACCGGCACGTAAAGGCAACCTGGGGTTCGTCAATGGTGGAAATCACTTCAGGGACTCAAAACGGTGATTAATAGCCCATCTAACTGCGATTAATAGCCCATCAAACAGGCCAGAAACGGCCAAAACTGTGAGTGTTGATGACCGACACGTAAATACAACCTGGGGTTCGTCAATGGTGGAAATCACTCCGGGGACTCAAAACGGTGATTAATAGCCCATGTAACAATGATTAATAGCCCATGAAACAAGCCAGAATCGGCCAAAACTGCGAGTGTTGATGACCGGCACGTAAACGCAACCTGGGGTTCGTCAATGGTGGAAATCACTTCAGGGACTCAAAACGGTGATTAATAGCCCATCTAACTGCGATTAATAGCCCATCAAACAGGCCAGAAACGGCCAAAACTGTGAGTGTTGATGACCGACACGTAAATACAACCTGGGGTTCGTCAATGGTGGAAATCACTCCGGGGACTCAAAACGGTGATTAATAGCCCATGTAACAATGATTAATAGCCCATGAAACAAGCCAGAATCGGCCAAAACTGCGAGTGTTGATGACCGACACGTAATCGCAACCTGGGGTTCGAAAAATGGTGGAAATAACTTCAGGGACTCAAAACGGTGATTAATAGCCCATGAAACAGGCCAGAATCGGCCAAAACTGCGAGTGTTGATGACCGACACGTAAATACAACCTGGGGTTCATCAATGGTGGAAATCACTCCGGGGACTCAAAACGGTGATTAATTGCCCATCTAACTGTTATTAATAGCTCATGAAACAGGCCAGAAACGGCCAAAACTGCGAGTTGATGACCGACACGTAAATACAACCTGGGGTTCGTCAATGATGGAAATCACTCCGGGGACTCAAAACGGTGATTAATAGCCCATGTAACAATGATTAATAGCCCATGAAACAAGCCAGAATCGGCCAAAACTGCGAGTGTTGATGACCGGCACGTAAACGCAACCTGGGGTTCGTCAATGGTGGAAATCACTTCAGGGACTCAAAACGGTGATTAATAGCCCATCTAACTGCGATTAATAGCCCATCAAACAGGCCAGAAACGGCCAAAACTGTGAGTGTTGATGACCGACACGTAAATACAACCTCGGGTTCGTCAATGGTGGAAATCACTCCGGGGACTCAAAACGGTGATTAATAGCCCATGTAACAAGCCAGAATCAGCCAAAACTGCGAGTGTTGATGACCGACACGTAATCGCAACCTGGGGTTCGACAATGGTGAAAATCACTCCGGGGACTCAAACGGTGATTAATAGCCCATCTAACTGTGATTAATAGCTCATGAAACAGGCCAGAAACGTCCAAAACTGCGAGTTGATGACCGACACGTAAATACAACCTGGGGTTCGTCAATGATGGAAATCACTCCGGGGACTCAAAACGGTGATTAATAGCCCATGTAACAATGATTAATAGCCCATGAAACAAGCCAGAATCGGCCAAAACTACGAGTGTTGATGGTCGGCACGTAAACGCAACCTGGGGTTCGTCAATGGTGGAAATCACTTCAGGGACTCAAAACGGTGATTAATAGCCCATCTAACTGCGATTAATAGCCCATCAAACAGGCCAGAAACGGCCAAAACTGTGAGTGTTGATGACCGACACGTAAATACAACCTGGGGTTCGTCAATGGTGGAAATCACTCCGGGGACTCAAAACGGTGATTAATAGCCCATGTAACAATGATTAATAGCCCATGAAACAAGCCAGAATCGGCCAAAACTGCGAGTGTTGATGACCGACACGTAATCGCAACCTGGGGTTCGACAATGGTGAAAATCACTCCGGGGACTCAAATCGGTGATTAATAGCCCATCTAACTGTGATTAATAGCTCATGAAACAGGCCAGAAACGGCCAAAACTGCGAGTTGATGACCGACACGTAAATACAACCTGGGGTTCGTCAATGATGGAAATCACTCCGGGGACTCAAAACGGTGATTAATAGCCCATGTAACAATGATTAATAGCCCATGAAACAAGCCAGAATCGGCCAAAACTGCGAGTGTTGATGACCGGCACGTAAACGCAACCTGGGGTTCGTCAATGGTGGAAATCACTTCAGGGACTCAAAACGGTGATTAATAGCCCATCTAACTGCGATTAATAGCCCATCAAACAGGCCAGAAACGGCCAAAACTGTGAGTGTTGATGACCGACACGTAAATACAACCTGGGGTTCGTCAATGGTGGAAATCACTAAGGGGACTCAAAACGGTGATTAATAGCCCATGTAACAAGCCAGAATCGGCCAAAACTGCGAGTGTTGATGACCGACACGTAATCGCAACCTGGGGTTCGACAATGGTGAAAATCACTCCGGGGACTCAAAACGGTGATTAATAGCCCATCTAACTGTGATTAATAGCTCATGAAACAGGCCAGAAACGGCCAAAACTGCGAGTTGATGACCGACACGTAAATACAACCTGGGGTTCGTCAATGATGGAAATCACTCCGGGGACTCAAAACGGTGATTAATAGCCCATGTAACAATGATTAATAGCCCATGAAACAAGCCAGAATCGGCCAAAACTGCGAGTGTTGATGACCGGCACATAAACGCAACCTGGGGTTCGTCAATGGTGGAAATCACTTCAGGGACTCAAAACGGTGATTAATAGCCCATCTAACTGCGATTAATAGCCCATCAAACAGGCCAGAAACGGCCAAAACTGTGAGTGTTGATGACCGACACGTAAATACAACCTGGGGTTCGTCAATGGTGGAAATCACTCCGGGGACTCAAAACGGTGATTAATAGCCCATGTAACAATGATTAATAGCCCATGAAACAAGCCAGAATCGGCCAAAACTGCGAGTGTTGATGACCGACACGTAATCGCAACCTGGGGTTCGAAAAATTGTGGAAATCACTTCAGGGACTCAAAACGGTGATTAATAGCCCATGAAACAGGCCAGAATCGGCCAAAACTGCGAGTGTTGATGACCGACACGTAAATACAACCTGGGGGTCATCAATGGTGGAAATCACTCCGGGGACTCAAAACGGTGATTAATAGCCCATCTAACTGTGATTAATAGCTCATGAAACAGGCCAGAAACGGCCAAAACTGCGAGTTGATGACCGACACGTAAATACAACCTGGGGTTCATCAATGGTGGAAATCACTCCGGGGACTCAAAACGGTGATTAATAGCCCATCTAACTGTGATTAATAGCTCATGAAACAGGCCAGAAACGGCCAAAACTGCGAGTTGATGACCGACACGTAAATACAACCTGGGGTTCGTCAATGATGGAAATCACTCCGGGGACTCAAAATGGTGATTAATAGCCCATGTAACAATGATTAATAGCCCATGAAACAAGCCAGAATCGGCCAAAACTGCGAGTGTTGATGACCGGCACATAAACGCAACCTGGGGTTCGTCAATGGTGGAAATCACTTCAGGGACTCAAAACGGTGATTAATAGCCCATCTAACTGCGATTAATAGCCCATCAAACAGGCCAGAAACGGCCAAAACTGTGAGTGTTGATGACCGACACGTAAATACAACCTGGGGTTCGTCAATGGTGGAAATCACTCCGGGGACTCAAAACGATGATTAATAGCCCATGTAACAATGATTAATAGCCCATGAAACAAGCCAGAATCGGCCAAAACTGCGAGTGTTGATGACCGACACGTAATCGCAACCTAGGGTTCGAAAAATGGTGGAAATCACTAAGGGGACTCAAAACGGTGATTAATAGCCCATGTAACAAGCCAGAATCGGCCAAAACTGCGAGTGTTGATGACCGACACGTAATCGCAACCTGGGGTTCGACAATGGTGAAAATCACTCCGGGGACTCAAAACGGTGATTAATAGCCCATCTAACTGTGATTAATAGCTCATGAAACAGGCCAGAAACGGCCAAAACTGCGAGTTGATGACCGACACGTAAATACAACCTGGGGTTCGTCAATGATGGAAATCACTCCGGGGACTCAAAACGGTGATTAATAGCCCATGTAACAATGATTAATAGCCCATGAAACAAGCCAGAATCGGCCAAAACTGCGAGTGTTGATGACCGGCACGTAAAGGCAACCTGGGGTTCGTCAATGGTGGAAATCACTTCAGGGACTCAAAACGGTGATTAATAGCCCATCTAACTGCGATTAATAGCCCATCAAACAGGCCAGAAACGGCCAAAACTGTGAGTGTTGATGACCGACACGTAAATACAACCTGGGGTTCGTCAATGGTGGAAATCACTCCGGGGACTCAAAACGATGATTAATAGCCCATGTAACAATGATTAATAGCCCATGAAACAAGCCAGAATCGGCCAAAACTGCGAGTGTTGATGACCGACACGTAATCGCAACCTAGGGTTCGAAAAATGGTGGAAATCACTTCAGGGACTCAAAACGGTGATTAATAGCCCATGAAACAGGCCAGAATCGGCCAAAACTGCGAGTGTTGATGACCGACACGTAAATACAACCTGGGGGTCATCAATGGTGGAAATCACTCCGGGGACTCAAAACGGTGATTAATAGCCCATCTAACTGTGATTAATAGCTCATGAAACAGGCCAGAAACGGCCAAAACTGCGAGTTGATGACCGACACGTAAATACAACCTGGGGTTCGTCAATGATGGAAATCACTCCGGGGGCTCAAAACGGTGATTAATAGCCCATGTAACAATGATTAATAGCCCATGAAACAAGCCAGAATCGGCCAAAACTGCGAGTGTTGATGACCGGCACGTAAAGGCAACCTGGGGTTCGTCAATGGTGGAAATCACTTCAGGGACTCAAAACGGTGATTAATAGCCCATCTAACTGCGATTAATAGCCCATCAAACAGGCCAGAAACGGCCAAAACTGTGAGTGTTGATGACCGACACGTAAATACAACCTGGGGTTCGTCAATGGTGGAAATCACTCCGGGGACTCAAAACGGTGATTAATAGCCCATGTAACAATGATTAATAGCCCATGAAACAAGCCAGAATCGGCCAAAACTGCGAGTGTTGATGACCGGCACGTAAACGCAACCTGGGGTTCGTCAATGGTGGAAATCACTTCAGGGACTCAAAACGGTGATTAATAGCCCATCTAACTGCGATTAATAGCCCATCAAACAGGCCAGAAACGGCCAAAACTGTGAGTGTTGATGACCGACACGTAAATACAACCTGGGGTTCGTCAATGGTGGAAATCACTCCGGGGACTCAAAACGGTGATTAATAGCCCATGTAACAATGATTAATAGCCCATGAAACAAGCCAGAATCGGCCAAAACTGCGAGTGTTGATGACCGACACGTAATCGCAACCTGGGGTTCGAAAAATGGTGGAAATCACTTCAGGGACTCAAAACGGTGATTAATAGCCCATGAAACAGGCCAGAATCGGCCAAAACTGCGAGTGTTGATGACCGACACGTAAATACAAACTGGGGTTCATCAATGGTGGAAATCACTCCGGGGACTCAAAACGGTGATTAATAGCCCATCTAACTGTTATTAATAGCTCATGAAACAGGCCAGAAACGGCCAAAACTGCGAGTTGATGACCGACACGTAAATACAACCTGGGGTTCGTCAATGATGGAAATCACTCCGGGGACTCAAAACGGTGATTAATAGCCCATGTAACAATGATTAATAGCCCATGAAACAAGCCAGAATCGGCCAAAACTGCGAGTGTTGATGACCGGCACGTAAACGCAACCTGGGGTTCGTCAATGGTGGAAATCACTTCAGGGACTCAAAACGGTGATTAATAGCCCATCTAACTGCGATTAATAGCCCATCAAACAGGCCAGAAACGGCCAAAACTGTGAGTGTTGATGACCGACACGTAAATACAACCTGGGGTTCGTCAATGGTGGAAATCACTAAGGGGACTCAAAACGGTGATTAATAGCCCATGTAACAAGCCAGAATCGGCCAAAACTGCGAGTGTTGATGACCGACACGTAATCGCAACCTGGGGTTCGACAATGGTGAAAATCACTCCGGGGACTCAAAACGGTGATTAATAGCCCATCTAACTGTGATTAATAGCTCATGAAACAGGCCAGAAACGGCCAAAACTGCGAGTTGATGACCGACACGTAAATACAACCTGGGGTTCGTCAATGATGGAAATCACTCCGGGGACTCAAAACGGTGATTAATAGCCCATGTAACAATGATTAATAGCCCATGAAACAAGCCAGAATCGGCCAAAACTGCGAGTGTTGATGACCGGCACATAAACGCAACCTGGGGTTCGTCAATGGTGGAAATCACTTCAGGGACTCAAAACGGTGATTAATAGCCCATCTAACTGCGATTAATAGCCCATCAAACAGGCCAGAAACGGCCAAAACTGTGAGTGTTGATGACCGACACGTAAATACAACCTGGGGTTCGTCAATGGTGGAAATCACTCCGGGGACTCAAAACGGTGATTAATAGCCCATGTAACAATGATTAATAGCCCATGAAACAAGCCAGAATCGGCCAAAACTGCGAGTGTTGATGACCGACACGTAATCGCAACCTGGGGTTCGACAATGGTGAAAATCACTCCGGGGACTCAAATCGGTGATTAATAGCCCATCTAACTGTGATTAATAGCTCATGAAACAGGCCAGAAACGGCCAAAACTGCGAGTTGATGACCGACACGTAAATACAACCTGGGGTTCGTCAATGATGGAAATCACTCCGGGGACTCAAAACGGTGATTAATAGCCCATGTAACAATGATTAATAGCCCATGAAACAAGCCAGAATCGGCCAAAACTGCGAGTGTTGATGACCGGCACGTAAACGCAACCTGGGGTTCGTCAATGGTGGAAATCACTTCAGGGACTCAAAACGGTGATTAATAGCCCATCTAACTGCGATTAATAGCCCATCAAACAGGCCAGAAACGGCCAAAACTGTGAGTGTTGATGACCGACACGTAAATACAACCTGGGGTTCGTCAATGGTGGAAATCACTAAGGGGACTCAAAACGGTGATTAATAGCCCATGTAACAAGCCAGAATCGGCCAAAACTGCGAGTGTTGATGACCGACACGTAATCGCAACCTGGGGTTCGACAATGGTGAAAATCACTCCGGGGACTCAAAACGGTGATTAATAGCCCATCTAACTGTGATTAATAGCTCATGAAACAGGCCAGAAACGGCCAAAACTGCGAGTTGATGACCGACACGTAAATACAACCTGGGGTTCGTCAATGATGGAAATCACTCCGGGGACTCAAAACGGTGATTAATAGCCCATGTAACAATGATTAATAGCCCATGAAACAAGCCAGAATCGGCCAAAACTGCGAGTGTTGATGACCGGCACATAAACGCAACCTGGGGTTCGTCAATGGTGGAAATCACTTCAGGGACTCAAAACGGTGATTAATAGCCCATCTAACTGCGATTAATAGCCCATCAAACAGGCCAGAAACGGCCAAAACTGTGAGTGTTGATGACCGACACGTAAATACAACCTGGGGTTCGTCAATGGTGGAAATCACTCCGGGGACTCAAAACGGTGATTAATAGCCCATGTAACAATGATTAATAGCCCATGAAACAAGCCAGAATCGGCCAAAACTGCGAGTGTTGATGACCGACACGTAATCGCAACCTGGGGTTCGACAATGGTGAAAATCACTCCGGGGACTCAAATCGGTGATTAATAGCCCATCTAACTGTGATTAATAGCTCATGAAACAGGCCAGAAACGGCCAAAACTGCGAGTTGATGACCGACACGTAAATACAACCTGGGGTTCGTCAATGATGGAAATCACTCCGGGGACTCAAAACGGTGATTAATAGCCCATGTAACAATGATTAATAGCCCATGAAACAAGCCAGAATCGGCCAAAACTGCGAGTGTTGATGACCGGCACGTAAACGCAACCTGGGGTTCGTCAATGGTGGAAATCACTTCAGGGACTCAAAACGGTGATTAATAGCCCATCTAACTGCGATTAATAGCCCATCAAACAGGCCAGAAACGGCCAAAACTGTGAGTGTTGATGACCGACACGTAAATACAACCTGGGGTTCGTCAATGGTGGGAATCACTAAGGGGACTCAAAACGGTGATTAATAGCCCATGTAACAAGCCAGAATCGGCCAAAACTGCGAGTGTTGATGACCGACACGTAATCGCAACCTGGGGTTCGACAATGGTGAAAATCACTCCGGGGACTCAAAACGGTGATTAATAGCCCATCTAACTGTGATTAATAGCTCATGAAACAGGCCAGAAACGGCCAAAACTGCGAGTTGATGACCGACATGTAAATACAACCTGGGGTTCGTCAATGATGGAAATCACTCCGGGGACTCAAAACGGTGATTAATAGCCCATGTAACAATGATTAATAGCCCATGAAACAAGCCAGAATCGGCCAAAACTGCGAGTGTTGATGACCGGCACATAAACGCAACCTGGGGTTCGTCAATGGTGGAAATCACTTCAGGGACTCAAAACGGTGATTAATAGCCCATCTAACTGCGATTAATAGCCCATCAAACAGGCCAGAAACGGCCAAAACTGTGAGTGTTGATGACCGACACGTAAATACAACCTGGGGTTCGTCAATGGTGGAAATCACTCCGGGGACTCAAAACGGTGATTAATAGCCCATGTAACAATGATTAATAGCCCATGAAACAAGCCAGAATCGGCCAAAACTGCGAGTGTTGATGACCGACACGTAATCGCAACCTGGGGTTCGACAATGGTGAAAATCACTCCGGGGACTCAAATCGGTGATTAATAGCCCATCTAACTGTGATTAATAGCTCATGAAACAGGCCAGAAACGGCCAAAACTGCGAGTTGATGACCGACACGTAAATACAACCTGGGGTTCGTCAATGATGGAAATCACTCCGGGGACTCAAAACGGTGATTAATAGCCCATGTAACAATGATTAATAGCCCATGAAACAAGCCAGAATCGGCCAAAACTGCGAGTGTTGATGACCGGCACGTAAACGCAACCTGGGGTTCGTCAATGGTGGAAATCACTTCAGGGACTCAAAACGGTGATTAATAGCCCATCTAACTGCGATTAATAGCCCATCAAACAGGCCAGAAACGGCCAAAACTGTGAGTGTTGATGACCGACACGTAAATACAACCTGGGGTTCGTCAATGGTGGAAATCACTAAGGGGACTCAAAACGGTGATTAATAGCCCATGTAACAAGCCAGAATCGGCCAAAACTGCGAGTGTTGATGACCGACACGTAATCGCAACCTGGGGTTCGACAATGGTGAAAATCACTCCGGGGACTCAAAACGGTGATTAATAGCCCATCTAACTGTGATTAATAGCTCATGAAACAGGCCAGAAACGGCCAAAACTGCGAGTTGATGACCGACACGTAAATACAACCTGGGGTTCGTCAATGATGGAAATCACTCCGGGGAGTCAAAACGGTGATTAATAGCCCATGTAACAATGATTAATAGCCCATGAAACAAGCCAGAATCGGCCAAAACTGCGAGTGTTGATGACCGGCACATAAACGCAACCTGGGGTTCGTCAATGGTGGAAATCACTTCAGGGACTCAAAACGGTGATTAATAGCCCATCTAACTGCGATTAATAGCCCATCAAACAGGGCAGAAACGGCCAAAACTGTGAGTGTTGATGACCGACACGTAAATACAACCTGGGGTTCGTCAATGGTGGAAATCACTCCGGGGACTCAAAACGGTGATTAATAGCCCATGTAACAATGATTAATAGCCCATGAAACAAGCCAGAATCGGCCAAAACTGCGAGTGTTGATGACCGACACGTAATCGCAACCTGGGGTTCGACAATGGTGAAAATCACTCCGGGGACTCAAATCGGTGATTAATAGCCCATCTAACTGTGATTAATAGCTCATGAAACAGGCCAGAAACGGCCAAAACTGCGAGTTGATGACCGACACGTAAATACAACCTGGGGTTCGTCAATGATGGAAATCACTCCGGGGACTCAAAACGGTGATTAATAGCCCATGTAACAATGATTAATAGCCCATGAAACAAGCCAGAATCGGCCAAAACTGCGAGTGTTGATGACCGACACGTAATCGCAACCTGGGGTTCGACAATGGTGAAAATCACTCCGGGGACTCAAAACGGTGATTAATAGCCCATCTAACTGTGATTAATAGCTCATGAAACAGGCCAGAAACGGCCAAAACTGCGAGTTGATGACCGACACGTAAATACAACCTGGGGTTCGTCAATGATGGAAATCACTCCGGGGACTCAAAACGGTGATTAATAGCCCATGTAACAATGATTAATAGCCCATGAAACAAGCCAGAATCGGCCAAAACTGCGAGTGTTGATGACCGGCACATAAACGCAACCTGGGGTTCGTCAATGGTGGAAATCACTTCAGGGACTCAAAACGGTGATTAATAGCCCATCTAACTGCGATTAATAGCCCATCAAACAGGGCAGAAACGGCCAAAACTGTGAGTGTTGATGACCGACACGTAAATACAACCTGGGGTTCGTCAATGGTGGAAATCACTCCGGGGACTCAAAACGGTGATTAATAGCCCATGTAACAATGATTAATAGCCCATGAAACAAGCCAGAATCGGCCAAAACTGCGAGTGTTGATGACCGACACGTAATCGCAACCTGGGGTTCGACAATGGTGAAAATCACTCCGGGGACTCAAATCGGTGATTAATAGCCCATCTAACTGTGATTAATAGCTCATGAAACAGGCCAGAAACGGCCAAAACTGCGAGTTGATGACCGACACGTAAATACAACCTGGGGTTCGTCAATGATGGAAATCACTCCGGGGACTCAAAACGGTGATTAATAGCCCATGTAACAATGATTAATAGCCCATGAAACAAGCCAGAATCGGCCAAAACTGCGAGTGTTGATGACCGGCACGTAAACGCAACCTGGGGTTCGTCAATGGTGGAAATCACTTCAGGGACTCAAAACGGTGATTAATAGCCCATCTAACTGCGATTAATAGCCCATCAAACAGGCCAGAAACGGCCAAAACTGTGAGTGTTGATGACCGACACGTAAATACAACCTGGGGTTCGTCAATGGTGGAAATCACTAAGGGGACTCAAAACGGTGATTAATAGCCCATGTAACAAGCCAGAATCGGCCAAAACTGCGAGTGTTGATGACCGACACGTAATCGCAACCTGGGGTTCGACAATGGTGAAAATCACTCCGGGGACTCAAAACGGTGATTAATAGCCCATCTAACTGTGATTAATAGCTCATGAAACAGGCCAGAAACGGCCAAAACTGCGAGTTGATGACCGACACGTAAATACAACCTGGGGTTCGTCAATGATGGAAATCACTCCGGGGACTCAAAACGGTGATTAATAGCCCATGTAACAATGATTAATAGCCCATGAAACAAGCCAGAATCGGCCAAAACTGCGAGTGTTGATGACCGGCACATAAACGCAACCTGGGGTTCGTCAATGGTGGAAATCACTTCAGGGACTCAAAACGGTGATTAATAGCCCATCTAACTGCGATTAATAGCCCATCAAACAGGCCAGAAACGGCCAAAACTGTGAGTGTTGATGACCGACACGTAAATACAACCTGGGGTTCGTCAATGGTGGAAATCACTCCGGGGACTCAAAACGGTGATTAATAGCCCATGTAACAATGATTAATAGCCCATGAAACAAGCCAGAATCGGCCAAAACTGCGAGTGTTGATGACCGACACGTAATCGCAACCTGGGGTTCGACAATGGTGAAAATCACTCCGGGGACTCAAATCGGTGATTAATAGCCCATCTAACTGTGATTAATAGCTCATGAAACAGGCCAGAAACGGCCAAAACTGCGAGTTGATGACCGACACGTAAATACAACCTGGGGTTCGTCAATGATGGAAATCACTCCGGGGACTCAAAACGGTGATTAATAGCCCATGTAACAATGATTAATAGCCCATGAAACAAGCCAGAATCGGCCAAAACTGCGAGTGTTGATGACCGGCACGTAAACGCAACCTGGGGTTCGTCAATGGTGGAAATCACTTCAGGGACTCAAAACGGTGATTAATAGCCCATCTAACTGCGATTAATAGCCCATCAAACAGGCCAGAAACGGCCAAAACTGTGAGTGTTGATGACCGACACGTAAATACAACCTGGGGTTCGTCAATGGTGGGAATCACTAAGGGGACTCAAAACGGTGATTAATAGCCCATGTAACAAGCCAGAATCGGCCAAAACTGCGAGTGTTGATGACCGACACGTAATCGCAACCTGGGGTTCGACAATGGTGAAAATCACTCCGGGGACTCAAAACGGTGATTAATAGCCCATCTAACTGTGATTAATAGCTCATGAAACAGGCCAGAAACGGCCAAAACTGCGAGTTGATGACCGACATGTAAATACAACCTGGGGTTCGTCAATGATGGAAATCACTCCGGGGACTCAAAACGGTGATTAATAGCCCATGTAACAATGATTAATAGCCCATGAAACAAGCCAGAATCGGCCAAAACTGCGAGTGTTGATGACCGGCACATAAACGCAACCTGGGGTTCGTCAATGGTGGAAATCACTTCAGGGACTCAAAACGGTGATTAATAGCCCATCTAACTGCGATTAATAGCCCATCAAACAGGCCAGAAACGGCCAAAACTGTGAGTGTTGATGACCGACACGTAAATACAACCTGGGGTTCGTCAATGGTGGAAATCACTCCGGGGACTCAAAACGGTGATTAATAGCCCATGTAACAATGATTAATAGCCCATGAAACAAGCCAGAATCGGCCAAAACTGCGAGTGTTGATGACCGACACGTAATCGCAACCTGGGGTTCGACAATGGTGAAAATCACTCCGGGGACTCAAATCGGTGATTAATAGCCCATCTAACTGTGATTAATAGCTCATGAAACAGGCCAGAAACGGCCAAAACTGCGAGTTGATGACCGACACGTAAATACAACCTGGGGTTCGTCAATGATGGAAATCACTCCGGGGACTCAAAACGGTGATTAATAGCCCATGTAACAATGATTAATAGCCCATGAAACAAGCCAGAATCGGCCAAAACTGCGAGTGTTGATGACCGGCACGTAAACGCAACCTGGGGTTCGTCAATGGTGGAAATCACTTCAGGGACTCAAAACGGTGATTAATAGCCCATCTAACTGCGATTAATAGCCCATCAAACAGGCCAGAAACGGCCAAAACTGTGAGTGTTGATGACCGACACGTAAATACAACCTGGGGTTCGTCAATGGTGGAAATCACTAAGGGGACTCAAAACGGTGATTAATAGCCCATGTAACAAGCCAGAATCGGCCAAAACTGCGAGTGTTGATGACCGACACGTAATCGCAACCTGGGGTTCGACAATGGTGAAAATCACTCCGGGGACTCAAAACGGTGATTAATAGCCCATCTAACTGTGATTAATAGCTCATGAAACAGGCCAGAAACGGCCAAAACTGCGAGTTGATGACCGACACGTAAATACAACCTGGGGTTCGTCAATGATGGAAATCACTCCGGGGACTCAAAACGGTGATTAATAGCCCATGTAACAATGATTAATAGCCCATGAAACAAGCCAGAATCGGCCAAAACTGCGAGTGTTGATGACCGGCACATAAACGCAACCTGGGGTTCGTCAATGGTGGAAATCACTTCAGGGACTCAAAACGGTGATTAATAGCCCATCTAACTGCGATTAATAGCCCATCAAACAGGGCAGAAACGGCCAAAACTGTGAGTGTTGATGACCGACACGTAAATACAACCTGGGGTTCGTCAATGGTGGAAATCACTCCGGGGACTCAAAACGGTGATTAATAGCCCATGTAACAATGATTAATAGCCCATGAAACAAGCCAGAATCGGCCAAAACTGCGAGTGTTGATGACCGACACGTAATCGCAACCTGGGGTTCGACAATGGTGAAAATCACTCCGGGGACTCAAATCGGTGATTAATAGCCCATCTAACTGTGATTAATAGCTCATGAAACAGGCCAGAAACGGCCAAAACTGCGAGTTGATGACCGACACGTAAATACAACCTGGGGTTCGTCAATGATGGAAATCACTCCGGGGACTCAAAACGGTGATTAATAGCCCATGTAACAATGATTAATAGCCCATGAAACAAGCCAGAATCGGCCAAAACTGCGAGTGTTGATGACCGACACGTAATCGCAACCTGGGGTTCGACAATGGTGAAAATCACTCCGGGGACTCAAAACGGTGATTAATAGCCCATCTAACTGTGATTAATAGCTCATGAAACAGGCCAGAAACGGCCAAAACTGCGAGTTGATGACCGACACGTAAATACAACCTGGGGTTCGTCAATGATGGAAATCACTCCGGGGACTCAAAACGGTGATTAATAGCCCATGTAACAATGATTAATAGCCCATGAAACAAGCCAGAATCGGCCAAAACTGCGAGTGTTGATGACCGGCACATAAACGCAACCTGGGGTTCGTCAATGGTGGAAATCACTTCAGGGACTCAAAACGGTGATTAATAGCCCATCTAACTGCGATTAATAGCCCATCAAACAGGGCAGAAACGGCCAAAACTGTGAGTGTTGATGACCGACACGTAAATACAACCTGGGGTTCGTCAATGGTGGAAATCACTCCGGGGACTCAAAACGGTGATTAATAGCCCATGTAACAATGATTAATAGCCCATGAAACAAGCCAGAATCGGCCAAAACTGCGAGTGTTGATGACCGACACGTAATCGCAACCTGGGGTTCGACAATGGTGAAAATCACTCCGGGGACTCAAATCGGTGATTAATAGCCCATCTAACTGTGATTAATAGCTCATGAAACAGGCCAGAAACGGCCAAAACTGCGAGTTGATGACCGACACGTAAATACAACCTGGGGTTCGTCAATGATGGAAATCACTCCGGGGACTCAAAACGGTGATTAATAGCCCATGTAACAATGATTAATAGCCCATGAAACAAGCCAGAATCGGCCAAAACTGCGAGTGTTGATGACCGGCACGTAAACGCAACCTGGGGTTCGTCAATGGTGGAAATCACTTCAGGGACTCAAAACGGTGATTAATAGCCCATCTAACTGCGATTAATAGCCCATCAAACAGGCCAGAAACGGCCAAAACTGTGAGTGTTGATGACCGACACGTAAATACAACCTGGGGTTCGTCAATGGTGGAAATCACTAAGGGGACTCAAAACGGTGATTAATAGCCCATGTAACAAGCCAGAATCGGCCAAAACTGCGAGTGTTGATGACCGACACGTAATCGCAACCTGGGGTTCGACAATGGTGAAAATCACTCCGGGGACTCAAAACGGTGATTAATAGCCCATCTAACTGTGATTAATAGCTCATGAAACAGGCCAGAAACGGCCAAAACTGCGAGTTGATGACCGACATGTAAATACAACCTGGGGTTCGTCAATGATGGAAATCACTCCGGGGACTCAAAACGGTGATTAATAGCCCATGTAACAATGATTAATAGCCCATGAAACAAGCCAGAATCGGCCAAAACTGCGAGTGTTGATGACCGGCACATAAACGCAACCTGGGGTTCGTCAATGGTGGAAATCACTTCAGGGACTCAAAACGGTGATTAATAGCCCATCTAACTGCGATTAATAGCCCATCAAACAGGCCAAAAACGGCCAAAACTGTGAGTGTTGATGACCGACACGTAAATACAACCTGGGGTTCGTCAATGGTGGAAATCACTCCGGGGACTCAAAACGGTGATTAATAGCCCATGTAACAATGATTAATAGCCCATGAAACAAGCCAGAATCGGCCAAAACTGCGAGTGTTGATGACCGACACGTAATCGCAACCTGGGATTCGAAAAATGGTGGAAATCACTTCAGGGACTCAAAACGGTGATTAATAGCCCATGAAACAGGCCAGAATCGGCCAAAACTGCGAGTGTTGATGACCGACACGTAAATACAACCTGGGGGTCATCAATGGTGGAAATCACTCCGGGGACTCAAAACGGTGATTAATAGCCCATCTAACTGTGATTAATAGCTCATGAAACAGGCCAGAAACGGCCAAAACTGCGAGTTGATGACCGACACGTAAATACAACCTGGGGTTCATCAATGGTGGAAATCACTCCGGGGACTCAAAACGGTGATTAATAGCCCATCTAACTGTGATTAATAGCTCATGAAACAGGCCAGAAACGGCCAAAACTGCGAGTTGATGACCGACACGTCAATACAACCTGGGGTTCGTCAATGATGGAAATCACTCCGGGGACTCAAAATGGTGATTAATAGCCCATGTAACAATGATTAATAGCCCATGAAACAAGCCAGAATCGGCCAAAACTGCGAGTGTTGATGACCGGCACATAAACGCAACCTGGGGTTCGTCAATGGTGGAAATCACTTCAGGGACTCAAAACGGTGATTAATAGCCCATCTAACTGCGATTAATAGCCCATCAAACAGGCCAGAAACGGCCAAAACTGTGAGTGTTGATGACCGACACGTAAATACAACCTGGGGTTCGTCAATGGTGGAAATCACTCCGGGGACTCAAAACGATGATTAATAGCCCATGTAACAATGATTAATAGCCCATGAAACAAGCCAGAATCGGCCAAAACTGCGAGTGTTGATGACCGACACGTAATCGCAACCTAGGGTTCGAAAAATGGTGGAAATCACTTCAGGGACTCAAAACGGTGATTAATAGCCCATGAAACAGGCCAGAATCGGCCAAAACTGCGAGTGTTGATGACCGACACGTAAATACAACCTGGGGGTCATCAATGGTGGAAATCACTCCGGGGACTCAAAACGGTGATTAATAGCCCATCTAACTGTGATTATAGCTCATGAAACAGGCCAGAAACGGCCAAAACTGCGAGTTGATGACCGACACGTAAATACAACCTGGGGTTCGTCAATGATGGAAATCACTCCGGGGACTCAAAACGGTGATTAATAGCCCATGTAACAATGATTAATAGCCCATGAAACAAGCCAGAATCGGCCAAAACTGCGAGTGTTGATGACCGGCATGTAAAGGCAACCTGGGGTTCGTCAATGGTGGAAATCACTTCAGGGACTCAAAACGGTGATTAATAGCCCATCTAACTGCGATTAATAGCCCATCAAACAGGCCAGAAACGGCCAAAACTGTGAGTGTTGATGACCGACACGTAAATACAACCTGGGGTTCGTCAATGGTGGAAATCACTCCGGGGACTAAAAACGGTGATTAATAGCCCATGTAACAATGATTAATAGCCCATGAAACAAGCCAGAATCGGCCAAAACTGCGAGTGTTGATGACCGGCACGTAAACGCAACCTGGGGTTCGTCAATGGTGGAAATCACTTCAGGGACTCAAAACGGTGATTAATAGCCCATCTAACTGCGATTAATAAACCATCAAACAGGCCAGAAACGGCCAAAACTGTGAGTGTTGATGACCGACACGTAAATACAACCTGGGGTTCGTCAATGGTGGAAATCACTCCGGGGACTCAAAACGGTGATTAATAGCCCATGTAACAATGATTAATAGCCCATGAAACAAGCCAGAATCGGCCAAAACTGCGAGTGTTGATGACCGACACGTAATCGCAACCTGGGGTTCGAAAAATGGTGGAAATCACTTCAGGGACTCAAAACGGTGATTAATAGCCCATGAAACAGGCCAGAATCGGCCAAAACTGCGAGTGTTGATGACCGACACGTAAATACAACCTGGGGTTCATCAATGGTGGAAATCACTCCGGGGACTCAAAACGGTGATTAATAGCCCATCTAACTGTGATTAATAGCTCATGAAACAGGCCAGAAACGGCCAAAACTGCGAGTTGATGACCGACACGTAAATACAACCTGGGGTTCGTCAATGATGGAAATCACTCCGGGGACTCAAAACGGTGATTAATAGCCCATGTAACAATGATTAATAGCCCATGAAACAAGCCAGAATCGGCCAAAACTACGAGTGTTGATGACCGGCACGTAAACGCAACCTGGGGTTCGTCAATGGTGGAAATCACTTCAGGGACTCAAAACGGTGATTAATAGCCCATCTAACTGCGATTAATAGCCCATGAAACAGGCCAGAAACGGCCAAAACTGTGAGTGTTGATGACCGACACGTAAATACAACCTGGGGTTCGTCAATGGTGGAAATCACTCCGGGGACTGAAAACGGTGATTAATAGCCCATGTAACAATGATTAATAGCCCATGAAACAAGCCAGAATCGGCCAAAACTGCGAGTGTTGATGACCGACACGTAAACGCAACCTGGGGTTCGACAATGGTGAAAATCACTCCGGGGACTCAAATCGGTGATTAATAGCCCATCTAACTGTGATTAATAGCTCATGAAACAGGCCAGAAACGGCCAAAACTGCGAGTTGATGACCGACACGTAAATACAACCTGGGGTTCGTCAATGATGGAAATCACTCCGGGGACTCAAAACGGTGATTAATAGCCCATGTAACAATGATTAATAGCCCATGAAACAAGCCAGAATCGGCCAAAACTGCGAGTGTTGATGACCGGCACGTAAACGCAACCTGGGGTTCGTCAATGGTGGAAATCACTTCAGGGACTCAAAACGGTGATTAATAGCCCATCTAACTGCGATTAATAGCCCATCAAACAGGCCAGAAACGGCCAAAACTGTGAGTGTTGATGACCGACACGTAAATACAACCTGGGGTTCGTCAATGGTGGAAATCACTCCGGGGACTCAAAACGGTGATTAATAGCCCATGTAACAAGCAAGAATCGGCCAAAACTGCGAGTGTTGATGACCGACACGTAATCGCAACCTGGGGTTCGACAATGGTGAAAATCACTCCGGGGACTCAAAACGGTGATTAATAGCCCATCTAACTGTGATTAATAGCTCATGAAACAGGCCAGAAACGGCCAAAACTGCGAGTTGATGACCGACACGTAAATACAACCTGGGGTTCGTCAATGATGGAAATCACTCCGGGGACTCAAAACGGTGATTAATAGCCCATGTAACAATGATTAATAGCCCATGAAACAAGCCAGAATCGGCCAAAACTACGAGTGTTGATGGCCGGCACGTAAACGCAACCTGGGGTTCGTCAATGGTGGAAATCACTTCAGGGACTCAAAACGGTGATTAATAGCCCATCTAACTGCGATTAATAGCCCATCAAACAGGCCAGAAACGGCCAAAACTGTGAGTGTTGATGACCGACACGTAAATACAACCTGGGATTCTTCAATGGTGGAAATCACTCCGGGGACTCAAAACGGTGATTAATAGCCCATGTAACAATGATTAATAGCCCATGAAACAAGCCAGAATCGGCCAAAACTGCGAGTGTTGATGACCGACACGTAATCGCAACCTGGGGTTCGACAATGGTGAAAATCACTCCGGGGACTCAAATCGGTGATTAATAGCCCATCTAACTGTGATTAATAGCTCATGAAACAGGCCAGAAACGGCCAAAACTGCGAGTTGATGACCGACACGTAAATACAACCTGGGGTTCGTCAATGATGGAAATCACTCCGGGGACTCAAAACGGTGATTAATAGCCCATGTAACAATGATTAATAGCCCATGAAACAAGCCAGAATCGGCCAAAACTGCGAGTGTTGATGACCGGCACGCAAACGCAACCTGGGGTTCGTCAATGGTGGAAATCACTTCAGGGACTCAAAACGGTGATTAATAGCCCATCTAACTGCGATTAATAGCCCATCAAACAGGCCAGAAACGGCCAAAACTGTGAGTGTTGATGACCGACACGTAAATACAACCTGGGGTTCGTCAATGGTGGAAATCACTAAGGGGACTCAAAACGGTGATTAATAGCCCATGTAACAAGCCAGAATCGGCCAAAACTGCGAGTGTTGATGACCGACACGTAATCGCAACCTGGGGTTCGACAATGGTGAAAATCACTCCGGGGACTCAAAACGGTGATTAATAGCCCATCTAACTGTGATTAATAGCTCATGAAACAGGCCAGAAACGGCCAAAACTGCGAGTTGATGACCGACACGTAAATACAACCTGGGGTTCGTCAATGATGGAAATCACTCCGGGGACTCAAAACGGTGATTAATAGCCCATGTAACAATGATTAATAGCCCATGAAACAAGCCAGAATCGGCCAAAACTGCGAGTGTTGATGACCGGCACGTAAACGCAACCTGGGGTTCGTCAATGGTGGAAATCACTTCAGGGACTCAAAACGGTGATTAATAGCCCATCTAACTGCGATTAATAGCCCATCAAACAGGCCAGAAACGGCCAAAACTGTGAGTGTTGATGACCGACACGTAAATACAACCTGGGGTTCGTCAATGGTGGAAATCACTCCGGGGACTCAAAACGGTGATTAATAGCCCATGTAACAAGCCAGAATCGGCCAAAACTGCGAGTGTTGATGACCGACACGTAATCGCAACCTGGGGTTCGACAATGGTGAAAATCACTCCGGGGACTCAAAACGGTGATTAATAGCCCATCTAACTGTGATTAATAGCTCATGAAACAGGCCAGAAACGGCCAAAACTGCGAGTTGATGACCGACACGTAAATACAACCTGGGGTTCGTCAATGATGGAAATCACTCCGGGGACTCAAAACGGTGATTAATAGCCCATGTAACAATGATTAATAGCCCATGAAACAAGCCAGAATCGGCCAAAACTACGAGTGTTGATGGCCGGCACGTAAACGCAACCTGGGGTTCGTCAATGGTGGAAATCACTTCAGGGACTCAAAACGGTGATTAATAGCCCATCTAACTGCGATTAATAGCCCATCAAACAGGCCAGAAACGGCCAAAACTGTGAGTGTTGATGACCGACACGTAAATACAACCTGGGGTTCTTCAATGGTGGAAATCACTCCGGGGACTCAAAACGGTGATTAATAGCCCATGTAACAATGATTAATAGCCCATGAAACAAGCCAGAATCGGCCAAAACTGCGAGTGTTGATGACCGACACGTAATCGCAACCTGGGGTTCGACAATGGTGAAAATCACTCCGGGGACTCAAATCGGTGATTAATAGCCCATCTAACTGTGATTAATAGCTCATGAAACAGGCCAGAAACGGCCAAAACTGCGAGTTGATGACCGACACGTAAATACAACCTGGGGTTCGTCAATGATGGAAATCACTCCGGGGACTCAAAACGGTGATTAATAGCCCATGTAACAATGATTAATAGCCCATGAAACAAGCCAGAATCGGCCAAAACTGCGAGTGTTGATGACCGGCACGCAAACGCAACCTGGGGTTCGTCAATGGTGGAAATCACTTCAGGGACTCAAAACGGTGATTAATAGCCCATCTAACTGCGATTAATAGCCCATCAAACAGGCCAGAAACGGCCAAAACTGTGAGTGTTGATGACCGACACGTAAATACAACCTGGGGTTCGTCAATGGTGGAAATCACTAAGGGGACTCAAAACGGTGATTAATAGCCCATGTAACAAGCCAGAATCGGCCAAAACTGCGAGTGTTGATGACCGACACGTAATCGCAACCTGGGGTTCGACAATGGTGAAAATCACTCCGGGGACTCAAAACGGTGATTAATAGCCCATCTAACTGTGATTAATAGCTCATGAAACAGGCCAGAAACGGCCAAAACTGCGAGTTGATGACCGACACGTAAATACAACCTGGGGTTCGTCAATGATGGAAATCACTCCGGGGACTCAAAACGGTGATTAATAGCCCATGTAACAATGATTAATAGCCCATGAAACAAGCCAGAATCGGCCAAAACTGCGAGTGTTGATGACCGGCACATAAACGCAACCTGGGGTTCGTCAATGGTGGAAATCACTTCAGGGACTCAAAACGGTGATTAATAGCCCATCTAACTGCGATTAATAGCCCATCAAACAGGCCAGAAACGGCCAAAACTGTGAGTGTTGATGACCGACACGTAAATACAACCTGGGGTTCGTCAATGGTGGAAATCACTCTGGGGACTCAAAACGATGATTAATAGCCCATGTAACAATGATTAATAGCCCATGAAACAAGCCAGAATCGGCCAAAACTGCGAGTGTTGATGACCGACACGTAATCGCAACCTGGGGTTCGAAAAATGGTGGAAATCACTTCAGGGACTCAAAACGGTGATTAATAGCCCATGAAACAGGCCAGAATCGGCCAAAATTGCGAGTGTTGATGACCGACACGTAAATACAACCTGGGGTTCATCAATGGTGGAAATCACTCCGGGGACTCAAAACGGTGATTAATAGCCCATCTAACTATGATTAATAGCCCATCTAACTGTGATTAATAGCTCATGAAACAGGCCAGAAACGGCCAAAACTGCGAGTTGATGACCGACACGTAAATACAACCTGGGGTTCGTCAATGATGGAAATCACTCCGGGGACTCAAAACGGTGATTAATAGCCCATGTAACAATGATTAATAGCCCATGAAACAAGCCAGAATCGGCCAAAACTGCGAGTGTTGATGACCGGCATGTAAACGCAACCTGGGGTTCGTCAATGGTGGAAATCACTTCAGGGACTCAAAACGGTGATTAATAGCCCATCTAACTGCGATTAATAGCCCATCAAACAGGCCAGAAACGGCCAAAACTGTGAGTGTTGATGACCGACACGTAAATACAACCTGGGGTTCGTCAATGGTGGAAATCACTCCGGGGACTCAAAACGGTGATTAATAGCCCATGTAACAAGCCAGAATCGGCCAAAACTGCGAGTGTTGATGACCGACACGTAATCGCAACCTGGGGTTCGACAATGGTGAAAATCACTCCGGGGACTCAAAACGGTGATTAATAGCCCATCTAACTGTGATTAATAGCTCATGAAACAGGCCAGAAACGGCCAAAACTGCGAGTTGATGACCGACACGTAAATACAACCTGGGGTTCGTCAATGATGGAAATCACTCCGGGGACTCAAAACGGTGATTAATAGCCCATGTAACAATGATTAATAGCCCATGAAACAAGCCAGAATCGGCCAAAACTGCGAGTGTTGATGACCGGCACATAAACGCAACCTGGGGTTCGTCAATGGTGGAAATCACTTCAGGGACTCAAAACGGTGATTAATAGCCCATCTAACTGCGATTAATAGCCCATCAAACAGGCCAGAAACGGCCAAAACTCTGAGTGTTGATGACCGACACGTAAATACAACCTGGGGTTCGTCAATGGTGGAAATCACTCCGGGGACTCAAAACGATGATTAATAGCCCATGTAACAATGATTAATAGCCCATGAAACAAGCCAGAATCGGCCAAAACTGCGAGTGTTGATGACCGACACGTAATCGCCACCTGGGGTTCGAAAAATGGTGAAAATCACTTCAGGGACTCAAAACGGTGATTAATAGCCCATGAAACAGGCCAGAATCGGCCAAAACTGCGAGTGTTGATGACCGACACGTAAATACAACCTGGGGTTCATCAATGGTGGAAATCACTCCGGGGACTCAAAACGGTGATTAATAGCCCATCTAACTATGATTAATAGCTCATGAAACAGGCCAGAAACGGCCAAAACTGCGAGTTGATGACCGACTCGTAAATACAACCTGGGGTTCGTCAATGATGGAAATCACTCCGGGGACTCAAAACGGTGATTAATAGCCCATGTAACAATGATTAATAGCCCATGAAACAAGCCAGAATCGGCCAAAACTGCGAGTGTTGATGACCGGCACGTAAAGGCAACCTGGGGTTCGTCAATGGTGGAAATCACTTCAGGGACTCAAAACGGTGATTAATAGCCCATCTAACTGCGATTAATAGCCCATCAAACAGGCCAGAAACGGCCAAAACTTTTGAGTGTTGATGACCGACACGTAAATACAACCTGGGGTTCGTCAATGGTGGAAATCACTCCGGGGACTCAAAACGGTGATTAATAGCCCATGTAACAAGCCAGAATCGGCCAAAACTGCGAGTGTTGATGACCGACACGTAATCGCAACCTGGGGTTCGACAATGGTGAAAATCACTCCGGGGACTCAAAACGGTGATTAATAGCCCATCTAACTGTGATTAATAGCTCATGAAACAGGCCAGAAACGGCCAAAACTGCGAGTTGATGACCGACACGTAAATACAACCTGGGGTTCGTCAATGATGGAAATCACTCCGGGGACTCAAAACGGTGATTAATAGCCCATGTAACAATGATTAATAGCCCATGAAACAAGCCAGAATCGGCCAAAACTGCGAGTGTTGATGACCGGCACATAAACGCAACCTGGGGTTCGTCAATGGTGGAAATCACTTCAGGGACTCAAAACGGTGATTAATAGCCCATCTAACTGCGATTAATAGCCCATCAAACAGGCCAGAAACGGCCAAAACTCTGAGTGTTGATGACCGACACGTAAATACAACCTGGGGTTCGTCAATGGTGGAAATCACTCCGGGGACTCAAAACGATGATTAATAGCCCATGTAACAATGATTAATAGCCCATGAAACAAGCCAGAATCGGCCAAAACTGCGAGTGTTGATGACCGACACGTAATCGCCACCTGGGGTTCGAAAAATGGTGAAAATCACTTCAGGGACTCAAAACGGTGATTAATAGCCCATGAAACAGGCCAGAATCGGCCAAAACTGCGAGTGTTGATGACCGACACGTAAATACAACCTGGGGTTCATCAATGGTGGAAATCACTCCGGGGACTCAAAACGGTGATTAATAGCCCATCTAACTATGATTAATAGCTCATGAAACAGGCCAGAAACGGCCAAAACTGCGAGTTGATGACCGACTCGTAAATACAACCTGGGGTTCGTCAATGATGGAAATCACTCCGGGGACTCAAAACGGTGATTAATAGCCCATGTAACAATGATTAATAGCCCATGAAACAAGCCAGAATCGGCCAAAACTGCGAGTGTTGATGACCGGCACGTAAAGGCAACCTGGGGTTCGTCAATGGTGGAAATCACTTCAGGGACTCAAAACGGTGATTAATAGCCCATCTAACTGCGATTAATAGCCCATCAAACAGGCCAGAAACGGCCAAAACTGTGAGTGTTGATGACCGACACGTAAATACAACCTGGGGTTCGTCAATGGTGGAAATCACTCCGGGGACTCAAAACGGTGATTAATAGCCCATGTAACAATGATTAATAGCCCATGAAACAAGCCAGAATCGGCCAAAACTGCGAGTGTTGATGACCGACACGTAATCGCAACCTGGGGTTCGAAAAATGGTGGAAATCACTTCAGGGACTCAAAACGGTGATTAATAGCCCATGAAACAGGCCAGAATCGGCCAAAACTGCGAGTGTTGATGACCGGCACGCAAACGCAACCTAGGGTTCGTCAATGGTGGAAATCACTTCAGGGACTCAAAACGGTGATTAATAGCCCATCTAACTGCGATTAATAGCCCATCAAACAGGCCAGAAACGGCCAAAACTGTGAGTGTTGATGACCGACACGTAAATACAACCTGGGGTTCGTCAATGGTGGAAATCACTAAGGGGACTCAAAACGGTGATTAATAGCCCATGTAACAAGCCAGAATCGGCCAAAACTGCGAGTGTTGATGACCGACACGTAATCGCAACCTGGGGTTCGACAATGGTGAAAATCACTCCGGGGACTCAAAACGGTGATTAATAGCCCATCTAACTGTGATTAATAGCTCATGAAACAGGCCAGAAACGGCCAAAACTGCGAGTTGATGACCGACACGTAAATACAACCTGGGGTTCGTCAATGATGGAAATCACTCCGGGGACTCAAAACGGTGATTAATAGCCCATGTAACAATGATTAATAGCCCATGAAACAAGCGAGAATCGGCCAAAACTGCGAGTGTGGATGACCGGCACATAAACGCAACCTGGGGTTCGTCAATGGTGGAAATCACTTCAGGGACTCAAAACGGTGATTAATAGCCCATCTAACTGCGATTAATAGCCCATCAAACAGGCCAGAAACGGCCAAAACTGTGAGTGTTGATGACCGACACGTAAATACAACCTGGGGTTCGTCAATGGTGGAAATCACTCTGGGGACTCAAAACGATGATTAATAGCCCATGTAACAATGATTAATAGCCCATGAAACAAGCCAGAATCGGCCAAAACTGCGAGTGTTGATGACCGACACGTAATCGCAACCTAGGGTTCGAAAAATGGTGGAAATCACTTCAGGGACTCAAAACGGTGATTAATAGCCCATGAAACAGGCCAGAATCGGCCAAAACTGCGAGTGTTGATGACCGACACGTAAATACAACCTGGGGTTCATCAATGGTGGAAATCACTCCGGGGACTCAAAACGGTGATTAATAGCCCATCTAACTATGATTAATAGCCCATCTAACTGTGATTAATAGCTCATGAAACAGGCCAGAAACGGCCAAAACTGCGAGTTGATGACCGACACGTAAATACAACCTGGGGTTCGTCAATGATGGAAATCACTCCGGGGACTCAAAACGGTGATTAATAGCCCATGTAACAATGATTAATAGCCCATGAAACAAGCCAGAATCGGCCAAAACTGCGAGTGTTGATGACCGGCACGTAAACGCAACCTGGGGTTCGTCAATGGTGGAAATCACTTCAGGGACTCAAAACGGTGATTAATAGCCCATCTAACTGCGATTAATAGCCCATCAAACAGGCCAGAAACGGCCAAAACTGTGAGTGTTGATGACCGACACGTAAATACAACCTGGGGTTCGTCAATGGTGGAAATCACTCCGGGGACTCAAAACGGTGATTAATAGCCCATGTAACAAGCCAGAATCGGCCAAAACTGCGAGTGTTGATGACCGACACGTAATCGCAACCTGGGGTTCGACAATGGTGAAAATCACTCCGGGGACTCAAAACGGTGATTAATAGCCCATCTAACTGTGATTAATAGCTCATGAAACAGGCCAGAAACGGCCAAAACTGCGAGTTGATGACCGACACGGAAATACAACCTGGGGTTCGTCGATGATGGAAATCACTCCGGGGACTCAAAACGGTGATTAATAGCCCATGTAACAATGATTAATAGCCCATGAAACAAGCCAGAATCGGCCAAAACTGCGAGTGTTGATGACCGGCACATAAACGCAACCTGGGGTTCGTCAATGGTGGAAATCACTTCAGGGACTCAAAACGGTGATTAATAGCCCATCTAACTGCGATTAATAGCCCATCAAACAGGCCAGAAACGGCCAAAACAGTGAGTGTTGATGACCGACACGTAAATACAACCTGGGGTTCGTCAATGGTGGAAATCACTCCGGGGACTCAAAACGATGATTAATAGCCCATGTAACAATGATTAATAGCCCATGAAACAAGCCAGAATCGGCCAAAACTGCGAGTGTTGATGACCGACACGTAATCGCAACCTGGGGTTCGAAAAATGGTGGAAATCACTTCAGGGACTCAAAACGGTGATTAATAGCCCATGAAACAGGCCAGAATCGGCCAAAACTGCGAGTGTTGATGACCGACACGTAAATACAACCTGGGGTTCATCAATGGTGGAAATCACTCCGGGGACTCAAAACGGTGATTAATAGCCCATCTAACTATGATTAATAGCTCATGAAACAGGCCAGAAACGGCCAAAACTGCGAGTTGATGACCGACACGTAAATACAACCTGGGGTTCGTCAATGATGGAAATCACTCCGGGGACTCAAAACGGTGATTAATAGCCCATGTAACAATGATTAATAGCCCATGAAACAAGCCAGAATCGGCCAAAACTGCGAGTGTTGATGACCGGCACGTAAAGGCAACCTGGGGTTCGTCAATGGTGGAAATCACTTCAAGGACTCAAAACGGTGATTAATAGCCCATCTAACTGCGATTAATAGCCCATCAAACAGGCCAGAAACGGCCAAAACTGTGAGTGTTGATGACCGACACGTAAATACAACCTGGGGTTCGTCAATGGTGGAAATCACTCCGGGGACTCAAAACGGTGATTAATAGCCCATGTAACAAGCCAGAATCGGCCAAAACTGCGAGTGTTGATGACCGACACGTAATCGCAACCTGGGGTTCGACAATGGTGAAAATCACTCCGGGGACTCAAAACGGTGATTAATAGCCCATCTAACTGTGATTAATAGCTCATGAAACAGGCCAGAAACGGCCAAAACTGCGAGTTGATGACCGACACGTAAATACAACCTGGGGTTCGTCAATGATGGAAATCACTCCGGGGACTCAAAACGGTGATTAATAGCCCATGTAACAATGACTAATAGCCCATGAAACAAGCCAGAATCGGCCAAAACTGCGAGTGTTGATGACCGGCACATAAACGCAACCTGGGGTTCGTCAATGGTGGAAATCACTTCAGGGACTCAAAACGGTGATTAATAGCCCATCTAACTGCGATTAATAGCCCATCAAACAGGCCAGAAACGGCCAAAACAGTGAGTGTTGATGACCGACACGTAAATACAACCTGGGGTTCGTCAATGGTGGAAATCACTCCGGGGACTCAAAACGATGATTAATAGCCCATGTAACAATGATTAATAGCCCATGAAACAAGCCAGAATCGGCCAAAACTGCGAGTGTTGATGACCGACACGTAATCGCAACCTGGGGTTCGAAAAATGGTGGAAATCACTTCAGGGACTCAAAACGGTGATTAATAGCCCATGAAACAGGCCAGAATCGGCCAAAACTGCGAGTGTTGATGACCGACACGTAAATACAACCTGGGGTTCATCAATGGTGGAAATCACTCCGGGGACTCAAAACGGTGATTAATAGCCCATCTAACTATGATTAATAGCTCATGAAACAGGCCAGAAACGGCCAAAACTGCGAGTTGATGACCGACACGTAAATACAACCTGGGTTCGTCAATGATGGAAATCACTCCGGGGACTCAAAACGGTGATTAATAGCCCATGTAACAATGATTAATAGCCCATGAAACAAGCCAGAATCGGCCAAAACTGCGAGTGTTGATGACCGGCACGTAAAGGCAACCTGGGGTTCGTCAATGGTGGAAATCACTTCAAGGACTCAAAACGGTGATTAATAGCCCATCTAACTGCGATTAATAGCCCATCAAACAGGCCAGAAACGGCCAAAACTGTGAGTGTTGATGACCGACACGTAAATACAACCTGGGGTTCGTCAATGGTGGAAATCACTCCGGGGACTCAAAACGGTGATTAATAGCCCATGTAACAAGCCAGAATCGGCCAAAACTGCGAGTGTTGATGACCGACACGTAATCGCAACCTGGGGTTCGACAATGGTGAAAATCACTCCGGGGACTCAAAACGGTGATTAATAGCCCATCTAACTGTGATTAATAGCTCATGAAACAGGCCAGAAACGGCCAAAACTGCGAGTTGATGACCGACACGGAAATACAACCTGGGGTTCGTCAATGATGGAAATCACTCCGGGGACTCAAAACGGTGATTAATAGCCCATGTAACAATGATTAATAGCCCATGAAACAAGCCAGAATCGGCCAAAACTGCGAGTGTTGATGACCGGCACATAAACGCAACCTGGGGTTCGTCAATGGTGGAAATCACTTCAGGGACTCAAAACGGTGATTAATAGCCCATCTAACTGCGATTAATAGCCCATCAAACAGGCCAGAAACGGCCAAAACAGTGAGTGTTGATGACCGACACGTAAATACAACCTGGGGTTCGTCAATGCTGGAAATCACTCCGGGGACTCAAAACGATGATTAATAGCCCATGTAACAATGATTAATAGCCCATGAAACAAGCCAGAATCGGCCAAAACTGCGAGTGTTGATGACCGACACGTAATCGCAACCTGGGGTTCGAAAAATGGTGGAAATCACTTCAGGGACTCAAAACGGTGATTAATAGCCCATGAAACAGGCCAGAATCGGCCAAAACTGCGAGTGTTGATGACCGACACGTAAATACAACCTGGGGTTCATCAATGGTGGAAATCACTCCGGGGACTCAAAACGGTGATTAATAGCCCATCTAACTATGATTAATAGCTCATGAAACAGGCCAGAAACGGCCAAAACTGCGAGTTGATGACCGACACGTAAATACAACCTGGGGTTCGTCAATGATGGAAATCACTCCGGGGACTCAAAACGGTGATTAATAGCCCATGTAACAATGATTAATAGCCCATGAAACAAGCCAGAATCGGCCAAAACTGCGAGTGTTGATGACCGACACGTAATCGCAACCTGGGGTTCGAAAAATGGTGGAAATCACTTCAGGGACTCAAAACGGTGATTAATAGCCCATGAAACAGGCCAGAATCGGCCAAAACTGCGAGTGTTGATGACCGACACGTAAATACAACCTGGGGTTCATCAATGGTGGAAATCACTCCGGGGACTCAAAACGGTGATTAATAGCCCATCTAACTATGATTAATAGCTCATGAAACAGGCCAGAAACGGCCAAAACTGCGAGTTGATGACCGACACGTAAATACAACCTGGGGTTCGTCAATGATGGAAATCACTCCGGGGACTCAAAACGGTGATTAATAGCCCATGTAACAATGATTAATAGCCCATGAAACAAGCCAGAATCGGCCAAAACTGCGAGTGTTGATGACCGGCACGTAAAGGCAACCTGGGGTTCGTCAATGGTGGAAATCACTTCAAGGACTCAAAACGGTGATTAATAGCCCATCTAACTGCGATTAATAGCCCATCAAACAGGCCAGAAACGGCCAAAACTGTGAGTGTTGATGACCGACACGTAAATACAACCTGGGGTTCGTCAATGGTGGAAATCACTCCGGGGACTCAAAACGGTGATTAATAGCCCATGTAACAAGCCAGAATCGGCCAAAACTGCGAGTGTTGATGACCGACACGTAATCGCAACCTGGGGTTCGACAATGGTGAAAATCACTCCGGGGACTCAAAACGGTGATTAATAGCCCATCTAACTGTGATTAATAGCTCATGAAACAGGCCAGAAACGGCCAAAACTGCGAGTTGATGACCGACACGGAAATACAACCTGGGGTTCGTCAATGATGGAAATCACTCCGGGGACTCAAAACGGTGATTAATAGCCCATGTAACAATGATTAATAGCCCATGAAACAAGCCAGAATCGGCCAAAACTGCGAGTGTTGATGACCGGCACATAAACGCAACCTGGGGTTCGTCAATGGTGGAAATCACTTCAGGGACTCAAAACGGTGATTAATAGCCCATCTAACTGCGATTAATAGCCCATCAAACAGGCCAGAAACGGCCAAAACAGTGAGTGTTGATGACCGACACGTAAATACAACCTGGGGTTCGTCAATGCTGGAAATCACTCCGGGGACTCAAAACGATGATTAATAGCCCATGTAACAATGATTAATAGCCCATGAAACAAGCCAGAATTGGCCAAAACTGCGAGTGTTGATGACCGACACGTAATCGCAACCTGGGGTTCGAAAAATGGTGGAAATCACTTCAGGGACTCAAAACGGTGATTAATAGCCCATGAAACAGGCCAGAATCGGCCAAAACTGCGAGTGTTGATGACCGACACGTAAATACAACCTGGGGTTCATCAATGGTGGAAATCACTCCGGGGACTCAAAACGGTGATTAATAGCCCATCTAACTATGATTAATAGCTCATGAAACAGGCCAGAAACGGCCAAAACTGCGAGTTGATGACCGACACGTAAATACAACCTGGGGTTCGTCAATGATGGAAATCACTCCGGGGACTCAAAACGGTGATTAATAGCCCATGTAACAATGATTAATAGCCCATGAAACAAGCCAGAATCGGCCAAAACTGCGAGTGTTGATGACCGGCACGTAAAGGCAACCTGGGGTTCGTCAATGGTGGAAATCACTTCAAGGACTCAAAACGGTGATTAATAGCCCATCTAACTGCGATTAATAGCCCATCAAACAGGCCAGAAACGGCCAAAACTGTGAGTGTTGATGACCGACACGTAAATACAACCTGGGGTTCGTCAATGGTGGAAATCACTCCGGGGACTCAAAACGGTGATTAATAGCCCATGTAACAAGCCAGAATCGGCCAAAACTGCGAGTGTTGATGACCGACACGTAATCGCAACCTGGGGTTCGACAATGGTGAAAATCACTCCGGGGACTCAAAACGGTGATTAATAGCCCATCTAACTGTGATTAATAGCTCATGAAACAGGCCAGAAACGGCCAAAACTGCGAGTTGATGACCGACACGTAAATACAACCTGGGGTTCGTCAATGATGGAAATCACTCCGGGGACTCAAAACGGTGATTAATAGCCCATGTAACAATGACTAATAGCCCATGAAACAAGCCAGAATCGGCCAAAACTGCGAGTGTTGATGACCGGCACATAAACGCAACCTGGGGTTCGTCAATGGTGGAAATCACTTCAGGGACTCAAAACGGTGATTAATAGCCCATCTAACTGCGATTAATAGCCCATCAAACAGGCCAGAAACGGCCAAAACAGTGAGTGTTGATGACCGACACGTAAATACAACCTGGGGTTCGTCAATGGTGGAAATCACTCCGGGGACTCAAAACGATGATTAATAGCCCATGTAACAATGATTAATAGCCCATGAAACAAGCCAGAATCGGCCAAAACTGCGAGTGTTGATGACCGACACGTAATCGCAACCTGGGGTTCGAAAAATGGTGGAAATCACTTCAGGGACTCAAAACGGTGATTAATAGCCCATGAAACAGGCCAGAATCGGCCAAAACTGCGAGTGTTGATGACCGACACGTAAATACAACCTGGGGTTCATCAATGGTGGAAATCACTCCGGGGACTCAAAACGGTGATTAATAGCCCATCTAACTATGATTAATAGCTCATGAAACAGGCCAGAAACGGCCAAAACTACGAGTTGATGACCGACACGTAAATACAACCTGGGGTTCGTCAATGATGGAAATCACTCCGGGGACTCAAAACGGTGATTAATAGCCCATGTAACAATGATTAATAGCCCATGAAACAAGCCAGAATCGGCCAAAACTGCGAGTGTTGATGACCGGCACGTAAAGGCAACCTGGGGTTCGTCAATGGTGGAAATCACTTCAAGGACTCAAAACGGTGATTAATAGCCCATCTAACTGCGATTAATAGCCCATCAAACAGGCCAGAAACGGCCAAAACTGTGAGTGTTGATGACCGACACGTAAATACAACCTGGGGTTCGTCAATGGTGGAAATCACTCCGGGGACTCAAAACGGTGATTAATAGCCCATGTAACAATGATTAATAGCCCATGAAACAAGCCAGAATCGGCCAAAACTGCGAGTGTTGATGACCGGCACGTAAACGCAACCTGGGGTTCGTCAATGGTGGAAATCACTTCAGGGACTCAAAACGGTGATTAATAGCCCATCTAACTGCGATTAATAGCCCATCAAACAGGCCAGAAACGGCCAAAACTGTGAGTGTTGATGACCGACACGTAAATACAACCTGGGGTTCGTCAATGGTGGAAATCACTCCGGGGACTCAAAACGGTGATTAATAGCCCATGTAACAATGATTAATAGCCCATGAAACAAGGCAGAATCGGCCAAAACTGCGAGTGTTGATGACCGACACGTAATCGCAACCTGGGGTTCGAAAAATGGTGGAAATCACTTCAGGGACTCAAAACGGTGATTAATAGCCCATGAAACAGGCCAGAATCGGCCAAAACTGCGAGTTGATGACCGACACGTAAATACAACCTGGGGTTCGTCAATGATGGAAATCACTCCGGGGACTCAAAACGGTGATTAATAGCCCATGTAACAATGATTAATAGCCCATGAAACAAGCCAGAATCGGCCAAAACTGCGAGTGTTGATGACCGGCACATAAACGCAACCTGGGGTTCGTCAATGGTGGAAATCACTTCAGGGACTCAAAACGGTGATTAATAGCCCATCTAACTGCGATTAATAGCCCATCAAACAGGCCAGAAACGGCCAAAATTGTGAGTGTTGATGACCGACACGTAAATACAACCTGGGGTTCGTCAATGGTGGAAATCACTCCGGGGACTCAAAACGATGATTAATAGCCCATGTAACAATGATTAATAGCCCATGAAACAAGCCAGAATCGGCCAAAACTGCGAGTGTTGATGACCGACACGTAATCGCAACCTGGGGTTCGAAAAATGGTGGAAATCACTTCAGGGACTCAAAACGGTGATTAATAGCACATGAAACAGGCCAGAATCGGCCAAAACTGCGAGTGTTGATGACCGACACGTAAATACAACCTGGGGTTCATCAATGGTGGAAATCACTTCGGGGACTCAAAACGGTGATTAATGGCCCATCTAACTGTGATTAATAGCTCATGAAACAGGCCAGAAACGGCCAAAACTGCGAGTTGATGACCGACACGTAAATACAACCTGGGGTTCGTCAATGATGGAAATCACTCCGGGGACTCAAAACGGTGATTAATAGCCCATGTAACAATGATTAATAGCCCATGAAACAAGCCAGAATCGGCCAAAACTACGAGTGTTGATGACCGGCACGTAAACGCAACCTGGGGTTCGTCAATGGTGGAAATCACTTCAGGGACTCAAAACGGTGATTAATAGCCCATCTAACTGCGATTAATAGCCCATGAAACAGGCCAGAAACGGCCAAAACTGTGAGTGTTGATGACCGACACGTAAATACAACCTGGGGTTCGTCAATGGTGGAAATCACTCCGGGGACTCAAAACGGTGATTAATAGCCCATGTAACAATGATTAATAGCCCATGAAAGAAGCCAGAATCGGCCAAAACTGCTTGTGTTGATGACCGGCACGTAAACGCAACCTGGGGTTTTCAATGGTGGAAATCACTTCAGGGACTCAAAACGGTGATTAATAGCCCATCTAACTGCGATTAATAGCCCATCAAACAGGCCAGAAACGGCCAAAACTGTGAGTGTTGATGACCGACACGTAAATACAACCTGGGGTTCGTCAATGGTGGAAATCACTCCGGGGACTCAAAACGGTGATTAATAGCCCATGTAACAATGATTAATAGCCCATGAAACAAGCCAGAATCGGCCAAAACTGCGAGTGTTGATGACCGGCACGTAAACGCAACCTGGGGTTCGTCAATGGTGGAAATCACTTCAGGGACTCAAAACGGTGATTAATAGCCCATCTAACTGCGATTAATAGCCCATCAAACAGGCCAGAAACGGCCAAAACTGTGAGTGTTGATGACCGACACGTAAATACAACCTGGGGTTCGTCAATGGTGGAAATCACTCCGGGGACTCAAAACGGTGATTAATAGCCCATGTAACAATGATTAATAGCCCATGAAACAAGCCAGAATCGGCCAAAACTGCGAGTGTTGATGACCGACACGTAATCGCAACCTGGGGTTCGAAAAATGGTGGAAATCACTTCAGGGACTCAAAACGGTGATTAATAGCCCATGAAACAGGCCAGAATCGGCCAAAACTGCGAGTGTTGATGACCGACACGTAAATACAACCTGGGGTTCATCAATGGTGGAAATCACTCCGGGGACTCAAAACGGTGATTAATAGCCCATCTAACTGTGATTAATAGCTCATGAAACAGGCCAGAAACGGCCAAAACTGCGAGTTGATGACCGACACGTAAATACAACCTAGGGTTCGTCAATGATGGAAATCACTCCGGGGACTCAAAACGGTGATTAATAGCCCATGTAACAATGATTAATAGCCCATGAAACAAGCCAGAATCGGCCAAAACTACGAGTGTTGATGACCGGCACGTAAACGCAACCTGGGGTTCGTCAATGGTGGAAATCACTTCAGGGACTCAAAACGGTGATTAATAGCCCATCTAACTGTGATTAATAGCTCATGAAACAGGCCGGAAACGGCCAAAACTGCGAGTTGATGACCGACACGTAAATACAACCTGGGGTTCGTCAATGATGGAAATCACTCCGGGGACTCAAAACGGTGATTAATAGCCCATGTAACAATGATTAATAGCCCATGAAACAAGCCAGAATCGGCCAAAACTACGAGTGTTGATGACCGGCACGTAAACGCAACCTGGGGTTCGTCAATGGTGGAAATCACTTCAGGGACTCAAAACGGTGATTAATAGCCCATCTAACTGCGATTAATAGCCCATGAAACAGGCCAGAAACGGCCAAAACTGTGAGTGTTGATGACCGACACGTAAATACAACCTGGGGTTCGTCAATGGTGGAAATCACTCCGGGGACTCAAAACGGTGATTAATAGCCCATGTAACAATGATTAATAGCCCATGAAAGAAGCCAGAATCGGCCAAAACTGCTTGTGTTGATGACCGGCACGTAAACGCAACCTGGGGTTTTCAATGGTGGAAATCACTTCAGGGACTCAAAACGGTGATTAATAGCCCATCTAACTGCGATTAATAGCCCATCAAACAGGCCAGAAACGGCCAAAACTGTGAGTGTTGATGACCGACACGTAAATACAACCTGGGGTTCGTCAATGGTGGAAATCACTCCGGGGACTCAAAACGGTGATTAATAGCCCATGTAACAATGATTAATAGCCCATGAAACAAGCCAGAATCGGCCAAAACTGCGAGTGTTGATGACCGGCACGTAAACGCAACCTGGGGTTCATCAATGGTGGAAATCACTTCAGGGACTCAAAACGGTGATTAATAGCCCATCTAACTGCGATTAATAGCCCATCAAACAGGCCAGAAACGGCCAAAACTGTGAGTGTTGATGACCGACACGTAAATACAACCTGGGGTTCGTCAATGGTGGAAATCACTCCGGGGACTCAAAACGGTGATTAATAGCCCATGTAACAATGATTAATAGCCCATGAAACAAGCCAGAATCGGCCAAAACTGCGAGTGTTGATGACCGACACGTAATCGCAACCTGGGGTTCGAAAAATGGTGGAAATCACTTCAGGGACTCAAAACGGTGATTAATAGCCCATGAAACAGGCCAGAATCGGCCAAAACTGCGAGTGTTGATGACCGACACGTAAATACAACCTGGGGTTCATCAATGGTGGAAATCACTCCGGGGACTCAAAACGGTGATTAATAGCCCATCTAACTGTGATTAATAGCTCATGAAACAGGCCAGAAACGACCAAAACTGCGAGTTGATGACCGACACGTAAATACAACCTAGGGTTCGTCAATGATGGAAATCACTCCGGGGACTCAAAACGGTGATTAATAGCCCATGTAACAATGATTAATAGCCCATGAAACAAGCCAGAATCGGCCAAAACTACGAGTGTTGATGACCGGCACGTAAACGCAACCTGGGGTTCGTCAATGGTGGAAATCACTTCAGGGACTCAAAACGGTGATTAATAGCCCATCTAACTGCGATTAATAGCCCATGAAACAGGCCAGAAACGGCCAAAACTGTGAGTGTTGATGACCGACACGTAAATACAACCTGGGGTTCATCAATGGTGGAAATCACTCCGGGGACTCAAAACGGTGATTAATAGCCCATCTAACTGTGATTAATAGCTCATGAAACAGGCCAGAAACGGCCAAAACTGCGAGTTGATGACCGACACGTAAATACAACCTAGGGTTCGTCAATGATGGAAATCACTCCGGGGACTCAAAACGGTGATTAATAGCCCATGTAACAATGATTAATAGCCCATGAAACAAGCCAGAATCGGCCAAAACTACGAGTGTTGATGACCGGCACGTAAACGCAACCTGGGGTTCGTCAATGGTGGAAATCACTTCAGGGACTCAAAACGGTGATTAATAGCCCATCTAACTGTGATTAATAGCTCATGAAACAGGCCGGAAACGGCCAAAACTGCGAGTTGATGACCGACACGTAAATACAACCTGGGGTTCGTCAATGATGGAAATCACTCCGGGGACTCAAAACGGTGATTAATAGCCCATGTAACAATGATTAATAGCCCATGAAACAAGCCAGAATCGGCCAAAACTACGAGTGTTGATGACCGGCACGTAAACGCAACCTGGGGTTCGTCAATGGTGGAAATCACTTCAGGGACTCAAAACGGTGATTAATAGCCCATCTAACTGCGATTAATAGCCCATGAAACAGGCCAGAAACGGCCAAAACTGTGAGTGTTGATGACCGACACGTAAATACAACCTGGGGTTCGTCAATGGTGGAAATCACTCCGGGGACTCAAAACGGTGATTAATAGCCCATGTAACAATGATTAATAGCCCATGAAAGAAGCCAGAATCGGCCAAAACTGCTTGTGTTGATGACCGGCACGTAAACGCAACCTGGGGTTTTCAATGGTGGAAATCACTTCAGGGACTCAAAACGGTGATTAATAGCCCATCTAACTGCGATTAATAGCCCATCAAACAGGCCAGAAACGGCCAAAACTGTGAGTGTTGATGACCGACACGTAAATACAACCTGGGGTTCGTCAATGGTGGAAATCACTCCGGGGACTCAAAACGGTGATTAATAGCCCATGTAACAATGATTAATAGCCCATGAAACAAGCCAGAATCGGCCAAAACTGCGAGTGTTGATGACCGGCACGTAAACGCAACCTGGGGTTCATCAATGGTGGAAATCACTTCAGGGACTCAAAACGGTGATTAATAGCCCATCTAACTGCGATTAATAGCCCATCAAACAGGCCAGAAACGGCCAAAACTGTGAGTGTTGATGACCGACACGTAAATACAACCTGGGGTTCGTCAATGGTGGAAATCACTCCGGGGACTCAAAACGGTGATTAATAGCCCATGTAACAATGATTAATAGCCCATGAAACAAGCCAGAATCGGCCAAAACTGCGAGTGTTGATGACCGACACGTAATCGCAACCTGGGGTTCGAAAAATGGTGGAAATCACTTCAGGGACTCAAAACGGTGATTAATAGCCCATGAAACAGGCCAGAATCGGCCAAAACTGCGAGTGTTGATGACCGACACGTAAATACAACCTGGGGTTCATCAATGGTGGAAATCACTCCGGGGACTCAAAACGGTGATTAATAGCCCATCTAACTGTGATTAATAGCTCATGAAACAGGCCAGAAACGACCAAAACTGCGAGTTGATGACCGACACGTAAATACAACCTAGGGTTCGTCAATGATGGAAATCACTCCGGGGACTCAAAACGGTGATTAATAGCCCATGTAACAATGATTAATAGCCCATGAAACAAGCCAGAATCGGCCAAAACTGCGAGTGTTGATGACCGGCACGTAAACGCAACCTGGGGTTCATCAATGGTGGAAATCACTTCAGGGACTCAAAACGGTGATTAATAGCCCATCTAACTGCGATTAATAGCCCATCAAACAGGCCAGAAACGGCCAAAACTGTGAGTGTTGATGACCGACACGTAAATACAACCTGGGGTTCGTCAATGGTGGAAATCACTCCGGGGACTCAAAACGGTGATTAATAGCCCATGTAACAATGATTAATAGCCCATGAAACAAGCCAGAATCGGCCAAAACTGCGAGTGTTGATGACCGACACGTAATCGCAACCTGGGGTTCGAAAAATGGTGGAAATCACTTCAGGGACTCAAAACGGTGATTAATAGCCCATGAAACAGGCCAGAATCGGCCAAAACTGCGAGTGTTGATGACCGACACGTAAATACAACCTGGGGTTCATCAATGGTGGAAATCACTCCGGGGACTCAAAACGGTGATTAATAGCCCATCTAACTGTGATTAATAGCTCATGAAACAGGCCAGAAACGACCAAAACTGCGAGTTGATGACCGACACGTAAATACAACCTAGGGTTCGTCAATGATGGAAATCACTCCGGGGACTCAAAACGGTGATTAATAGCCCATGTAACAATGATTAATAGCCCATGAAACAAGCCAGAATCGGCCAAAACTACGAGTGTTGATGACCGGCACGTAAACGCAACCTGGGGTTCGTCAATGGTGGAAATCACTTCAGGGACTCAAAACGGTGATTAATAGCCCATCTAACTGCGATTAATAGCCCATGAAACAGGCCAGAAACGGCCAAAACTGTGAGTGTTGATGACCGACACGTAAATACAACCTGGGGTTCGTCAATGGTGGAAATCACTCCGGGGACTCAAAACGGTGATTAATAGCCCATGTAACAATGATTAATAGCCCATGAAAGAAGCCAGAATCGGCCAAAACTGCTTGTGTTGATGACCGGCACGTAAACGCAACCTGGGGTTTTCAATGGTGGAAATCACTTCAGGGACTCAAAACGGTGATTAATAGCCCATCTAACTGCGATTAATAGCCCATCAAACAGGCCAGAAACGGCCAAAACTGTGAGTGTTGATGACCGACACGTAAATACAACCTGGGGTTCGTCAATGGTGGAAATCACTCCGGGGACTCAAAACGGTGATTAATAGCCCATGTAACAATGATTAATAGCCCATGAAACAAGCCAGAATCGGCCAAAACTGCGAGTGTTGATGACCGGCACGTAAACGCAACCTGGGGTTCGTCAATGGTGGAAATCACTTCAGGGACTCAAAACGGTGATTAATAGCCCATCTAACTGCGATTAATAGCCCATCAAACAGGCCAGAAACGGCCAAAACTGTGAGTGTTGATGACCGACACGTAAATACAACCTGGGGTTCGTCAATGGTGGAAATCACTCCGGGGACTCAAAACGGTGATTAATAGCCCATGTAACAATGATTAATAGCCCATGAAACAAGCCAGAATCGGCCAAAACTGCGAGTGTTGATGACCGACACGTAATCGCAACCTGGGGTTCGAAAAATGGTGGAAATCACTTCAGGGACTCAAAACGGTGATTAATAGCCCATGAAACAGGCCAGAATCGGCCAAAACTGCGAGTGTTGATGACCGACACGTAAATACAACCTGGGGTTCATCAATGGTGGAAATCACTCCGGGGACTCAAAACGGTGATTAATAGCCCATCTAACTGTGATTAATAGCTCATGAAACAGGCCAGAAACGGCCAAAACTGCGAGTTGATGACCGACACGTAAATACAACCTAGGGTTCGTCAATGATGGAAATCACTCCGGGGACTCAAAACGGTGATTAATAGCCCATGTAACAATGATTAATAGCCCATGAAACAAGCCAGAATCGGCCAAAACTACGAGTGTTGATGACCGGCACGTAAACGCAACCTGGGGTTCGTCAATGGTGGAAATCACTTCAGGGACTCAAAACGGTGATTAATAGCCCATCTAACTGCGATTAATAGCCCATCAAACAGGCCAGAAACGGCCAAAACTGTGAGTGTTGATGACCGACACGTAAATACAACCTGGGGTTCGTCAATGGTGGAAATCACTCCGGGGACTCAAAACGGTGATTAATAGCCCATGTAACAATGATTAATAGCCCATGAAACAAGCCAGAATCGGCCAAAACTGCGAGTGTTGATGACCGGCACGTAAACGCAACCTGGGGTTCGTCAATGGTGGAAATCACTTCAGGGACTCAAAACGGTGATTAATAGCCCATCTAACTGCGATTAATAGCCCATCAAACAGGCCAGAAACGGCCAAAACTGTGAGTGTTGATGACCGACACGTAAATACAACCTGGGGTTCGTCAATGGTGGAAATCACTCCGGGGACTCAAAACGGTGATTAATAGCCCATGTAACAATGATTAATAGCCCATGAAACAAGCCAGAATCGGCCAAAACTGCGAGTGTTGATGACCGACACGTAATCGCAACCTGGGGTTCGAAAAATGGTGGAAATCACTTCAGGGACTCAAAACGGTGATTAATAGCCCATGAAACAGGCCAGAATCGGCCAAAACTGCGAGTGTTGATGACCGACACGTAAATACAACCTGGGGTTCATCAATGGTGGAAATCACTCCGGGGACTCAAAACGGTAATTAATAGCCCATCTAACTGTGATTAATAGCTCATGAAACAGGCCAGAAACGACCAAAACTGCGAGTTGATGACCGACAAGTAAATACAACCTAGGGTTCGTCAATGATGGAAATCACTCCGGGGACTCAAAACGGTGATTAATAGCCCATGTAACAATGATTAATAGCCCATGAAACAAGCCAGAATCGGCCAAAACTACGAGTGTTGATGACCGGCACGTAAACGCAACCTGGGGTTCGTCAATGGTGGAAATCACTTCAGGGACTCAAAACGGTGATTAATAGCCCATCTAACTGCGATTAATAGCCCATGAAACAGGCCAGAAACGGCCAAAACTGTGAGTGTTGATGACCGACACGTAAATACAACCTGGGGTTCGTCAATGGTGGAAATCACTCCGGGGACTCAAAACGGTGATTAATAGCCCATGTAACAATGATTAATAGCCCATGAAAGAAGCCAGAATCGGCCAAAACTGCTTGTGTTGATGACCGGCACGTAAACGCAACCTGGGGTTTTCAATGGTGGAAATCACTTCAGGGACTCAAAACGGTGATTAATAGCCCATCTAACTGCGATTAATAGCCCATCAAACAGGCCAGAAACGGCCAAAACTGTGAGTGTTGATGACCGACACGTAAATACAACCTGGGGTTCGTCAATGGTGGAAATCACTCCGGGGACTCAAAACGGTGATTAATAGCCCATGTAACAATGATTAATAGCCCATGAAACAAGCCAGAATCGGCCAAAACTGCGAGTGTTGATGACCGGCACGTAAACGCAACCTGGGGTTCGTCAATGGTGGAAATCACTTCAGGGACTCAAAACGGTGATTAATAGCCCATCTAACTGCGATTAATAGCCCATCAAACAGGCCAGAAACGGCCAAAACTGTGAGTGTTGATGACCGACACGTAAATACAACCTGGGGTTCGTCAATGGTGGAAATCACTCCGGGGACTCAAAACGGTGATTAATAGCCCATGTAACAATGATTAATAGCCCATGAAACAAGCCAGAATCGGCCAAAACTGCGAGTGTTGATGACCGACACGTAATCGCAACCTGGGGTTCGAAAAATGGTGGAAATCACTTCAGGGACTCAAAACGGTGATTAATAGCCCATGAAACAGGCCAGAATCGGCCAAAACTGCGAGTGTTGATGACCGACACGTAAATACAACCTGGGGTTCATCAATGGTGGAAATCACTCCGGGGACTCAAAACGGTGATTAATAGCCCATCTAACTGTGATTAATAGCTCATGAAACAGGCCAGAAACGGCCAAAACTGCGAGTTGATGACCGACACGTAAATACAACCTAGGGTTCGTCAATGATGGAAATCACTCCGGGGACTCAAAACGGTGATTAATAGCCCATGTAACAATGATTAATAGCCCATGAAACAAGCCAGAATCGGCCAAAACTACGAGTGTTGATGACCGGCACGTAAACGCAACCTGGGGTTCGTCAATGGTGGAAATCACTTCAGGGACTCAAAACGGTGATTAATAGCCCATCTAACTGCGATTAATAGCCCATGAAACAGGCCAGAAACGGCCAAAACTGTGAGTGTTGATGACCGACACGTAAATACAACCTGGGGTTCGTCAATGGTGGAAATCACTCCGGGGACTCAAAACGGTGATTAATAGCCCATGTAACAATGATTAATAGCCCATGAAACAAGCCAGAATCGGCCAAAACTGCGAGTGTTGATGACCGACACGTAAACGCAACCTGGGGTTCGACAATGGTGAAAATCACTCCGGGGACTCAAATCGGTGATTAATAGCCCATCTAACTGTGATTAATAGCTCATGAAACAGGCCAGAAACGGCCAAAACTGCGAGTTGATGACCGACACGTAAATACAACCTGGGGTTCGTCAATGATGGAAATCACTCCGGGGACTCAAAACGGTGATTAATAGCCCATGTAACAATGATTAATAGCCCATGAAACAAGCCAGAATCGGCCAAAACTGCGAGTGTTCATGACCGGCACGTAAACGCAACCTGGGGTTCGTCAATGGTGGAAATCACTTCAGGGACTCAAAACGGTGATTAATAGCCCATCTAACTGCGATTAATAGCCCATCAAACAGGCCAGAAACGGCCAAAACTGTGAGTGTTGATGACCGACACGTAAATACAACCTGGGGTTCGTCAATGGTGGAAATCACTCCGGGGACTCAAAACGGTGATTAATAGCCCATGTAACAAGCCAGAATCGGCCAAAACTGCGAGTGTTGATGACCGACACGTAATCGCAACCTGGGGTTCGTCAATGGTGAAAATCACTCCGGGGACTCAAAACGGTGATTAATAGCCCATCTAACTGTGATTAATAGCTCATGAAACAGGCCAGAAACGGCCAAAACTGCGAGTTGATGACCGACACGTAAATACAACCTGGGGTTCGTCAATGATGGAAATCACTCCGGGGACTCAAAACGGTGATTAATAGCCCATGTAACAATGATTAATAGCCCATGAAACAAGCCAGAATCGGCCAAAACTGCGAGTGTTGATGACCGGCACATAAACGCAACCTGGGGTTCGTCAATGGTGGAAATCACTCCGGGGACTCAAAACGATGATTAATAGCCCATGTAACAATGATTAATAGCCCATGAAACAAGCCAGAATCGGCCAAAACTGCGAGTGTTGATGACCGGCACGTAAACGCAACCTGGGGTTCGTCAATGGTGGAAATCACTTCAGGAACTCAAAACGGTGATTAATAGCCCATCTAACTGCGATTAATAGCCCATCAAACAGGCCAGAAACGGCCAAAACTGTGAGTGTTGATGACCGACACGTAATCGCAACCTGGGGTTCATCAATGGTGGAAATCACTTCAGGGACTCAAAACGGTGATTAATAGCACATGAAACAGGCCAGAATCGGCCAAAACTGCGAGTGTTGATGACCGACACGTAATCGCAACCTGGGGTTCGAAAAATGGTGGAAATCACTTCAGGGACTCAAAACGGTCATTAATAGCACATGAAACAGGCCAGAATCGGCCAAAACTGCGAGTGTTGATGACCGACACGTAAATAAACCCTGGGGTTCATCAATGGTGGAAATCACTTCCGGGACTCAAAACGGTGATTAATAGCCCATCTAACTGTGATTAATAGCTCATGAAACAGGCCAGAAACGGCCAAAACTGCGAGTTGATGACCGACACGTAAATACAACCTGGGGTTCGTCAATGATGGAAATCACTCCGGGGACTCAAAACGGTGATTAATAGCCCATGTAACAATGATTAATAGCCCATGAAACAAGCCAGAATCGGCCAAAACTACGAGTGTTGATGACCGGCACGTAAACGCAACCTGGGGTTCGTCAATGGTGGAAATCACTTCAGGGACTCAAAACGGTGATTAATAGCCCATCTAACTGCGATTAATAGCCCATGAAACAGGCCAGAAACGGCCAAAACTGTGAGTGTTGATGACCGACACGTAAATACAACCTGGGGTTCGTCAATGGTGGAAATCACTCCGGGGACTCAAAACGGTGATTAATAGCCCATGTAACAATGATTAATAGCCCATGAAACAAGCCAGAATCGGCCAAAACTGCGAGTGTTGATGACCGACACGTAATCGCAACCTGGGGTTCGACAATGGTGAAAATCACTCCGGGGACTCAAATCGGTGATTAATAGCCCATCTAACTGTGATTAATAGCTCATGAAACAGGCCAGAAACGGCCAAAACTGCGAGTTGATGACCGACACGTAAATACAACCTGGGGTTCGTCAATGATGTAAATCACTCCGGGGACTCAAAACGGTGATTAATAGCCCATGTAACAATGATTAATAGCCCATGAAACAAGCCAGAATCGGCCAAAACTGCGAGTGTTGATGACCGGCACGTAAACGCAACCTGGGGTTCGTCAATGGTGGAAATCACTTCAGGGACTCAAAACGGTGATTAATAGCCCATCTAACTGCGATTAATAGCCCATCAAACAGGCCAGAAACGGCCAAAACTGTGAGTGTTGATGACCGACACGTAAATACAACCTGGGGTTCGTCAATGGTGGAAATCACTCCGGGGACTCAAAACGGTGATTAATAGCCCATGTAACAAGCCAGAATCGGCCAAAACTGCGAGTGTTGATGACCGACACGTAATCGCAACCTGGGGTTCGACAATGGTGAAAATCACTCCGGGGACTCAAAACGGTGATTAATAGCCCATCTAACTGTGATTAATAGCTCATGAAACAGGCCAGAAACGGCCAAAACTGCGAGTTGATGACCGACACGTAAATACAACCTGGGGTTCGTCAATGATGGAAATCACTCCGGGGACTCAAAACGGTGATTAATAGCCCATGTAACAATGATTAATAGCCCATGAAACAAGCCAGAATCGGCCAAAACTGCGAGTGTTGATGACCGGCACATAAACGCAACCTGGGGTTCGTCAATGGTGGAAATCACTTCAGGGACTCAAAACGGTGATTAATAGCCCATCTAACTGCGATTAATAGCCCATCAAACAGGCCAGAAACGGCCAAAATTGTGAGTGTTGATGACCGACACGTAAATACAACCTGGGGTTCGTCAATGGTGGAAATCACTCCGGGGACTCAAAACGATGATTAATAGCCCATGTAACAATGATTAATAGCCCATGAAACAAGCCAGAATCGGCCAAAACTGCGAGTGTTGATGACCGGCACGTAAATGCAACCTGGGGTTCGTCAATGGTGGAAATCACTTCAGGGACTCAAAACGGTGATTAATAGCCCATCTAACTGCGATTAATAGCCCATCAAACAGGCCAGAAACGGCCAAAACTGTGAGTGTTGATGACCGACACGTAAATACAACCTGGGGTTCATCAATGGTGGAAATCACTTCAGGGACTCAAAACGGTCATTAATAGCACATGAAACAGGCCAGAATCGGCCAAAACTGCGAGTGTTGATGACCGACACGTAAATAAACCCTGGGGTTCATCAATGGTGGAAATCACTTCCGGGACTCAAAACGGTGATTAATAGCCCATCTAACTGTGATTAATAGCTCATGAAACAGGCCAGAAACGGCCAAAACTGCGAGTTGATGACCGACACGTAAATACAACCTGGGGTTCGTCAATGATGTAAATCACTCCGGGGACTCAAAACGGTGATTAATAGCCCATGTAACAATGATTAATAGCCCATGAAACAAGCCAGAATCGGCCAAAACTGCGAGTGTTGATGACCGGCACGTAAACGCAACCTGGGGTTCGTCAATGGTGGAAATCACTTCAGGGACTCAAAACGGTGATTAATAGCCCATCTAACTGCGATTAATAGCCCATCAAACAGGCCAGAAACGGCCAAAACTGTGAGTGTTGATGACCGACACGTAAATACAACCTGGGGTTCGTCAATGGTGGAAATCACTCCGGGGACTCAAAACGGTGATTAATAGCCCATGTAACAAGCCAGAATCGGCCAAAACTGCGAGTGTTGATGACCGACACGTAATCGCAACCTGGGGTTCGACAATGGTGAAAATCACTCCGGGGACTCAAAACGGTGATTAATAGCCCATCTAACTGTGATTAATAGCTCATGAAACAGGCCAGAAACGGCCAAAACTGCGAGTTGATGACCGACACGTAAATACAACCTGGGGTTCGTCAATGATGGAAATCACTCCGGGGACTCAAAACGGTGATTAATAGCCCATGTAACAATGATTAATAGCCCATGAAACAAGCCAGAATCGGCCAAAACTGCGAGTGTTGATGACCGGCACATAAACGCAACCTGGGGTTCGTCAATGGTGGAAATCACTTCAGGGACTCAAAACGGTGATTAATAGCCCATCTAACTGCGATTAATAGCCCATCAAACAGGCCAGAAACGGCCAAAATTGTGAGTGTTGATGACCGACACGTAAATACAACCTGGGGTTCGTCAATGGTGGAAATCACTCCGGGGACTCAAAACGATGATTAATAGCCCATGTAACAATGATTAATAGCCCATGAAACAAGCCAGAATCGGCCAAAACTGCGAGTGTTGATGACCGGCACGTAAATGCAACCTGGGGTTCGTCAATGGTGGAAATCACTTCAGGGACTCAAAACGGTGATTAATAGCCCATCTAACTGCGATTAATAGCCCATCAAACAGGCCAGAAACGGCCAAAACTGTGAGTGTTGATGACCGACACGTAAATACAACCTGGGGTTCATCAATGGTGGAAATCACTTCAGGGACTCAAAACGGTCATTAATAGCACATGAAACAGGCCAGAATCGGCCAAAACTGCGAGTGTTGATGACCGACACGTAAATAAACCCTGGGGTTCATCAATGGTGGAAATCACTTCCGGGACTCAAAACGGTGATTAATAGCCCATCTAACTGTGATTAATAGCTCATGAAACAGGCCAGAAACGGCCAAAACTGCGAGTTGATGACCGACACGTAAATACAACCTGGGGTTCGTCAATGATGGAAATCACTCCGGGGACTCAAAACGGTGATTAATAGCCCATGTAACAATGATTAATAGCCCATGAAACAAGCCAGAATCGGCCAAAACTACGAGTGTTGATGACCGGCACGTAAACGCAACCTGGGGTTCGTCAATGGTGGAAATCACTTCAGGGACTCAAAACGGTGATTAATAGCCCATCTAACTGCGATTAATAGCCCATGAAACAGGCCAGAAACGGCCAAAACTGTGAGTGTTGATGACCGACACGTAAATACAACCTGGGGTTCGTCAATGGTGGAAATCACTCCGGGGACTCAAAATGGTGATTAATAGCCCATGTAACAATGATTAATAGCCCATGAAACAAGCCAGAATCGGCCAAAACTGCGAGTGTTGATGACCGACACGTAATCGCAACCTGGGGTTCGACAATGGTGAAAATCACTCCGGGGAATCAAATCGGTGATTAATAGCCCATCTAACTGTGATTAATAGCTCATGAAACAGGCCAGAAACGGCCAAAACTGCGAGTTGATGACCGACACGTAAATACAACCTGGGGTTCGTCAATGATGTAAATCACTCCGGGGACTCAAAACGGTGATTAATAGCCCATGTAACAATGATTAATAGCCCATGAAACAAGCCAGAATCGGCCAAAACTGCGAGTGTTGATGACCGGCACGTAAACGCAACCTGGGGTTCGTCAATGGTGGAAATCACTTCAGGGACTCAAAACGGTGATTAATAGCCCATCTAACTGCGATTAATAGCCCATCAAACAGGCCAGAAACGGCCAAAACTGTGAGTGTTGATGACCGACACGTAAATACAACCCGGGGTTCGTCAATGGTGGAAATCACTCCGGGGACTCAAAACGGTGATTAATAGCCCATGTAACAAGCCAGAATCGGCCAAAACTGCGAGTGTTGATGACCGACACGTAATCGCAACCTGGGGTTCGACAATGGTGAAAATCACTCCGGGGACTCAAAACGGTGATTAATAGCCCATCTAACTGTGATTAATAGCTCATGAAACAGGCCAGAAACGGCCAAAACTGCGAGTTGATGACCGACACGTAAATACAACCTGGGGTTCGTCAATGATGGAAATCACTCCGGGGACTCAAAACGGTGATTAATAGCCCATGTAACAATGATTAATAGCCCATGAAACAAGCCAGAATCGGCCAAAACTGCGAGTGTTGATGACCGGCACATAAACGCAACCTGGGGTTCGTCAATGGTGGAAATCACTTCAGGGACTCAAAACGGTGATTAATAGCCCATCTAACTGCGATTAATAGCCCATCAAACAGGCCAGAAACGGCCAAAATTGTGAGTGTTGATGACCGACACGTAAATACAACCTGGGGTTCGTCAATGGTGGAAATCACTCCGGGGACTCAAAACGATGATTAATAGCCCATGTAACAATGATTAATAGCCCATGAAACAAGCCAGAATCGGCCAAAACTGCGAGTGTTGATGACCGGCACGTAAACGCAACCTGGGGTTCGTCAATGGTGGAAATCACTTCAGGGACTCAAAACGGTGATTAATAGCCCATCTAACTGCGATTAATAGCCCATCAAACAGGCCAGAAACGGCCAAAACTGTGAGTGTTGATGACCGACACGTAAATACAACCTGGGGTTCATCAATGGTGGAAATCACTTCAGGGACTCAAAACGGTCATTAATAGCACATGAAACAGGCCAGAATCGGCCAAAACTGCGAGTGTTGATGACCGACACGTAAATAAACCCTGGGGTTCATCAATGGTGGAAATCACTTCCGGGACTCAAAACGGTGATTAATAGCCCATCTAACTGTGATTAATAGCTCATGAAACAGGCCAGAAACGGCCAAAACTGCGAGTTGATGACCGACACGTAAATACAACCTGGGGTTCGTCAATGATGGAAATCACTCCGGGGACTCAAAACGGTGATTAATAGCCCATGTAACAATGATTAATAGCCCATGAAACAAGCCAGAATCGGCCAAAACTACGAGTGTTGATGACCGGCACGTAAACGCAACCTGGGGTTCGTCAATGGTGGAAATCACTTCAGGGACTCAAAACGGTGATTAATAGCCCATCTAACTGCGATTAATAGCCCATGAAACAGGCCAGAAACGGCCAAAACTGTGAGTGTTGATGACCGACACGTAATCGCAACCTGGGGTTCGAAAAATGGTGGAAATCACTTCAGGGACTCAAAACGGTGATTAATAGCACATGAAACAGGCCAGAATCGGCCAAAACTGCGAGTGTTGATGACCGACACGTAATCGCAACCTGGGGTTCGAAAAATGGTGGAAATCACTTCAGGGACTCAAAACGGTCATTAATAGCACATGAAACAGGCCAGAATCGGCCAAAACTGCGAGTGTTGATGACCGACACGTAAATAAACCCTGGGGTTCATCAATGGTGGAAATCACTTCCGGGACTCAAAACGGTGATTAATAGCCCATCTAACTGTGATTAATAGCTCATGAAACAGGCCAGAAACGGCCAAAACTGCGAGTTGATGACCGACACGTAAATACAACCTGGGGTTCGTCAATGATGGAAATCACTCCGGGGACTCAAAACGGTGATTAATAACCCATCTAACTGCGATTAATAGCCCATGAAACAGGCCAGAAACGGCCAAAACTGCGAGTGTTGATGACCGACACGTAATCGCAACCTGGGGTTCGAAAAATGGTGGAAATCACTTCAGGGACTCAAAACGGTGATTAATAGCACATGAAACAGGCCAGAATCGGCCAAAACTGCGAGTGTTGATGACCGACACGTAATCGCAACCTGGGGTTCGAAAAATGGTGGAAATCACTTCAGGGACTCAAAACGGTCATTAATAGCACATGAAACAGGCCAGAATCGGCCAAAACTGCGAGTGTTGATGACCGACACGTAAATAAACCCTGGGGTTCATCAATGGTGGAAATCACTTCCGGGACTCAAAACGGTGATTAATAGCCCATCTAACTGTGATTAATAGCTCATGAAACAGGCCAGAAACGGCCAAAACTGCGAGTTGATGACCGACACGTAAATACAACCTGGGGTTCGTCAATGATGGAAATCACTCCGGGGACTCAAAACGGTGATTAATAGCCCATGTAACAATGATTAATAGCCCATGAAACAAGCCAGAATCGGCCAAAACTACGAGTGTTGATGACCGGCACGTAAACGCAACCTGGGGTTCGTCAATGGTGGAAATCACTTCAGGGACTCAAAACGGTGATTAATAGCCCATCTAACTGCGATTAATAGCCCATGAAACAGGCCAGAAACGGCCAAAACTGTGAGTGTTGATGACCGACACGTAAATACAACCTGGGGTTCGTCAATGGTGGAAATCACTCCGGGGACTCAAAACGGTGATTAATAGCCCATGTAACAATGATTAATAGCCCATGAAACAAGCCAGAATCGGCCAAAACTGCGAGTGTTGATGACCGACACGTAATCGCAACCTGGGGTTCGACAATGGTGAAAATCACTCCGGGGACTCAAATCGGTGATTAATAGCCCATGTAACAATGATTAATAGCCCATGAAACAAGCCAGAATCGGCCAAAACTGCGAGTGTTGATGACCGGCACGTAAACGCAACCTGGGGTTCGTCAATGGTGGAAATCACTTCAGGGACTCAAAACGGTGATTAATAGCCCATCTAACTGCGATTAATAGCCCATCAAACAGGCCAGAAACGGCCAAAACTGTGAGTGTTGATGACCGACACGTAAATACAACCTGGGGTTCATCAATGGTGGAAATCACTTCAGGGACTCAAAACGGTCATTAATAGCACATGAAACAGGTCAGAATCGGCCAAAACTGCGAGTGTTGATGACCGACACGTAAATAAACCCTGGGGTTCATCAATGGTGGAAATCACTTCCGGGACTCAAAACGGTGATTAATAGCCCATCTAACTGTGATTAATAGCTCATGAAACAGGCCAGAAACGGCCAAAACTGCGAGTTGATGACCGACACGTAAATACAACCTGGGGTTCGTCAATGATGGAAATCACTCCGGGGACTCAAAACGGTGATTAATAGCCCATGTAACAATGATTAATAGCCCATGAAACAAGCCAGAATCGGCCAAAACTACGAGTGTTGATGACCGGCACGTAAACGCAACCTGGGGTTCGTCAATGGTGGAAATCACTTCAGGGACTCAAAACGGTGATTAATAGCCCATCTAACTGCGATTAATAGCCCATGAAACAGGCCAGAAACGGCCAAAACTGTGAGTGTTGATGACCGACACGTAAATACAACCTGGGGTTCGTCAATGGTGGAAATCACTCCGGGGACTCAAAACGGTGATTAATAGCCCATGTAACAATGATTAATAGCCCATGAAACAAGCCAGAATCGGCCAAAACTGCGAGTGTTGATGACCGGCACGTAAACGCAACCTGGGGTTCGTCAATGGTGGAAATCACTTCAGGGACTCAAAACGGTGATTAATAGCCCATCTAACTGCGATTAATAGCCCATCAAACAGGCCAGAAACGGCCAAAACTGTGAGTGTTGATGACCGACACGTAAATACAACCTGGGGTTCATCAATGGTGGAAATCACTTCAGGGACTCAAAACGGTGATTAATAGCCCATCTAACTGCGATTAATAGCCCATCAAACAGGCCAGAAACGGCCAAAACTGTGAGTGTTGATGTCCGGCACGTAAACGCAACCTGGGGTTCGTCAATGGTGGAAATCACTTCAGGGACTCAAAACGGTGATTAATAGCCCATCTAACTGCGATTAATAGCCCATCAAACAGGCCAGAAACGGCCAAAACTGTGAGTGTTGATGACCGACACGTAAATACAACCTGGGGTTCGTCAATGGTGGAAATCACTCCGGGGACTCAAAACGGTGATTAATAGCCCATGTAACAAGCCAGAATCGGCCAAAACTGCGAGTGTTGATGACCGACACGTAATCGCAACCTGGGGTTCGACAATGGTGAAAATCACTCCGGGGACTCAAAACGGTGATTAATAGCCCATCTAACTGTGATTAATAGCTCATGAAACAGGCTAGAAACGGCCAAAACTGCGAGTTGATGACCGACACGTAAATACAACCTGGGGTTCGTCAATGATGGAAATCACTCCGGGGACTCAAAACGGTGATTAATAGCCCATGTAACAATGATTAATAGCCCATGAAACAAGCCAGAATCGGCCAAAACTGCGAGTGTTGATGACCGGCACATAAACGCAACCTGGGGTTCGTCAATGGTGGAAATCACTTCAGGGACTCAAAACGGTGATTAATAGCCCATCTAACTGCGATTAATAGCCCATCAAACAGGCCAGAAACGGCCAAAATTGTGAGTGTTGATGACCGACACGTAAATACAACCTGGGGTTCGTCAATGGTGGAAATCACTCCGGGGACTCAAAACGATGATTAATAGCCCATGTAACAATGATTAATAGCCCATGAAACAAGCCAGAATCGGCCAAAACTGCGAGTGTTGATGACCGACACGTAATCGCAACCTGGGGTTCGAAAAATGGTGGAAATCACTTCAGGGACTCAAAACGGTGATTAATAGCACATGAAACAGGCCAGAATCGGCCAAAACTGCGAGTGTTGATGACCGACACGTAAATACAACCTGGGGTTCATCAATGGTGGAAATCACTTCGGGGACTCAAAACGGTGATTAATAGCCCATCTAACTGTGATTAATAGCTCATGAAACAGGCCAGAAACGGCCAAAACTGCGAGTTGATGACCGACACGTAAATACAACCTGGGGTTCGTCAATGATGGAAATCACTCCGGGGACTCAAAACGGTGATTAATAGCCCATGTAACAATGATTAATAGCCCATGAAACAAGCCAGAATCGGCCAAAACTACGAGTGTTGATGACCGGCACGTAAACGCAACCTGGGGTTCGTCAATGGTGGAAATCACTTCAGGGACTCAAAACGGTGATTAATAGCCCATCTAACTGCGATTAATAGCCCATGAAACAGGCCAGAAACGGCCAAAACTGTGAGTGTTGATGACCGACACGTAAATACAACCTGGGGTTCGTCAATGGTGGAAATCACTCCGGGGACTCAAAACGGTGATTAATAGCCCATGTAACAATGATTAATAGCCCATGAAACAAGCCAGAATCGGCCAAAACTGCGAGTGTTGATGACCGACACGTAATCACAACCTGGGGTTCGACAATGGTGAAAATCACTCCGGGGACTCAAATCGGTGATTAATAGCCCATCTAACTGTGATTAATAGCTCATGAAACAGGCCAGAAATGGCCAAAACTGCGAGTTGATGACCGACATGTAAATACAACCTGGGGTTCGTCAATGATGGAAATCACTCCAGGGACTCAAAACGGTGATTAATAGCCCATCTAACTGCGATTAATAGCCCATCAAACAGGCCAGAAACGGCCAAAACTGTGAGTGTTGATGACCGACACGTAAATACAACCTGGGGTTCGTCAATGGTGGAAATCACTCCGGGGACTCAAAACAGTGATTAATAGCCCATGTAACAAGCCAGAATCGGCCAAAACTGCGAGTGTTGATGACCGACACGTAATCGCAACCTGGGGTTCGACAATGGTGAAAATCACTCCGGGGACTCAAAACGGTGATTAATAGCCCATCTAACTGTGATTAATAGCTCATGAAACAGGCCAAAAACGGCCAAAACTGCGAGTTGATGACCGACACGTAAATACAACCTGGGGTTCGTCAATGATGGAAATCACTCCGGGGACTCAAAACGGTGATTAATAGCCCATGTAACAATGATTAATAGCCCATGAAACAAGCCAGAATCGGCCCAAACTGCGAGTGTTGATGACCGGCACATAAACGCAACCTGGGGTTCGTCAATGGTGGAAATCACTTCAGGGACTCAAAACGGTGATTAATAGCCCATCTAACTGCGATTAATAGCCCATCAAACAGGCCAGAAACGGCCAAAATTGTGAGTGTTGATGACCGACACGTAAATACAACCTGGGGTTCGTCAATGGTGGAAATCACTCCGGGGACTCAAAACGATGATTAATAGCCCATGTAACAATGATTAATAGCCCATGAAACAAGCCAGAATCGGCCAAAACTACGAGTGTTGATGACCGGCACGTAAACGCAACCTGGGGTTCGTCAATGGTGGAAATCACTTCAGGGACTCAAAACGGTGATTAATAGCCCATCTAACTGCGATTAATAGCCCATGAAACAGGCCAGAAACGGCCAAAACTGTGAGTGTTGATGACCGACACGTAAATACAACCTGGGGTTCGTCAATGGTGGAAATCACTCCGGGGACTCAAAACGGTGATTAATAGCCCATGTAACAATGATTAATAGCCCATGAAACAAGCCAGAATCGGCCAAAACTGCGAGTGTTGATGACCGACACGTAATCGCAACCTGGGGTTCGACAATGGTGAAAATCACTCCGGGGACTCAAATCGGTGATTAATAGCCCATCTAACTGTGATTAATAGCTCATGAAACAGGCCAGAAACGGCCAAAACTGCGAGTTGATGACCGACACGTAAATACAACCTGGGGTTCGTCAATGATGGAAATCACTCCGGGGACTCAAAACGGTGATTAATAGCCCATGTAACAATGATTAATAGCCCATGAAACAAGCCAGAATCGGCCAAAACTACGAGTGTTGATGACCGGCACGTAAACGCAACCTGGGGTTCGTCAATGGTGGAAATCACTTCAGGGACTCAAAACGGTGATTAATAGCCCATCTAACTGCGATTAATAGCCCATGAAACAGGCCAGAAACGGCCAAAACTGTGAGTGTTGATGACCGACACGTAAATACAACCTGGGGTTCGTCAATGGTGGAAATCACTCCAGGGACTCAAAACGGTGATTAATAGCCCATGTAACAATGATTAATAGCCCATGAAACAAGCCAGAATCGGCCAAAACTGCGAGTGTTGATGACCAACACGTAATCGCAACCTGGGGTTCGACAATGGTGAAAATCACTCCGGGGACTCAAATCGGTGATTAATAGCCCATCTAACTGTGATTAATAGCTCATGAAACAGGCCAGAAACGGCCAAAACTGCGAGTTGATGACCGACACGTAAATACAACCTGGGGTTCGTCAATGATGGAAATCACTCCGGGGACTCAAAACGGTGATTAATAGCCCATGTAACAATGATTAATAGCCCATGAAACAAGCCAGAATCGGCCAAAACTACGAGTGTTGATGACCGGCACGTAAACGCAACCTGGGGTTCGTCAATGGTGGAAATCACTTCAGGGACTCAAAACGGTGATTAATAGCCCATCTAACTGCGATTAATAGCCCATGAAACAGGCCAGAAACGGCCAAAACTGTGAGTGTTGATGACCGACACGTAAATACAACCTGGGGTTCGTCAATGGTGGAAATCACTCCGGGGACTCAAAACGGTGATTAATAGCCCATGTAACAAGCCAGAATCGGCCAAAACTGCGAGTGTTGATGACCGACACGTAATCGCAACCTGGGGTTCGACAATGGTGAAAATCACTCCGGGGACTCAAAACGGTGATTAATAGCCCATCTAACTGTGATTAATAGCTCATGAAACAGGCCAGAAACGGCCAAAACTGCGAGTTGATGACCGACACGTAAATACAACCTGGGGTTCGTCAATGATGGAAATTACTCCGGGGACTCAAAACGGTGATTAATAGCCCATGTAACAATGATTAATAGCCCATGAAACAAGCCAGAATCGGCCAAAACTGCGAGTGTTGATGACCGACACGTAATCGCAACCTGGGGTTCGAAAAATGGTGGAAATCACTTCAGGGACTCAAAACGGTGATTAATAGCACATGAAACAGGCCAGAATCGGCCAAAACTGCGAGTGTTGATGACCGACACGTAAATACAACCTGGGGTTCATCAATGGTGGAAATCACTCCGGGGACTCAAAACGGTGATTAATAGCCCATCTAACTGTGATTAATAGCTCATGAAACAGGCCAGAAACGGCCAAAACTGCGAGTTGATGACCGACACGTAAATACAACCTGGGGTTCGTCAATGATGGAAATCACTCCGGGGACTCAAAACGGTGATTAATAGCCCATGTAACAATGATTAATAGCCCATGAAACAAGCCAGAATCGGCCAAAACTACGAGTGTTGATGACCGGCACGTAAACGCAACCTGGGGTTCGTCAATGGTGGAAATCACTTCAGGGACTCAAAACGGTGATTAATAGCCCATCTAACTGCGATTAATAGCCCATGAAACAGGCCAGAAACGGCCAAAACTGTGAGTGTTGATGACCGACACGTAAATACAACCTGGGGTTCGTCAATGGTGGAAATCACTCCGGGTACTCAAAACGGTGATTAATAGCCCATGTAACAATGATTAATAGCCCATGAAACAAGCCAGAATCGGCCAAAACTGCGAGTGTTGATGACCGACACGTAATCGCAACCTGGGGTTCGACAATGGTGAAAATCACTCCGGGGACTCAAATCGGTGATTAATAGCCCATCTAACTGTGATTAATAGCTCATGAAACAGGCCAGAAACGGCCAAAACTGCGAGTTGATGACCGACACGTAAATACAACCTGGGGTTCGTCAATGATGGAAATCACTCCGGGGACTCAAAACGGTGATTAATAGCCCATGTAACAATGATTAATAGCCCATGAAACAAGCCAGAATCGGCCAAAACTACGAGTGTTGATGACCGGCACGTAAACGCAACCTGGGGTTCGTCAATGGTGGAAATCACTTCAGGGACTCAAAACGGTGATTAATAGCCCATCTAACTGCGATTAATAGCCCATGAAACAGGCCAGAAACGGCCAAAACTGTGAGTGTTGATGACCGACACGTAAATACAACCTGGGGTTCGTCAATGGTGGAAATCACTCCAGGGACTCAAAACGGTGATTAATAGCCCATGTAACAATGATTAATAGCCCATGAAACAAGCCAGAATCGGCCAAAACTGCGAGTGTTGATGACCAACACGTAATCGCAACCTGGGGTTCGACAATGGTGAAAATCACTCCGGGGACTCAAATCGGTGATTAATAGCCCATCTAACTGTGATTAATAGCTCATGAAACAGGCCAGAAACGGCCAAAACTGCGAGTTGATGACCGACACGTAAATACAACCTGGGGTTCGTCAATGATGGAAATCACTCCGGGGACTCAAAACGGTGATTAATAGCCCATGTAACAATGATTAATAGCCCATGAAACAAGCCAGAATCGGCCAAAACTACGAGTGTTGATGACCGGCACGTAAACGCAACCTGGGGTTCGTCAATGGTGGAAATCACTTCAGGGACTCAAAACGGTGATTAATAGCCCATCTAACTGCGATTAATAGCCCATCAAACAGGCCAGAAACGGCCAAAACTGTGAGTGTTGATGACCGACACGTAAATACAACCTGGGGTTCGTCAATGGTGGAAATCACTCCGGGGACTCAAAACGGTGATTAATAGCCCATGTAACAAGCCAGAATCGGCCAAAACTGCGAGTGTTGATGACCGACACGTAATCGCAACCTGGGGTTCGACAATGGTGAAAATCACTCCGGGGACTCAAAACGGTGATTAATAGCCCATCTAACTGTGATTAATAGCTCATGAAACAGGCCAGAAACGGCCAAAACTGCGAGTTGATGACCGACACGTAAATACAACCTGGGGTTCGTCAATGATGGAAATCACTCCGGGGACTCAAAACGGTGATTAATAGCCCATGTAACAATGATTAATAGCCCATGAAACAAGCCAGAATCGGCCAAAACTGCGAGTGTTGATGACCGACACGTAATCGCAACCTGGGGTTCGAAAAATGGTGGAAATCACTTCAGGGACTCAAAACGGTGATTAATAGCACATGAAACAGGCCAGAATCGGCCAAAACTGCGAGTGTTGATGACCGACACGTAAATACAACCTGGGGTTCATCAATGGTGGAAATCACTCCGGGGACTCAAAACGGTGATTAATAGCCCATCTAACTGTGATTAATAGCTCATGAAACAGGCCAGAAACGGCCAAAACTGCGAGTTGATGACCGACACGTAAATACAACCTGGGGTTCGTCAATGATGGAAATCACTCCGGGGACTCAAAACGGTGATTAATAGCCCATGTAACAATGATTAATAGCCCATGAAACAAGCCAGAATCGGCCAAAACTACGAGTGTTGATGACCGGCACGTAAACGCAACCTGGGGTTCGTCAATGGTGGAAATCACTTCAGGGACTCAAAACGGTGATTAATAGCCCATCTAACTGCGATTAATAGCCCATGAAACAGGCCAGAAACGGCCAAAACTGTGAGTGTTGATGACCGACACGTAAATACAACCTGGGGTTCGTCAATGGTGGAAATCACTCCGGGGACTCAAAACGGTGATTAATAGCCCATGTAACAATGATTAATAGCCCATGAAACAAGCCAGAATCGGCCAAAACTTCGAGTGTTGATGACCAACACGTAATCGCAACCTGGGGTTCGACAATGGTGAAAATCACTCCGGGGACTCAAATCGGTGATTAATAGCCCATCTAACTGTGATTAATAGCTCATGAAACAGGCCAGAAACGGCCAAAACTGCGAGTTGATGACCGACACGTAAATACAACCTGGGGTTCGTCAATGATGGAAATCACTCCGGGGACTCAAAACGGTGATTAATAGCCCATGTAACAATGATTAATAGCCCATGAAACAAGCCAGAATCGGCCAAAACTACGAGTGTTGATGACCGGCACGTAAACGCAACCTGGGGTTCGTCAATGGTGGAAATCACTTCAGGGACTCAAAACGGTGATTAATAGCCCATCTAACTGCGGTTAATAGCCCATCAAACAGGCCAGAAACGGCCAAAACTGTGAGTGTTGATGACCGACACGTAAATACAACCTGGGGTTCGTCAATGGTGGAAATCACTCCGGGGACTCAAAACGGTGATTAATAGCCCATGTAACAAGCCAGAATCGGCCAAAACTGCGAGTGTTGATGACCGACACGTAATCGCAACCTGGGGTTCGACAATGGTGAAAATCACTTCGGGGACTCAAAACGGTGATTAATAGCCCATCTAACTGTGATTAATAGCTCATGAAACAGGCCAGAAACGGCCAAAACTGCGAGTTGATGACCGACAAGTAAATACAACCTGGGGTTCGTCAATGATGGAAATCACTCCGGGGACTCAAAACGGTGATTAATAGCCCATGTAACAATGATTAATAGCCCATGAAACAAGCCAGAATCGGCCAAAACTGCGAGTGTTGATGACCGACACGTAATCGCAACCTGGGGTTCGAAAAATGGTGGAAATCACTTCAGGGACTCAAAATGGTGATTAATAGCACATGAAACAGGCCAGAATCGGCCAAAACTGCGAGTGTTGATGACCGACACGTAAATACAACCTGGGGTTCATCAATGGTGGAAATCACTCCGGGGACTCAAAACGGTGATTAATAGCCCATCTAACTGTGATTAATAGCTCATGAAACAGGCCAGAAACGGCCAAAACTGCGAGTTGATGACCGACACGTAAATACAACCTGGGGTTCGTCAATGATGGAAATCACTCCGGGGACTCAAAACGGTGATTAATAGCCCATGTAACAATGATTAATAGCCCATGAAACAAGCCAGAATCGGCCAAAACTACGAGTGTTGATGACCGGCACGTAAACGCAACCTGGGGTTCGTCAATGGTGGAAATCACTTCAGGGACTCAAAACGGTGATTAATAGCCCATCTAACTGCGATTAATAGCCCATGAAACAGGCCAGAAACGGCCAAAACTGTGAGTGTTGATGACCGACACGTAAATACAACCTGGGGTTCGTCAATGGTGGAAATCACTCCGGGGACTCAAAACGGTGATTAATAGCCCATGTAACAATGATTAATAGCCCATGAAACAAGCCAGAATCGGCCAAAACTGCGAGTGTTGATGACCGACACGTAATCGCAACCTGGGGTTCGACAATGGTGAAAATCACTCCGGGGACTCAAATCGGTGATTAATAGCCCATCTAACTGTGATTAATAGCTCATGAAACAGGCCAGAAACGGCCAAAACTGCGAGTTGATGACCGACACGTAAATACAACCTGGGGTTCGTCAATGATGGAAATCACTCCGGGGACTCAAAACGGTGATTAATAGCCCATGTAACAATGATTAATAGCCCATGAAACAAGCCAGAATCGGCCAAAACTACGAGTGTTGATGACCGGCACGTAAACGCAACCTGGGGTTCGTCAATGGTGGAAATCACTTCAGGGACTCAAAACGGTGATTAATAGCCCATCTAACTGCGATTAATAGCCCATGAAACAGGCCAGAAACGGCCAAAACTGTGAGTGTTGATGACCGACACGTAAATACAACCTAGGGTTCGTCAATGGTGGAAATCACTCCAGGGACTCAAAACGGTGATTAATAGCCCATGTAACAATGATTAATAGCCCATGAAACAAGCCAGAATCGGCCAAAACTGCGAGTGTTGATGACCAACACGTAATCGCAACCTGGGGTTCGACAATGGTGAAAATCACTCCGGGGACTCAAATCGGTGATTAATAGCCCATCTAACTGTGATTAATAGCTCATGAAACAGGCCAGAAACGGCCAAAACTGCGAGTTGATGACCGACACGTAAATACAACCTGGGGTTCGTCAATGATGGAAATCACTCCGGGGACTCAAAACGGTGATTAATAGCCCATGTAACAATGATTAATAGCCCATGAAACAAGCCAGAATCGGCCAAAACTACGAGTGTTGATGACCGGCACGTAAACGCAACCTGGGGTTCGTCAATGGTGGAAATCACTTCAGGGACTCAAAACGGTGATTAATAGCCCATCTAACTGCGATTAATAGCCCATCAAACAGGCCAGAAACGGCCAAAACTGTGAGTGTTGATGACCGACACGTAAATACAACCTGGGGTTCGTCAATGGTGGAAATCACTCCGGGGACTCAAAACGGTGATTAATAGCCCATGTAACAAGCCAGAATCGGCCAAAACTGCGAGTGTTGATGACCGACACGTAATCGCAACCTGGGGTTCGACAATGGTGAAAATCACTCCGGGGACTCAAAACGGTGATTAATAGCCCATCTAACTGTGATTAATAGCTCATGAAACAGGCCAGAAACGGCCAAAACTGCGAGTTGATGACCGACACGTAAATACAACCTGGGGTTCGTCAATGATGGAAATCACTCCGGGGACTCAAAACGGTGATTAATAGCCCATGTAACAATGATTAATAGCCCATGAAACAAGCCAGAATCGGCCAAAACTGCGAGTGTTGATGACCGACACATAATCGCAACCTGGGGTTCGAAAAATGGTGGAAATCACTTCAGGGACTCAAAACGGTGATTAATAGCACATGAAACAGGCCAGAATCGGCCAAAACTGCGAGTGTTGATGACCGACACGTAAATACAACCTGGGGTTCATCAATGGTGGAAATCACTCCGGGGACTCAAAACGGTGATTAATAGCCCATCTAACTGTGATTAATAGCTCATGAAACAGGCCAGAAACGGCCAAAACTGCGAGTTGATGACCGACACGTAAATACAACCTGGGGTTCGTCAATGATGGAAATCACTCCGGGGACTCAAAACGGTGATTAATAGCCCATGTAACAATGATTAATAGCCCATGAAACAAGCCAGAATCGGCCAAAACTACGAGTGTTGATGACCGGCACGTAAACGCATCCTGGGGTTCGTCAATGGTGGAAATCACTTCAGGGACTCAAAACGGTGATTAATAGCCCATCTAACTGCGATTAATAGCCCATCAAACAGGCCAGAAACGGCCAAAACTGTGAGTGTTGATGACCGACACGTAAATACAACCTGGGGTTCGTCAATGGTGGAAATCACTCCGGGGACTCAAAACGGTGATTAATAGCCCATGTAACAATGATTAATAGCCCATGAAACAAGCCAGAATCGGCCAAAACTGCGAGTGTTGATGACCGACACGTAATCGCAACCTGGGGTTCGACAATGGTGAAAATCACTCCGGGGACTCAAATCGGTGATTAATAGCCCATCTAACTGTGATTAATAGCTCATGAAACAGGCCAGAAACGGCCAAAACTGCGAGTTGATGACCGACACGTAAATACAACCTGGGGTTCGTCAATGATGGAAATCACTCCGGGGACTCAAAACGGTGATTAATAGCCCATGTAACAATGATTAATAGCCCATGAAACAAGCCAGAATCGGCCAAAACTACGAGTGTTGATGACCGGCACGTAAACGCAACCTGGGGTTCGTCAATGGTGGAAATCACTTCAGGGACTCAAAACGGTGATTAATAGCCCATCTAACTGCGATTAATAGCCCATGAAACAGGCCAGAAACGGCCAAAACTGTGAGTGTTGATGACCGACACGTAAATACAACCTGGGGTTCGTCAATGGTGGAAATCACTCCAGGGACTCAAAACGGTGATTAATAGCCCATGTAACAATGATTAATAGCCCATGAAACAAGCCAGAATCGGCCAAAACTGTGAGTGTTGATGACCAACACGTAATCGCAACCTGGGGTTCGACAATGGTGAAAATCACTCCGGGGACTCAAATCGGTGATTAATAGCCCATCTAACTGTGATTAATAGCTCATGAAACAGGCCAGAAACGGCCAAAACTGCGAGTTGATGACCGACACGTAAATACAACCTGGGGTTCGTCAATGATGGAAATCACTCCGGGGACTCAAAACGGTGATTAATAGCCCATGTAACAATGATTAATAGCCCATGAAACAAGCCAGAATCGGCCAAAACTACGAGTGTTGATGACCGGCACGTAAACGCAACCTGGGGTTCGTCAATGGTGGAAATCACTTCAGGGACTCAAAACGGTGATTAATAGCCCATCTAACTGCGATTAATAGCCCATCAAACAGGCCAGAAACGGCCAAAACTGTGAGTGTTGATGACCGACACGTAAATACAACCTGGGGTTCGTCAATGGTGGAAATCACTCCGGGGACTCAAAACGGTGATTAATAGCCCATGTAACAAGCCAGAATCGGCCAAAACTGCGAGTGTTGATGACCGACACGTAATCGCAACCTGGGGTTCGACAATGGTGAAAATCACTCCGGGGACTCAAAACGGTGATTAATAGCCCATCTAACTGTGATTAATAGCTCATGAAACAGGCCAGAAACGGCCAAAACTGCGAGTTGATGACCGACACGTAAATACAACCTGGGGTTCGTCAATGATGGAAATCACTCCGGGGACTCAAAACGGTGATTAATAGCCCATGTAACAATGATTAATAGCCCATGAAACAAGCCAGAATCGGCCAAAACTGCGAGTGTTGATGACCGACACGTAATCGCAACCTGGGGTTCGAAAAATGGTGGAAATCACTTCAGGGACTCAAAACGGTGATTAATAGCACATGAAACAGGCCAGAATCGGCCAAAACTGCGAGTGTTGATGACCGACACGTAAATACAACCTGGGGTTCATCAATGGTGGAAATCACTCCGGGGACTCAAAACGGTGATTAATAGCCCATCTAACTGTGATTAATAGCTCATGAAACAGGCCAGAAACGGCCAAAACTGCGAGTTGATGACCGACACGTAAATACAACCTGGGGTTCGTCAATGATGGAAATCACTCCGGGGACTCAAAACGGTGATTAATAGCCCATGTAACAATGATTAATAGCCCATGAAACAAGCCAGAATCGGCCAAAACTACGAGTGTTGATGACCGGCACGTAAACGCAACCTGGGGTTCGTCAATGGTGGAAATCACTTCAGGGACTCAAAACGGTGATTAATAGCCCATCTAACTGCGATTAATAGCCCATCAAACAGGCCAGAAACGGCCAAAACTGTGAGTGTTGATGACCGACACGTAAATACAACCTGGGGTTCGTCAATGGTGGAAATCACTCCGGGGACTCAAAACGGTGATTAATAGCCCATGTAACAATGATTAATAGCCCATGAAACAAGCCAGAATCGGCCAAAACTGCGAGTGTTGATGACCGACACGTAATCGCAACCTGGGGTTCGACAATGGTGAAAATCACTCCGGGGACTCAAATCGGTGATTAATAGCCCATCTAACTGTGATTAATAGCTCATGAAACAGGCCAGAAACGGCCAAAACTGCGAGTTGATGACCGACACGTAAATACAACCTGGGGTTCGTCAATGATGGAAATCACTCCGGGGACTCAAAACGGTGATTAATAGCCCATGTAACAATGATTAATAGCCCATGAAACAAGCCAGAATCGGCCAAAACTACGAGTGTTGATGACCGGCACGTAAACGCAACCTGGGGTTCGTCAATGGTGGAAATCACTTCAGGGACTCAAAACGGTGATTAATAGCCCATCTAACTGCGATTAATAGCCCATGAAACAGGCCAGAAACGGCCAAAACTGTGAGTGTTGATGACCGACACGTAAATACAACCTGGGGTTCGTCAATGGTGGAAATCACTCCAGGGACTCAAAACGGTGATTAATAGCCCATGTAACAATGATTAATAGCCCATGAAACAAGCCAGAATCGGCCAAAACTGCGAGTGTTGATGACCAACACGTAATCGCAACCTGGGGTTCGACAATGGTGAAAATCACTCCGGGGACTCAAATCGGTGATTAATAGCCCATCTAACTGTGATTAATAGCTCATGAAACAGGCCAGAAACGGCCAAAACTGCGAGTTGATGACCGACACGTAAATACAACCTGGGGTTCGTCAATGATGGAAATCACTCCGGGGACTCAAAACGGTGATTAATAGCCCATGTAACAATGATTAATAGCCCATGAAACAAGCCAGAATCGGCCAAAACTACGAGTGTTGATGACCGGCACGTAAACGCAACCTGGGGTTCGTCAATGGTGGAAATCACTTCAGGGACTCAAAACGGTGATTAATAGCCCATCTAACTGCGATTAATAGCCCATCAAACAGGCCAGAAACGGCCAAAACTGTGAGTGTTGATGACCGACACGTAAATACAACCTGGGGTTCGTCAATGGTGGAAATCACTCCGGGGACTCAAAACGGTGATTAATAGCCCATGTAACAAGCCAGAATCGGCCAAAACTGCGAGTGTTGATGACCGACACGTAATCGCAACCTGGGGTTCGACAATGGTGAAAATCACTCCGGGGACTCAAAACGGTGATTAATAGCCCATCTAACTTTGATTAATAGCTCATGAAACAGGCCAGAAACGGCCAAAACTGCGAGTTGATGACCGACACGTAAATACAACCTGGGGTTCGTCAATGATGGAAATCACTCCGGGGACTCAAAACGGTGATTAATAGCCCATGTAACAATGATTAATAGCCCATGAAACAAGCCAGAATCGGCCAAAACTGCGAGTGTTGATGACCGACACGTAATCGCAACCTGGGGTTCGAAAAATGGTGGAAATCACTTCAGGGACTCAAAACGGTGATTAATAGCACATGAAACAGGCCAGAATCGGCCAAAACTGCGAGTGTTGATGACCGACACGTAAATACAACCTGGGGTTCATCAATGGTGTTAATCACTCCGGGGACTCAAAACGGTGATTAATAGCCCATCTAACTGTGATTAATAGCTCATGAAACAGGCCAGAAACGGCCAAAACTGCGAGTTGATGACCGACACGTAAATACAACCTGGGGTTCGTCAATGATGGAAATCACTCCGGGGACTCAAAACGGTGATTAATAGCCCATGTAACAATGATTAATAGCCCATGAAACAAGCCAGAATCGGCCAAAACTACGAGTGCTGATGACCGGCACGTAAACGCAACCTGGGGTTCGTCAATGGTGGAAATCACTTCAGGGACTCAAAACGGTGATTAATAGCCCATCTAACTGCGATTAATAGCCCATGAAACAGGCCAGAAACGGCCAAAACTGTGAGTGTTGATGACCGACACGTAAATACAACCTGGGGTTCGTCAATGGTGGAAATCACTCCGGGGACTCAAAACGGTGATTAATAGCCCATGTAACAATGATTAATAGCCCATGAAACAAGCCAGAATCGGCCAAAACTGCGAGTGTTGATGACCGACACGTAATCGCAACCTGGGGTTCGACAATGGTGAAAATCACTCCGGGGACTCAAATCGGTGATTAATAGCCCATCTAACTGTGATTAATAGCTCATGAAACAGGCCAGAAACGGCCAAAACTGCGAGTTGATGACCGACACGTAAATACAACCTGGGGTTCGTCAATGATGGAAATCACTCCGGGGACTCAAAACGGTGATTAATAGCCCATGTAACAATGATTAATAGCCCATGAAACAAGCCAGAATCGGCCAAAACTACGAGTGTTGATGACCGGCACGTAAACGCAACCTGGGGTTCGTCAATGGTGGAAATCACTTCAGGGACTCAAAACGGTGATTAATAGCCCATCTAACTGCGATTAATAGCCCATCAAACAGGCCAGAAACGGCCAAAACTGTGAGTGTTGATGACCGACACGTAAATACAACCTGGGGTTCGTCAATGGTGGAAATCACTCCGGGGACTCAAAACGGTGATTAATAGCCCATGTAACAAGCCAGAATCGGCCAAAACTGCGAGTGTTGATGACCGACACGAAATCGCAACCTGGGGTTCGACAATGGTGAAAATCACTCCGGGGACTCAAAACGGTGATTAATAGCCCATCTAACTGTGATTAATAGCTCATGAAACAGGCCAGAAACGGCCAAAACTGCGAGTTGATGACCGACACGTAAATACAACCTGGGGTTCGTCAATAATGGAAATCACTCCGGGGACTCAAAACGGTGATTAATAGCCCATGTAACAATGATTAATAGCCCATGAAACAAGCCAGAATCGGCCAAAACTGCGAGTGTTGATGACCGACACGTAAATACAACCTGGGTTTCATCAATGGTGGAAATCACTCCGGGGACTCAAAACGGTGATTAATAGCCCATCTAACTGTGATTAATAGCTCATGAAACAGGCCAGAAACGGCCAAAACTGCGAGTTGATGACCGACACGTAAATACAACCTGGGGTTCGTCAATGATGGAAATCACTCCGGGGACTCAAAACGGTGATTAATAGCCCATGTAACAATGATTAATAGCCCATGAAACAAGCCAGAATCGGCCAAAACTACGAGTGTTGATGACCGGCACGTAAACGCAACCTGGGGTTCGTCAATGGTGGAAATCACTTCAGGGACTCAAAACGGTGATTAATAGCCCATCTAACTGCGATTAATAGCCCATCAAACAGGCCAGAATCGGCCAAAACTGCGAGTGTTGCTGACCGACACGTAATCGCAACCTGGGGTTCGACAATGGTGAAAATCACTCCGGGGACTCAAATCGGTGATTAATAGCCCATCTAACTGTGATTAATAGCTCATGAAACAGGCCAGAAACGGCCAAAACTGCGAGTTGATGACCGACACGTAAATACAACCTGGGGTTCGTCAATGATGGAAATCACTCCGGGGACTCAAAACGGTGATTAATAGCCCATGTAACAATGATTAATAGCCCATGAAACAAGCCAGAATCGGCCAAAACTACGAGTGTTGATGACCGGCACGTAAACGCAACCTGGGGTTCGTCAATGGTGGAAATCACTTCAGGGACTCAAAACGGTGATTAATAGCCCATCTAACTGCGATTAATAGCCCATCAAACAGGCCAGAAACGGCCAAAACTGTGAGTGTTGATGACCGACACGTAAATACAACCTGGGGTTCGTCAATGGTGGAAATCACTCCGGGGACTCAAAACGGTGATTAATAGCCCATGTAAAAGGCCAGAATCGGCCAAAACTGCGAGTGTTGATGACCGACACGTAATCGCAACCTGGGGTTCGACAATGGTGAAAATCACTCCGGGGACTCAAAACGGTGATTAATAGCCCATCTAACTGTGATTAATAGCTCATGAAACAGGCCAGAAACGGCCAAAAGCTACGAGTTGATGACCGACACGTAAATACAACCTGGGGTTCGTCAATGATGGAAATCACTCCGGGGACTCAAAACGGTGATTAATAGCCCATGTAACAATGATTTATAGCCCATGAAACAAGCCAGAATCGGCCAAAACTGCGAGTGTTGATGACCGGCACATAAACGCAACCTGGGGTTCGTCAATGGTGGAAATCACTTCAGGGACTCAAAACGGTGATTAATAGCCCATCTAACTGCGATTAATAGCCCATCAAACAGGCCAGAAACGGCCAAAACTGTGAGTGTTGATGACCGACACGTAAATACAACCTGGGGTTCGTCAATGGTGGAAATCACTCCGGGGACTCAAAACGATGATTAATAGCCCATGTAACAATGATTCATAGCCCATGAAACAAGCCAGAATCGGCCAAAACTGCGAGTGTTGATGACCGACACGTAATCGCAACCTGGGGTTCGAAAAATGGTGGAAATCACTTCAGGGACTCAAAACGGTGATTAATAGCCCATGAAACAGGCCAGAATCGGCCAAAACTGCGAGTGTTGATGACCGACACGTAAATACAACCTGGGGTTCATCAATGGTGGAAATCACTCCGGGGACTCAAAACGGTGATTAATAGCCCATCTAACTGTGATTAATAGCTCATGAAACAGGCCAGAAACGGCCAAAACTGCGAGTTGATGACCGACACGTAAATACAACCTGGGGTTCGTCAATGATGGAAATCACTCCGGGGACTCAAAACGGTGATTAATAGCCCATGTAACAATGATTAATAGCCCATGAAACAAGCCAGAATCGGCCAAAACTACGAGTGTTGATGACCGGCACGTAAACGCAACCTGGGGTTCGTCAATGGTGGAAATCACTTCGGGGACTCAAAACGGTGATTAATAGCCCATCTAACTGCGATTAATAGCCCATGAAACAGGCCAGAAACGGCCAAAACTGTGAGTGTTGATGACCGACACGTAAATACAACCTGGGGTTCGTCAATGGTGGAAATCACTCCGGGGACTCAAAACGGTGATTAATAGCCCATGTATGAATGATTAATAGCCCATGAAACAAGCCAGAATCGGCCAAAACTGCGAGTGTTGATGACCGACACGTAATCGCAACCTGGGGTTCGACAATGGTGAAAATCACTCCGGGGACTCAAATCGGTGATTAATAGCCCATCTAACTGTGATTAATAGCTCATGAAACAGGCCAGAAACGGCCAAAACTGCGAGTTGATGACCGACACGTAAATACAACCTGGGGTTCGTCAATGATGGAAATCACTCCGGGGACTCAAAACGGTGATTAATAGCCCATGTAACAATGATTAATAGCCCATGAAACAAGCCAGAATCGGCCAAAACTACGAGTGTTGATGACCGGCACGTAAACGCAACCTGGGGTTCGTCAATGGTGGAAATCACTTCAGGGACTCAAAACGGTGATTAATAGCCCATCTAACTGCGATTAATAGCCCATCAAACAGGCCAGAATCGGCCAAAACTGCGAGTGTTGATGACCGACACGTAATCGCAACCTGGGGTTCGACAATGGTGAAAATCACTCCGGGGACTCAAATCGGTGATTAATAGCCCATCTAACTGTGATTAATAGCTCATGAAACAGGCCAGAAACGGCCAAAACTGCGAGTTGATGACCGACACGTAAATACAACCTGGGGTTCGTCAATGATGGAAATCACTCCGGGGACTCAAAACGGTGATTAATAGCCCATGTAACAATGATTAATAGCCCATGAAACAAGCCAGAATCGGCCAAAACTACGAGTGTTGATGACCGACACGTAAACGCAACCTGGGGTTCGTCAATGGTGGAAATCACTTCAGGGACTCAAAACGGTGATTAATAGCCCATCTAACTGCGATTAATAGCCCATGAAACAGGCCAGAAACGGCCAAAACTGTGAGTGTTGATGACCGACACGTAAATACAACCTGGGGTTCGTCAATGGTGGAAATCACTCCGGGGACTCAAAACGGTGATTAATAGCCCATGTAACAATGATTAATAGCCCATGAAACAAGCCAGAATCGGCCAAAACTGCGAGTGTTGATGACCGACACGTAATCGCAACCTGGGGTTCGACAATGGTGAAAATCACTCCGGGGACTCAAATCGGTGATTAATAGCCCATCTAACTGTGATTAATAGCTCATGAAACAGGCCAGAAACGGCCAAAACTGCGAGTTGATGACCGACACGTAAATACAACCTGGGGTTCGTCAATGATGGAAATCACTCCGGGGACTCAAAACGGTGATTAATAGCCCATGTAACAATGATTAATAGCCCATGAAACAAGCCAGAATCGGCCAAAACTACGAGTGTTGATGACCGGCACGTAAACGCAACCTGGGGTTCGTCAATGGTGGAAATCACTTCAGGGACTCAAAACGGTGATTAATAGCCCATCTAACTGCGATTAATAGCCCATCAAACAGGCCAGAAACGGCCAAAACTGTGAGTGTTGATGACCGACACGTAAATACAACCTGGGGTTCGTCAATGGTGGAAATCACTCCGGGGACTCAAAACGGTGATTAATAGCCCATGTAAAAGGCCAGAATCGGCCAAAACTGCGAGTGTTGATGACCGACACGTAATCGCAACCTGGGGTTCGACAATGGTGAAAATCACTCCGGGGACTCAAAACGGTGATTAATAGCCCATCTAACTGTGATTAATAGCTCATGAAACAGGCCAGAAACGGCCAAAACTGCGAGTTGATGACCGACACGTAAATACAACCTGGGGTTCGTCAATGATGGAAATCACTCCGGGGACTCAAAACGGTGATTAATAGCCCATGTAACAATGATTAATAGCCCATGAAACAAGCCAGAATCGGCCAAAACTGCGAGTGTTGATGACCGGCACATAAACGCAACCTGGGGTTCGTCAATGGTGGAAATCACTTCAGGGACTCAAAACGGTGATTAATAGCCCATCTAACTGCGATTAATAGCCCATCAAACAGGCCAGAAACGGCCAAAACTGTGAGTGTTGATGACCGACACGTAAATACAACCTGGGGTTCGTCAATGGTGGAAATCACTCCGGGGACTCAAAACGATGATTAATAGCCCATGTAACAATGATTAATAGCCCATGAAACAAGCCAGAATCGGCCAAAACTGCGAGTGTTGATGACCGACACGTAATCGCAACCTGGGGTTCGAAAAATGGTGGAAATCACTTCAGGGACTCAAAACGGTGATTAATAGCCCATGAAACAGGCCAGAATCGGCCAAAACTGCGAGTGTTGATGACCGACACGTAAATACAACCTGGGGTTCATCAATGGTGGAAATCACTCCGGGGACTCAAAACGGTGATTAATAGCCCATCTAACTGTGATTAATAGCTCATGAAACAGGCCAGAAACGGCCAAAACTGCGAGTTGATGACCGACACGTAAATACAACCTGGGGTTCGTCAATGATGGAAATCACTCCGGGGACTCAAAACGGTGATTAATAGCCCATGTAACAATGATTAATAGCCCATGAAACAAGCCAGAATCGGCCAAAACTACGAGTGTTGATGACCGGCACGTAAACGCAACCTGGGGTTCGTCAATGGTGGAAATCACTTCAGGGACTCAAAACGGTGATTAATAGCCCATCTAACTGCGATTAATAGCCCATCAAACAGGCCAGAAACGGCCAAAACTGTGAGTGTTGATGACCGACACGTAAATACAACCTGGGGTTCGTCAATGGTGGAAATCACTCCGGGGACTCAAAACGGTGATTAATAGCCCATGTAACAATGATTAATAGCCCATGAAACAAGCCAGAATCGGCCAAAACTGCGAGTGTTGATGACCGACACGTAATCGCAACCTGGGGTTCGACAATGGTGAAAATCACTCCGGGGACTCAAATCGGTGATTAATAGCCCATCTAACTGTGATTAATAGCTCATGAAACAGGCCAGAAACGGCCAAAACTGCGAGTTGATGACCGACACGTAAATACAACCTGGGGTTCGTCAATGATGGAAATCACTCCGGGGACTCAAAACGGTGATTAATAGCCCATGTAACAATGATTAATAGCCCATGAAACAAGCCAGAATCGGCCAAAACTACGAGTGTTGATGACCGGCACGTAAACGCAACCTGGGGTTCGTCAATGGTGGAAATCACTTCAGGGACTCAAAACGGTGATTAATAGCCCATCTAACTGCGATTAATAGCCCATCAAACAGGCCAGAATCGGCCAAAACTGCGAGTGTTGATGACCGACACGTAATCGCAACCTGGGGTTCGACAATGGTGAAAATCACTCCGGGGACTCAAATCGGTGATTAATAGCCCATCTAACTGTGATTAATAGCTCATGACACAGGCCAGAAACGGCCAAAACTGCGAGTTGATGACCGACACGTAAATACAACCTGGGGTTCGTCAATGATGGAAATCACTCCGGGGACTCAAAACGGTGATTAATAGCCCATGTAACAATGATTAATAGCCCATGAAACAAGCCAGAATCGGCCAAAACTACGAGTGTTGATGACCGGCACGTAAACGCAACCTGGGGTTCGTCAATGGTGGAAATCACTTCAGGGACTCAAAACGGTGATTAATAGCCCATCTAACTGCGATTAATAGCCCATCAAACAGGCCAGAATCGGCCAAAACTGCGAGTGTTGATGACCGACACGTAATCGCAACCTGGGGTTCGACAATGGTGAAAATCACTCCGGGGACTCAAAACGGTGATTAATAGCCCATGAAACAGGCCAGAATCGGCCAAAACTGCGAGTGTTGATGACCGACACGTAAATACAACCTGGGGTTCATCAATGGTGGAAATCACTCCGGGGACTCAAAACGGTGATTAATAGCCCATCTAACTGTGATTAATAGCTCATGAAACAGGCCAGAAACGGCCAAAACTGCGAGTTGATGACCGACACGTAAATACAACCTGGGGTTCGTCAATGATGGAAATCACTCCGGGGACTCAAAACGGTGATTAATAGCCCATGTAACAATGATTAATAGCCCATGAAACAAGCCAGAATCGGCCAAAACTACGAGTGTTGATGACCGGCACGTAAACGCAACCTGGGGTTCGTCAATGGTGGAAATCACTTCAGGGACTCAAAACGGTGATTAATAGCCCATCTAACTGCGATTAATAGCCCATCAAACAGGCCAGAAACGGCCAAAACTGTGAGTGTTGATGACCGACACGTAAATACAACCTGGGGTTCGTCAATGGTGGAAATCACTCCGGGGACTCAAAACGATGATTAATAGCCCATGTAACAATGATTAATAGCCCATGAAACAAGCCAGAATCGGCCAAAACTGCGAGTGTTGATGACCGACACGTAATCGCAACCTGGGGTTCGAAAAATGGTGGAAATCACTTCAGGGACTCAAAACGGTGATTAATAGCCCATGAAACAGGCCAGAATCGGCCAAAACTGCGAGTGTTGATGACCGACACGTAAATACAACCTGGGGTTCATCAATGGTGGAAATCACTCCGGGGACTCAAAACGGTGATTAATAGCCCATCTAACTGTGATTAATAGCTCATGAAACAGGCCAGAAACGGCCAAAACTGCGAGTTGATGACCGACACGTAAATACAACCTGGGGTTCGTCAATGATGGAAATCACTCCGGGGACTCAAAACGGTGATTAATAGCCCATGTAACAATGATTAATAGCCCATGAAACAAGCCAGAATCGGCCAAAACTACGAGTGTTGATGACCGGCACGTAAACGCAACCTGGGGTTCGTCAATGGTGGAAATCACTTCAAGGACTCAAAACGGTGATTAATAGCCCATCTAACTGCGATTAATAGCCCATGAAACAGGCCAGAAACGGCCAAAACTGTGAGTGTTGATGACCGACACGTAAATACAACCTGGGGTTCGTCAATGGTGGAAATCACTCCGGGGACTCAAAACGGTGATTAATAGCCCATGTAACAATGATTAATAGCCCATGAAACAAGCCAGAATCGGCCAAAACTGCGAGTGTTGATGACCGACACGTAATCGCAACCTGGGGTTCGCCAATGGTGAAAATCACTCCGGGGACTCAAATCGGTGATTAATAGCCCATCTAACTGTGATTAATAGCTCATGAAACAGGCCAGAAACGGCCAAAACTGCGAGTTGATGACCGACACGTAAATACAACCTGGGGTTCGTCAATGATGGAAATCACTCCGGGGACTCAAAACGGTGATTAATAGCCCATCTAACTGTGATTAATAGCTCATGAAACAGGCCAGAAACGGCCAAAACTGCGAGTTGATGACCGACACGTAAATACAACCTGGGGTTCGTCAATGATGGAAATCACTCCGGGGACTCAAAACGGTGATTAATAGCCCATGTAACAATGATTAATAGCCCATGAAACAAGCCAGAATCGGCCAAAACTACGAGTGTTGATGACCGGCACGTAAACGCAACCTGGGGTTCGTCAATGGTGGAAATCACTTCAGGGACTCAAAACGGTGATTAATAGCCCATCTAACTGCGATTAATAGCCCATCAAACAGGCCAGAAACGGCCAAAACTGTGAGTGTTGATGACCGACACGTAAATACAACCTGGGGTTCGTCAATGGTGGAAATCACTCCGGGGACTCAAAACGATGATTAATAGCCCATGTAACAATGATTAATAGCCCATGAAACAAGCCAGAATCGGCCAAAACTGCGAGTGTTGATGACCGACACGTAATCGCAACCTGGGGTTCGAAAAATGGTGGAAATCACTTCAGGGACTCAAAACGGTGATTAATAGCCCATGAAACAGGCCAGAATCGGCCAAAACTGCGAGTGTTGATGACCGACACGTAAATACAACCTGGGGTTCATCAATGGTGGAAATCACTCCGGGGACTCAAAACGGTGATTAATAGCCCATCTAACTGTGATTAATAGCTCATGAAACAGGCCAGAAACGGCCAAAACTGCGAGTTGATGACCGACACGTAAATACAACCTGGGGTTCGTCAATGATGGAAATCACTCCGGGGACTCAAAACGGTGATTAATAGCCCATGTAACAATGATTAATAGCCCATGAAACAAGCCAGAATCGGCCAAAACTACGAGTGTTGATGACCGGCACGTAAACGCAACCTGGGGTTCGTCAATGGTGGAAATCACTTCAAGGACTCAAAACGGTGATTAATAGCCCATCTAACTGCGATTAATAGCCCATGAAACAGGCCAGAAACGGCCAAAACTGTGAGTGTTGATGACCGACACGTAAATACAACCTGGGGTTCGTCAATGGTGGAAATCACTCCGGGGACTCAAAACGGTGATTAATAGCCCATGTAACAATGATTAATAGCCCATGAAACAAGCCAGAATCGGCCAAAACTGCGAGTGTTGATGACCGACACGTAATCGCAACCTGGGGTTCGACAATGGTGAAAATCACTCCGGGGACTCAAATCGGTGATTAATAGCCCATCTAACTGTGATTAATAGCTCATGAAACAGGCCAGAAACGGCCAAAACTGCGAGTTGATGACCGACACGTAAATACAACCTGGGGTTCGTCAATGATGGAAATCACTCCGGGGACTCAAAACGGTGATTAATAGCCCATGTAACAATGATTAATAGCCCATGAAACAAGCCAGAATCGGCCAAAACTACGAGTGTTGATGACCGGCACGTAAACGCAACCTGGGGTTCGTCAATGGTGGAAATCACTTCAGGGACTCAAAACGGTGATTAATAGCCCATCTAACTGCGATTAATAGCCCATCAAACAGGCCAGAAACGGCCAAAACTGTGAGTGTTGATGACCGACACGTAAATACAACCTGGGGTTCGTCAATGGTGGAAATCACTCCGGGGACTCAAAACGATGATTAATAGCCCATGTAACAATGATTAATAGCCCATGAAACAAGCCAGAATCGGCCAAAACTGCGAGTGTTGATGACCGACACGTAATCGCAACCTGGGGTTCGAAAAATGGTGGAAATCACTTCAGGGACTCAAAACGGTGATTAATAGCCCATGAAACAGGCCAGAATCGGCCAAAACTGCGAGTGTTGATGACCGACACGTAAAGACAACCTGGGGTTCATCAATGGTGGAAATCACTCCGGGGACTCAAAACGGTGATTAATAGCCCATCTAACTGTGATTAATAGCTCATGAAACAGGCCAGAAACGGCCAAAACTGCGAGTTGATGACCGACACGTAAATACAACCTGGGGTTCGTCAATGATGGAAATCACTCCGGGGACTCAAAACGGTGATTAATAGCCCATGTAACAATGATTAATAGCCCATGAAACAAGCCAGAATCGGCCAAAACTACGAGTGTTGATGACCGGCACGTAAACGCAACCTGGGGTTCGTCAATGGTGGAAATCACTTCAAGGACTCAAAACGGTGATTAATAGCCCATCTAACTGCGATTAATAGCCCATGAAACAGGCCAGAAACGGCCAAAACTGTGAGTGTTGATGACCGACACGTAAGTACAACCTGGGGTTCGTCAATGGTGGAAATCACTCCGGGGACTCAAAACGGTGATTAATAGCCCATGTAACAATGATTAATAGCCCATGAAACAAGCCAGAATCGGCCAAAACTGCGAGTGTTGATGACCGACACGTAATCGCAACCTGGGGTTCGACAATGGTGAAAATCACTCCGGGGACTCAAATCGGTGATTAATAGCCCATCTAACTGTGATTAATAGCTCATGAAACAGGCCAGAAACGGCCAAAACTGCGAGTTGATGACCGACACGTAAATACAACCTGGGGTTCGTCAATGATGGAAATCACTCCGGGGACTCAAAACGGTGATTAATAGCCCATGTAACAATGATTAATAGCCCATGAAACAAGCCAGAATCGGCCAAAACTACGAGTGTTGATGACCGGCACGTAAACGCAACCTGGGGTTCGTCAATGGTGGAAATCACTTCAGGGACTCAAAACGGTGATTAATAGCCCATCTAACTGCGATTAATAGCCCATCAAACAGGCCAGAAACGGCCAAAACTGTGAGTGTTGATGACCGACACGTAAATACAACCTGGGGTTCGTCAATGGTGGAAATCACTCCGGGGACTCAAAACGGTGATTAATAGCCCATGTAACAATGATTAATAGCCCATGAAACAAGCCAGAATCGGCCAAAACTGCGAGTGTTGATGACCGACACGTAATCGCAACCTGGGGTTCGACAATGGTGAAAATCACTCCGGGGACTCAAATCGGTGATTAATAGCCCATCTAACTGTGATTAATAGCTCATGAAACAGGCCAGAAACGGCCAAAACTGCGAGTTGATGACCGACACGTAAATACAACCTGGGGTTCGTCAATGATGGAAATCACTCCGGGGACTCAAAACGGTGATTAATAGCCCATGTAACAATGATTAATAGCCCATGAAACAAGCCAGAATCGGCCAAAACTACGAGTGTTGATGACCGGCACGTAAACGCAACCTGGGGTTCGTCAATGGTGGAAATCACTTCAGGGACTCAAAACGGTGATTAATAGCCCATCTAACTGCGATTAATAGCCCATCAAACAGGCCAGAATCGGCCAAAACTGCGAGTGTTGATGACCGACACGTAATCGCAACCTGGGGTTCGACAATGGTGAAAATCACTCCGGGGACTCAAATCGGTGATTAATAGCCCATCTAACTGTGATTAATAGCTCATGAAACAGGCCAGAAACGGCCAAAACTGCGAGTTGATGACCGACACGTAAATACAACCTGGGGTTCGTCAATGATGGAAATCACTCCGGGGACTCAAAACGGTGATTAATAGCCCATGTAACAATGATTAATAGCCCATGAAACAAGCCAGAATCGGCCAAAACTACGAGTGTTGATGACCGGCACGTAAACGCAACCTGGGGTTCGTCAATGGTGGAAATCACTTCAAGGACTCAAAACGGTGATTAATAGCCCATCTAACTGCGATTAATAGCCCATGAAACAGGCCAGAAACGGCCAAAACTGTGAGTGTTGATGACCGACACGTAAGTACAACCTGGGGTTCGTCAATGGTGGAAATCACTCCGGGGACTCAAAACGGTGATTAATAGCCCATGTAACAATGATTAATAGCCCATGAAACAAGCCAGAATCGGCCAAAACTGCGAGTGTTGATGACCGACACGTAATCGCAACCTGGGGTTCGACAATGGTGAAAATCACTCCGGGGACTCAAATCGGTGATTAATAGCCCATCTAACTGTGATTAATAGCTCATGAAACAGGCCAGAAACGGCCAAAACTGCGAGTTGATGACCGACACGTAAATACAACCTGGGGTTCGTCAATGATGGAAATCACTCCGGGGACTCAAAACGGTGATTAATAGCCCATGTAACAATGATTAATAGCCCATGAAACAAGCCAGAATCGGCCAAAACTACGAGTGTTGATGACCGGCACGTAAACGCAACCTGGGGTTCGTCAATGGTGGAAATCACTTCAGGGACTCAAAACGGTGATTAATAGCCCATCTAACTGCGATTAATAGCCCATCAAACAGGCCAGAAACGGCCAAAACTGTGAGTGTTGATGACCGACACGTAAATACAACCTGGGGTTCGTCAATGGTGGAAATCACTCCGGGGACTCAAAACGGTGATTAATAGCCCATGTAACAATGATTAATAGCCCATGAAACAAGCCAGAATCGGCCAAAACTGCGAGTGTTGATGACCGACACGTAATCGCAACCTGGGGTTCGACAATGGTGAAAATCACTCCGGGGACTCAAATCGGTGATTAATAGCCCATCTAACTGTGATTAATAGCTCATGAAACAGGCCAGAAACGGCCAAAACTGCGAGTTGATGACCGACACGTAAATACAACCTGGGGTTCGTCAATGATGGAAATCACTCCGGGGACTCAAAACGGTGATTAATAGCCCATGTAACAATGATTAATAGCCCATGAAACAAGCCAGAATCGGCCAAAACTACGAGTGTTGATGACCGGCACGTAAACGCAACCTGGGGTTCGTCAATGGTGGAAATCACTTCAGGGACTCAAAACGGTGATTAATAGCCCATCTAACTGCGATTAATAGCCCATCAAACAGGCCAGAATCGGCCAAAACTGCGAGTGTTGATGACCGACACGTAATCGCAACCTGGGGTTCGACAATGGTGAAAATCACTCCGGGGACTCAAATCGGTGATTAATAGCCCATCTAACTGTGATTAATAGCTCATGAAACAGGCCAGAAACGGCCAAAACTGCGAGTTGATGACCGACACGTAAATACAACCTGGGGTTCGTCAATGATGGAAATCACTCCGGGGACTCAAAACGGTGATTAATAGCCCATGTAACAATGATTAATAGCCCATGAAACAAGCCAGAATCGGCCAAAACTACGAGTGTTGATGACCGGCACGTAAACGCAACCTGGGGTTCGTCAATGGTGGAAATCACTTCAGGGACTCAAAACGGTGATTAATAGCCCATCTAACTGCGATTAATAGCCCATCAAACAGGCCAGAATCGGCCAAAACTGCGAGTGTTGATGACCGACACGTAATCGCAACCTGGGGTTCGACAATGGTGAAAATCACTCCGGGGACTCAAATCGGTGATTAATAGCCCATCTAACTGTGATTAATAGCTCATGAAACAGGCCAGAAACGGCCAAAACTGCGAGTTGATGACCGACACGTAAATACAACCTGGGGTTCGTCAATGATGGAAATCACTCCGGGGACTCAAAACGGTGATTAATAGCCCATGTAACAATGATTAATAGCCCATGAAACAAGCCAGAATCGGCCAAAACTACGAGTGTTGATGACCGGCACGTAAACGCAACCTGGGGTTCGTCAATGGTGGAAATCACTTCAGGGACTCAAAACGGTGATTAATAGCCCATCTAACTGCGATTAATAGCCCATCAAACAGGCCAGAAACGGCCAAAACTGTGAGTGTTGATGACCGACACGTAAATACAACCTGGGGTTCGTCAATGGTGGAAATAACTCCGGGGACTCAAAACGGTGATTAATAGCCCATGTAAAAGGCCAGAATCGGCCAAAACTGCGAGTGTTGATGACCGACACGTAATCGCAACCTGGGGTTCGACAATGGTGAAAATCACTCCGGGGACTCAAAACGGTGATTAATAGCCCATCTAACTGTGATTAATAGCTCATGAAACAGGCCAGAAACGGCCAAAACTGCGAGTTGATGACCGACACGTAAATACAACCTGGGGTTCGTCAATGATGGAAATCACTCCGGGGACTCAAAACGGTGATTAATAGCCCATGTAACAATGATTAATAGCCCATGAAACAAGCCAGAATCGGCCAAAACTGCGAGTGTTGATGACCGGCACATAAACGCAACCTGGGGTTCGTCAATGGTGGAAATCACTTCAGGGACTCAAAACGGTGATTAATAGCCCATCTAACTGCGATTAATAGCCCATCAAACAGGCCAGAAACGGCCAAAACTGTGAGTGTTGATGACCGACACGTAAATACAACCTGGGGTTCGTCAATGGTGGAAATCACTCCGGGGACTCAAAACGATGATTAATAGCCCATGTAACAATGATTAATAGCCCATGAAACAAGCCAGAATCGGCCAAAACTGCGAGTGTTGATGACCGACACGTAATCGCAACCTGGGGTTCGAAAAATGGTGGAAATCACTTCAGGGACTCAAAACGGTGATTAATAGCCCATGAAACAGGCCAGAATCGGCCAAAACTGCGAGTGTTGATGACCGACACGTAAATACAACCTGGGGTTCATCAATGGTGGAAATCACTCCGGGGACTCAAAACGGTGATTAATAGCCCATCTAACTGTGATTAATAGCTCATGAAACAGGCCAGAAACGGCCAAAACTGCGAGTTGATGACCGACACGTAAATACAACCTGGGGTTCGTCAATGATGGAAATCACTCCGGGGACTCAAAACGGTGATTAATAGCCCATGTAACAATGATTAATAGCCCATGAAACAAGCCAGAATCGGCCAAAACTACGAGTGTTGATGACCGGCACGTAAACGCAACCTGGGGTTCGTCAATGGTGGAAATCACTTCAAGGACTCAAAACGGTGATTAATAGCCCATCTAACTGCGATTAATAGCCCATGAAACAGGCCAGAAACGGCCAAAACTGTGAGTGTTGATGACCGACACGTAAATACAACCTGGGGTTCGTCAATGGTGGAAATCACTCCGGGGACTCAAAACGGTGATTAATAGCCCATGTAACAATGATTAATAGCCCATGAAACAAGCCAGAATCGGCCAAAACTGCGAGTGTTGATGACCGACACGTAATCGCAACCTGGGGTTCGACAATGGTGAAAATCACTCCGGGGACTCAAATCGGTGATTAATAGCCCATCTAACTGTGATTAATAGCTCATGAAACAGGCCAGAAACGGCCAAAACTGCGAGTTGATGACCGACACGTAAATACAACCTGGGGTTCGTCAATGATGGAAATCACTCCGGGGACTCAAAACGGTGATTAATAGCCCATGTAACAATGATTAATAGCCCATGAAACAAGCCAGAATCGGCCAAAACTACGAGTGTTGATGACCGGCACGTAAACGCAACCTGGGGTTCGTCAATGGTGGAAATCACTTCAGGGACTCAAAACGGTGATTAATAGCCCATCTAACTGCGATTAATAGCCCATCAAACAGGCCAGAAACGGCCAAAACTGTGAGTGTTGATGACCGACACGTAAATACAACCTGGGGTTCGTCAATGGTGGAAATCACTCCGGGGACTCAAAACGGTGATTAATAGCCCATGTAACAATGATTAATAGCCCATGAAACAAGCCAGAATCGGCCAAAACTGCGAGTGTTGATGACCGACACGTAAATACAACCTGGGGTTCGTCAATGATGGAAATCACTCCGGGGACTCAAAACGGTGATTAATAGCCCATGTAACAATGATTAATAGCCCATGAAACAAGCCAGAATCGGCCAAAACTACGAGTGTTGATGACCGGCACGTAAACGCAACCTGGGGTTCGTCAATGGTGGAAATCACTTCAAGGACTCAAAACGGTGATTAATAGCCCATCTAACTGCGATTAATAGCCCATGAAACAGGCCAGAAACGGCCAAAACTGTGAGTGTTGATGACCGACACGTAAATACAACCTGGGGTTCGTCAATGGTGGAAATCACTCCGGGGACTCAAAACGGTGATTAATAGCCCATGTAACAATGATTAATAGCCCATGAAACAAGCCAGAATCGGCCAAAACTGCGAGTGTTGATGACCGACACGTAATCGCAACCTGGGGTTCGACAATGGTGAAAATCACTCCGGGGACTCAAATCGGTGATTAATAGCCCATCTAACTGTGATTAATAGCTCATGAAACAGGCCAGAAACGGCCAAAACTGCGAGTTGATGACCGACACGTAAATACAACCTGGGGTTCGTCAATGATGGAAATCACTCCGGGGACTCAAAACGGTGATTAATAGCCCATGTAACAATGATTAATAGCCCATGAAACAAGCCAGAATCGGCCAAAACTACGAGTGTTGATGACCGGCACGTAAACGCAACCTGGGGTTCGTCAATGGTGGAAATCACTTCAGGGACTCAAAACGGTGATTAATAGCCCATCTAACTGCGATTAATAGCCCATCAAACAGGCCAGAAACGGCCAAAACTGTGAGTGTTGATGACCGACACGTAAATACAACCTGGGGTTCGTCAATGGTGGAAATCACTCCGGGGACTCAAAACGGTGATTAATAGCCCATGTAAAAGGCCAGAATCGGCCAAAACTGCGAGTGTTGATGACCGACACGTAATCGCAACCTGGGGTTCGACAATGGTGAAAATCACTCCGGGGACTCAAAACGGTGATTAATAGCCCATCTAACTCTGATTAATAGCTCATGAAACAGGCCAGAAACGGCCAAAACTGCGAGTTGATGACCGACACGTAAATACAACCTGGGGTTCGTCAATGATGGAAATCAGTCCGGGGACTCAAAACGGTGATTAATAGCCCATGTAACAATGATTAATAGCCCATGAAACAAGCCAGAATCGGCCAAAACTGCGAGTGTTGATGACCGGCACATAAACGCAACCTGGGGTTCGTCAATGGTGGAAATCACTTCAGGGACTCAAAACGGTGATTAATAGCCCATCTAACTGCGATTAATAGCCCATCAAACAGGCCAGAAACGGCCAAAACTGTGAGTGTTGATGACCGACACGTAAATACAACCTGGGGTTCGTCAATGGTGGAAATCACTCCGGGGACTCAAAACGATGATTAATAGCCCATGTAACAATGATTAATAGCCCATGAAACAAGCCAGAATCGGCCAAAACTGCGAGTGTTGATGACCGACACGTAATCGCAACCTGGGGTTCGAAAAATGGTGGAAATCACTTCAGGGACTCAAAACGGTGATTAATAGCCCATGAAACAGGCCAGAATCGGCCAAAACTGCGAGTGTTGATGACCGACACGTAAATACAACCTGGGGTTCATCAATGGTGGAAATCACTCCGGGGACTCAAAACGGTGATTAATAGCCCATCTAACTGTGATTAATAGCTCATGAAACAGGCCAGAAACGGCCAAAACTGCGAGTTGATGACCGACACGTAAATACAACCTGGGGTTCGTCAATGATGGAAATCACTCCGGGGACTCAAAACGGTGATTAATAGCCCATGTAACAATGATTAATAGCCCATGAAACAAGCCAGAATCGGCCAAAACTACGAGTGTTGATGACCGGCACGTAAACGCAACCTGGGGTTCGTCAATGGTGGAAATCACTTCAAGGACTCAAAACGGTGATTAATAGCCCATCTAACTGCGATTAATAGCCCATGAAACAGGCCAGAAACGGCCAAAACTGTGAGTGTTGATGACCGACACGTAAATACAACCTGGGGTTCGTCAATGGTGGAAATCACTCCGGGGACTCAAAACGGTGATTAATAGCCCATGTAACAATGATTAATAGCCCATGAAACAAGCCAGAATCGGCCAAAACTGCGAGTGTTGATGACCGACACGTAATCGCAACCTGGGGTTCGACAATGGTGAAAATCACTCCGGGGACTCAAATCGGTGATTAATAGCCCATCTAACTGTGATTAATAGCTCATGAAACAGGCCAGAAACGGCCAAAACTGCGAGTTGATGACCGACACGTAAATACAACCTGGGGTTCGTCAATGATGGAAATCACTCCGGGGACTCAAAACGGTGATTAATAGCCCATGTAACAATGATTAATAGCCCATGAAACAAGCCAGAATCGGCCAAAACTACGAGTGTTGATGACCGGCACGTAAACGCAACCTGGGGTTCGTCAATGGTGGAAATCACTTCAGGGACTCAAAACGGTGATTAATAGCCCATCTAACTGCGATTAATAGCCCATCAAACAGGCCAGAAACGGCCAAAACTGTGAGTGTTGATGACCGACACGTAAATACAACCTGGGGTTCGTCAATGGTGGAAATCACTCCGGGGACTCAAAACGGTGATTAATAGCCCATGTAAAAGGCCAGAATCGGCCAAAACTGCGAGTGTTGATGACCGACACGTAATCGCAACCTGGGGTTCGACAATGGTGAAAATCACTCCGGGGACTCAAAACGGTGATTAATAGCCCATCTAACTGTGATTAATAGCTCATGAAACAGGCCAGAAACGGCCAAAACTGCGAGTTGATGACCGACACGTAAATACAACCTGGGGTTCGTCAATGATGGAAATCACTCCGGGGACTCAAAACGGTGATTAATAGCCCATGTAACAATGATTAATAGCCCATGAAACAAGCCAGAATCGGCCAAAACTACGAGTGTTGATGACCGGCACGTAAACGCAACCTGGGGTTCGTCAATGGTGGAAATCACTTCAGGGACTCAAAACGGTGATTAATAGCCCATCTAACTGCGATTAATAGCCCATCAAACAGGCCAGAATCGGCCAAAACTGCGAGTGTTGATGACCGACACGTAATCGCAACCTGGGGTTCGACAATGGTGAAAATCACTCCGGGGACTCAAATCGGTGATTAATAGCCCATCTAACTGTGATTAATAGCTCATGAAACAGGCCAGAAACGGCCAAAACTGCGAGTTGATGACCGACACGTAAATACAACCTGGGGTTCGTCAATGATGGAAATCACTCCGGGGACTCAAAACGGTGATTAATAGCCCATGTAACAATGATTAATAGCCCATGAAACAAGCCAGAATCGGCCAAAACTACGAGTGTTGATGACCGGCACGTAAACGCAACCTGGGGTTCGTCAATGGTGGAAATCACTTCAGGGACTCAAAACGGTGATTAATAGCCCATCTAACTGCGATTAATAGCCCATCAAACAGGCCAGAAACGGCCAAAACTGTGAGTGTTGATGACCGACACGTAAATACAACCTGGGGTTCGTCAATGGTGGAAATCACTCCGGGGACTCAAAACGGTGATTAATAGCCCATGTAAAAGGCCAGAATCGGCCAAAACTGCGAGTGTTGATGACCGACACGTAATCGCAACCTGGGGTTCGACAATGGTGAAAATCACTCCGGGGACTCAAAACGGTGATTAATAGCCCATCTAACTGTGATTAATAGCTCATGAAACAGGCCAGAAACGGCCAAAACTGCGAGTTAATGACCGACACGTAAATACAACCTGGGGTTCGTCAATGATGGAAATCACTCCGGGGACTCAAAACGGTGATTAATAGCCCATGTAACAATGATTAATAGCCCATGAAACAAGCCAGAATCGGCCAAAACTGCGAGTGTTGATGACCGGCACATAAACGCAACCTGGGGTTCGTCAATGGTGGAAATCACTTCAGGGACTCAAAACGGTGATTAATAGCCCATCTAACTGCGATTAATAGCCCATCAAACAGGCCAGAAACGGCCAAAACTGTGAGTGTTGATGACCGACACGTAAATACAACCTGGGGTTCGTCAATGGTGGAAATCACTCCGGGGACTCAAAACGATGATTAATAGCCCATGTAACAATGATTAATAGCCCATGAAACAAGCCAGAATCGGCCAAAACTGCGAGTGTTGATGACCGACACGTAATCGCAACCTGGGGTTCGAAAAATGGTGGAAATCACTTCAGGGACTCAAAACGGTGATTAATAGCCCATGAAACAGGCCAGAATCGGCCAAAACTGCGAGTGTTGATGACCGACACGTAAATACAACCTGGGGTTCATCAATGGTGGAAATCACTCCGGGGACTCAAAACGGTGATTAATAGCCCATCTAACTGTGATTAATAGCTCATGAAACAGGCCAGAAACGGCCAAAACTGCGAGTTGATGACCGACACGTAAATACAACCTGGGGTTCGTCAATGATGGAAATCACTCCGGGGACTCAAAACGGTGATTAATAGCCCATGTAACAATGATTAATAGCCCATGAAACAAGCCAGAATCGGCCAAAACTACGAGTGTTGATGACCGGCACGTAAACGCAACCTGGGGTTCGTCAATGGTGGAAATCACTTCAAGGACTCAAAACGGTGATTAATAGCCCATCTAACTGCGATTAATAGCCCATGAAACAGGCCAGAAACGGCCAAAACTGTGAGTGTTGATGACCGACACGTAAATACAACCTGGGGTTCGTCAATGGTGGAAATCACTCCGGGGACTCAAAACGATGATTAATAGCCCATGTAACAATGATTAATAGCCCATGAAACAAGCCAGAATCGGCCAAAACTGCGAGTGTTGATGACCGACACGTAATCGCAACCTGGGGTTCGAAAAATGGTGGAAATCACTTCAGGGACTCAAAACGGTGATTAATAGCCCATGAAACAGGCCAGAATCGGCCAAAACTGCGAGTGTTGATGACCGACACGTAAATACAACCTGGGGTTCATCAATGGTGGAAATCACTCCGGGGACTCAAAACGGTGATTAATAGCCCATCTAACTGTGATTAATAGCTCATGAAACAGGCCAGAAACGGCCAAAACTGCGAGTTGATGACCGACACGTAAATACAACCTGGGGTTCGTCAATGATGGAAATCACTCCGGGGACTCAAAACGGTGATTAATAGCCCATGTAACAATGATTAATAGCCCATGAAACAAGCCAGAATCGGCCAAAACTACGAGTGTTGATGACCGGCACGTAAACGCAACCTGGGGTTCGTCAATGGTGGAAATCACTTCAAGGACTCAAAACGGTGATTAATAGCCCATCTAACTGCGATTAATAGCCCATGAAACAGGCCAGAAACGGCCAAAACTGTGAGTGTTGATGACCGACACGTAAATACAACCTGGGGTTCGTCAATGGTGGAAATCACTCCGGGGACTCAAAACGGTGATTAATAGCCCATGTAACAATGATTAATAGCCCATGAAACAAGCCAGAATCGGCCAAAACTGCGAGTGTTGATGACCGACACGTAATCGCAACCTGGGGTTCGACAATGGTGAAAATCACTCCGGGGACTCAAATCGGTGATTAATAGCCCATCTAACTGTGATTAATAGCTCATGAAACAGGCCAGAAACGGCCAAAACTGCGAGTTGATGACCGACACGTAAATACAACCTGGGGTTCGTCAATGATGGAAATCACTCCGGGGACTCAAAACGGTGATTAATAGCCCATGTAACAATGATTAATAGCCCATGAAACAAGCCAGAATCGGCCAAAACTACGAGTGTTGATGACCGGCACGTAAACGCAACCTGGGGTTCGTCAATGGTGGAAATCACTTCAGGGACTCAAAACGGTGATTAATAGCCCATCTAACTACGATTAATAGCCCATCAAACAGGCCAGAAACGGCCAAAACTGTGAGTGTTGATGACCGACACGTAAATACAACCTGGGGTTCGTCAATGGTGGAAATCACTTCAGGGACTCAAAACGGTGATTAATAGCCCATCTAACTGCGATTAATAGCCCATCAAACAGGCCAGAAACGGCCAAAACTGTGAGTGTTGATGACCGACACGTAAATACAACCTGGGGTTCGTCAATGGTGGAAATCACTCCGGGGACTCAAAACGGTGATTAATAGCCCATGTAAAAGGCCAGAATCGGCCAAAACTGCGAGTGTTGATGACCGACACGTAATCGCAACCTGGGGTTCGACAATGGTGAAAATCACTCCGGGGACTCAAAACGGTGATTAATAGCCCATCTAACTATGATTAATAGCTCATGAAACAGGCCAGAAACGGCCAAAACTGCGAGTTGATGACCGACACGTAAATACAACCTGGGGTTCGTCAATGATGGAAATCAGTCCGGGGACTCAAAACGGTGATTAATAGCCCATGTAACAATGATTAATAGCCCATGAAACAAGCCAGAATCGGCCAAAACTGCGAGTGTTGATGACCGGCACATAAACGCAACCTGGGGTTCGTCAATGGTGGAAATCACTTCAGGGACTCAAAACGGTGATTAATAGCCCATCTAACTGCGATTAATAGCCCATCAAACAGGCCAGAAACGGCCAAAACTGTGAGTGTTGATGACCGACACGTAAATACAACCTGGGGTTCGTCAATGGTGGAAATCACTCCGGGGACTCAAAACGATGATTAATAGCCCATGTAACAATGATTAATAGCCCATGAAACAAGCCAGAATCGGCCAAAACTGCGAGTGTTGATGACCGACACGTAATCGCAACCTGGGGTTCGAAAAATGGTGGAAATCACTTCAGGGACTCAAAACGGTGATTAATAGCCCATGAAACAGGCCAGAATCGGCCAAAACTGCGAGTGTTGATGACCGACACGTAAATACAACCTGGGGTTCATCAATGGTGGAAATCACTCCGGGGACTCAAAACGGTGATTAATAGCCCATCTAACTGTGATTAATAGCTCATGAAACAGGCCAGAAACGGCCAAAACTGCGAGTTGATGACCGACACGTAAATACAACCTGGGGTTCGTCAATGATGGAAATCACTCCGGGGACTCAAAACGGTGATTAATAGCCCATGTAACAATGATTAATAGCCCATGAAACAAGCCAGAATCGGCCAAAACTACGAGTGTTGATGACCGGCACGTAAACGCAACCTGGGGTTCGTCAATGGTGGAAATCACTTCAGGGACTCAAAACGGTGATTAATAGCCCATCTAACTGCGATTAATAGCCCATCAAACAGGCCAGAATCGGCCAAAACTGCGAGTGTTGATGACCGACACGTAATCGCAACCTGGGGTTCGACAATGGTGAAAATCACTCCGGGGACTCAAATCGGTGATTAATAGCCCATCTAACTGTGATTAATAGCTCATGAAACAGGCCAGAAACGGCCAAAACTGCGAGTTGATGACCGACACGTAAATACAACCTGGGGTTCGTCAATGATGGAAATCACTCCGGGGACTCAAAACGGTGATTAATAGCCCATGTAACAATGATTAATAGCCCATGAAACAAGCCAGAATCGGCCAAAACTACGAGTGTTGATGACCGGCACGTAAACGCAACCTGGGGTTCGTCAATGGTGGAAATCACTTCAAGGACTCAAAACGGTGATTAATAGCCCATCTAACTGCGATTAATAGCCCATGAAACAGGCCAGAAACGGCCAAAACTGTGAGTGTTGATGACCGACACGTAAATACAACCTGGGGTTCGTCAATGGTGGAAATCACTCCGGGGACTCAAAACGGTGATTAATAGCCCATGTAACAATGATTAATAGCCCATGAAACAAGCCAGAATCGGCCAAAACTGCGAGTGTTGATGACCGACACGTAATCGCAACCTGGGGTTCGACAATGGTGAAAATCACTCCGGGGACTCAAATCGGTGATTAATAGCCCATCTAACTGTGATTAATAGCTCATGAAATAGGCCAGAAACGGCCAAAACTGCGAGTTGATGACCGACACGTAAATACAACCTGGGGTTCGTCAATGATGGAAATCACTCCGGGGACTCAAAACGGTGATTAATAGCCCATGTAACAATGATTAATAGCCCATGAAACAAGCCAGAATCGGCCAAAACTACGAGTGTTGATGACCGGCACGTAAACGCAACCTGGGGTTCGTCAATGGTGGAAATCACTTCAGGGACTCAAAACGGTGATTAATAGCCCATCTAACTGCGATTAATAGCCCATCAAACAGGCCAGAAACGGCCAAAACTGTGAGTGTTGATGACCGACACGTAAATACAACCTGGGGTTCGTCAATGGTGGAAATCACTCCGGGGACTCAAAACGATGATTAATAGCCCATGTAACAATGATTAATAGCCCATGAAACAAGCCAGAATCGGCCAAAACTGCGAGTGTTGATGACCGACACGTAATCGCAACCTGGGGTTCGACAATGGTGAAAATCACTCCGGGGACTCAAAACGGTGATTAATAGCCCATCTAACTGTGATTAATAGCTCATGAAACAGGCCAGAAACGGCCAAAACTGCGAGTTGATGACCGACACGTAAATACAACCTGGGGTTCGTCAATGATGGAAATCACTCCGGGGACTCAAAACGGTGATTAATAGCCCATGTAACAATGATTAATAGCCCATGAAACAAGCCAGAATCGGCCAAAACTACGAGTGTTGATGACCGGCACGTAAACGCAACCTGGGGTTCGTCAATGGTGGAAATCACTTCAGGGACTCAAAACGGTGATTAATAGCCCATCTAACTGCGATTAATAGCCCATCAAACAGGCCAGAATCGGCCAAAACGGCGAGTGTTGATGACCGACACGTAATCGCAACCTGGGGTTCGACAATGGTGAAAATCACTCCGGGGACTCAAATCGGTGATTAATAGCCCATCTAACTGTGATTAATAGCTCATGAAACAGGCCAGAAACGGCCAAAACTGCGAGTTGATGACCGACACGTAAATACAACCTGGGGTTCGTCAATGATGGAAATCACTCCGGGGACTCAAAACGGTGATTAATAGCCCATGTAACAATGATTAATAGCCCATGAAACAAGCCAGAATCGGCCAAAACTACGAGTGTTGATGACCGGCACGTAAACGCAACCTGGGGTTCGTCAATGGTGGAAATCACTTCAAGGACTCAAAACGGTGATTAATAGCCCATCTAACTGCGATTAATAGCCCATGAAACAGGCCAGAAACGGCCAAAACTGTGAGTGTTGATGACCGACACGTAAATACAACCTGGGGTTCGTCAATGGTGGAAATCACTCCGGGGACTCAAAACGGTGATTAATAGCCCATGTAACAATGATTAATAGCCCATGAAACAAGCCAGAATCGGCCAAAACTGCGAGTGTTGATGACCGACACGTAATCGCAACCTGGGGTTCGACAATGGTGAAAATCACTCCGGGGACTCAAATCGGTGATTAATAGCCCATCTAACTGTGATTAATAGCTCATGAAACAGGCCAGAAACGGCCAAAACTGCGAGTTGATGACCGACACGTAAATACAACCTGGGGTTCGTCAATGATGGAAATCACTCCGGGGACTCAAAACGGTGATTAATAGCCCATGTAACAATGATTAATAGCCCATGAAACAAGCCAGAATCGGCCAAAACTACGAGTGTTGATGACCGGCACGTAAACGCAACCTGGGGTTCGTCAATGGTGGAAATCACTTCAGGGACTCAAAACGGTGATTAATAGCCCATCTAACTGCGATTAATAGCCCATCAAACAGGCCAGAAACGGCCAAAACTGTGAGTGTTGATGACCGACACGTAAATACAACCTGGGGTTCGTCAATGGTGGAAATCACTTCAGGGACTCAAAACGGTGATTAATAGCCCATCTAACTGCGATTAATAGCCCATCAAACAGGCCAGAAACGGCCAAAACTGTGAGTGTTGATGACCGACACGTAAATACAACCTGGGGTTCGTCAATGGTGGAAATCACTCCGGGGACTCAAAACGGTGATTAATAGCCCATGTAAAAGGCCAGAATCGGCCAAAACTGCGAGTGTTGATGACCGACACGTAATCGCAACCTAGGGTTCGACAATGGTGAAAATCACTCCGGGGACTCAAAACGGTGATTAATAGCCCATCTAACTATGATTAATAGCTCATGAAACAGGCCAGAAACGGCCAAAACTGCGAGTTGATGACCGACACGTAAATACAACCTGGGGTTCGTCAATGATGGAAATCAGTCCGGGGACTCAAAACGGTGATTAATAGCCCATGTAACAATGATTAATAGCCCATGAAACAAGCCAGAATCGGCCAAAACTGCGAGTGTTGATGACCGGCACATAAACGCAACCTGGGGTTCGTCAATGGTGGAAATCACTTCAGGGACTCAAAACGGTGATTAATAGCCCATCTAACTGCGATTAATAGCCCATCAAACAGGCCAGAAACGGCCAAAACTGTGAGTGTTGATGACCGACACGTAAATACAACCTGGGGTTCGTCAATGGTGGAAATCACTCCGGGGACTCAAAACGATGATTAATAGCCCATGTAACAATGATTAATAGCCCATGAAACAAGCCAGAATCGGCCAAAACTGCGAGTGTTGATGACCGACACGTAATCGCAACCTGGGGTTCGAAAAATGGTGGAAATCACTTCAGGGACTCAAAACGGTGATTAATAGCCCATGAAACAGGCCAGAATCGGCCAAAACTGCGAGTGTTGATGACCGACACGTAAATACAACCTGGGGTTCATCAATGGTGGAAATCACTCCGGGGACTCAAAACGGTGATTAATAGCCCATCTAACTGTGATTAATAGCTCATGAAACAGGCCAGAAACGGCCAAAACTGCGAGTTGATGACCGACACGTAAATACAACCTGGGGTTCGTCAATGATGGAAATCACTCCGGGGACTCAAAACGGTGATTAATAGCCCATGTAACAATGATTAATAGCCCATGAAACAAGCCAGAATCGGCCAAAACTACGAGTGTTGATGACCGGCACGTAAACGCAACCTGGGGTTCGTCAATGGTGGAAATCACTTCAAGGACTCAAAACGGTGATTAATAGCCCATCTAACTGCGATTAATAGCCCATGAAACAGGCCAGAAACGGCCAAAACTGTGAGTGTTGATGACCGACACGTAAACGCAACCTGGGGTTCGTCAATGGTGGAAATCACTTCAGGGACTCAAAACGGTGATTAATAGCCCATCTAACTGCGATTAATAGCCCATCAAACAGGCCAGAATCGGCCAAAACGGCGAGTGTTGATGACCGACACGTAATCGCAACCTGGGGTTCGACAATGGTGAAAATCACTCCGGGGACTCAAATCGGTGATTAATAGCCCATCTAACTGTGATTAATAGCTCATGAAACAGGCCAGAAACGGCCAAAACTGCGAGTTGATGACCGACACGTAAATACAACCTGGGGTTCGTCAATGATGGAAATCACTCCGGGGACTCAAAACGGTGATTAATAGCCCATGTAACAATGATTAATAGCCCATGAAACAAGCCAGAATCGGCCAAAACTACGAGTGTTGATGACCGGCACGTAAACGCAACCTGGGGTTCGTCAATGGTGGAAATCACTTCAAGGACTCAAAACGGTGATTAATAGCCCATCTAACTGCGATTAATAGCCCATGAAACAGGCCAGAAACGGCCAAAACTGTGAGTGTTGATGACCGACACGTAAATACAACCTGGGGTTCGTCAATGGTGGAAATCACTCCGGGGACTCAAAACGGTGATTAATAGCCCATGTAACAATGATTAATAGCCCATGAAACAAGCCAGAATCGGCCAAAACTGCGAGTGTTGATGACCGACACGTAATCGCAACCTGGGGTTCGACAATGGTGAAAATCACTCCGGGGACTCAAATCGGTGATTAATAGCCCATCTAACTGTGATTAATAGCTCATGAAACAGGCCAGAAACGGCCAAAACTGCTAGTTGATGACCGACACGTAAATACAACCTGGGGTTCGTCAATGATGGAAATCACTCCGGGGACTCAAAACGGTGATTAATAGCCCATGTAACAATGATTAATAGCCCATGAAACAAGCCAGAATCGGCCAAAACTACGAGTGTTGATGACCGGCACGTAAACGCAACCTGGGGTTCGTCAATGGTGGAAATCACTTCAGGGACTCAAAACGGTGATTAATAGCCCATCTAACTGCGATTAATAGCCCATCAAACAGGCCAGAAACGGCCAAAACTGTGAGTGTTGATGACCGACACGTAAATACAACCTGGGGTTCGTCAATGGTGGAAATCACTTCAGGGACTCAAAACGGTGATTAATAGCCCATCTAACTGCGATTAATAGCCCATCAAACAGGCCAGAAACGGCCAAAACTGTGAGTGTTGATGACCGACACGTAAATACAACCTGGGGTTCGTCAATGGTGGAAATCACTCCGGGGACTCAAAACGGTGATTAATAGCCCATGTAAAAGGCCAGAATCGGCCAAAACTGCGAGTGTTGATGACCGACACGTAATCGCAACCTGGGGTTCGACAATGGTGAAAATCACTCCGGGGACTCAAAACGGTGATTAATAGCCCATCTAACTATGATTAATAGCTCATGAAACAGGCCAGAAACGGCCAAAACTGCGAGTTGATGACCGACACGTAAATACAACCTGGGGTTCGTCAATGATGGAAATCAGTCCGGGGACTCAAAACGGTGATTAATAGCCCATGTAACAATGATTAATAGCCCATGAAACAAGCCAGAATCGGCCAAAACTGCGAGTGTTGATGACCGGCACATAAACGCAACCTGGGGTTCGTCAATGGTGGAAATCACTTCAGGGACTCAAAACGGTGATTAATAGCCCATCTAACTGCGATTAATAGCCCATCAAACAGGCCAGAAACGGCCAAAACTGTGAGTGTTGATGACCGACACGTAAATACAACCTGGGGTTCGTCAATGGTGGAAATCACTCCGGGGACTCAAAACGATGATTAATAGCCCATGTAACAATGATTAATAGCCCATGAAACAAGCCAGAATCGGCCAAAACTGCGAGTGTTGATGACCGACACGTAATCGCAACCTGGGGTTCGAAAAATGGTGGAAATCACTTCAGGGACTCAAAACGGTGATTAATAGCCCATGAAACAGGCCAGAATCGGCCAAAACTGCGAGTGTTGATGACCGACACGTAAATACAACCTGGGGTTCATCAATGGTGGAAATCACTCCGGGGACTCAAAACGGTGATTAATAGCCCATCTAACTGTGATTAATAGCTCATGAAACAGGCCAGAAACGGCCAAAACTGCGAGTTGATGACCGACACGTAAATACAACCTGGGGTTCGTCAATGATGGAAATCACTCCGGGGACTCAAAACGGTGATTAATAGCCCATGTAACAATGATTAATAGCCCATGAAACAAGCCAGAATCGGCCAAAACTACGAGTGTTGATGACCGGCACGTAAACGCAACCTGGGGTTCGTCAATGGTGGAAATCACTTCAAGGACTCAAAACGGTGATTAATAGCCCATCTAACTGCGATTAATAGCCCATGAAACAGGCCAGAAACGGCCAAAACTGTGAGTGTTGATGACCGACACGTAAATACAACCTGGGGTTCGTCAATGGTGGAAATCACTCCGGGGACTCAAAACGGTGATTAATAGCCCATGTAACAATGATTAATAGCCCATGAAACAAGCCAGAATCGGCCAAAACTGCGAGTGTTGATGACCGACACGTAATCGCAACCTGGGGTTCGACAATGGTGAAAATCACTCCGGGGACTCAAATCGGTGATTAATAGCCCATCTAACTGTGATTAATAGCTCATGAAACAGGCCAGAAACGGCCAAAACTGCGAGTTGATGACCGACACGTAAATACAACCTGGGGTTCGTCAATGATGGAAATCACTCCGGGGACTCAAAACGGTGATTAATAGCCCATGTAACAATGATTAATAGCCCATGAAACAAGCCAGAATCGGCCAAAACTACGAGTGTTGATGACCGGCACGTAAACGCAACCTGGGGTTCGTCAATGGTGGAAATCACTTCAGGGACTCAAAACGGTGATTAATAGCCCATCTAACTGCGATTAATAGCCCATCAAACAGGCCAGAAACGGCCAAAACTGTGAGTGTTGATGACCGACACGTAAATACAACCTGGGGTTCGTCAATGGTGGAAATCACTCCGGGGACTCAAAACGGTGATTAATAGCCCATGTAAAAGGCCAGAATCGGCCAAAACTGCGAGTGTTGATGACCGACACGTAATCGCAACCTGGGGTTCGACAATGGTGAAAATCACTCCGGGGACTCAAAACGGTGATTAATAGCCCATCTAACTGTGATTAATAGCTCATGAAACAGGCCAGAAACGGCCAAAACTGCGAGTTGATGACCGACACGTAAATACAACCTGGGGTTCGTCAATGATGGAAATCACTCCGGGGACTCAAAACGGTGATTAATAGCCCATGTAACAATGATTAATAGCCCATGAAACAAGCCAGAATCGGCCAAAACTACGAGTGTTGATGACCGGCACGTAAACGCAACCTGGGGTTCGTCAATGGTGGAAATCACTTCAGGGACTCAAAACGGTGATTAATAGCCCATCTAACTGCGATTAATAGCCCATCAAACAGGCCAGAAACGGCCAAAACTGTGAGTGTTGATGACCGACACGTAAATACAACCTGGGGTTCGTCAATGGTGGAAATCACTCCGGGGACTCAAAACGGTGATTAATAGCCCATGTAACAATGATTAATAGCCCATGAAACAAGCCAGAATCGGCCAAAACTGCGAGTGTTGATGACCGACACGTAATCGCAACCTGGGGTTCGACAATGGTGAAAATCACTCCGGGGACTCAAATCGGTGATTAATAGCCCATCTAACTGTGATTAATAGCTCATGAAACAGGCCAGAAACGGCCAAAACTGCGAGTTGATGACCGACACGTAAATACAACCTGGGGTTCGTCAATGATGGAAATCACTCCGGGGACTCAAAACGGTGATTAATAGCCCATGTAACAATGATTAATAGCCCATGAAACAAGCCAGAATCGGCCAAAACTACGAGTGTTGATGACCGGCACGTAAACGCAACCTGGGGTTCGTCAATGGTGGAAATCACTTCAAGGACTCAAAACGGTGATTAATAGCCCATCTAACTGCGATTAATAGCCCATGAAACAGGCCAGAAACGGCCAAAACTGTGAGTGTTGATGACCGACACGTAAATACAACCTGGGGTTCGTCAATGGTGGAAATCACTCCGGGGACTCAAAACGGTGATTAATAGCCCATGTAACAATGATTAATAGCCCATGAAACAAGCCAGAATCGGCCAAAACTGCGAGTGTTGATGACCGACACGTAATCGCAACCTGGGGTTCGACAATGGTGAAAATCACTCCGGGGACTCAAATCGGTGATTAATAGCCCATCTAACTGTGATTAATAGCTCATGAAACAGGCCAGAAACGGCCAAAACTGCGAGTTGATGACCGACACGTAAATACAACCTGGGGTTCGTCAATGATGGAAATCACTCCGGGGACTCAAAACGGTGATTAATAGCCCATGTAACAATGATTAATAGCCCATGAAACAAGCCAGAATCGGCCAAAACTGCGAGTGTTGATGATCGACACGTAATCGCAACCTGGGGTTCGACAATGGTGAAAATCACTCCGGGGACTCAAATCGGTGATTAATAGCCCATCTAACTGTGATTAATAGCTCATGAAACAGGCCAGAAACGGCCAAAACTGCGAGTTGATGACCGACACGTAAATACAACCTGGGGTTCGTCAATGATGGAAATCACTCCGGGGACTCAAAACGGTGATTAATAGCCCATGTAACAATGATTAATAGCCCATGAAACAAGCCAGAATCGGCCAAAACTACGAGTGTTGATGACCGGCACGTAAACGCAACCTGGGGTTCGTCAATGGTGGAAATCACTTCAGGGACTCAAAACGGTGATTAATAGCCCATCTAACTGCGATTAATAGCCCATCAAACAGGCCAGAAACGGCCAAAACTGTGAGTGTTGATGACCGACACGTAAATACAACCTGGGGTTCGTCAATGGTGGAAATCACTCCGGGGACTCAAAACGGTGATTAATAGCCCATGTAACAATGATTAATAGCCCATGAAACAAGCCAGAATCGGCCAAAACTGCGAGTGTTGATGACCGACACGTAATCGCAACCTGGGGTTCGACAATGGTGAAAATCACTCCGGGGACTCAAATCGGTGATTAATAGCCCATCTAACTGTGATTAATAGCTCATGAAACAGGCCAGAAACGGCCAAAACTGCGAGTTGATGACCGACACGTAAATACAACCTGGGGTTCGTCAATGATGGAAATCACTCCGGGGACTCAAAACGGTGATTAATAGCCCATGTAACAATGATTAATAGCCCATGAAACAAGCCAGAATCGGCCAAAACTACGAGTGTTGATGACCGGCACGTAAACGCAACCTGGGGTTCGTCAATGGTGGAAATCACTTCAGGGACTCAAAACGGTGATTAATAGCCCATCTAACTGCGATTAATAGCCCATCAAACAGGCCAGAAACGGCCAAAACTGTGAGTGTTGATGACCGACACGTAAATACAACCTGGGGTTCGTCAATGGTGGAAATCACTCCGGGGACTCAAAACGGTGATTAATAGCCCATGTAAAAGGCCAGAATCGGCCAAAACTGCGAGTGTTGATGACCGACACGTAATCGCAACCTGGGGTTCGACAATGGTGAAAATCACTCCGGGGACTCAAAACGGTGATTAATAGCCCATCTAACTGTGATTAATAGCTCATGAAACAGGCCAGAAACGGCCAAAACTGCGAGTTGATGACCGACACGTAAATACAACCTGGGGTTCGTCAATGATGGAAATCACTCCGGGGACTCAAAACGGTGATTAATAGCCCATGTAACAATGATTAATAGCCCATGAAACAAGCCAGAATCGGCCAAAACTGCGAGTGTTGATGACCGGCACATAAACGCAACCTGGGGTTCGTCAATGGTGGAAATCACTTCAGGGACTCAAAACGGTGATTAATAGCCCATCTAACTGCGATTAATAGCCCATCAAACAGGCCAGAAACGGCCAAAACTGTGAGTGTTGATGACCGACACGTAAATACAACCTGGGGTTCGTCAATGGTGGAAATCACTCCGGGGACTCAAAACGGTGATTAATAGCCCATGTAAAAGGCCAGAATCGGCCAAAACTGCGAGTGTTGATGACCGACACGTAATCGCAACCTGGGGTTCGACAATGGTGAAAATCACTCCGGGGACTCAAAACGGTGATTAATAGCCCATCTAACTATGATTAATAGCTCATGAAACAGGCCAGAAACGGCCAAAACTGCGAGTTGATGACCGACACGTAAATACAACCTGGGGTTCGTCAATGATGGAAATCAGTCCGGGGACTCAAAACGGTGATTAATAGCCCATGTAACAATGATTAATAGCCCATGAAACAAGCCAGAATCGGCCAAAACTGCGAGTGTTGATGACCGGCACATAAACGCAACCTGGGGTTCGTCAATGGTGGAAATCACTTCAGGGACTCAAAACGGTGATTAATAGTCCATCTAACTGCGATTAATAGCCCATCAAACAGGCCAGAAACGGCCAAAACTGTGAGTGTTGATGACCGACACGTAAATACAACCTGGGGTTCGTCAATGGTGGAAATCACTCCGGGGACTCAAAACGATGATTAATAGCCCATGTAACAATGATTAATAGCCCATGAAACAAGCCAGAATCGGCCAAAACTGCGAGTGTTGATGACCGACACGTAATCGCAACCTGGGGTTCGAAAAATGGTGGAAATCACTTCAGGGACTCAAAACGGTGATTAATAGCCCATGAAACAGGCCAGAATCGGCCAAAACTGCGAGTGTTGATGACCGACACGTAAATACAACCTGGGGTTCATCAATGGTGGAAATCACTCCGGGGACTCAAAACGGTGATTAATAGCCCATCTAACTGTGATTAATAGCTCATGAAACAGGCCAGAAACGGCCAAAACTGCGAGTTGATGACCGACACGTAAATACAACCTGGGGTTCGTCAATGATGGAAATCACTCCGGGGACTCAAAACGGTGATTAATAGCCCATGTAACAATGATTAATAGCCCATGAAACAAGCCAGAATCGGCCAAAACTACGAGTGTTGATGACCGGCACGTAAACGCAACCTGGGGTTCGTCAATGGTGGAAATCACTTCAAGGACTCAAAACGGTGATTAATAGCCCATCTAACTGCGATTAATAGCCCATGAAACAGGCCAGAAACGGCCAAAACTGTGAGTGTTGATGACCGACACGTAAATACAACCTGGGGTTCGTCAATGGTGGAAATCACTCCGGGGACTCAAAACGGTGATTAATAGCCCATGTAACAATGATTAATAGCCCATGAAACAAGCCAGAATCGGCCAAAACTGCGAGTGTTGATGACCGACACGTAATCGCAACCTGGGGTTCGACAATGGTGAAAATCACTCCGGGGACTCAAATCGGTGATTAATAGCCCATCTAACTGTGATTAATAGCTCATGAAACAGGCCAGAAACGGCCAAAACTGCGAGTTGATGACCGACACGTAAATACAACCTGGGGTTCGTCAATGATGGAAATCACTCCGGGGACTCAAAACGGTGATTAATAGCCCATGTAACAATGATTAATAGCCCATGAAACAAGCCAGAATCGGCCAAAACTACGAGTGTTGATGACCGGCACGTAAACGCAACCTGGGGTTCGTCAATGGTGGAAATCACTTCAGGGACTCAAAACGGTGATTAATAGCCCATCTAACTGCGATTAATAGCCCATCAAACAGGCCAGAAACGGCCAAAACTGTGAGTGTTGATGACCGACACGTAAATACAACCTGGGGTTCGTCAATGGTGGAAATCACTCCGGGGACTCAAAACGGTGATTAATAGCCCATGTAAAAGGCCAGAATCGGCCAAAACTGCGAGTGTTGATGACCGACACGTAATCGCAACCTGGGGTTCGACAATGGTGAAAATCACTCCGGGGACTCAAAACGGTGATTAATAGCCCATCTAACTGTGATTAATAGCTCATGAAACAGGCCAGAAACGGCCAAAACTGCGAGTTGATGACCGACACGTAAATACAACCTGGGGTTCGTCAATGATGGAAATCACTCCGGGGACTCAAAACGGTGATTAATAGCCCATGTAACAATGATTAATAGCCCATGAAACAAGCCAGAATCGGCCAAAACTACGAGTGTTGATGACCGGCACGTAAACGCAACCTGGGGTTCGTCAATGGTGGAAATCACTTCAGGGACTCAAAACGGTGATTAATAGCCCATCTAACTGCGATTAATAGCCCATCAAACAGGCCAGAAACGGCCAAAACTGTGAGTGTTGATGACCGACACGTAAATACAACCTGGGGTTCGTCAATGGTGGAAATCACTCCGGGGACTCAAAACGGTGATTAATAGCCCATGTAACAATGATTAATAGCCCATGAAACAAGCCAGAATCGGCCAAAACTGCGAGTGTTGATGACCGACACGTAATCGCAACCTGGGGTTCGACAATGGTGAAAATCACTCCGGGGACTCAAATCGGTGATTAATAGCCCATCTAACTGTGATTAATAGCTCATGAAACAGGCCAGAAACGGCCAAAACTGCGAGTTGATGACCGACACGTAAATACAACCTGGGGTTCGTCAATGATGGAAATCACTCCGGGGACTCAAAACGGTGATTAATAGCCCATGTAACAATGATTAATAGCCCATGAAACAAGCCAGAATCGGCCAAAACTACGAGTGTTGATGACCGGCACGTAAACGCAACCTGGGGTTCGTCAATGGTGGAAATCACTTCAAGGACTCAAAACGGTGATTAATAGCCCATCTAACTGCGATTAATAGCCCATGAAACAGGCCAGAAACGGCCAAAACTGTGAGTGTTGATGACCGACACGTAAATACAACCTGGGGTTCGTCAATGGTGGAAATCACTCCGGGGACTCAAAACGGTGATTAATAGCCCATGTAACAATGATTAATAGCCCATGAAACAAGCCAGAATCGGCCAAAACTGCGAGTGTTGATGACCGACACGTAATCGCAACCTGGGGTTCGACAATGGTGAAAATCACTCCGGGGACTCAAATCGGTGATTAATAGCCCATCTAACTGTGATTAATAGCTCATGAAACAGGCCAGAAACGGCCAAAACTGCGAGTTGATGACCGACACGTAAATACAACCTGGGGTTCGTCAATGATGGAAATCACTCCGGGGACTCAAAACGGTGATTAATAGCCCATGTAACAATGATTAATAGCCCATGAAACAAGCCAGAATCGGCCAAAACTGCGAGTGTTGATGATCGACACGTAATCGCAACCTGGGGTTCGACAATGGTGAAAATCACTCCGGGGACTCAAATCGGTGATTAATAGCCCATCTAACTGTGATTAATAGCTCATGAAACAGGCCAGAAACGGCCAAAACTGCGAGTTGATGACCGACACGTAAATACAACCTGGGGTTCGTCAATGATGGAAATCACTCCGGGGACTCAAAACGGTGATTAATAGCCCATGTAACAATGATTAATAGCCCATGAAACAAGCCAGAATCGGCCAAAACTACGAGTGTTGATGACCGGCACGTAAACGCAACCTGGGGTTCGTCAATGGTGGAAATCACTTCAGGGACTCAAAACGGTGATTAATAGCCCATCTAACTGCGATTAATAGCCCATCAAACAGGCCAGAAACGGCCAAAACTGTGAGTGTTGATGACCGACACGTAAATACAACCTGGGGTTCGTCAATGGTGGAAATCACTCCGGGGACTCAAAACGGTGATTAATAGCCCATGTAAAAGGCCAGAATCGGCCAAAACTGCGAGTGTTGATGACCGACACGTAATCGCAACCTGGGGTTCGACAATGGTGAAAATCACTCCGGGGACTCAAAACGGTGATTAATAGCCCATCTAACTGTGATTAATAGCTCATGAAACAGGCCAGAAACGGCCAAAACTGCGAGTTGATGACCGACACGTAAATACAACCTGGGGTTCGTCAATGATGGAAATCACTCCGGGGACTCAAAACGGTGATTAATAGCCCATGTAACAATGATTAATAGCCCATGAAACAAGCCAGAATCGGCCAAAACTACGAGTGTTGATGACCGGCACGTAAACGCAACCTGGGGTTCGTCAATGGTGGAAATCACTTCAGGGACTCAAAACGGTGATTAATAGCCCATCTAACTGCGATTAATAGCCCATCAAACAGGCCAGAATCGGCCAAAACTGCGAGTGTTGATGACCGACACGTAATCGCAACCTGGGGTTCGACAATGGTGAAAATCACTCCGGGGACTCAAATCGGTGATTAATAGCCCATCTAACTGTGATTAATAGCTCATGAAACAGGCCAGAAACGGCCAAAACTGCGAGTTGATGACCGACACGTAAATACAACCTGGGGTTCGTCAATGATGGAAATCACTCCGGGGACTCAAAACGGTGATTAATAGCCCATGTAACAATGATTAATAGCCCATGAAACAAGCCAGAATCGGCCAAAACTACGAGTGTTGATGACCGGCACGTAAACGCAACCTGGGGTTCGTCAATGGTGGAAATCACTTCAAGGACTCAAAACGGTGATTAATAGCCCATCTAACTGCGATTAATAGCCCATGAAACAGGCCAGAAACGGCCAAAACTGTGAGTGTTGATGACCGACACGTAAATACAACCTGGGGTTCGTCAATGGTGGAAATCACTCCGGGGACTCAAAACGGTGATTAATAGCCCATGTAACAATGATTAATAGCCCATGAAACAAGCCAGAATCGGCCAAAACTGCGAGTGTTGATGACCGACACGTAATCGCAACCTGGGGTTCGACAATGGTGAAAATCACTCCGGGGACTCAAATCGGTGATTAATAGCCCATCTAACTGTGATTAATAGCTCATGAAACAGGCCAGAAACGGCCAAAACTGCGAGTTGATGACCGACACGTAAATACAACCTGGGGTTCGTCAATGATGGAAATCACTCCGGGGACTCAAAACGGTGATTAATAGCCCATGTAACAATGATTAATAGCCCATGAAACAAGCCAGAATCGGCCAAAACTGCGAGTGTTGATGATCGACACGTAATCGCAACCTGGGGTTCGACAATGGTGAAAATCACTCCGGGGACTCAAATCGGTGATTAATAGCCCATCTAACTGTGATTAATAGCTCATGAAACAGGCCAGAAACGGCCAAAACTGCGAGTTGATGACCGACACGTAAATACAACCTGGGGTTCGTCAATGATGGAAATCACTCCGGGGACTCAAAACGGTGATTAATAGCCCATGTAACAATGATTAATAGCCCATGAAACAAGCCAGAATCGGCCAAAACTACGAGTGTTGATGACCGGCACGTAAACGCAACCTGGGGTTCGTCAATGGTGGAAATCACTTCAGGGACTCAAAACGGTGATTAATAGCCCATCTAACTGCGATTAATAGCCCATCAAACAGGCCAGAAACGGCCAAAACTGTGAGTGTTGATGACCGACACGTAAATACAACCTGGGGTTCGTCAATGGTGGAAATCACTCCGGGGACTCAAAACGGTGATTAATAGCCCATGTAAAAGGCCAGAATCGGCCAAAACTGCGAGTGTTGATGACCGACACGTAATCGCAACCTGGGGTTCGACAATGGTGAAAATCACTCCGGGGACTCAAAACGGTGATTAATAGCCCATCTAACTGTGATTAATAGCTCATGAAACAGGCCAGAAACGGCCAAAACTGCGAGTTGATGACCGACACGTAAATACAACCTGGGGTTCGTCAATGATGGAAATCACTCCGGGGACTCAAAACGGTGATTAATAGCCCATGTAACAATGATTAATAGCCCATGAAACAAGCCAGAATCGGCCAAAACTACGAGTGTTGATGACCGGCACGTAAACGCAACCTGGGGTTCGTCAATGGTGGAAATCACTTCAGGGACTCAAAACGGTGATTAATAGCCCATCTAACTGCGATTAATAGCCCATCAAACAGGCCAGAATCGGCCAAAACTGCGAGTGTTGATGACCGACACGTAATCGCAACCTGGGGTTCGACAATGGTGAAAATCACTCCGGGGACTCAAATCGGTGATTAATAGCCCATCTAACTGTGATTAATAGCTCATGAAACAGGCCAGAAACGGCCAAAACTGCGAGTTGATGACCGACACGTAAATACAACCTGGGGTTCGTCAATGATGGAAATCACTCCGGGGACTCAAAACGGTGATTAATAGCCCATGTAACAATGATTAATAGCCCATGAAACAAGCCAGAATCGGCCAAAACTACGAGTGTTGATGACCGGCACGTAAACGCAACCTGGGGTTCGTCAATGGTGGAAATCACTTCAAGGACTCAAAACGGTGATTAATAGCCCATCTAACTGCGATTAATAGCCCATGAAACAGGCCAGAAACGGCCAAAACTGTGAGTGTTGATGACCGACACGTAAATACAACCTGGGGTTCGTCAATGGTGGAAATCACTCCGGGGACTCAAAACGGTGATTAATAGCCCATGTAACAATGATTAATAGCCCATGAAACAAGCCAGAATCGGCCAAAACTGCGAGTGTTGATGACCGACACGTAATCGCAACCTGGGGTTCGACAATGGTGAAAATCACTCCGGGGACTCAAATCGGTGATTAATAGCCCATCTAACTGTGATTAATAGCTCATGAAACAGGCCAGAAACGGCCAAAACTGCGAGTTGATGACCGACACGTAAATACAACCTGGGGTTCGTCAATGATGGAAATCACTCCGGGGACTCAAAACGGTGATTAATAGCCCATGTAACAATGATTAATAGCCCATGAAACAAGCCAGAATCGGCCAAAACTGCGAGTGTTGATGATCGACACGTAATCGCAACCTGGGGTTCGACAATGGTGAAAATCACTCCGGGGACTCAAATCGGTGATTAATAGCCCATCTAACTGTGATTAATAGCTCATGAAACAGGCCAGAAACGGCCAAAACTGCGAGTTGATGACCGACACGTAAATACAACCTGGGGTTCGTCAATGATGGAAATCACTCCGGGGACTCAAAACGGTGATTAATAGCCCATGTAACAATGATTAATAGCCCATGAAACAAGCCAGAATCGGCCAAAACTACGAGTGTTGATGACCGGCACGTAAACGCAACCTGGGGTTCGTCAATGGTGGAAATCACTTCAGGGACTCAAAACGGTGATTAATAGCCCATCTAACTGCGATTAATAGCCCATCAAACAGGCCAGAAACGGCCAAAACTGTGAGTGTTGATGACCGACACGTAAATACAACCTGGGGTTCGTCAATGGTGGAAATCACTCCGGGGACTCAAAACGGTGATTAATAGCCCATGTAAAAGGCCAGAATCGGCCAAAACTGCGAGTGTTGATGACCGACACGTAATCGCAACCTGGGGTTCGACAATGGTGAAAATCACTCCGGGGACTCAAAACGGTGATTAATAGCCCATCTAACTGTGATTAATAGCTCATGAAACAGGCCAGAAACGGCCCAAACTGCGAGTTGATGACCGACACGTAAATACAACCTGGGGTTCGTCAATGATGGAAATCACTCCGGGGACTCAAAACGGTGATTAATAGCCCATGTAACAATGATTAATAGCCCATGAAACAAGCCAGAATCGGCCAAAACTACGAGTGTTGATGACCGGCACGTAAACGCAACCTGGGGTTCGTCAATGGTGGAAATCACTTCAGGGACTCAAAACGGTGATTAATAGCCCATGTAACAATGATTAATAGCCCATGAAACAAGCCAGAATCGGCCAAAACTACGAGTGTTGATGACCGGCACGTAAACGCAACCTGGGGTTCGTCAATGGTGGAAATCACTTCAGGGACTCAAAACGGTGATTAATAGCCCATCTAACTGCGATTAATAGCCCATCAAACAGGCCAGAATCGGCCAAAACTGCGAGTGTTGATGACCGACACGTAATCGCAACCTGGGGTTCGACAATGGTGAAAATCACTCCGGGGACTCAAATCGGTGATTAATAGCCCATCTAACTGTGATTAATAGCTCATGAAACAGGCCAGAAACGGCCAAAACTGCGAGTTGATGACCGACACGTAAATACAACCTGGGGTTCGTCAATGATGGAAATCACTCCGGGGACTCAAAACGGTGATTAATAGCCCATGTAACAATGATTAATAGCCCATGAAACAAGCCAGAATCGGCCAAAACTACGAGTGTTGATGACCGGCACGTAAACGCAACCTGGGGTTCGTCAATGGTGGAAATCACTTCAAGGACTCAAAACGGTGATTAATAGCCCATCTAACTGCGATTAATAGCCCATGAAACAGGCCAGAAACGGCCAAAACTGTGAGTGTTGATGACCGACACGTAAATACAACCTGGGGTTCGTCAATGGTGGAAATCACTCCGGGGACTCAAAACGGTGATTAATAGCCCATGTAACAATGATTAATAGCCCATGAAACAAGCCAGAATCGGCCAAAACTGCGAGTGTTGATGACCGACACGTAATCGCAACCTGGGGTTCGACAATGGTGAAAATCACTCCGGGGACTCAAATCGGTGATTAATAGCCCATCTAACTGTGATTAATAGCTCATGAAACAGGCCAGAAACGGCCAAAACTGCGAGTTGATGACCGACACGTAAATACAACCTGGGGTTCGTCAATGATGGAAATCACTCCGGGGACTCAAAACGGTGATTAATAGCCCATGTAACAATGATTAATAGCCCATGAAACAAGCCAGAATCGGCCAAAACTGCGAGTGTTGATGATCGACACGTAATCGCAACCTGGGGTTCGACAATGGTGAAAATCACTCCGGGGACTCAAATCGGTGATTAATAGCCCATCTAACTGTGATTAATAGCTCATGAAACAGGCCAGAAACGGCCAAAACTGCGAGTTGATGACCGACACGTAAATACAACCTGGGGTTCGTCAATGATGGAAATCACTCCGGGGACTCAAAACGGTGATTAATAGCCCATGTAACAATGATTAATAGCCCATGAAACAAGCCAGAATCGGCCAAAACTACGAGTGTTGATGACCGGCACGTAAACGCAACCTGGGGTTCGTCAATGGTGGAAATCACTTCAGGGACTCAAAACGGTGATTAATAGCCCATCTAACTGCGATTAATAGCCCATCAAACAGGCCAGAAACGGCCAAAACTGTGAGTGTTGATGACCGACACGTAAATACAACCTGGGGTTCGTCAATGGTGGAAATCACTCCGGGGACTCAAAACGGTGATTAATAGCCCATGTAAAAGGCCAGAATCGGCCAAAACTGCGAGTGTTGATGACCGACACGTAATCGCAACCTGGGGTTCGACAATGGTGAAAATCACTCCGGGGACTCAAAACGGTGATTAATAGCCCATCTAACTGTGATTAATAGCTCATGAAACAGGCCAGAAACGGCCCAAACTGCGAGTTGATGACCGACACGTAAATACAACCTGGGGTTCGTCAATGATGGAAATCACTCCGGGGACTCAAAACGGTGATTAATAGCCCATGTAACAATGATTAATAGCCCATGAAACAAGCCAGAATCGGCCAAAACTACGAGTGTTGATGACCGGCACGTAAACGCAACCTGGGGTTCGTCAATGGTGGAAATCACTTCAGGGACTCAAAACGGTGATTAATAGCCCATCTAACTGCGATTAATAGCCCATCAAACAGGCCAGAATCGGCCAAAACTGCGAGTGTTGATGACCGACACGTAATCGCAACCTGGGGTTCGACAATGGTGAAAATCACTCCGGGGACTCAAATCGGTGATTAATAGCCCATCTAACTGTGATTAATAGCTCATGAAACAGGCCAGAAACGGCCAAAACTGCGAGTTGATGACCGACACGTAAATACAACCTGGGGTTCGTCAATGATGGAAATCACTCCGGGGACTCAAAACGGTGATTAATAGCCCATGTAACAATGATTAATAGCCCATGAAACAAGCCAGAATCGGCCAAAACTACGAGTGTTGATGACCGGCACGTAAACGCAACCTGGGGTTCGTCAATGGTGGAAATCACTTCAAGGACTCAAAATGGTGATTAATAGCCCATCTAACTGCGATTAATAGCCCATGAAACAGGCCAGAAACGGCCAAAACTGTGAGTGTTGATGACCGACACGTAAATACAACCTGGGGTTCGTCAATGGTGGAAATCACTCCGGGGACTCAAAACGGTGATTAATAGCCCATGTAACAATGATTAATAGCCCATGAAACAAGCCAGAATCGGCCAAAACTGCGAGTGTTGATGACCGACACGTAATCGCAACCTGGGGTTCGACAATGGTGAAAATCACTCCGGGGACTCAAATCGGTGATTAATAGCCCATCTAACTGTGATTAATAGCTCATGAAACAGGCCAGAAACGGCCAAAACTGCGAGTTGATGACCGACACGTAAATACAACCTGGGGTTCGTCAATGATGGAAATCACTCCGGGGACTCAAAACGGTGATTAATAGCCCATGTAACAATGATTAATAGCCCATGAAACAAGCCAGAATCGGCCAAAACTGCGAGTGTTGATGACCGACACGTAATCGCAACCTGGGGTTCGACAATGGTGAAAATCACTCCGGGGACTCAAATCGGTGATTAATAGCCCATCTAACTGTGATTAATAGCTCATGAAACAGGCCAGAAACGGCCAAAACTGCGAGTTGATGACCGACACGTAAATACAACCTGGGGTTCGTCAATGATGGAAATCACTCCGGGGACTCAAAACGGTGATTAATAGCCCATGTAACAATGATTAATAGCCCATGAAACAAGCCAGAATCGGCCAAAACTACGAGTGTTGATGACCGGCACGTAAACGCAACCTGGGGTTCGTCAATGGTGGAAATCACTTCAGGGACTCAAAACGGTGATTAATAGCCCATCTAACTGCGATTAATAGCCCATCAAACAGGCCAGAAACGGCCAAAACTGTGAGTGTTGATGACCGACACGTAAATACAACCTGGGGTTCGTCAATGGTGGAAATCACTCCGGGGACTCAAAACGGTGATTAATAGCCCATGTAAAAGGCCAGAATCGGCCAAAACTGCGAGTGTTGATGACCGACACGTAATCGCAACCTGGGGTTCGACAATGGTGAAAATCACTCCGGGGACTCAAAACGGTGATTAATAGCCCATCTAACTGTGATTAATAGCTCATGAAACAGGCCAGAAACGGCCAAAACTGCGAGTTGATGACCGACACGTAAATACAACCTGGGGTTCGTCAATGATGGAAATCACTCCGGGGACTCAAAACGGTGATTAATAGCCCATGTAACAATGATTAATAGCCCATGAAACAAGCCAGAATCGGCCAAAACTACGAGTGTTGATGACCGGCACGTAAACGCAACCTGGGGTTCGTCAATGGTGGAAATCACTTCAGGGACTCAAAACGGTGATTAATAGCCCATCTAACTGCGATTAATAGCCCATCAAACAGGCCAGAATCGGCCAAAACTGCGAGTGTTGATGACCGACACGTAATCGCAACCTGGGGTTCGACAATGGTGAAAATCACTCCGGGGACTCAAATCGGTGATTAATAGCCCATCTAACTGTGATTAATAGCTCATGAAACAGGCCAGAAACGGCCAAAACTGCGAGTTGATGACCGACACGTAAATACAACCTGGGGTTCGTCAATGATGGAAATCACTCCGGGGACTCAAAACGGTGATTAATAGCCCATGTAACAATGATTAATAGCCCATGAAACAAGCCAGAATCGGCCAAAACTACGAGTGTTGATGACCGGCACGTAAACGCAACCTGGGGTTCGTCAATGGTGGAAATCACTTCAAGGACTCAAAACGGTGATTAATAGCCCATCTAACTGCGATTAATAGCCCATGAAACAGGCCAGAAACGGCCAAAACTGTGAGTGTTGATGACCGACACGTAAATACAACCTGGGGTTCGTCAATGGTGGAAATCACTCCGGGGACTCAAAACGGTGATTAATAGCCCATGTAACAATGATTAATAGCCCATGAAACAAGCCAGAATCGGCCAAAACTGCGAGTGTTGATGACCGACACGTAATCGCAACCTGGGGTTCGACAATGGTGAAAATCACTCCGGGGACTCAAATCGGTGATTAATAGCCCATCTAACTGTGATTAATAGCTCATGAAACAGGCCAGAAACGGCCAAAACTGCGAGTTGATGACCGACACGTAAATACAACCTGGGGTTCGTCAATGATGGAAATCACTCCGGGGACTCAAAACGGTGATTAATAGCCCATGTAACAATGATTAATAGCCCATGAAACAAGCCAGAATCGGCCAAAACTACGAGTGTGGATGACCGGCACGTAAACGCAACCTGGGGTTCGTCAATGGTGGAAATCACTTCAGGGACTCAAAACGGTGATTAATAGCCCATCTAACTGCGATTAATAGCCCATCAAACAGGCCAGAAACGGCCAAAACTGTGAGTGTTGATGACCGACACGTAAATACAACCTGGGGTTCGTCAATGGTGGAAATCACTCCGGGGACTCAAAACGGTGATTAATAGCCCATGTAAAAGGCCAGAATCGGCCAAAACTGCGAGTGTTGATGACCGACACGTAATCGCAACCTGGGGTTCGACAATGGTGAAAATCACTCCGGGGACTCAAAACGGTGATTAATAGCCCATCTAACTGTGATTAATAGCTCATGAAACAGGCCAGAAACGGCCAAAACTGCGAGTTGATGACCGACACGTAAATACAACCTGGGGTTCGTCAATGATGGAAATCACTCCGGGGACTCAAAACGGTGATTAATAGCCCATGTAACAATGATTAATAGCCCATGAAACAAGCCAGAATCGGCCAAAACTGCGAGTGTTGATGACCGGCACATAAACGCAACCTGGGGTTCGTCAATGGTGGAAATCACTTCAGGGACTCAAAACGGTGATTAATAGCCCATCTAACTGCGATTAATAGCCCATCAAACAGGCCAGAAACGGCCAAAACTGTGAGTGTTGATGACCGACACGTAAATACAACCTGGGGTTCGTCAATGGTGGAAATCACTCCGGGGACTCAAAACGATGATTAATAGCCCATGTAACAATGATTAATAGCCCATGAAACAAGCCAGAATCGGCCAAAACTGCGAGTGTTGATGACCGACACGTAATCGCAACCTGGGGTTCGAAAATTGGTGGAAATCACTTCAGGGACTCAAAACGGTGATTAATAGCCCATGAAACAGGCCAGAATCGGCCAAAACTGCGAGTGTTGATGACCGACACGTAAATACAACCTGGGGTTCATCAATGGTGGAAATCACTCCGGGGATTCAAAACGGTGATTAATAGCCCATCTAACTGTGATTAATAGCTCATGAAACAGGCCAGAAACGGCCAAAACTGCGAGTTGATGACCGACACGTAAATACAACCTGGGGTTCGTCAATGATGGAAATCACTCCGGGGACTCAAAATGGTGATTAATAGCCCATGTAACAATGATTAATAGCCCATGAAACAAGCCAGAATCGGCCAAAACTGCGAGTGTTGATGACCGGCACGTAAACGCAACCTGGGGTTCGTCAATGGTGGAAATCACTTCAGGGACTCAAAACGGTGATTAATAGCCCATCTAACTGTGATTAATAGCTCATGAAACAGGCCAGAAACGGCCAAAACTGCGAGTTGATGACCGACACGTAAATACAACCTAGGGTTCGTCAATGATGGAAATCACTCCGGGGACTCAAAACGGTGATTAATAGCCCATGTAACAATGATTAATAGCCCATGAAACAAGCCAGAATCGGCCAAAACTGCGAGTGTTGATGACCGACACGTAATCGCAACCTGGGGTTCGAAAAATGGTGGAAATCACTTCAGGGACTCAAAACGGTGATTAATAGCCCATGAAACAGGCCAGAATCGGCCAAAACTGCGAGTGTTGATGACCGACACGTAAATACAACCTGGGGTTCATCAATGGTGGAAATCACTTCAAGGACTCAAAACGGTGATTAATAGCCCATCTAACTGCGATTAATAGCCCATGAAACAGGCCAGAAACGGCCAAAACTGTGAGTGTTGATGACCGACACGTAAATACAACCTGGGGTTCGTCAATGGTGGAAATCACTCCGGGGACTCAAAACGGTGATTAATAGCCCATGTAACAATGATTAATAGCCCATGAAACAAGCCAGAATCGGCCAAAACTGCGAGTGTTGATGACCGACACGTAATCGCAACCTGGGGTTCGACAATGGTGAAAATCACTCCGGGGACTCAAATCGGTGATTAATAGCCCATCTAACTGTGATTAATAGCTCATGAAACAGGCCAGAAACGGCCAAAACTGCGAGTTGATGACCGACACGTAAATACAACCTAGGGTTCGTCAATGATGGAAATCACTCCGGGGACTCAAAACGGTGATTAATAGCCCATGTAACAATGATTAATAGCCCATGAAACAAGCCAGAATCGGCCAAAACTGCGAGTGTTGATGACCGACACGTAATCGCAACCTGGGGTTCGAAAAATGGTGGAAATCACTTCAGGGACTCAAAACGGTGATTAATAGCCCATGAAACAGGCCAGAATCGGCCAAAACTGCGAGTGTTGATGACCGACACGTAAATACAACCTGGGGTTCATCAATGGTGGAAATCACTCCGGGGACTTAAAACGCTGATTAATAGCCCATCTAACTGTGATTAATAGCTCATGAAACAGGCCAGAAACGGCCAAAACTGCGTGTTGATGACCGACACGTAAATACAACCTGGGGTTCGTCAATGATGGAAATCACTCCGGGGACTCAAAACGGTGATTAATAGCCCATGTAACAATGATTAATAGCCCATGAAACAAGCCAGAATCGGCCAAAACTACGAGTGTTGATGACCGGCACGTAAACGCAACCTGGGGTTCGTCAATGGTGGAAATCACTTCAAGGACTCAAAACGGTGATTAATAGCCCATCTAACTGCGATTAATAGCCCATGAAACAGGCCAGAAACGGCCAAAACTGTGAGTGTTGATGACCGACACGTAAATACAACCTGGGGTTCGTCAATGGTGGAAATCACTCCGGGGACTCAAAACGGTGATTAATAGCCCATGTAACAATGATTAATAGCCCATGAAACAAGCCAGAATCGGCCAAAACTGCGAGTGTTGATGACCGACACGTAATCGCAACCTGGGGTTCGACAATGGTGAAAATCACTCCGGGGACTCAAATCGGTGATTAATAGCCCATCTAACTGTGATTAATAGCTCATGAAACAGGCCAGAAACGGCCAAAACTGCGAGTTGATGACCGACACGTAAATACAACCTGGGGTTCGTCAATGATGGAAATCACTCCGGGGACTCAAAACGGTGATTAATAGCCCATGTAACAATGATTAATAGCCCATGAAACAAGCCAGAATCGGCCAAAACTGCGAGTGTTGATGACCGACACGTAATCGCAACCTGGGGTTCGACAATGGTGAAAATCACTCCGGGGACTCAAAACGGTGATTAATAGCCCATCTAACTGTGATTAATAGCTCATGAAACAGGCCAGAAACGGCCAAAACTGCGAGTTGATGACCGACACGTAAATACAACCTGGGGTTCGTCAATGATGGAAATCACTCCGGGGACTCAAAACGGTGATTAATAGCCCATGTAACAATGATTAATAGCCCATGAAACAAGCCAGAATCGGCCAAAACTGCGAGTGTTGATGACCGGCACATAAACGCAACCTGGGGTTCGTCAATGGTGGAAATCACTTCAGGGACTCAAAACGGTGATTAATAGCCCATCTAACTGCGATTAATAGCCCATCAAACAGGCCAGAAACGGCCAAAACTGTGAGTGTTGATGACCGACACGTAAATACAACCTGGGGTTCGTCAATGGTGGAAATCACTCCGGGGACTCAAAACAATGATTAATAGCCCATGTAACAATGATTAATAGCCCATGAAACAAGCCAGAATCGGCCAAAACTGTGAGTGTTGATGACCGGCACGTAAACGCAACCTGGGGTTCGTCAATGGTGGAAATCACTTCAGGGACTCAAAACGGTGATTAATAGCCCATCTAACTGTGATTAATAGCCCATGAAACAGGCCAGAAACGGCCAAAACTGCGAGTTGATGACCGACACGTAAATACAACCTGGTGTTCTTCAATGGTGGAAATCACTCCGGGGACTCAAAACGGTGATTAATAGCCCATGTAACAATGATTAATAGCCATGAAACAAGCCAGAATCGGCCAAAACTGCGAGTGTTGATGACCGACACGTAATCGCAACCTGGGGTTCGACAATGGTGAAAATCACTCCGGGGACTCAAAACGGTGATTAATAGCCCATCTAACTGTGATTAATAGCCCATGAAACAAGCCAGAATCGGCCAAAACTGCGAGTGTTGATGACCGACACGTAATCGCAACCTGGGGTTCGACAATGGTGAAAATCACTCCGGGGACTCAAATCGGTGATTAATAGCCCATCTAACTGTGATTAATAGCTCATGAAACAGGCCAGAAATAGCCAAAACTGCGAGTTGATGACCGACACGTAAATACAACCTGGGGTTCGTCAATGATGGAAATCACTCCGGGGACTCAAAACGGTGATTAATAGCCCATGTAACAATGATTAATAGCCCATGAAACAAGCCAGAATCGGCCAAAACTGCGAGTGTTGATGACCGGCACATAAACGCAACCTGGGGTTCGTCAATGGTGGAAATCACTTCAGGGACTCAAAACGGTGATTAATAGCCCATCTAACTGCGATTAATAGCCCATCAAACAGGCCAGAAACGGCCAAAACTGTGAGTGTTGATGACCGACACGTAAATACAACCTGGGGTTCGTCAATGGTGGAAATCACTCCGGGGACTCAAAACGGTGATTAATAGCCCATGTAACAATGATTAATAGCCCATGAAACAAGCCAGAATCGGCCAAAACTGCGAGTGTTGATGACCGGCACGTAAACGCAACCTGGGGTTCGTCAATGGTGGAAATCACTTCAGGGACTCAAAACGGTGATTAATAGCCCATCTAACTGCGATTAATAGCCCATCAAACAGGCCAGAAACGGCCAAAACTGTGAGTGTTGATGACCGACACGTAAATACAACCTGGGGTTCGTCAATGATGGAAATCACTCCGGGGACTCAAAACGGTGATTAATAGCCCATGTAACAATGATTAATAGCCCATGAAACAAGCCAGAATCAGCCAAAACTACGAGTGTTGATGACCGGCACGTAAACGCAACCTGGGGTTCGTCAATGGTGGAAATCACTTCAAGGACTCAAAACGGTGATTAATAGCCCATCTAACTGCGATTAATTGCCCATGAAACAGGCCAGAAACGGCCAAAACTGTGAGTGTTGATGACCGACACGTAAATACAACCTGGGGTTCGTCAATGGTGGAAATCACTCCGGGGACTCAAAACGGTGATTAATAGCCCATGTAACAATGATTAATAGCCCATGAAACAAGCCAGAATCGGCCAAAACTGCGAGTGTTGATGACCGACACGTAATCGCAACCTGGGGTTCGACAATGGTGAAAATCACTCCGGGGACTCAAAACGGTGATTAATAGCCCATCTAACTGTGATTAATAGCCCATGAAACAAGCCAGAATCGGCCAAAACTGCGAGTGTTGATGACCGACACGTAATCGCAACCTGGGGTTCGACAATGGTGAAAATCACTCCGGGGACTCAAATCGGTGATTAATAGCCCATCTAACTGTGATTAATAGCTCATGAAACAGGCCAGAAACGGCCAAAACTGCGAGTTGATGACCGACACGTAAATACAACCTGGGGTTCGTCAATGATGGAAATCACTCCGGGGACTCAAAACGGTGATTAATAGCCCATGTAACAATGATTAATAGCCCATGAAACAAGCCAGAATCGGCCAAAACTGCGAGTGTTGATGACCGACACGTAATCGCAACCTGGGGTTCGACAATGGTGAAAATCACTCCGGGGACTCAAAACGGTGATTAATAGCCCATCTAACTGTGATTAATAGCTCATGAAACAGGCAAGAAACGGCCAAAACTGCGAGTTGATGACCGACACGTAAATACAACCTGGGGTTCGTCAATGATGGAAATCACTCCGGGGACTCAAAACGGTGATTAATAGCCCATGTAACAATGATTAATAGCCCATGAAACAAGCCAGAATCGGCCAAAACTGCGAGTGTTGATGACCGGCACATAAACGCAACCTGGGGTTCGTCAATGGTGGAAATCACTTCAGGGACTCAAAACGGTGATTAATAGCCCATCTAACTGCGATTAATAGCCCATCAAACAGGCCAGAAACGGCCAAAACTGTGAGTGTTGATGACCGACACGTAAATACAACCTGGGGTTCGTCAATGGTGGAAATCACTCCGGGGACTCAAAACGATGATTAATAGCCCATGTAACAATGATTAATAGCCCATGAAACAAGCCAGAATCGGCCAAAACTGCGAGTGTTGATGACCGGCACGTAAACGCAACCTGGGGTTCGTCAATGGTGGAAATCACTTCAGGGACTCAAAACGGTGATTAATAGCCCATCTAACTGTGATTAATAGCCCATGAAACAGGCCAGAAACGGCCAAAACTGCGAGTTGATGACCGACACGTAAATACAACCTGGTGTTCGTCAATGGTGGAAATCACTTCAGGGACTCAAAACGGTGATTAATAGCCCATCTAACTGTGATTAATAGCTCATGAAACAGGCCAGAAACGGCCAAAACTGCGAGTTGATGACCGACACATAAATACAACCTGGTGTTCGTCAATGGTGGAAATCACTCCGGGGACTCAAAACGGTGATTAATAGGCCATGTAACAAGCCAGAATCGGCCAAAACTGCGAGTGTCGATGACCGACACGTAATTGCAACCTGGGGTTCGACAATGGTGAAAATCACTCCGGGGACTCAAAACGGTGATTAATAGCCCATCTAACTGTGATTAATAGCCCATGAAACAGGCCAGAAAGGGCCAAAACTGCGAGTGTGGATGACCGACACGTAAATGCACCCTGGGGTTCGTCAATGGTGGAAATCACTCCGGGGACTCAAAACGGTGATTAATAGCCCATGTAACAATGATTAATACCCCATGAAACAAGCCAGAATCGGCCAAAACTGCGAGTGTTGATGACCGACACGTAATCGCAACCTGGGGTTCGTCAATGGTGGAAATCACTTCAGGGACTCAAAACGGTGATTAATAGCCCATCTAACTGCGATTAATAGCCCATCAAACAGGCCAGAAACGGCCAAAACTGTGAGTGTTGATGACCGGCACGTAAACGCAACCTGGGGTTCGTCAATGGTGGAAATCACTTCAGGGACTCAAAACGGTGATTAATAGCCCATCTAACTGTGATTAATAGCTCATGAAACAGGCCAGAAACGGCCAAAACTGCGAGTTGATGACCGACACATAAATACAACCTGGTGTTCGTCAATGGTGGAAATCACTCCGGGGACTCAAAACGGTGATTAATAGCCCATGTAACAATGATTAATAGCCCATGAAACAAGCCAGAATCGGCCAAAACTGCGAGTGTTGATGACCGACACGTAATCGCAACCTGGGGTTCGACAATGGTGAAAATCACTCCGGGGACTCAAATCGGTGATTAATAGCCCATCTAACTGTGATTAATAGCTCATGAAACAGGCCAGAAACGGCCAAAACTGCGAGTTGATGACCGACACGTAAATACAACCTGGGGTTCGTCAATGATGGAAATCACTCCGGGGACTCAAAACGGTGATTAATAGCCCATCTAACTGTGATTAATAGCCCATGAAACAAGCCAGAATCGGCCAAAACTGCGAGTGTTGATGACCGACACGTAAACGCAACCTGGGGTTCGACAATGGTGAAAATCACTCCGGGGACTCAAAACGGTGATTAATAGCCCATCTAACTGTGATTAATAGCCCATGAAACAGGCCAGAAAGGGCCAAAACTGCGAGTGTGGATGACCGACACGTAAATGCACCCTGGGGTTCGTCAATGGTGGAAATCACTCCGGGGACTCAAAACGGTGATTAATAGCCCATGTAACAATGATTAATACCCCATGAAACAAGCCAGAATCGGCCAAAACTGCGAGTGTTGATGACCGACACGTAATCGCAACCTGGGGTTCGTCAATGGTGGAAATCACTTCAGGGACTCAAAACGGTGATTAATAGCCCATCTAACTGCGATTAATAGCCCATCAAACAGGCCAGAAACGGCCAAAACTGTGAGTGTTGATGACCGGCACGTAAACGCAACCTGGGGTTCGTCAATGGTGGAAATCACTTCAGGGACTCAAAACGGTGATTAATAGCCCATCTAACTGTGATTAATAGCTCATGAAACAGGCCAGAAACGGCCAAAACTGCGAGTTGATGACCGACACATAAATACAACCTGGTGTTCGTCAATGGTGGAAATCACTCCGGGGACTCAAAACGGTGATTAATAGCCCATGTAACAATGATTAATAGCCCATGAAACAAGCCAGAATCGGCCAAAACTGCGAGTGTTGATGACCGACACGTAATCGCAACCTGGGGTTCGACAATGGTGAAAATCACTCCGGGGACTCAAATCGGTGATTAATAGCCCATCTAACTGTGATTAATAGCTCATGAAACAGGCCAGAAACGGCCAAAACTGCGAGTTGATGACCGACACGTAAATACAACCTGGGGTTCGTCAATGATGGAAATCACTCCGGGGACTCAAAACGGTGATTAATAGCCCATGTAACAATGATTAATAGCCCATGAAACAGGCCAGAAAGGGCCAAAACTGCGAGTGTGGATGACCGACACGTAAATGCACCCTGGGGTTCGTCAATGGTGGAAATCACTCCGGGGACTCAAAACGGTGATTAATAGCCCATCTAACTGTGATTAATAGCCCATGAAACAAGCAAGAATCGGCCAAAACTGCGAGTGTTGATGACCGACACGTAATCGCAACCTGGGGTTCGACAATGGTGAAAATCACTCCGGGGACTCAAATCGGTGATTAATAGCCCATCTAACTGTGATTAATAGCTCATGAAACAGGCCAGAAACGGCCAAAACTGCGAGTTGATGACCGACACGTAAATACAACCTGGGGTTCGTCAATGATGGAAATCACTCCGGGGACTCAAAACGGTGATTAATAGCCCATGTAACAATGATTAATAGCCCATGAAACAAGCCAGAATCGGCCAAAACTACGAGTGTTGATGACCGGCACGTAAACGCAACCTGGGGTTCGTCAATGGTGGAAATCACTTCAGGGACTCAAAACGGTGATTAATAGCCCATCTAACTGTGATTAATAGCTCATGAAACAGGCCAGAAACGGCCAAAACTGCGAGTTGATGACCGACACATAAATACAACCTGGTGTTCGTCAATGGTGGAAATCACTCCGGGGACTCAAAACGGTGATTAATAGCCCATGTAACAATGATTAATAGCCCATGAAACAAGCCAGAATCGGCCAAAACTGCGAGTGTTGATGACCGACACGTAATCGCAACCTGGGGTTCGACAATGGTGAAAATCACTCCGGGGACTCAAATCGGTGATTAATAGCACATCTAACTGTGATTAATAGCTCATGAAACAGGCCAGAAACGGCCAAAACTGCGAGTTGATGACCGACACGTAAATACAACCTGGGGTTCGTCAATGATGGAAATCACTCCGGGGACTCAAAACGGTGATTAATAGCCCATGTAACAATGATTAATAGCCCATGAAACAAGCCAGAATCGGCCAAAACTGCGAGTGTTGATGACCGGCACGTAAACGCAACCTGGGGTTCGTCAATGGTGGAAATCACTTCAGGGACTCAAAACGGTGATTAATAGCCCATCTAACTGCGATTAATAGCCCATCAAACAGGCCAGAAACGGCCAAAACTGTGAGTGTTGATGACCGACACGTAAATACAACCTGGGGTTCGTCAATGGTGGAAATCACTCCGGGGACTCAAAACGGTGATTAATAGCCCATGTAACAAGCCAGAATCGGCCAAAACTGCGAGTGTCGATGACCGACACGTAATTGCAACCTGGGGTTCGACAATGGTGAAAATCACTCCGGGGACTCAAAACGGTGATTAATAGCCCATCTAACTGTGATTAATAGCCCATGAAACAGGCCAGAAAGGGCCAAAACTGCGAGTGTGGATGACCGACACGTAAATGCACCCTGGGGTTCGTCAATGGTGGAAATCACTCCGGGGACTCAAAACGGTGATTAATAGCCCATGTAACAATGATTAATAGCCCATGAAACAAGCCAGAATCGGCCAAAACTGCGAGTGTTGATGACCGACACGTAATCGCAACCTGGGGTTCGTCAATGGTGGAAATCACTTCAGGGACTCAAAACGGTGATTAATAGCCCATCTAACTGCGATTAATAGCCCATCAAACAGGCCAGAAACGGCCAAAACTGTGAGTGTTGATGACCGGCACGTAAACGCAACCTGGGGTTCGTCAATGGTGGAAATCACTTCAGGGACTCAAAACGGTGATTAATAGCCCATCTAACTGTGATTAATAGCTCATGAAACAGGCCAGAAACGGCCAAAACTGCGAGTTGATGACCGACACATAAATACAACCTGGTGTTCGTCAATGGTGGAAATCACTCCGGGGACTCAAAACGGTGATTAATAGCCCATGTAACAATGATTAATAGCCCATGAAACAAGCCAGAATCGGCCAAAACTGCGAGTGTTGATGACCGACACGTAATCGCAACCTGGGGTTCGACAATGGTGAAAATCACTCCGGGGACTCAAATCGGTGATTAATAGCCCATCTAACTGTGATTAATAGCTCATGAAACAGGCCAGAAACGGCCAAAACTGCGAGTTGATGACCGACACGTAAATACAACCTCGGGTTCGTCAATGATGGAAATCACTCCGGGGACTCAAAACGGTGATTAATAGCCCATGTAACAATGATTAATAGCCCATGAAACAGGCCAGAAAGGGCCAAAACTGCGAGTGTGGATGACCGACACGTAAATGCACCCTGGGGTTCGTCAATGGTGGAAATCACTCCGGGGACTCAAAACGGTGATTAATAGCCCATCTAACTGTGATTAATAGCCCATGAAACAAGCAAGAATCGGCCAAAACTGCGAGTGTTGATGACCGACACGTAATCGCAACCTGGGGTTCGACAATGGTGAAAATCACTCCGGGGACTCAAATCGGTGATTAATAGCCCATCTAACTGTGATTAATAGCTCATGAAACAGGCCAGAAACGGCCAAAACTGCGAGTTGATGACCGACACGTAAATACAACCTGGGGTTCGTCAATGATGGAAATCACTCCGGGGACTCAAAACGGTGATTAATAGCCCATGTAACAATGATTAATAGCCCATGAAACAAGCCAGAATCGGCCAAAACTACGAGTGTTGATGACCGGCACGTAAACGCAACCTGGGGTTCGTCAATGGTGGAAATCACTTCAGGGACTCAAAACGGTGATTAATAGCCCATCTAACTGTGATTAATAGCTCATGAAACAGGCCAGAAACGGCCAAAACTGCGAGTTGATGACCGACACATAAATACAACCTGGTGTTCGTCAATGGTGGAAATCACTCCGGGGACTCAAAACGGTGATTAATAGCCCATGTAACAATGATTAATAGCCCATGAAACAAGCCAGAATCGGCCAAAACTGCGAGTGTTGATGACCGACACGTAATCGCAACCTGGGGTTCGACAATGGTGAAAATCACTCCGGGGACTCAAATCGGTGATTAATAGCCCATCTAACTGTGATTAATAGCTCATGAAACAGGCCAGAAACGGCCAAAACTGCGAGTTGATGACCGACACGTAAATACAACCTGGGGTTCGTCAATGATGGAAATCACTCCGGGGACTCAAAACGGTGATTAATAGCCCATGTAACAATGATTAATAGCCCATGAAACAAGCCAGAATCGGCCAAAACTGCGAGTGTTGATGACCGGCACGTAAACGCAACCTGGGGTTCGTCAATGGTGGAAATCACTTCAGGGACTCAAAACGGTGATTAATAGCCCATCTAACTGCGATTAATAGCCCATCAAACAGGCCAGAAACGGCCAAAACTGTGAGTGTTGATGACCGACACGTAAATACAACCTGGGGTTCGTCAATGGTGGAAATCACTCCGGGGACTCAAAACGGTGATTAATAGCCCATGTAACAATGATTAATAGCCCATGAAACAGGCCAGAAAGGGCCAAAACTGCGAGTGTGGATGACCGACACGTAAATGCACCCTGGGGTTCGTCAATGGTGGAAATCACTCCGGGGACTCAAAACGGTGATTAATAGCCCATCTAACTGTGATTAATAGCCCATGAAACAAGCAAGAATCGGCCAAAACTGCGAGTGTTGATGACCGACACGTAATCGCAACCTGGGGTTCGACAATGGTGAAAATCACTCCGGGGACTCAAATCGGTGATTAATAGCCCATCTAACTGTGATTAATAGCTCATGAAACAGGCCAGAAACGGCCAAAACTGCGAGTTGATGACCGACACGTAAATACAACCTGGGGTTCGTCAATGATGGAAATCACTCCGGGGACTCAAAACGGTGATTAATAGCCCATGTAACAATGATTAATAGCCCATGAAACAAGCCAGAATCGGCCAAAACTACGAGTGTTGATGACCGGCACGTAAACGCAACCTGGGGTTCGTCAATGGTGGAAATCACTTCAGGGACTCAAAACGGTGATTAATAGCCCATCTAACTGTGATTAATAGCTCATGAAACAGGCCAGAAACGGCCAAAACTGCGAGTTGATGACCGACACATAAATACAACCTGGTGTTCGTCAATGGTGGAAATCACTCCGGGGACTCAAAACGGTGATTAATAGCCCATGTAACAATGATTAATAGCCCATGAAACAAGCCAGAATCGGCCAAAACTGCGAGTGTTGATGACCGACACGTAATCGCAACCTGGGGTTCGACAATGGTGAAAATCACTCCGGGGACTCAAATCGGTGATTAATAGCACATCTAACTGTGATTAATAGCTCATGAAACAGGCCAGAAACGGCCAAAACTGCGAGTTGATGACCGACACGTAAATACAACCTGGGGTTCGTCAATGATGGAAATCACTCCGGGGACTCAAAACGGTGATTAATAGCCCATGTAACAATGATTAATAGCCCATGAAACAAGCCAGAATCGGCCAAAACTGCGAGTGTTGATGACCGGCACGTAAACGCAACCTGGGGTTCGTCAATGGTGGAAATCACTTCAGGGACTCAAAACGGTGATTAATAGCCCATCTAACTGCGATTAATAGCCCATCAAACAGGCCAGAAACGGCCAAAACTGTGAGTGTTGATGACCGACACGTAAATACAACCTGGGGTTCGTCAATGGTGGAAATCACTCCGGGGACTCAAAACGGTGATTAATAGCCCATGTAACAAGCCAGAATCGGCCAAAACTGCGAGTGTCGATGACCGACACGTAATTGCAACCTGGGGTTCGACAATGGTGAAAATCACTCCGGGGACTCAAAACGGTGATTAATAGCCCATCTAACTGTGATTAATAGCCCATGAAACAGGCCAGAAAGGGCCAAAACTGCGAGTGTGGATGACCGACACGTAAATGCACCCTGGGGTTCGTCAATGGTGGAAATCACTCCGGGGACTCAAAACGGTGATTAATAGCCCATGTAACAATGATTAATAGCCCATGAAACAAGCCAGAATCGGCCAAAACTGCGAGTGTTGATGACCGACACGTAATCGCAACCTGGGGTTCGTCAATGGTGGAAATCACTTCAGGGACTCAAAACGGTGATTAATAGCCCATCTAACTGCGATTAATAGCCCATCAAACAGGCCAGAAACGGCCAAAACTGTGAGTGTTGATGACCGGCACGTAAACGCAACCTGGGGTTCGTCAATGGTGGAAATCACTTCAGGGACTCAAAACGGTGATTAATAGCCCATCTAACTGTGATTAATAGCTCATGAAACAGGCCAGAAACGGCCAAAACTGCGAGTTGATGACCGACACATAAATACAACCTGGTGTTCGTCAATGGTGGAAATCACTCCGGGGACTCAAAACGGTGATTAATAGCCCATGTAACAATGATTAATAGCCCATGAAACAAGCCAGAATCGGCCAAAACTGCGAGTGTTGATGACCGACACGTAATCGCAACCTGGGGTTCGACAATGGTGAAAATCACTCCGGGGACTCAAATCGGTGATTAATAGCCCATCTAACTGTGATTAATAGCTCATGAAACAGGCCAGAAACGGCCAAAACTGCGAGTTGATGACCGACACGTAAATACAACCTCGGGTTCGTCAATGATGGAAATCACTCCGGGGACTCAAAACGGTGATTAATAGCCCATGTAACAATGATTAATAGCCCATGAAACAGGCCAGAAAGGGCCAAAACTGCGAGTGTGGATGACCGACACGTAAATGCACCCTGGGGTTCGTCAATGGTGGAAATCACTCCGGGGACTCAAAACGGTGATTAATAGCCCATCTAACTGTGATTAATAGCCCATGAAACAAGCAAGAATCGGCCAAAACTGCGAGTGTTGATGACCGACACGTAATCGCAACCTGGGGTTCGACAATGGTGAAAATCACTCCGGGGACTCAAATCGGTGATTAATAGCCCATCTAACTGTGATTAATAGCTCATGAAACAGGCCAGAAACGGCCAAAACTGCGAGTTGATGACCGACACGTAAATACAACCTGGGGTTCGTCAATGATGGAAATCACTCCGGGGACTCAAAACGGTGATTAATAGCCCATGTAACAATGATTAATAGCCCATGAAACAAGCCAGAATCGGCCAAAACTACGAGTGTTGATGACCGGCACGTAAACGCAACCTGGGGTTCGTCAATGGTGGAAATCACTTCAGGGACTCAAAACGGTGATTAATAGCCCATCTAACTGTGATTAATAGCTCATGAAACAGGCCAGAAACGGCCAAAACTGCGAGTTGATGACCGACACATAAATACAACCTGGTGTTCGTCAATGGTGGAAATCACTCCGGGGACTCAAAACGGTGATTAATAGCCCATGTAACAATGATTAATAGCCCATGAAACAAGCCAGAATCGGCCAAAACTGCGAGTGTTGATGACCGACACGTAATCGCAACCTGGGGTTCGACAATGGTGAAAATCACTCCGGGGACTCAAATCGGTGATTAATAGCCCATCTAACTGTGATTAATAGCTCATGAAACAGGCCAGAAACGGCCAAAACTGCGAGTTGATGACCGACACGTAAATACAACCTGGGGTTCGTCAATGATGGAAATCACTCCGGGGACTCAAAACGGTGATTAATAGCCCATGTAACAATGATTAATAGCCCATGAAACAAGCCAGAATCGGCCAAAACTGCGAGTGTTGATGACCGGCACGTAAACGCAACCTGGGGTTCGTCAATGGTGGAAATCACTTCAGGGACTCAAAACGGTGATTAATAGCCCATCTAACTGCGATTAATAGCCCATCAAACAGGCCAGAAACGGCCAAAACTGTGAGTGTTGATGACCGACACGTAAATACAACCTGGGGTTCGTCAATGGTGGAAATCACTCCGGGGACTCAAAACGGTGATTAATAGCCCATGTAACAAGCCAGAATCGGCCAAAACTGCGAGTGTCGATGACCGACACGTAATTGCAACCTGGGGTTCGACAATGGTGAAAATCACTCCGGGGACTCAAAACGGTGATTAATAGCCCATCTAACTGTGATTAATAGCCCATGAAACAGGCCAGAAAGGGCCAAAACTGCGAGTGTGGATGACCGACACGTAAATGCACCCTGGGGTTCGTCAATGGTGGAAATCACTCCGGGGACTCAAAACGGTGATTAATAGCCCATGTAACAATGATTAATACCCCATGAAACAAGCCAGAATCGGCCAAAACTGCGAGTGTTGATGACCGACACGTAATCGCAACCTGGGGTTCGTCAATGGTGGAAATCACTTCAGGGACTCAAAACGGTGATTAATAGCCCATGTAACAATGATTAATAGCCCATCAAACAGGCCAGAAACGGCCAAAACTGTGAGTGTTGATGACCGGCACGTAAACGCAACCTGGGGTTCGTCAATGGTGGAAATCACTTCAGGGACTCAAAACGGTGATTAATAGCCCATCTAACTGTGATTAATAGCTCATGAAACAGGCCAGAAACGGCCAAAACTGCGAGTTGATGACCGACACATAAATACAACCTGGTGTTCGTCAATGGTGGAAATCACTCCGGGGACTCAAAACGGTGATTAATAGCCCATGTAACAATGATTAATAGCCCATGAAACAAGCCAGAATCGGCCAAAACTGCGAGTGTTGATGACCGACACGTAATCGCAACCTGGGGTTCGACAATGGTGAAAATCACTCCGGGGACTCAAATCGGTGATTAATAGCCCATCTAACTGTGATTAATAGCTCATGAAACAGGCCAGAAACGGCCAAAACTGCGAGTTGATGACCGACACGTAAATACAACCTGGGGTTCGTCAATGATGGAAATCACTCCGGGGACTCAAAACGGTGATTAATAGCCCATGTAACAATGATTAATAGCCCATGAAACAGGCCAGAAAGGGCCAAAACTGCGAGTGTGGATGACCGACACGTAAATGCACCCTGGGGTTCGTCAATGGTGGAAATCACTCCGGGGACTCAAAACGGTGATTAATAGCCCATCTAACTGTGATTAATAGCCCATGAAACAAGCAAGAATCGGCCAAAACTGCGAGTGTTGATGACCGACACGTAATCGCAACCTGGGGTTCGACAATGGTGAAAATCACTCCGGGGACTCAAATCGGTGATTAATAGCCCATCTAACTGTGATTAATAGCTCATGAAACAGGCCAGAAACGGCCAAAACTGCGAGTTGATGACCGACACGTAAATACAACCTGGGGTTCGTCAATGATGGAAATCACTCCGGGGACTCAAAACGGTGATTAATAGCCCATGTAACAATGATTAATAGCCCATGAAACAAGCCAGAATCGGCCAAAACTGCGAGTGTTGATGACCGGCACGTAAACGCAACCTGGGGTTCGTCAATGGTGGAAATCACTTCAAGGACTCAAAACGGTGATTAATAGCCCATCTAACTGCGATTAATAGCCCATCAAACAGGCCAGAAACGGCCAAAACTGTGAGTGTTGATGACCGACACGTAAATACAACCTGGGGTTCGTCAATGGTGGAAATCACTCCGGGGACTCAAAACGGTGATTAATAGCCCATGTAACAAGCCAGAATCGGCCAAAACTGCGAGTGTCGATGACCGACACGTAATTGCAACCTGGGGTTCGACAATGGTGAAAATCACTCCGGGGACTCAAAACGGTGATTAATAGCCCATCTAACTGTGATTAATAGCTCATGAAACAGGCCAGAAACGGCCAAAACTGCGAGTTGATGACCGACACGTAAATACAACCTGGGGTTCGTCAATGATGGAAATCACTCCGGGGACTCAAAACGGTGATTAATAGCCCATGTAGCAATGATTAATAGCCCATGAAACAAGCCAGAATCGGCCAAAACTGCGAGTGTTGATGACCGACACGTAATCGCAACCTGGGATTCGACAATGGTGAAAATCACTCCGGGGACTCAAAACGGTGATTAATAGCCCATCTAACTGTGATTAATAGCTCATTAAACAGGCCAGAAACGGCCAAAACTGCGAGTTGATGACCGACACGTAAATACAACCTGGGGTTCGTCAATGATGGAAATCACTCCGGGGACTCAAATCGGTGATTAATAGCCCATGTAACAATGATTAATAGCCCATGAAACAAGCCAGAATCTTCCAAAACTGCGAGTGTTGATGACAGGCACATAAACGCAACCTGGGGTTCGTCAATGGTGGAAATCACTTCAGGGACTCAAAACGGTGATTAATAGCCCATCTAACTGCGATTAATAGCCCATCAAACAGGCCAGAAACGGCCGAAACTGTGAGTGTTGATGACCGACACGTAAATACAACCTGGCGTTCGTCAATGGTGGAAATCACTCCGGGGACTCAAAACGATGATTAATAGCCCATGTAACAATGATTAATAGCCCATGAAACAAGCCAGAATCGGCCAAAACTGCGAGTGTTGATGACCGGCACGTAAACGCAACCTGGGGTTCGTCAATGGTGGAAATCACTTCAGGGACTCAAAACGGTGATTAATAGCCCATCTAACTGTGATTAATAGCCCATGAAACAGGCCAGAAACGGCCAAAACTGCGAGTTGATGACCGACACGTAAATACAACCTGGTGTTCGTCAATGGTGGAAATCACTCCGGGGACTCAAAACGGTGATTAATAGCCCATGTAACAATGATTAATAGCCCATGAAAAAAGCCAGAATCGGCCAAAACTGCGAGTGTTGATGACCGACACGTAATCGCAACCTGGGGTTCGTCAATGGTGGAAATCACTTCAGGGACTCAAAACGGTGATTAATAGCCCATCTAACTGCGATTAATAGCCCATCAAACAGGCCAGAAACGGCCAAAACTGTGAGTGTTGATGACCGACACGTAAATACAACCTGGGGTTCGTCAATGGTGGAAATCACTCCGGGGACTCAAAACGGTGATTAATAGCCCATGTAACAATGATTAATAGCCCATGAAACTAGCCAGAATCGGCCAAAACTGCGAGTGTTGATGACCGACACGTAATCGCAACCTGGGGTTCGACAATGGTGAAAATCACTCCGGGAACTCAAAACGGTGATTAATAGCCCATCTAACTGTGATTAATAGCCCATGAAACAGGCCAGAATCGGCCAAAACTGCGAGTGTTGATGACCGACACGTAAACGCAACCTGGGGTTCGACAATGGTGAAAATCACTCCGGGGACTCAAAACGGTGATTAATAGCCCATCTAACTGTGATTAATAGCCCATGAAACAGGCCAGAAAGGGCCAAAACTGCGAGTGTGGATGACCGACACGTAAATGCACCCTGGGGTTCGTCAATGGTGGAAATCACTCCGGGGACTCAAAACGGTGATTAATAGCCCATGTAACAATGATTAATAGCCCATGAAACAAGCCAGAATCGGCCAAAACTGCGAGTGTTGATGACCGACACGTAATCGCAACCTGGGGTTCGTCAATGGTGGAAATCACTTCAGGGACTCAAAACGGTGATTAATAGCCCATCTAACTGCGATTAATAGCCCATCAAACAGGCCAGAAACGGCCAAAACTGTGAGTGTTGATGACCGGCACGTAAACGCAACCTGGGGTTCGTCAATGGTGGAAATCACTTCAGGGACTCAAAACGGTGATTAATAGCCCATCTAACTGTGATTAATAGCTCATGAAACAGGCCAGAAACGGCCAAAACTGCGAGTTGATGACCGACACATAAATACAACCTGGTGTTCGTCAATGGTGGAAATCACTCCGGGGACTCAAAACGGTGATTAATAGCCCATGTAACAATGATTAATAGCCCATGAAATAAGCCAGAATCGGCCAAAACTGCGAGTGTTGATGACCGACACGTAATCGCAACCTGGGGTTCGAAAAATGGTGGAAATCACTTCAGGGACTCAAAACGGTGATTAATAGCCCATCTAACTGCGATTAATAGCCCATCAAACAGGCCAGAAACGGCCAAAACTGTGAGTGTTGATGACCGACACGTAAATACAACCTGGGGTTCGTCAATGGTGGAAATCACTCCGGGGACTCAAAACGGTGATTAATAGCCCATGTAACAATGATTAATAGCCCATGAAACAAGCCAGAATCGGCCAAAACTGCGAGTGTTGATGACCGGCACGTAAAGGCAACCTGGGGTTCGTCAATGGTGGAAATCACTCCGGGGACTCAAAACGGTGATTAATAGCCCATCTAACTGTGATTAATAGCCCATGAAACAGGCCAGAAAGGGCCAAAACTGCGAGTGTGGATGACCGACACGTAAATGCACCCTGGGGTTCGTCAATGGTGGAAATCACTCCGGGGACTCAAAACGGTGATTAATAGCCCATGTAACAATGATTAATACCCCATGAAACAAGCCAGAATCGGCCAAAACTGCGAGTGTTGATGACCGACACGTAATCGCAACCTGGGGTTCGTCAATGGTGGAAATCACTTCAGGGACTCAAAACGGTGATTAATAGCCCATCTAACTGCGATTAATAGCCCATCAAACAGGCCAGAAACGGCCAAAACTGTGAGTGTTGATGACCGGCACGTAAACGCAACCTGGGGTTCGTCAATGGTGGAAATCACTTCAGGGACTCAAAACGGTGATTAATAGCCCATCTAACTGTGATTAATAGCTCATGAAACAGGCCAGAAACGGCCAAAACTGCGAGTTGATGACCGACACATAAATACAACCTGGTGTTCGACAATGGTGAAAATCACTCCGGGGACTCAAAACGGTGATTAATAGCCCATCTAACTGTGATTAATAGCCCATGAAACAAGCCAGAATCGGCCAAAACTGCGAGTGTTGATGACCGGCACGTAAACGCAACCTAGGGTTCGTCAATGGTGGAAATCACTTCAGGGACTCAAAACGGTGATTAATAGCCCATCTAACTGCGATTAATAGCCCATCAAACAGGCCAGAAACGGCCAAAACTGTGAGTGTTGATGACCGACACGTAAATACAACCTGGGGTTCGTCAATGGTGGAAATCACTCCGGGGACTCAAAACGGTGATTAATAGCCCATGTAACAAGCCAGAATCGGCCAAAACTGCGAGTGTTGATGACCGACACGTAATCGCAACCTGGGGTTCGACAATGGTGAAAATCACTCCGGGGACTCAAATCGGTGATTAATAGCCCATCTAACTGTGATTAATAGCTCATGAAACAGGCCAGAAACGGCCAAAACTGCGAGTTGATGACCGACACGTAAATACAACCTGGGGTTCGTCAATGATGGAAATCACTCCGGGGACTCAAAACGGTGATTAATAGCCCATGTAACAATGATTAATAGCCCATGAAACAAGCCAGAATCGGCCAAAACTGCGAGTGTTGATGACCGACACGTAATCGCAACCTGGGGTTCGTCAATGGTGGAAATCACTTCAGGGACTCAAAACGGTGATTAATAGCCCATCTAACTGCGATTAATAGCCCATCAAACAGGCCAGAAACGGCCAAAACTGTGAGTGTTGATGACCGACACGTAAATACAACCTGGGGTTCGTCAATGGTGGAAATCACTCCGGGGACTCAAAACGGTGATTAATAGCCCATGTAACAATGATTAATAGCCCATGAAACTAGCCAGAATCGGCCAAAACTGCGAGTGTTGATGACCGACACGTAATCGCAACCTGGGGTTCGACAATGGTGAAAATCACTCCGGGAACTCAAAACGGTGATTAATAGCCCATCTAACTGTGATTAATAGCCCATGAAACAGGCCAGAATCGGCCAAAACTGCGAGTGTTGATGACCGATACGTAAACGCAACCTGGGGTTCGACAATGGTGAAAATCACTCCGGGGACTCAAAACGGTGATTAATAGCCCATCTAACTGTGATTAATAGCCCATGAAACAGGCCAGAAAGGGCCAAAACTGCGAGTGTGGATGACCGACACGTAAATGCACCCTGGGGTTCGTCAATGGTGGAAATCACTCCGGGGACTCAAAACGGTGATTAATAGCCCATCTAACTGTGATTAATAGCCCATGAAACAGGCCAGAAAGGGCCAAAACTGCGAGTGTGGATGACCGACACGTAAATGCACCCTGGGGTTCGTCAATGGTGGAAATCACTCCGGGGACTCAAAACGGTGATTAATAGCCCATGTAACAATGATTAATACCCCATGAAACAAGCCAGAATCGGCCAAAACTGCGAGTGTTGATGACCGACACGTAATCGCAACCTGGGGTTCGTCAATGGTGGAAATCACTTCAGGGACTCAAAACGGTGATTAATAGCCCATCTAACTGCGATTAATAGCCCATCAAACAGGCCAGAAACGGCCAAAACTGTGAGTGTTGATGACCGGCACGTAAACGCAACCTGGGGTTCGTCAATGGTGGAAATCACTTCAGGGACTCAAAACGGTGATTAATAGCCCATCTAACTGTGATTAATAGCTCATGAAACAGGCCAGAAACGGCCAAAACTGCGAGTTGATGACCGACACATAAATACAACCTGGTGTTCGACAATGGTGAAAATCACTCCGGGGACTCAAAACGGTGATTAATAGCCCATCTAACTGTGATTAATAGCCCATGAAACAAGCCAGAATCGGCCAAAACTGCGAGTGTTGATGACCGGCACGTAAACGCAACCTAGGGTTCGTCAATGGTGGAAATCACTTCAGGGACTCAAAACGGTGATTAATAGCCCATCTAACTGCGATTAATAGCCCATCAAACAGGCCAGAAACGGCCAAAACTGTGAGTGTTGATGACCGACACGTAAATACAACCTGGGGTTCGTCAATGGTGGAAATCACTCCGGGGACTCAAAACGGTGATTAATAGCCCATGTAACAAGCCAGAATCGGCCAAAACTGCGAGTGTTGATGACCGACACGTAATCGCAACCTGGGGTTCGACAATGGTGAAAATCACTCCGGGGACTCAAATCGGTGATTAATAGCCCATCTAACTGTGATTAATAGCTCATGAAACAGGCCAGAAACGGCCAAAACTGCGAGTTGATGACCGACACGTAAATACAACCTGGGGTTCGTCAATGATGGAAATCACTCCGGGGACTCAAAACGGTGATTAATAGCCCATGTAACAATGATTAATAGCCCATGAAACAAGCCAGAATCGGCCAAAACTGCGAGTGTTGATGACCGACACGTAATCGCAACCTGGGGTTCGTCAATGGTGGAAATCACTTCAGGGACTCAAAACGGTGATTAATAGCCCATCTAACTGCGATTAATAGCCCATCAAACAGGCCAGAAACGGCCAAAACTGTGAGTGTTGATGACCGACACGTAAATACAACCTGGGGTTCGTCAATGGTGGAAATCACTCCGGGGACTCAAAACGGTGATTAATAGCCCATGTAACAATGATTAATAGCCCATGAAACTAGCCAGAATCGGCCAAAACTGCGAGTGTTGATGACCGACACGTAATCGCAACCTGGGGTTCGACAATGGTGAAAATCACTCCGGGAACTCAAAACGGTGATTAATAGCCCATCTAACTGTGATTAATAGCCCATGAAACAGGCCAGAATCGGCCAAAACTGCGAGTGTTGATGACCGATACGTAAACGCAACCTGGGGTTCGACAATGGTGAAAATCACTCCGGGGACTCAAAACGGTGATTAATAGCCCATCTAACTGTGATTAATAGCCCATGAAACAGGCCAGAAAGGGCCAAAACTGCGAGTGTGGATGACCGACACGTAAATGCACCCTGGGGTTCGTCAATGGTGGAAATCACTCCGGGGACTCAAAACGGTGATTAATAGCCCATCTAACTGTGATTAATAGCCCATGAAACAGGCCAGAAAGGGCCAAAACTGCGAGTGTGGATGACCGACACGTAAATGCACCCTGGGGTTCGTCAATGGTGGAAATCACTCCGGGGACTCAAAACGGTGATTAATAGCCCATGTAACAATGATTAATACCCCATGAAACAAGCCAGAATCGGCCAAAACTGCGAGTGTTGATGACCGACACGTAATCGCAACCTGGGGTTCGTCAATGGTGGAAATCACTTCAGGGACTCAAAACGGTGATTAATAGCCCATCTAACTGCGATTAATAGCCCATCAAACAGGCCAGAGACGGCCAAAACTGTGAGTGTTGATGACCGGCAGGTAAACGCAACCTGGGGTTCGTCAATGGTGGAAATCACTTCAGGGACTCAAAACGGTGATTAATAGCCCATCTAACTGTGATTAATAGCTCATGAAACAGGCCAGAAACGGCCAAAACTGCGAGTTGATGACCGACACATAAATACAACCTGGTGTTCGTCAATGGTGGAAATCACTCCGGGGACTCAAAACGGTGATTAATAGCCCATGTAACAATGATTAATAGCCCATGAAACAAGCCAGAATCGGCCAAAACTGCGAGTGTTGATGACCGACACGTAATCGCAACCTGGGGTTCGAAAAATGGTGGAAATCACTTCAGGGACTCAAAACGGTGATTAATAGCCCATCTAACTGCGATTAATAGCCCATCAAACAGGCCAGAAACGGCCAAAACTGTGAGTGTTGATGACCGACACGTAAATACAACCTGGGGTTCGTCAATGGTGGAAATCACTCCGGGGACTCAAAACGGTGATTAATAGCCCATGTAACAATGATTAATAGCCCATGAAACAAGCCAGAATCGGCCAAAACTGCGAGTGTTGATGACCGACACGTAAATGCACCCTGGGGTTCGTCAATGGTGGAAATCACTTCAGGGACTCAAAACGGTGATTAATAGCCCATCTAACTGCGATTAATAGCCCATCAAACAGGCCAGAAACGGCCAAAACTGTGAGTGTTGATGACCGACACGTAAATACAACCTGGGGTTCGTCAATGGTGGAAATCACTCCGGGGACTCAAAACGGTGATTAATAGCCCATGTAACAATGATTAATAGCCCATGAAACTAGCCAGAATCGGCAAAAACTGCGAGTGTTGATGACCGGCACGTAAACGCAACCTCGGGTTCGTCAATGGTGGAAATCACTTCAGGGACTCAAAACGGTGATTAATAGCCCATCTAACTGTGATTAATAGCCCATGAAACAGGCCAGAAACGGCCAAAACTGCGAGTTGATGACCGACACGTAAATACAACCTGGTGTTCTTCAATGGTGGAAATCACTCCGGGGACTCAAAACGGTGATTAATAGCCCATGTAACAATGATTAATAGCCCACGAAACAAGCCAGAATCGGCCAAAACTGCGAGTGTTGATGACCGACACGTAATCGCAACCTGGGGTTCGACAATGGTGAAAATCACTCCGGGGACTCAAAACGGTGATTAATAGCCCATCTAACTGTGATTAATAGCCCATGAAACAAGCCAGAATCGGCCAAAACTGCGAGTGTTGATGACCGACACGTAATCGCAACCTGGGGTTCGACAATGGTGAAAATCACTCCGGGGACTCAAATCGGTGATTAATAGCCCATCTAACTGTGATTAATAGCTCATGAAACAGGCCAGAAACGGCCAAAACTGCGAGTTGATGACCGACACGTAAATACAACCTGGGGTTCGTCAATGATGGAAATCACTCCGGGGACTCAAAACGGTGATTAATAGCCCATGTAACAATGATTAATAGCCCATGAAACAAGCCAGAATCGGCCAAAACTGCGAGTGTTGATGACCGACACGTAATCGCAACCTGGGATTCGAAAATGGTGAAAATCACTCCGGGGACTCAAAACGGTGATTAATAGCCCATCTAACTGTGATTAATAGCTCATTAAACAGGCCAGAAACGGCCAAAACTGCGAGTTGATGACCGACACGTAAATACAACCTGGGGTTCGTCAATGATGGAAATCACTCCGGGGACTCAAAACGATGATTAATAGCCCATGTAACAATGATTAATAGCCCATGAAACAAGCCAGAATCGGCCAAAACTGCGAGTGTTGATGACCGGCACATAAACGCAACCTGGGGTTCGTCAATGGTGGAAATCACTTAAGGGACTCAAAACGGTGATTAATAGCCCATCTAACTGCGATTAATAGCCCATCAAACAGGCCAGAAACGGCCGAAACTGTGAGTGTTGATGACCGACACGTAAATACAACCTGGCGTTCGTCAATGGTGGAAATCACTCCGGGGACTCAAAACGATGATTAATAGCCCATGTAACAATGATTAATAGCCCATGAAACAAGCCAGAATCGGCCAAAACTGCGAGTGTTGATGACCGGCACGTAAACGCAACCTGGGGTTCGTCAATGGTGGAAATCACTTCAGGGACTCAAAACGGTGATTAATAGCCCATCTAACTGTGATTAATAGCCCATGAAACAGGCCAGAAACGGCCAAAACTGCGAGTTGATGACCGACACGTAAATACAACCTGGTGTTCGTCAATGGTGGAAATCACTCCGGGGACTCAAAACGGTGATTAATAGCCCATGTAACAATGATTAATAGCCCATGAAACAAGCCAGAATCGGCCAAAACTGCGAGTCTTGATGACCGACACGTAATCGCAACCTGGGGTTCGACAATGGTGAAAATCACTCCGGGGACTCAAAACGGTGATTAATAGCCCATCTAACTGTGATTAATAGCCCATGAAACAAGCCAGAATCGGCCAAAACTGCGAGTGTTGATGACCGACACGTAATCGCAACCTGGGGTTCGACAATGGTGAAAATCACTCCGGGGACTCAAATCGGTGATTAATAGCCCATCTAACTGTGATTAATAGCTCATGAAACAGGCCAGAAACGGCCAAAACTGCGAGTTGATGACCGACACGTAAATACAACCTGGGGTTCGTCAATGATGGAAATCACTCCGGGGACTCAAAACGGTGATTAATAGCCCATGTAACAATGATTAATAGCCCATGAAACAAGCCAGAATCGGCAAAAACTGCGAGTGTTGATGACCGGCACGTAAACGCAACCTGGGGTTCGTCAATGGTGGAAATCACTTCAGGGACTCAAAACGGTGATTAATAGCCCATCTAACTGCGATTAATAGCCCATCAAACAGGCCAGAAACGGCCAAAACTGTGAGTGTTGATGACCGACACGTAAATACAACCTGGGGTTCGTCAATGGTGGAAATCACTCCGGGGACTCAAAACGGTGATTAATAGCCCATGTAACAATGATTAATAGCCCATGAAACTAGCCAGAATCGGCCAAAACTGCGAGTGTTGATGACCGACACGTAATCGCAACCTGGGGTTCGACAATGGTGAAAATCACTCCGGGAACTCAAAACGGTGATTAATAGCCCATCTAACTGTGATTAATAGCCCATGAAACAGGCCAGAATCGGCCAAAACTACGAGTGTTGATGACCGACACGTAAACGCAACCTGGGGTTCGACAATGGTGAAAATCACTCCGGGAACTCAAAACGGTGATTAATAGCCCATCTAACTGTGATTAATAGCCCATGAAACAGGCCAGAATCGGCCAAAACTGCGAGTGTGGATGACCGACACGTAAATGCACCCTGGGGTTCGTCAATGGTTGAAATCACTCCGGGGACTCAAAACGGTGATTAATAGCCCATGTAACAATGATTAATAGCCCATGAAACAAGCCAGAATCGGCCAAAACTGCGAGTGTTGATGACCGACACGTAATCGCAACCTGGGGTTCGTCAATGGTGGAAATCACTTCAGGGACTCAAAACGGTGATTAATAGCCCATCTAACTGCGATTAATAGCCCATCAAACAGGCCAGAAACGGCCAAAACTGTGAGTGTTGATGACCGGCACGTAAACGCAACCTGGGGTTCGTCAATGGTGGAAATCACTTCTGGGACTCAAAACGGTGATTAATAGCCATCTAACTGTGATTAATAGCTCATGAAACAGGCCAGAAACGGCCAAAACTGCGAGTTGATGACCGACACATAAATACAACCTGGGGTTCGTCAATGATGGAAATCACTCCGGGGACTCAAAACGGTGATTAATAGCCCATGTAACAATGATTAATAGCCCATGAAACAAGCCAGAATCGGCCAAAACTGCGAGTGTTGATGACCGACACGTAATCGCAACCTGGGATTCGACAATGGTGAAAATCACTCCGGGGACTCAAAACGGTGATTAATAGCCCATCTAACTGTGATTAATAGCTCATTAAACAGGCCAGAAACGGCCAAAACTGCGAGTTGATGACCGACACGTAAATACAACCTGGGGTTCGTCAATGATGGAAATCACTCCGGGGACTCAAAACGGTGATTAATAGCCCATGTAACAATGATTAATAGCCCATGAAACAAGCCAGAATCGGCCAAAACTGCGAGTGTTGATGACCGGCACATAAACGCAACCTGGGGTTCGTCAATGGTGGAAATCACTTCAGGGACTCAAAACGGTGATTAATAGCCCATCTAACTGCGATTAATAGCCCATCAAACAGGCCAGAAACGGCCGAAACTGTGAGTGTTGATGACCGACACGTAAATACAACCTGGCGTTCGTCAATGGTGGAAATCACTCCGGGGACTCAAAACGATGATTAATAGCCCATGTAACAATGATTAATAGCCCATGAAACAAGCCAGAATCGGCCAAAACTGCGAGTGTTGATGACCGGCACGTAAACGCAACCTGGGGTTCGTCAATGGTGGAAATCACTTCAGGGACTCAAAACGGTGATTAATAGCCCATCTAACTGTGATTAATAGCCCATGAAACAGGCCTGAAACGGCCAAAACTGCGAGTTGATGACCGACACGTAAATACAACCTGGTGTACGTCAATGGTGGAAATCACTCCGGGGACTCAAAACGGTGATTAATAGCCCATGTAACAATGATTAATAGCCCATGAAACAAGCCAGAATCGGCCAAAACTGCGAGTGTTGATGACCGGCACATAAACGCAACCTGGGGTTCGTCAATGGTGGAAATCACTTCAGGGACTCAAAACGGTGATTAATAGCCCATCTAACTGCGATTAATAGCCCATCAAACAGGCCAGAAACGGCCGAAACTGTGAGTGTTGATGACCGACACGTAAATACAACCTGGCGTTCGTCAATGGTGGAAATCACTCCGGGGACTCAAAACGGTGATTAATAGCCATCTAACTGTGATTAATAGCTCATGAAACAGGCCAGAAACGGCCAAAACTGCGAGTTGATGACCGACACGTAAATACAACCTGGGGTTCGTCAATGATGGAAATCACTCCGGGGACTCAAAACGGTGATTAATAGCCCATGTAACAATGATTAATAGCCCATGAAACAAGCCAGAATCGGCCAAAACTGCGAGTGTTGATGACCGGCACATAAACGCAACCTGGGGTTCGTCAATGGTGGAAATCACTTCAGGGACTCAAAACGGTGATTAATAGCCCATCTAACTGCGATTAATAGCCCATCAAACAGGCCAGAAACGGCCGAAACTGTGAGTGTTGATGACCGACACGTAAATACAACCTGGCGTTCGTCAATGGTGGAAATCACTCCGGGGACTCAAAACGATGATTAATAGCCCATGTAACAATGATTAATAGCCCATGAAACAAGCCAGAATCGGCCAAAACTGCGAGTGTTGATGACCGGCACGTAAACGCAACCTGGGGTTCGTCAATGGTGGAAATCACTTCAGGGACTCAAAACGGTGATTAATAGCCCATCTAACTGTGATTAATAGCCCATGAAACAGGCCTGAAACGGCCAAAACTGCGAGTTGATGACCGACACGTAAATACAACCTGGTGTACGTCAATGGTGGAAATCACTCCGGGGACTCAAAACGGTGATTAATAGCCCATGTAACAATGATTAATAGCCCATGAAACAAGCCAGAATCGGCCAAAACTGCGAGTCTTGATGACCGACACGTAATCGCAACCTGGGGTTCGACAATGGTGAAAATCACTCCGGGGACTCAAAACGGTGATTAATAGCCCATCTAACTGTGATTAATAGCCCATGAAACAAGCCAGAATCGGCCAAAACTGCGAGTGTTGATGACCGACACGTAATCGCAACCTGGGGTTCGACAATGGTGAAAATCACTCCGGGGACTCAAATCGGTGATTAATAGCCCATCTAACTGTGATTAATAGCTCATGAAACAGGCCAGAAACGGCCAAAACTGCGAGTTGATGACCGACACGTAAATACAACCTGGGGTTCGTCAATGATGGAAATCACTCCGGGGACTCAAAACGGTGATTAATAGCCCATGTAACAATGATTAATAGCCCATGAAACAAGCCAGAATCGGCAAAAACTGCGAGTGTTGATGACCGGCACGTAAACGCAACCTGGGGTTCGTCAATGGTGGAAATCACTTCAGGGACTCAAAACGGTGATTAATAGCCCATCTAACTGCGATTAATAGCCCATCAAACAGGCCAGAAACGGCCAAAACTGTGAGTGTTGATGACCGACACGTAAATACAACCTGGGGTTCGTCAATGGTGGAAATCACTCCGGGGACTCAAAACGGTGATTAATAGCCCATGTAACAATGATTAATAGCCCATGAAACTAGCCAGAATCGGCCAAAACTGCGAGTGTTGATGACCGACACGTAATCGCAACCTGGGGTTCGACAATGGTGAAAATCACTCCGGGAACTCAAAACGGTGATTAATAGCCCATCTAACTGTGATTAATAGCCCATGAAACAGGCCAGAATCGGCCAAAACTGCGAGTGTTGATGACCGACACGTAAACGCAACCTGGGGTTCGACAATGGTGAAAATCACTCCGGGAACTCAAAACGGTGATTAATAGCCCATCTAACTGTGATTAATAGCCCATGAAACAGGCCAGAATCGGCCAAAACTGCGAGTGTGGATGACCGACACGTAAATGCACCCTGGGGTTCGTCAATGGTGGAAATCACTCCGGGGACTCAAAACGGTGATTAATAGCCCATGTAACAATGATTAATAGCCCATGAAACAAGCCAGAATCGGCCAAAACTGCGAGTGTTGATGACCGACACGTAATCGCAACCTGGGGTTCGTCAATGGTGGAAATCACTTCAGGGACTCAAAACGGTGATTAATAGCCCATCTAACTGCGATTAATAGCCCATCAAACAGGCCAGAAACGGCCAAAACTGTGAGTGTTGATGACCGGCACGTAAACGCAACCTGGGGTTCGTCAATGGTGGAAATCACTTCAGGGACTCAAAACGGTGATTAATAGCCCATCTAACTGTGATTAATAGCTCATGAAACAGGCCAGAAACGGCCAAAACTGCGAGTTGATGACCGACACATAAATACAACCTGGTGTTCGTCAATGGTGGAAATCACTCCGGGGACTCAAAACGGTGATTAATAGCCCATGTAACAATGATTAATAGCCCATGAAACAAGCCAGAATCGGCCAAAACTGTGAGTGTTGATGACCGACACGTAATCGCAACCTGGGGTTCGTCAATGGTGGAAATCACTTCAGGGACTCAAAACGGTGATTAATAGCCCATCTAACTGCGATTAATAGCCCATCAAACAGGCCAGAAACGGCCAAAACTGCGAGTGTTGATGACCGACACGTAATCGCAACCTGGGGTTCGAAAAATGGTGGAAATCACTTCAGGGAATCAAAACGGTGATTAATAGCCCATCAAACTGCGATTAATAGCCCATCAAACAGGCCAGAAACGGCCAAAACTGTGAGTGTTGATGACCGACACGTAAATACAACCTGGGGTTCGTCAATGGTGGAAATCACTCCGGGGACTCAAAACGGTGATTAATAGCCCATGTAACAATGATTAATAGCCCATGAAACAAGCCAGAATCGGCCAAAACTGCGAGTGTTGATGACCGGCACGTAAAGGCAACCTGGGGTTCGTCAATGGTGGAAATCACTTCAGGGACTCAAAACGGTGATTAATAGCCCATCTAACTGCGATTAATAGCCCATCAAACAGGCCAGAAACGGCCAAAACTGTGAGTGTTGATGACCGACACGTAAATACAACCTGGGGTTCGTCAATGGTGGAAATCACTCCGGGGACTCAAAACGGTGATTAATAGCCCATGTAACAATGATTAATAGCCCATGAAACTAGCCAGAATCGGCCAAAACTGCGAGTGTTGATGACCGACACGTAATCGCAACCTGGGGTTCGACAATGGTGAAAATCACTCCGGGAACTCAAAACGGTGATTAATAGCCCATCTAACTGTGATTAATAGCCCATGAAACAGGCCAGAAACGGCCAAAACTGCGAGTGTTGATGACCGACACGTAAACGCAACCTGGGGTTCGACAATGGTGAAAATCACTCCGGGGACTCAAAACGGTGATTAATAGCCCATCTAACTGTGATTAATAGCCCATGAAACAGGCCAGAAAGGGCCAAAACTGCGAGTGTGGATAACCGACACGTAAATGCACCCTGGGGTTCGTCAATGGTGGAAATCACTTCAGGGACTCAAAACGGTGATTAATAGCCCATCTACCTGCGATTAATAGCCCATGAAACAGGCCAGAAACGGCCAAAACTGTGAGTGTTGATGACCGACATGTAAATACAACCTGGGGTTCGTCAATGGTGGAAATCACTCCGGGGACTCAAAACGGTGATTAATAGCCCATGTAAATATGATTAATAGCCCATGAAACAAGCCAGAATCGGCCAAAACTGCGAGTGTTGATGACCGACACGTAAATACAACCTGGGGTTCGTCAATGGTGGAAATCACTCCGGGGACTAAAAACTGTGATAATAGCCCATGTAACAATGATTAATAGCCCATGCAAAAGGCCAGAATCTGACAAAACTGCGAGTGTTGATGACCGACACGTAAATGCACCCTGGGGTTCGTCAATGGTGGAAATCACTCCGGGGACCCAAAACGGTGATTAATAGCCCATGTAATTGTGATGAATAGCCCATGAAACATGCCAGAATCGGCCAAAACTGCGAGTGTTGATGACCGACACGTAAATACAACCCGGGGTTCATCAATGGTGGAAATCACTCCGGGGACTCAAAACGGTGATTAATTGCCCATGTAACAGTGATTAATAGCCCATGAAACAGGCCAGAAACGGCCAAAACTGCGAGTGTTGATGACGGACACGTAAATACAACCTGGGGTTCATCAATGGTGGAAATCACTCCGGGGACTCAAAACGGTGATTAATAGCCCATCTAACTGTGATTAATAGCCCATGAAACAAGCCAGAATCGGCCAAAACTGCGAGTCTTGATGACCGACACGTAATCGCAACCTGGGGTTCGACAATGGTGAAAATCACTCCGGGGACTCAAAACGGTGATTAATAGCCCATCTAACTGTGATTAATAGCCCATGAAACAAGCCAGAATCGGCCAAAACTGCGAGTGTTGATGACCGACACGTAATCGCAACCTGGGGTTCGACAATGGTGAAAATCACTCCGGGGACTCAAATCGGTGATTAATAGCCCATCTAACTGTGATTAATAGCTCATGAAACAGGCCAGAAACGGCCAAAACTGCGAGTTGATGACCGACACGTAAATACAACCTGGGGTTCGTCAATGATGGAAATCACTCCGGGGACTCAAAACGGTGATTAATAGCCCATGTAACAATGATTAATAGCCCATGAAACAAGCCAGAATCGGCAAAAACTGCGAGTGTTGATGACCGGCACGTAAACGCAACCTGGGGTTCGTCAATGGTGGAAATCACTTCAGGGACTCAAAACGGTGATTAATAGCCCATCTAACTGCGATTAATAGCCCATCAAACAGGCCAGAAACGGCCAAAACTGTGAGTGTTGATGACCGACACGTAAATACAACCTGGGGTTCGTCAATGGTGGAAATCACTCCGGGGACTCAAAACGGTGATTAATAGCCCATGTAACAATGATTAATAGCCCATGAAACTAGCCAGAATCGGCCAAAACTGCGAGTGTTGATGACCGACACGTAATCGCAACCTGGGGTTCGACAATGGTGAAAATCACTCCGGGAACTCAAAACGGTGATTAATAGCCCATCTAACTGTGATTAATAGCCCATGAAACAGGCCAGAATCGGCCAAAACTGCGAGTGTTGATGACCGACACGTAAACGCAACCTGGGGTTCGACAATGGTGAAAATCACTCCGGGAACTCAAAACGGTGATTAATAGCCCATCTAACTGTGATTAATAGCCCATGAAACAGGCCAGAATCGGCCAAAACTGCGAGTGTGGATGACCGACACGTAAATGCACCCTGGGGTTCGTCAATGGTGGAAATCACTCCGGGGACTCAAAACGGTGATTAATAGCCCATGTAACAATGATTAATAGCCCATGAAACAAGCCAGAATCGGCCAAAACTGCGAGTGTTGATGACCGACACGTAATCGCAACCTGGGGTTCGTCAATGGTGGAAATCACTTCAGGGACTCAAAACGGTGATTAATAGCCCATCTAACTGCGATTAATAGCCCATCAAACAGGCCAGAAACGGCCAAAACTGTGAGTGTTGATGACCGGCACGTAAACGCAACCTGGGGTTCGTCAATGGTGGAAATCACTTCAGGGACTCAAAACGGTGATTAATAGCCCATCTAACTGTGATTAATAGCTCATGAAACAGGCCAGAAACGGCCAAAACTGCGAGTTGATGACCGACACATAAATACAACCTGGTGTTCGTCAATGGTGGAAATCACTCCGGGGACTCAAAACGGTGATTAATAGCCCATGTAACAATGATTAATAGCCCATGAAACAAGCCAGAATCGGCCAAAACTGTGAGTGTTGATGACCGACACGTAATCGCAACCTGGGGTTCGTCAATGGTGGAAATCACTTCAGGGACTCAAAACGGTGATTAATAGCCCATCTAACTGCGATTAATAGCCCATCAAACAGGCCAGAAACGGCCAAAACTGCGAGTGTTGATGACCGACACGTAATCGCAACCTGGGGTTCGAAAAATGGTGGAAATCACTTCAGGGACTCAAAACGGTGATTAATAGCCCATCTAACTGCGATTAATAGCCCATCAAACAGGCCAGAAACGGCCAAAACTGTGAGTGTTGATGACCGACACGTAAATACAACCTGGGGTTCGTCAATGGTGGAAATCACTCCGGGGACTCAAAACGGTGATTAATAGCCCATGTAACAATGATTAATAGCCCATGAAACAAGCCAGAATCGGCCAAAACTGCGAGTGTTGATGACCGGCACGTAAAGGCAACCTGGGGTTCGTCAATGGTGGAAATCACTTCAGGGACTCAAAACGGTGATTAATAGCCCATCTAACTGCGATTAATAGCCCATCAAACAGGCCAGAAACGGCCAAAACTGTGAGTGTTGATGACCGACACGTAAATACAACCTGGGGTTCGTCAATGGTGGAAATCACTCCGGGGACTCAAAACGGTGATTAATAGCCCATGTAACAATGATTAATAGCCCATGAAACTAGCCAGAATCGGCCAAAACTGCGAGTGTTGATGACCGACACGTAATCGCAACCTGGGGTTCGACAATGGTGAAAATCACTCCGGGAACTCAAAACGGTGATTAATAGCCCATCTAACTGTGATTAATAGCCCATGAAACAGGCCAGAAACGGCCAAAACTGCGAGTGTTGATGACCGACACGTAAACGCAACCTGGGGTTCGACAATGGTGAAAATCACTCCGGGGACTCAAAACGGTGATTAATAGCCCATCTAACTGTGATTAATAGCCCATGAAACAGGCCAGAAAGGGCCAAAACTGCGAGTGTGGATAACCGACACGTAAATGCACCCTGGGGTTCGTCAATGGTGGAAATCACTTCAGGGACTCAAAACGGTGATTAATAGCCCATCTACCTGCGATTAATAGCCCATGAAACAGGCCAGAAACGGCCAAAACTGTGAGTGTTGATGACCGACATGTAAATACAACCTGGGGTTCGTCAATGGTGGAAATCACTCCGGGGACTCAAAACGGTGATTAATAGCCCATGTAAATATGATTAATAGCCCATGAAACAAGCCAGAATCGGCCAAAACTGCGAGTGTTGATGACCGACACGTAAATACAACCTGGGGTTCGTCAATGGTGGAAATCACTCCGGGGACTAAAAACTGTGATAATAGCCCATGTAACAATGATTAATAGCCCATGCAAAAGGCCAGAATCTGACAAAACTGCGAGTGTTGATGACCGACACGTAAATGCACCCTGGGGTTCGTCAATGGTGGAAATCACTCCGGGGACCCAAAACGGTGATTAATAGCCCATGTAATTGTGATGAATAGCCCATGAAACATGCCAGAATCGGCCAAAACTGCGAGTGTTGATGACCGACACGTAAATACAACCCGGGGTTCATCAATGGTGGAAATCACTCCGGGGACTCAAAACGGTGATTAATTGCCCATGTAACAGTGATTAATAGCCCATGAAACAGGCCAGAAACGGCCAAAACTGCGAGTGTTGATGACGGACACGTAAATACAACCTGGGGTTCATCAATGGTGGAAATCACTCCGGGGACTCAAAACGGTGATTAATAGCCCATGATATAGGCCAGAATCGGCCAAAGCTACGAGTGTTGATGACCGGCACGTAAACGCAACCTGGGGTTCGACAATGGTGGAAATCACTTCAGGGACTCAAAACGGTGATTAATAGCCCATCTAACTGCGATTAATAGCCCATGAAACAGGCCAGAAACGGCCAAAACTGCGAGTGTTGATGACCGACACGTAAATACAACCTGGGGTTCGTCAATGGTGGAAATCACTCCGGGGACTCAAAACGGTGATTAATAGCCCATGTAACAATGATTAATAGCCCATGAAACAAGCCAGAATCGGCCAAAACTGCGAGGGTTGATGACCGACACATAATCGCAACCTGGGGTTCGACAATGGTGAAAATCACTCCGGGGACTCAAAACGGTGATTAATAGCCCATCTAACTGTGATTAATAGCCCATGAAACAGGCCAGAAACGGCCAAAACTGCGAGTGTTGATGACCGACAAGTAAACGCAACCTGGGGTTCGTCAATGATGGAAATCACTCCGGGGACTCAAAACGGTGATTAATAGCCCATGTAACAATGATTAATAGCCCATGAAACAAGCCAGAATCGGCCAAAACTGCGAGTGTTGATGACCGGCACGTAAAGGCAACCTGGGGTTCGTCAATGGTGGAAATCACTTCAGGGACTCAAAACGGTGATTAATAGCCCATCTAACTGCGATTAATAGCCCATCAAACAGGCCAGAAACGGCCAAAACTGTGAGTGTTGATGACCGACACGTAAATACAACCTGGGGTTCGTCAATGGTGGAAATCACTCCGGGGACTCAAAACGGTGATTAATAGCCCATGTAACAATGATTAATAGCCCATGAAACTAGCCAGAATCGGCCAAAACTGCGAGTGTTGATGACCGACACGTAATCGCAACCTGGGGTTCGACAATGGTGAAAATCACTCCGGGAACTCAAAACGGTGATTAATAGCCCATCTAACTGTGATTAATAGCCCATGAAACAGGCCAGAAACGGCCAAAACTGCGAGTGTTGATGACCGACACGTAAACGCAACCTGGGGTTCGACAATGGTGAAAATCACTCCGGGGACTCAAAACGGTGATTAATAGCCCATCTAACTGTGATTAATAGCCCATGAAACAGGCCAGAAAGGGCCAAAACTGCGAGTGTGGATGACCGACACGTAAATGCACCCTGGGGTTCGTCAATGGTGGAAATCACTTCAGGGACTCCAAACGGTGATTAATAGCCCATCTAACTGCGATTAATAGCCCATGAAACAGGCCAGAAACGGCCAAAACTGTGAGTGTTGATGACCGACACGTAAATACAACCTGGGGTTCGTCAATGGTGGAAATCACTCCGGGGACTCAAAACGGTGATTAATAGCCCATGTAACAATGATTAATAGCCCATGAAACAAGCCAGAATCGGCCAAAACTGCGAGTGTTGATGACCGACACGTAAATACAACCTGGGGTTCGTCAATGGTGGAAATCACTCCGGGGACTAAAAACTGTGATAATAGCCCATGTAACAATGATTAATAGCCCATGCAAAAGGCCAGAATCTGCCAAAACTGCGAGTGTTGATGACCGACACGTAAATGCACCCTGGGGTTCGTCAATGGTGGAAATCACTCCGGGGACCCAAAACGGTGATTAATAGCCCATGTAATTGTGATGAATAGCCCATGAAACATGCCAGAATCGGCCAAAACTGCGAGTGTTGATGACCGACACGTAAATACAACCCGGGGTTCATCAATGGTGGAAATCACTCCGGGGACTCAAAACGGTGATTAATTGCCCATGTAACAGTGATTAATAGCCCATGAAACAGGCCAGAAACGGCCAAAACTGCGAGTGTTGATGACGGACACGTAAATACAACCTGGGGTTCATCAATGGTGGAAATCACTCCGGGGACTCAAAACGGTGATTAATAGCCCATGATATAGGCCAGAATCGGCCAAAGCTACGAGTGTTGATGACCGGCACGTAAACGCAACTTGGGGTTCGACAATGGTGGAAATCACTTCAGGGACTCAAAACGGTGATTAATAGCCCATCTAACTGCGATTAATAGCCCATGAAACAGGCCAGAAACGGCCAAAACTGCGAGTGTTGATGACCGACACGTAAATACAACCTGGGGTTCGTCAATGGTGGAAATCACTCCGGGGACTCAAAACGGTGATTAATAGCCCATGTAACAATGATTAATAGCCCATGAAACAAGCCAGAATCGGCCAAAACTGCGAGGGTTGATGACCGACACATAATCGCAACCTGGGGTTCGACAATGGTGAAAATCACTCCGGGGACTCAAAACGGTGATTAATAGCCCATCTAACTGTGATTAATAGCCCATGAAACAGGCCAGAAACGGCCAAAACTGCGAGTGTTGATGACCGACAAGTAAACGCAACCTGGGGTTCGTCAATGATGGAAATCACTCCGGGGACTCAAAACGGTGATTAATAGCCCATGTAACAATGATTAATAGCCCATGAAACAAGCCAGAATCGGCCAAAACTGCGAGTGTTGATGACCGGCACGTAAACGCAACCTGGGGTTCGTCAATGGTGGAAATCACTTCAGAGACTCAAAACGGTGATTAATAGCCCATGTAACAATGATTAATAGCCCATGAAACAAGCCAGAATCGGCCAAAACTGCGAGTGTTGATGACCGGCACGTAAAGGCAACCTGGGGTTCGTCAATGGTGGAAATCACTTCAGGGACTCAAAACGGTGATTAATAGCCCATCTAACTGCGATTAATAGCCCATCAAACAGGCCAGAAACGGCCAAAACTGTGAGTGTTGATGACCGACACGTAAATACAACCTGGGGTTCGTCAATGGTGGAAATCACTCCGGGGACTCAAAACGGTGATTAATAGCCCATGTAACAATGATTAATAGCCCATGAAACTAGCCAGAATCGGCCAAAACTGCGAGTGTTGATGACCGACACGTAATCGCAACCTGGGGTTCGACAATGGTGAAAATCACTCCGGGAACTCAAAACGGTGATTAATAGCCCATCTAACTGTGATTAATAGCCCATGAAACAGGCCAGAAACGGCCAAAACTGCGAGTGTTGATGACCGACACGTAAACGCAACCTGGGGTTCGACAATGGTGAATATCACTCCGGGGACTCAAAACGGTGATTAATAGCCCATCTAACTGTGATTAATAGCCCATGAAACAGGCCAGAAAGGGCCAAAACTGCGAGTGTGGATGACCGACACGTAAATGCACCCTGGGGTTCGTCAATGGTGGAAATCACTTCAGGGACTCCAAACGGTGATTAATAGCCCATCTAACTGCGATTAATAGCCCATGAAACAGGCCAGAAACGGCCAAAACTGTGAGTGTTGATGACCGACACGTAAATACAACCTGGGGTTCGTCAATGGTGGAAATCACTCCGGGGACTCAAAACGGTGATTAATAGCCCATGTAACAATGATTAATAGCCCATGAAACAAGCCAGAATCGGCCAAAACTGCGAGTGTTGATGACCGACACGTAAATACAACCTGGGGTTCGTCAATGGTGGAAATCACTCCGGGGACTAAAAACTGTGATAATAGCCCATGTAACAATGATTAATAGCCCATGCAAAAGGCCAGAATCTGCCAAAACTGCGAGTGCTGATGACCGACACGTAAATGCACCCTGGGGTTCGTCAATGGTGGAAATCACTCCGGGGACCCAAAACGGTGATTAATAGCCCATGTAATTGTGATGAATAGCCCATGAAACATGCCAGAATCGGCCAAAACTGCGAGTGTTGATGACCGACACGTAAATACAACCCGGGGTTCATCAATGGTGGAAATCACTCCGGGGACTCAAAACGGTGATTAATTGCCCATGTAACAGTGATTAATAGCCCATGAAACAGGCCAGAAACGGCCAAAACTGCGAGTGTTGATGACGGACACGTAAATACAACCTGGGGTTCATCAATGGTGGAAATCACTCCGGGGACTCAAAACGGTGATTAATAGCCCATGATATAGGCCAGAATCGGCCAAAGCTACGAGTGTTGATGACCGGCACGTAAACGCAACCTGGGGTTCGACAATGGTGGAAATCACTTCAGGGACTCAAAACGGTGATTAATAGCCCATCTAACTGCGATTAATAGCCCATGAAACAGGCCAGAAACGGCCAAAACTGCGAGTGTTGATGACCGACACGTAAATACAACCTGGGGTTCGTCAATGGTGGAAATCACTCCGGGGACTCAAAACGGTGATTAATAGCCCATGTAACAATGATTAATAGCCCATGAAACAAGCCAGAATCGGCCAAAACTGCGAGGGTTGATGACCGACACGTAATCGCAACCTGGGGTTCGACAATGGTGAAAATCACTCCGGGGACTCAAAACGGTGATTAATAGCCCATCTAACTGTGATTAATAGCCCATGAAACAGGCCAGAAACGGCCAAAACTGCGAGTGTTGATGACCGACAAGTAAACGCAACCTGGGGTTCGTCAATGATGGAAATCACTCCGGGGACTCAAAACGGTGATTAATAGCCCATGTAACAATGATTAATAGCCCATGAAACAAGCCAGAATCGGCCAAAACTGCGAGTGTTGATGACCGGCACGTAAACGCAACCTGGGGTTCGTCAATGGTGGAAATCACTCCAGGGACTCAAAACGGTGATTAACAGGCCATCTAACTGTGATTAATAGCCCATGAAACAGGCCAGAAACGGCCAAAACTGCGAGTTGATGACCGACACGTAAATACAACCTAGGGTTCGTCAATGGTGGAAATCACTCCGGGGACTCAAAACGGTGATTAATAGCCCATGTAACAATGATTAATAGCCCATGAAACAAGCCAGAATCGGCCAAAACTGCGAGTGTTGATGACCGACACGTAAATACAACCTGGGGTTCATCAATGGTGGAAATCACTCCGGGGACTCAAAACGGTGATTAATAGCGCATGAAAAAGGCCAGAAACGGCCAAAACTGCGAGTGTTGATGACCGACACGTAAATACAACCTGGGGTTCGTCAATGGTGGAAATCACTCCGGGAACTCAAAACTGTGATAATAGCCCATGTAACAATGATTAATAGCCCATGAAACAGGCCAGAATCGGCCAAAACTGCGAGTGTTGATGACCGGCACGTAATCGCAACCTGGGGTTCGAAAAATGGTGGAAATCACTTCAGGGAATCAAAACGGTGATTAATAGCCCATGAAACAGGCCAGAATCGGCCAAAACTGCGAGTGTTGATGACCGACACGTAAATACAACCTGGGGTTCATCAATGGTGGAAATCACTCCGGGGACTCAAAACGGTGATTAATAGCCCATCTAACTGTGATTAATAGCTCATGAAACAGGCCAGAAACGGCCCAAACTGCGAGTTGATGACCGACACGTAAATACAACCTGGTGTTCGTCAATGGTGGAAATCACTCCGGGGACTCAAAACGGTGATTAATAGCCCATGTAACAATGATTAATAGCCCATGAAACAAGCCAGAATCGGCCAAAACTGCGAGTGTTGATGACCGGCACGTAAATGCAACCTGGGGTTCGTCAATGGTGGAAATCACTTCAGGGACTCAAAACGGTGATTAATAGCCCATCTAACTGCGATTAATAGCCCATCAAACAGGCCAGAAACGGCCAAAACTGTGAGTGTTGATGACCGGCACGTAAACGCAACCTGGGGTTCGTCAATGGTGGAAATCACTTCAGGGACTCAAAACGGTGATTAATAGCCCATCTAACTGTGATTAATAGCCCATGAAACAGGCCAGAAACGGCCAAAACTGCGAGTTGATGACCGACACATAAATACAACCTGGTGTTCGTCAATGGTGGAAATCACTCCGGGGACTCAAAACGGTGATTAATAGCCCATGTAACAATGATTAATAGCCCATGAAACAAGCCAGAATCGGCCAAAACTGCGAGTGTTGATGACCGACACGTAATCGCAACCTGGGGTTCGAAAAATGGTGGAAATCACTTCAGGGACTCAAAACGGAGATTAATAGCCCATGAAACAGGCCAGAATCGGCCAAAACTGCGAGTGTTGATGACCGACACGTAAATACAACCTGGGGTTCATCAATGGTGGAAATCACTCCGGGGACTCAAAACGGTGATTAATAGCCCATCTAACTGTGATTAATAGCTCATGAAACAGGCCAGAAACGGCCAAAACTGCGAGTTGATGACCGACACGTAAATACAACCTGGTGTTCGTCAATGGTGGAAATCACTCCGGGGACTCAAAACGGTGATTAATAGCCCATGAAACAAGCCAGAATCGGCCAAAACTGCGAGTGTTGATGACCGGCACGTAAACGCAACCTGGGGTTCGTCAATGGTGGAAATCACTTCAGGGACTCAAAACGGTGATTAATAGCCCATCTAACTGCGATTAATAGCCCATCAAACAGGCCAGAAACGGCCAAAACTGTGAGTGTTGATGACCGGCACGTAAACGCAACCTGGGGTTCGTCAATGGTGGAAATCACTTCAGGGACTCAAAACGGTGATTAATAGCCCATCTAACTGTGATTAATAGCCCATGAAACAGGCCAGAAACGGCCAAAACTGCGAGTTGATGACCGACACATAAATACAACCTGGTGTTCGTCAATGGTGGAAATCACTCCGGGGACTCAAAACGGTGATTAATAGCCCATGTAACAATGATTAATAGCCCATGAAACAAGCCAGAATCGGCCAAAACTGCGAGTGTTGATGACCGACACGTAATCGCAACCTGGGGTTCGAAAAATGGTGGAAATCACTTCAGGGAATCAAAACGGTGATTAATAGCCCATGAAACAGGCCAGAATCGGCCAAAACTGCGAGTGTTGATGACCGACACGTAAATACAACCTGGGGTTCATCAATGGTGGAAATCACTCCGGGGACTCAAAACGGTGATTAATAGCCCATCTAACTGTGATTAATAGCTCATGAAACAGGCCAGAAACGGCCCAAACTGCGAGTTGATGACCGACACGTAAATACAACCTGGTGTTCGTCAATGGTGGAAATCACTCCGGGGACTCAAAACGGTGATTAATAGCCCATGTAACAATGATTAATAGCCCATGAAACAAGCCAGAATCGGCCAAAACTGCGAGTGTTGATGACCGGCACGTAAACGCAACCTGGGGTTCGTCAATGGTGGAAATCACTTCAGGGACTCAAAACGGTGATTAATAGCCCATCTAACTGCGATTAATAGCCCATCAAACAGGCCAGAAACGGCCAAAACTGTGAGTGTTGATGACCGGCACGTAAACGCAACCTGGGGTTCGTCAATGGTGGAAATCACTTCAGGGACTCAAAACGGTGATTAATAGCCCATCTAACTGTGATTAATAGCCCATGAAACAGGCCAGAAACGGCCAAAACTGCGAGTTGATGACCGACACATAAATACAACCTGGTGTTCGTCAATGGTGGAAATCACTCCGGGGACTCAAAACGGTGATTAATAGCCCATGTAACAATGATTAATAGCCCATGAAACAAGCCAGAATCGGCCAAAACTGCGAGTGTTGATGACCGACACGTAATCGCAACCTGGGGTTCGAAAAATGGTGGAAATCACTTCAGGGACTCAAAACGGAGATTAATAGCCCATGAAACAGGCCAGAATCGGCCAAAACTGCGAGTGTTGATGACCGACACGTAAATACAACCTGGGGTTCATCAATGGTGGAAATCACTCCGGGGACTCAAAACGGTGATTAATAGCCCATCTAACTGTGATTAATAGCTCATGAAACAGGCCAGAAACGGCCAAAACTGCGAGTTGATGACCGACACGTAAATACAACCTGGTGTTCGTCAATGGTGGAAATCACTCCGGGGACTCAAAACGGTGATTAATAGCCCATGAAACAAGCCAGAATCGGCCAAAACTGCGAGTGTTGATGACCGGCACGTAAACGCAACCTGGGGTTCGTCAATGGTGGAAATCACTTCAGGGACTCAAAACGGTGATTAATAGCCCATCTAACTGCGATTAATAGCCCATCAAACAGGCCAGAAACGGCCAAAACTGTGAGTGTTGATGACCGGCACGTAAACGCAACCTGGGGTTCGTCAATGGTGGAAATCACTTCAGGGACTCAAAACGGTGATTAATAGCCCATCTAACTGTGATTAATAGCCCATGAAACAGGCCAGAAACGGCCAAAACTGCGAGTTGATGACCGACACATAAATACAACCTGGTGTTCGTCAATGGTGGAAATCACTCCGGGGACTCAAAACGGTGATTAATAGCCCATGTAACAATGATTAATAGCCCATGAAACAAGCCAGAATCGGCCAAAACTGCGAGTGTTGATGACCGACACGTAATCGCAACCTGGGGTTCGAAAAATGGTGGAAATCACTTCAGGGACTCAAAACGGAGATTAATAGCCCATGAAACAGGCCAGAATCGGCCAAAACTGCGAGTGTTGATGACCGACACGTAAATACAACCTGGGGTTCATCAATGGTGGAAATCACTCCGGGGACTCAAAACGGTGATTAATAGCCCATCTAACTGTGATTAATAGCTCATGAAACAGGCCAGAAACGGCCAAAACTGCGAGTTGATGACCGACACGTAAATACAACCTGGTGTTCTTCAATGGTGGAAATCACTCCGGGGACTCAAAACGGTGATTAATAGCCCATGAAACAAGCCAGAATCGGCCAAAACTGCGAGTGTTGATGACCGGCACGTAAACGCAACCTGGGGTTCGTCAATGGTGGAAATCACTTCAGGGACTCAAAACGGTGATTAATAGCCCATCTAACTGCGATTAATAGCCCATCAAACAGGCCAGAAACGGCCAAAACTGTGAGTGTTGATGACCGGCACGTAAACGCAACCTGGGGTTCGTCAATGGTGGAAATCACTTCAGGGACTCAAAACGGTGATTAATAGCCCATCTAACTGTGATTAATAGCCCATGAAACAGGCCAGAAACGGCCAAAACTGCGAGTTGATGACCGACACATAAATACAACCTGGTGTTCGTCAATGGTGGAAATCACTCCGGGGACTCAAAACGGTGATTAATAGCCCATGTAACAATGATTAATAGCCCATGAAACAAGCCAGAATCGGCCAAAACTGCGAGTGTTGATGACCGACACGTAATCGCAACCTGGGGTTCGAAAAATGGTGGAAATCACTTCAGGGACTCAAAACGGTGATTAATAGCCCATCTAACTGCGATTAATAGCCCATCAAACAGGCCAGAAACGGCCAAAACTGCGAGTGTGGATGACCGACACGTAAATGCACCCTGGGGTTCGTCAATGGTGGAAATCACTCCGGGGACCCAAAACGGTGATTAATAGCCCATGTAACTGTGATTAATAGCCCATGAAACAGGCCAGAAACGGCCAAAACTGCGAGTGTTGATGACCGACACGTAAATACAACCTGGGGTTCGTCAATGGTGGAAATCACTCCGGGGACTAAAAACTGTGATAATAGCCCATGTAACAATGATTAATAGCCCATGCAAAAGGCCAGAATCTGCCAAAACTGCGAGTGTTGATGACCGACACGTAAATGCACCCTGGGGTTCGTCAATGGTGGAAATCACTCCGGGGACCCAAAACGGTGATTAATAGCCCATGTAATTGTGATGAATAGCCCATGAAACATGCCAGAATCGGCCAAAACTGCGAGTGTTGATGACCGACACGTAAATACAACCCGGGGTTCATCAATGGTGGAAATCACTCCGGGGACTCAAAACGGTGATTAATTGCCCATGTAACAGTGATTAATAGCCCATGAAACAGGCCAGAAACGGCCAAAACTGCGAGTGTTGATGACCGACACGTAAATACAACCTGGGGTTCATCAATGGTGGAAATCACTCCGGGGACTCAAAACGGTGATTAATAGCCCATGATATAGGCCAGAATCGGCCAAAGCTACGAGTGTTGATGACCGGCACGTAAACGCAACCTGGGGTTCGACAATGGTGGAAATCACTTCAGGGACTCAAAACGGTGATTAATAGCCCATCTAACTGCGATTAATAGCCCATGAAACAGGCCAGAAACGGCCAAAACTGTGAGTTGATGACCGGCACGTAAACGCAACCTGGGGTTCGTCAATGGTGGAAATCACTTCAGGGACTCAAAACGGTGATTAATAGCCCATCTAACTGCGATTAATAGCCCATCAAACAGGCCAGAAACGGCCAAAACTGTGAGTGTTGATGACCGGCACGTAAACGCAACCTGGGGTTCGTCAATGGTGGAAATCACTTCAGGGACTCAAAATGGTGATTAATAGCCCATCTAACTGTGATTAATAGCCCATGAAACAGGCCAGAAACGGCCAAAACTGCGAGTTGATGACCGACACATAAATACAACCTGGTGTTCGTCAATGGTGGAAATCACTCCGGGGACTCAAAACGGTGATTAATAGCCCATGTAACAATGATTAATAGCCCATGAAACAAGCCAGAATCGGCCAAAACTGCGAGTGTTGATGACCGACACGGAATCGCAACCTGGGGTTCGAAAAATGGTGGAAATCACTTCAGGGACTCAAAACGGAGATTAATAGCCCATGAAACAGGCCAGAATCGGCCAAAACTGCGAGTGTTGATGACCGACACGTAAATACAACCTGGGGTTCATCAATGGTGGAAATCACTCCGGGGACTCAAAACGGTGATTAATAGCCCATCTAACTGTGATTAATAGCTCATGAAACAGGCCAGAAACGGCCAAAACTGCGAGTTGATGACCGACACGTAAATACAACCTGGTGTTCGTCAATGGTGGAAATCACTCCGGGGACTCAAAACGGTGATTAATAGCCCATGTAACAATGATTAATAGCCCATGAAACAAGCCAGAATCGGCCAAAACTGCGAGTGTTGATGACCGGCACGTAAACGCAACCTGGGGTTCGTCAATGGTGGAAATCACTTCAGGGACTCAAAACGGTGATTAATAGCCCATCTAACTGCGATTAATAGCCCATCAAACAGGCCAGAAACGGCCAAAACTGTGAGTGTTGATGACCGGCACGTAAACGCAACCTGGGGTTCGTCAATGGTGGAAATCACTTCAGGGACTCAAAACGGTGATTAATAGCCCATCTAACTGTGATTAATAGCCCATGAAACAGGCCAGAAACGGCCAAAACTGCGAGTTGATGACCGACACATAAATACAACCTGGTGTTCGTCAATGGTGGAAATCACTCCGGGGACTCAAAACGGTGATTAATAGCCCATGTAACAATGATTAATAGCCCATGAAACAAGCCAGAATCGGCCAAAACTGCGAGTGTTGATGACCGACACGTAATCGCAACCTGGGGTTCGAAAAATGGTGGAAATCACTTCAGGGACTCAAAACGGTGATTAATAGCCCATCTAACTGCGATTAATAGCCCATCAAACAGGCCAGAAACGGCCAAAACTGCGAGTGTGGATGACCGACACGTAAATGCACCCTGGGGTTCGTCAATGGTGGAAATCACTCCGGGGACCCAAAACGGTGATTAATAGCCCATGTAACTGTGATTAATAGCCCATGAAACAGGCCAGAAACGGCCAAAACTGCGAGTGTTGATGACCGACACGTAAATACAACCCGGGGTTCATCAATGGTGGAAATCACTCCGGGGACTCAAAACGGTGATTAATTGCCCATGTAACAGTGATTAATAGCCCATGAAACAGGCCAGAAACGGCCAAAACTGCGAGTGTTGATGACCGACACGTAAATACAACCTGGGGTTCATCAATGGTGGAAATCACTCCGGGGACTCAAAACGGTGATTAATAGCCCATGATATAGGCCAGAATCGGCCAAAGCTACGAGTGTTGATGACCGGCACGTAAACGCAACCTGGGGTTCGACAATGGTGGAAATCACTTCAGGGACTCAAAACGGTGATTAATAGCCCATCTAACTGCGATTAATAGCCCATGAAACAGGCCAGAAACGGCCAAAACTGTGAGTTGATGACCGGCACGTAAACGCAACCTGGGGTTCGTCAATGGTGGAAATCACTTCAGGGACTCAAAACGGTGATTAATAGCCCATCTAACTGCGATTAATAGCCCATCAAACAGGCCAGAAACGGCCAAAACTGTGAGTGTTGATGACCGGCACGTAAACGCAACCTGGGGTTCGTCAATGGTGGAAATCACTTCAGGGACTCAAAATGGTGATTAATAGCCCATCTAACTGTGATTAATAGCCCATGAAACAGGCCAGAAACGGCCAAAACTGCGAGTTGATGACCGACACATAAATACAACCTGGTGTTCGTCAATGGTGGAAATCACTCCGGGGACTCAAAACGGTGATTAATAGCCCATGTAACAATGATTAATAGCCCATGAAACAAGCCAGAATCGGCCAAAACTGCGAGTGTTGATGACCGACACGTAATCGCAACCTGGGGTTCGAAAAATGGTGGAAATCACTTCAGGGACTCAAAACGGAGATTAATAGCCCATGAAACAGGCCAGAATCGGCCAAAACTGCGAGTGTTGATGACCGACACGTAAATACAACCTGGGGTTCATCAATGGTGGAAATCACTCCGGGGACTCAAAACGGTGATTAATAGCCCATCTAACTGTGATTAATAGCTCATGAAACAGGCCAGAAACGGCCAAAACTGCGAGTTGATGACCGACACGTAAATACAACCTGGTGTTCGTCAATGGTGGAAATCACTCCGGGGACTCAAAACGGTGATTAATAGCCCATGTAACAATGATTAATAGCCCATGAAACAAGCCAGAATCGGCCAAAACTGCGAGTGTTGATGACCGGCACGTAAACGCAACCTGGGGTTCGTCAATGGTGGAAATCACTTCAGGGACTCAAAACGGTGATTAATAGCCCATCTAACTGCGATTAATAGCCCATCAAACAGGCCAGAAACGGCCAAAACTGTGAGTGTTGATGACCGGCACGTAAACGCAACCTGGGGTTCGTCAATGGTGGAAATCACTTCAGGGACTCAAAACGGTGATTAATAGCCCATCTAACTGTGATTAATAGCCCATGAAACAGGCCAGAAACGGCCAAAACTGCGAGTTGATGACCGACACATAAATACAACCTGGTGTTCGTCAATGGTGGAAATCACTCCGGGGACTCAAAACGGTGATTAATAGCCCATGTAACAATGATTAATAGCCCATGAAACAAGCCAGAATCGGCCAAAACTGCGAGTGTTGATGACGGACACGTACTCGCAACCTGGGGTTCGAAAAATGGTGGAAATCACTTCAGGGACTCAAAACGGTGATTAATAGCCCATCTAACTGCGATTAATAGCCCATGAAACAAGCCAGAATCGGCCAAAACTGCGAGTGTTGATGACCGACACGTAATCGCAACCTGGGGTTCGTCAATGGTGGAAATCACTTCAGGGACTCAAAATGGTGATTAATAGCCCATGTAACAATGATTAATAGCCCATGCAAAAGGCCAGAATCGGCCAAAACTGCGAGTGTTGATGACCGACACGTAAATGCACCCTGGGGTTCGTCAATGGTGGAAATCACTCCGGGGACCCAAAACGGTGATTAATAGCCCATGTAATTGTGATGAATAGCCCATGAAACAGGCCAGAATCGGCCAAAACTGCGAGTGTTGATGACCGACACGTAAATACAACCCGGGGTTCATCAATGGTGGAAATCACTCCGGGGACTCAAAACGGTGATTAATTGCCCATGTAACAGTGATTAATAGCCCATGAAACAGGCCAGAAACGGCCAAAACTGCGAGTGTTGATGACCGACACGTAAATACAACCTGGGGTTCATCAATGGTGGAAATCACTCCGGGGACTCAAAACGGTGATTAATAGCCCATGATATAGGCCAGAATCGGCCAAAGCTACGAGTGTTGATGACCGGCACGTAAACGCAACCTGGGGTTTGACAATGGTGGAAATCACTTCAGGGACTCAAAACGGTGATTAATAGCCCATCTAACTGCGATTAATAGCCCATGAAACAGGCCAGAAACGGCCAAAACTGTGAGTTGATGACCGGCACGTAAACGCAACCTGGGGTTCGTCAATGGTGGAAATCACTTCAGGGACTCAAAACGGTGATTAATAGCCCATCTAACTGCGATTAATAGCCCATCAAACAGGCCAGAAACGGCCAAAACTGTGAGTGTTGATGACCGGCACGTAAACGCAACCTGGGGTTCGTCAATGGTGGAAATCACTTCAGGGACTCAAAACGGTGATTAATAGCCCATCTAACTGTGATTAATAGCCCATGAAACAGGCCAGAAACGGCCAAAACTGCGAGTTGATGACCGACACATAAATACAACCTGGTGTTCATCAATGGTGGAAATCACTCCGGGGACTCAAAACGGTGATTAATAGCCCATGATATAGGCCAGAATCGGCCAAAGCTACGAGTGTTGATGACCGGCACGTAAACGCAACCTGGGGTTCGACAATGGTGGAAATCACTTCAGGGACTCAAAACGGTGATTAATAGCCCATCTAACTGCGATTAATAGCCCATGAAACAGGCCAGAAACGGCCAAAACTGCGAGTGTTGAAGACCGACACGTAAATACAACCTGGGGTTCGTCAATGGTGGAAATCACTCTGGGGACTCAAAACGGTGATTAATAGCCCATGTAACAATGATTAATAGCCCATGAAACAAGCCAGAATCGGCCAAAACTGCGAGTGTTGATGACCGGCACGTAAACGCAACCTGGGGTTCGTCAATGGTGGAAATCACTTCAGGGACTCAAAACGGTGATTAATAGCCCATGTAACAATGATTAATAGCCCATGAAACAAGCCAGAATCGGCCAAAACTGCGAGTGTTGATGACCGGCACGTAAACGCAACCTGGGGTTCGTCAATGGTGGAAATCACTCCAGGGACTCAAAACGGTGATTAATAGGCCATCTAACTGTGATTAATAGCCCATGAAACAGGCCAGAAACGGCCAAAACTGCGAGTTGATGACCGACACGTAAATACAACCTAGGGTTCGTCAATGGTGGAAATCACTCCGGGGACTCAAAACGGTGATTAATAGCCCATGTAACAATGATTAATAGCCCATGAAACAAGCCAGAATCGGCCAAAACTGCGAGTGTTGATGACCGACACGTAATCGCAACCTGGGGTTCGTCAATGGTGGAAATCACTTCAGGGACTCAAAATGGTGATTAATAGCCCATGAAACAGGCCAGAATCGGCCAAAACTGCGAGTGTTGATGACCGACACGTAAATACAACCTGGGGTTCATCAATTGTGGAAATCACTCCGGGGACTCAAAACGGTGATTAATAGCCCATGAAACAGGCCAGAAACGGCCAAAACTGCGAGTGTTGATGACCGACACGTAAATACAACCTGGGGTTCGTCAATGGTGGAAATCACTCCGGGAACTCAAAACTGTGATAATAGCCCATGTAACAATGATTAATAGCCCATGAAATAGGCCAGAATCGGCCAAAACTGCGAGTGTTGATGACCGGCACGTAATCGCAACCTGGGGTTCGACAATTGCGAAAATCACTCTGGGGACTCAAAACGGTGATTAATTGCCCATGTAACAGTGATTAATAGCCCATGAAACAGGCCAGAAACGGCCAAAACTGCGAGTGTTGATGACCGACACGTAAATACAACCTGGGGTTCATCAATGGTGGAAATCACTCCGGGGACTCAAAACGGTGATTAATAGCCCATGATATAGGCCAGAATCGGCCAAAACTACGAGTGTTGATGACCGGCACGTAAACGCAACCTCGGGTTCGACAATGGTGGAAATCACTTCAGGGACTCAAAACGGTGATTAATAGCCCATCTAACTGCGATTAATAGCCCATCAAACAGGCCAGAAACGGCCAAAACTGTGAGTGTTGATGACCGACACGTAAAGGCAACCTGGGGTTCGTCAATGATGGAAATCACTCCGGGGACTCAAAACGGTGATTAATAGCCCATGTAACAATGATTAATAGCCCATGAAACAAGCCAGAATCGGCCAAAACTGCGAGTGTTGATGACCGGCACGTAAACGCAACCTGGGGTTCGTCAATGGTGGAAATCACTCCGGGGACTCAAAACGGTGATTAATAGCCCATGTAACAATGATTAATAGCCCATGAAACAAGCCAGAATCGGCCAAAACTGCGAGTGTTGATGACCGGCACGTAAACGCAACCTGGGGTTCGTCAATGGTGGAAATCACTTCAGGGACTCAAAATGGTGATTAATAGCCCATGTAACAATGATTAATAGCCCATGCAAAAGGCCAGAATCGGCCAAAACTGCGAGTGTTGATGACCGACACGTAAATGCACCCTGGGGTTCGTCAATGGTGGAAATCACTCCGGGGACCCAAAACGGTGATTAATAGCCCATGTAATTGTGATGAATAGCCCATGAAACAGGCCAGAATCGGCCAAAACTGCGAGTGTTGATGACCGACACGTAAATACAACCCGGGGTTCATCAATGGTGGAAATCACTCCGGGGACTCAAAACGGTGATTAATTGCCCATGTAACAGTGATTAATAGCCCATGAAACAGGCCAGAAACGGCCAAAACTGCGAGTGTTGATGACCGACACGTAAATACAACCTGGGGTTCATCAATGGTGGAAATCACTCCGGGGACTCAAAACGGTGATTAATAGCCCATGAAACAGGCCAGAATCGGCCAAAACTGCGAGTCTTGATGACCGGCACGTAAACGCAACCTGAGGTTCGACAATGGTGAAAATCACTCCGGGGACTCAAAACGGTGATTAATAGCCCATCTACCTGTGGTTAATAGCCCATGAAACAGGCCAGAAACGGCCAAAACTGCGAGTTGATGACCGCCACGTAAATACAACCTGGGTTCGTCAATGGTGGAAATCACTCCGGGGACTCAAAACGGTGATTAATAGCCCATCTAACAATGATTAATAGCCCATGAAACAAGCCAGATTCGGCCAAAACTGCGAGTGTTGATGACCGGCACGTAAACGCAACCTGGGGTTCGTCAATGGTGGAAATCACTTCAGGGACTCAAAACGGTGATTAATAGCCCATGTAACAATGATTAATAGCCCATGAAACAAGCCAGAATCGGCCAAAACTGCGAGTGTTGATGACCGACACGTAAATACAACCTGGGGTTCGTCAATGGTGGAAATCACTCCGGGGACTCCAAACGGTGATTAATAGCCCATGTAACAATGATTAATAGCCCATGAAACAAGCCAGAATCGGCCAAAACTGCGAGTGTTGATGACCGGCACGTAATCGCAACCTGGGGTTCGACAATGGTGAAAATCACTCCGGGGACTCAAAACGGTGATTAATAGCCCATCTAAGTGTGATTAATAGCCCATGAAACAGGCCAGAAACGGCCAAAACTGCGAGTGTTGATGACCGACACGTAAACGCAACCTGGGATTCGACAATGGTGAAAATCACTCCGGGGACTCAAAACGGTGATTAATAGCCCATCTAACTGTGATTAATAGCCCATGAAACAGGCCAGAAACAGCCAAAACTGCGAGTGTTGTTGACCGACACGTAAACGCAACCTGGGGTTCGACAATGGTGAAAATCACTCCGGGGACTCAAAACGATGATTAATAGCCCATCTAACTGTGATTAATAGCCCATGAAACAGGCCAGAAACGGCCAAAACTGCGAGTGTTGATGACCGACACGTAAATACAACCTGGGGTTCGTCAATGGTGAAAATCACTCCGGGGACTCAAAACGGTGATTAATAGCCCATGTAACAATGATTCATAGCCCATGAAACAAGCCAGAAACGGCCAAAACTGCGAGTGTTGATGACCGACACGTAAATACAACCTGGGGTTCGTCAATGGTGGAAATCACTTCAGAGACTCAAAACGGTGATTAATAGCCCATGTAACAATGATTAATAGCCCATGAAACAAGCCAGAATCGGCCAAAACTGCGAGTGTTGATGACCGGCACGTAAACGCAACCTGGGGTTCGTCAATGGTGGAAATCACTCCAGGGACTCAAAACGGTGATTAACAGGCCATCTAACTGTGATTAATAGCCCATGAAACAGGCCAGAAACGGCCAAAACTGCGAGTTGATGACCGACACGTAAATACAACCTAGGGTTCGTCAATGGTGGAAATCACTCCGGGGACTCAAAACGGTGATTAATAGCCCATGTAACAATGATTAATAGCCCATGAAACAAGCCAGAATCGGCCAAAACTGCGAGTGTTGATGACCGACACGTAATCGCAACCTGGGGTTCGACAATGGTGAAAATCACTCCGGGGACTCAAAACGGTGATTAATAGCCCATCTAACTGTGATTAATAGCCCATGAAACAGGCCAGAAACGGCCAAAACTGCGAGTTGATGACCGACACGTAAATACAACCTAGGGTTCGTCAATGGTGGAAATCACTCCGGGGACTCAAAACGGTGATTAATAGCCCATGTAACAATGATTAATAGCCCATGAAACAAGCCAGAATCGGCCAAAACTGCGAGTGTTGATGACCGGCACGTAAACGCAACCTGGGGTTCGTCAATGGTGGAAATCACTTCAGGGACTCAAAATGGTGATTAATAGCCCATGTAACAATGATTAATAGCCCATGCAAAAGGCCAGAATCGGCCAAAACTGCGAGTGTTGATGACCGACACGTAAATGCACCCTGGGGTTCGTCAATGGTGGAAATCACTCCGGGGACCCAAAACGGTGATTAATAGCCCATGTAATTGTGATGAATAGCCCATGAAACAGGCCAGAATCGGCCAAAACTGCGAGTGTTGATGACCGACACGTAAATACAACCCGGGGTTCATCAATGGTGGAAATCACTCCGGGGACTCAAAACGGTGATTAATTGCCCATGTAACAGTGATTAATAGCCCATGAAACAGGCCAGAAACGGCCAAAACTGCGAGTGTTGATGACCGACACGTAAATACAACCTGGGGTTCATCAATGGTGGAAATCACTCCGGGGACTCAAAACGGTGATTAATAGCCCATGAAACAGGCCAGAATCGGCCAAAACTGCGAGTCTTGATGACCGGCACGTAAACGCAACCTGAGGTTCGACAATGGTGAAAATCACTCCGGGGACTCAAAACGGTGATTAATAGCCCATCTACCTGTGGTTAATAGCCCATGAAACAGGCCAGAAACGGCCAAAACTGCGAGTTGATGACCGCCACGTAAATACAACCTGGGTTCGTCAATGGTGGAAATCACTCCGGGGACTCAAAACGGTGATTAATAGCCCATCTAACAATGATTAATAGCCCATGAAACAAGCCAGATTCGGCCAAAACTGCGAGTGTTGATGACCGGCACGTAAACGCAACCTGGGGTTCGTCAATGGTGGAAATCACTTCAGGGACTCAAAACGGTGATTAATAGCCCATGTAACAATGATTAATAGCCCATGAAACAAGCCAGAATCGGCCAAAACTGCGAGTGTTGATGACCGACACGTAAATACAACCTAGGGTTCGTCAATGGTGGAAATCACTCCGGGGACTCCAAACGGTGATTAATAGCCCATGTAACAATGATTAATAGCCCATGAAACAAGCCAGAATCGGCCAAAACTGCGAGTGTTGATGACCGGCACGTAATCGCAACCTGGGGTTCGACAATGGTGAAAATCACTCCGGGGACTCAAAACGGTGATTAATAGCCCATCTAAGTGTGATTAATAGCCCATGAAACAGGCCAGAAACGGCCAAAACTGCGAGTGTTGATGACCGACACGTAAACGCAACCTGGGATTCGACAATGGTGAAAATCACTCCGGGGACTCAAAACGGTGATTAATAGCCCATCTAACTGTGATTAATAGCCCATGAAACAGGCCAGAAACAGCCAAAACTGCGAGTGTTGTTGACCGACACGTAAACGCAACCTGGGGTTCGACAATGGTGAAAATCACTCCGGGGACTCAAAACGATGATTAATAGCCCATCTAACTGTGATTAATAGCCCATGAAACAGGCCAGAAACGGCCAAAACTGCGAGTGTTGATGACCGACACGTAAATACAACCTGGGGTTCGTCAATGGTGAAAATCACTCCGGGGACTCAAAACGGTGATTAATAGCCCATGTAACAATGATTCATAGCCCATGAAACAAGCCAGAAACGGCCAAAACTGCGAGTGTTGATGACCGACACGTAAATACAACCTGGGGTTCGTCAATGGTGGAAATCACTTCAGAGACTCAAAACGGTGATTAATAGCCCATGTAACAATGATTAATAGCCCATGAAACAAGCCAGAATCGGCCAAAACTGCGAGTGTTGATGACCGGCACGTAAACGCAACCTGGGGTTCGTCAATGGTGGAAATCACTCCAGGGACTCAAAACGGTGATTAACAGGCCATCTAACTGTGATTAATAGCGCATGAAACAGGCCAGAAACGGCCAAAACTGCGAGTTGATGACCGACACGTAAATACAACCTAGGGTTCGTCAATGGTGGAAATCACTCCGGGGACTCAAAACGGTGATTAATAGCCCATGTAACAATGATTAATAGCCCATGAAACAAGCCAGAATCGGCCAAAACTGCGAGTGTTGATGACCGACACGTAATCGCAACCTGGGGTTCGACAATGGTGAAAATCACTCCGGGGACTCAAAACGGTGATTAATAGCCCATCTAACTGTGATTAATAGCCCATGAAACAGGCCAGAAACGGCCAAAACTGCGAGTTGATGACCGACACGTAAATACAACCTAGGGTTCGTCAATGGTGGAAATCACTCCGGGGACTCAAAACGGTGATTAATAGCCCATGTAACAATGATTAATAGCCCATGAAACAAGCCAGAATCGGCCAAAACTGCGAGTGTTGATGACCGGCACGTAAACGCAACCTGGGGTTCGTCAATGGTGGAAATCACTTCAGGGACTCAAAATGGTGATTAATAGCCCATGTAACAATGATTAATAGCCCATGCAAAAGGCCAGAATCGGCCAAAACTGCGAGTGTTGATGACCGACACGTAAATGCACCCTGGGGTTCGTCAATGGTGGAAATCACTCCGGGGACCCAAAACGGTGATTAATAGCCCATGTAATTGTGATGAATAGCCCATGAAACAGGCCAGAATCGGCCAAAACTGCGAGTGTTGATGACCGACACGTAAATACAACCCGGGGTTCATCAATGGTGGAAATCACTCCGGGGACTCAAAACGGTGATTAATTGCCCATGTAACAGTGATTAATAGCCCATGAAACAGGCCAGAAACGGCCAAAACTGCGAGTGTTGATGACCGACACGTAAATACAACCTGGGGTTCATCAATGGTGGAAATCACTCCGGGGACTCAAAACGGTGATTAATAGCCCATGAAACAGGCCAGAATCGGCCAAAACTGCGAGTCTTGATGACCGGCACGTAAACGCAACCTGAGGTTCGACAATGGTGAAAATCACTCCGGGGACTCAAAACGGTGATTAATAGCCCATCTACCTGTGGTTAATAGCCCATGAAACAGGCCAGAAACGGCCAAAACTGCGAGTTGATGACCGCCACGTAAATACAACCTGGGTTCGTCAATGGTGGAAATCACTCCGGGGACTCAAAACGGTGATTAATAGCCCATCTAACAATGATTAATAGCCCATGAAACAAGCCAGATTCGGCCAAAACTGCGAGTGTTGATGACCGGCACGTAAACGCAACCTGGGGTTCGTCAATGGTGGAAATCACTTCAGGGACTCAAAACGGTGATTAATAGCCCATGTAACAATGATTAATAGCCCATGAAACAAGCCAGAATCGGCCAAAACTGCGAGTGTTGATGACCGACACGTAAATACAACCTAGGGTTCGTCAATGGTGGAAATCACTCCGGGGACTCCAAACGGTGATTAATAGCCCATGTAACAATGATTAATAGCCCATGAAACAAGCCAGAATCGGCCAAAACTGCGAGTGTTGATGACCGGCACGTAATCGCAACCTGGGGTTCGACAATGGTGAAAATCACTCCGGGGACTCAAAACGGTGATTAATAGCCCATCTAAGTGTGATTAATAGCCCATGAAACAGGCCAGAAACGGCCAAAACTGCGAGTGTTGATGACCGACACGTAAACGCAACCTGGGATTCGACAATGGTGAAAATCACTCCGGGGACTCAAAACGGTGATTAATAGCCCATCTAACTGTGATTAATAGCCCATGAAACAGGCCAGAAACAGCCAAAACTGCGAGTGTTGTTGACCGACACGTAAACGCAACCTGGGGTTCGACAATGGTGAAAATCACTCCGGGGACTCAAAACGATGATTAATAGCCCATCTAACTGTGATTAATAGCCCATGAAACAGGCCAGAAACGGCCAAAACTGCGAGTGTTGATGACCGACACGTAAATACAACCTGGGGTTCGTCAATGGTGAAAATCACTCCGGGGACTCAAAACGGTGATTAATAGCCCATGTAACAATGATTCATAGCCCATGAAACAAGCCAGAAACGGCCAAAACTGCGAGTGTTGATGACCGACACGTAAATACAACCTGGGGTTCGTCAATGGTGGAAATCACTTCAGAGACTCAAAACGGTGATTAATAGCCCATGTAACAATGATTAATAGCCCATGAAACAAGCCAGAATCGGCCAAAACTGCGAGTGTTGATGACCGGCACGTAAACGCAACCTGGGGTTCGTCAATGGTGGAAATCACTCCAGGGACTCAAAACGGTGATTAACAGGCCATCTAACTGTGATTAATAGCCCATGAAACAGGCCAGAAACGGCCAAAACTGCGAGTTGATGACCGACACGTAAATACAACCTAGGGTTCGTCAATGGTGGAAATCACTCCGGGGACTCAAAACGGTGATTAATAGCCCATGTAACAATGATTAATAGCCCATGAAACAAGCCAGAATCGGCCAAAACTGCGAGTGTTGATGACCGACACGTAATCGCAACCTGGGGTTCGACAATGGTGAAAATCACTCCGGGGACTCAAAACGGTGATTAATAGCCCATCTAACTGTGATTAATAGCCCATGAAACAGGCCAGAAACGGCCAAAACTGCGAGTTGATGACCGACACGTAAATACAACCTAGGGTTCGTCAATGGTGGAAATCACTCCGGGGACTCAAAACGGTGATTAATAGCCCATGTAACAATGATTAATAGCCCATGAAACAAGCCAGAATCGGCCAAAACTGCGAGTGTTGATGACCGGCACGTAAACGCAACCTGGGGTTCGTCAATGGTGGAAATCACTTCAGGGACTCAAAATGGTGATTAATAGCCCATGTAACAATGATTAATAGCCCATGCAAAAGGCCAGAATCGGCCAAAACTGCGAGTGTTGATGACCGACACGTAAATGCACCCTGGGGTTCATCAATGGTGGAAATCACTCCGGGGACCCAAAACGGTGATTAATAGCCCATGTAATTGTGATGAATAGCCCATGAAACAGGCCAGAATCGGCCAAAACTGCGAGTGTTGATGACCGACACGTAAATACAACCCGGGGTTCATCAATGGTGGAAATCACTCCGGGGACTCAAAACGGTGATTAATTGCCCATGTAACAGTGATTAATAGCCCATGAAACAGGCCAGAAACGGCCAAAACTGCGAGTTGATGACCGACACGTAAATACAACCTGGGGTTCGTCAATGGTGGAAATCACTTCAGGGACTCAAAACGGTGATTAATAGCCCATGTAACTGTGATTAATAGCCCATGAAACAGGCCAGAAACGGCCAAAACTGCGAGTGTTGATGACCGACACTTAAATAAAACCTGGGGTTCGTCAATGGTGGAAATTACTCCGGGGACTCAAAACGGTGATTAATAGCCCATGAAACAGGCCAGAATCGGCCAAAACTGCGAGTGTTGATGACCGACACGTAAATGCACCCTGGGGTTCTTCAATGGTGGAAATCACTCCGGGGTCCCAAAACGGTGATTAATAGCCCATGTAACTGTGATTAATATCCCATGAAACAGGCCAGAAACAGCCAAAACTGCGAGTGTTGATGACCGACACGTAAATACAACCTGGGGTTCGGCAATGGTGGAAATCACTCCGGGAACTCAAAACTGTGATAATAGCCCATGTAATAATGATTAATAGCACATGAAACAGGCCAGAATCGGCCAAAACTGCGAGTGTTGATGACCGGCACGTAAACGCAACCTGGGGTTCGACAATGGTGAAAATCACTCCGGGGACTCAAAACGGTGATTAATAGCCCATCTAACTGTGATTAATAGCCCATGAAACAGGCCAGAAACGGCCAAAACTGCGAGTTGATGACCGACACGTAAATACAACCTGGGGTTCGTCACTGGTGGAAATCACTTCAGGGACTCAAAACGGTGATTAATAGCCCATCTAACTGTGATTAATAGCCCATGAAACAAGCCAGAATCGGCCAAAACTGCGAGTGTTGATGACCGGCACGTAAACGCAACCTGGGGTTCATCAATGGTGGAAATCACTTCAGGGACTCAAAACGGTGATTAATAGCCCATCTAACTGTGATTAATAGCCCATGAAACAGGCCAGAAACGGCCAAAACTGCGAGTGTTGATGACCGACACTTAAATAAAACCTGGGGTTCGTCAATGGTGGAAATTACTCCGGGGACTCAAAACGGTGATTAATAGCCCATGAAACAGGCCAGAATCGGCCAAAACTGCGAGTGTTGATGACCGGCACGTAAACGCAACCTGGGGTTCGTCAATGGTGGAAATCACTCCAGGGACTCAAAACGGTGATTAATAGGCCATCTAACTGTGATTAATAGCCCATGAAACAGGCCAGAAACGGCCAAAACTGCGAGTTGATGACCGACACGTAAATACAACCTAGGGTTCGTCAATGGTGGAAATCACTCCGGGGACTCAAAACGGTGATTAATAGCCCATGTAACAATGATTAATAGCCCATGAAACAAGCCAGAATCGCAACCTGGGGTTCGTCAATGGTGGAAATCACTTCAGGGACTCAAAATGGTGATTAATAGCCCATGAAACAGGCCAGAATCGGCCAAAACTGCGAGTGTTGATGACCGACACGTAAATACAACCTGGGGTTCATCAATGGTGGAAATCACTCCGGGGACTCAAAACGGTGATTAATAGCCCATGAAACAGGCCAGAAACGGCCAAAACTGCGAGTGTTGATGACCGACACGTAAATACAACCTGGGGTTCGTCAATGGTGGAAATCACTCCGGGAACTCAAAACTGTGATAATAGCCCATGTAACAATGATTAACAGCCCATGAAACAGGCCAGAATCGGCCAAAACTGCGAGTTGATGACCGACACGTAAATACAACCTGGGGTTCGGCAATGGTGGAAATCACTCCGGGAACTCAAAACTGTGATAATAGCCCATGTAATAATGATTAATAGCACATGAAACAGGCCAGAATCGGCCAAAACTGCGAGTGTTGATGACCGGCACGTAAACGCAACCTGGGGTTCGACAATGGTGAAAATCACTCCGGGGACTCAAAACGGTGATTAATAGCCCATCTAACTGTGATTAATAGCCCATGAAACAGGCCAGAAACGGCCAAAACTGCGAGTTGATGACCGACACGTAAATACAACCTGGGGTTCGTCACTGGTGGAAATCACTTCAGGGACTCAAAACGGTGATTAATAGCCCATCTAACTGTGATTAATAGCCCATGAAACAAGCCAGAATCGGCCAAAACTGCGAGTGTTGATGACCGGCACGTAAACGCAACCTGGGGTTCATCAATGGTGGAAATCACTTCAGGGACTCAAAACGGTGATTAATAGCCCATCTAACTGTGATTAATAGCCCATGAAACAGGCCAGAAACGGCCAAAACTGCGAGTGTTGATGACCGACACTTAAATAAAACCTGGGGTTCGTCAATGGTGGAAATTACTCCGGGGACTCAAAACGGTGATTAATAGCCCATGAAACAGGCCAGAATCAGCCAAAACTGCGAGTGTTGATGACCGACACGTAAATGCACCCTGGGGTTTTTCAATGGTGGAAATCACTCCGGGGACACAAAACGGTGATTAATAGCCCATGTAACTGTGATTAATATCCCATGAAACAGGCCAGAAACGGCCAAAACTGCGAGTTGATGACCGACACGTAAATACAACCTGGGGTTCGTCAATGGTGGAAATCACTTCAGGGACTCAAAACGGTGATTAATAGCCCATCTAACTGTGATTAATAGCCCATGAAACAGGGCAGAAACGGCCAAAACTGCGAGTGTTGATGACCGACACGTAAATACAACCTGGGGTTCGTCAATGGTGGAAATCACTCCGGGAACTCAAAACTGTGATAATAGCCCATGTAATAATGATTAATAGCCCATGAAACAGGCCAGAATCGGCCAAAACTGCGAGTGTTGATGACCGGCACGTAAACGCAACCTGGGGTTCGACAATGGTGAAAATCACTCCGGGGACTCAAAACGGTGATTAATAGCCCATCTAACTGTGATTAATAGCCCGTGAAACAGGCCAGAAACGGCCAAAACTGCGAGTTGATGACCGACACGTAAATACAACCTGGGGTTCGTCAATGGTGGAAATCACTCCGTGGACTCAAAACGGTGATTAATAGCCCATGTAACAATGATTAATAGCCCATGAAACAAGCCAGAATCGGCCAAAACTGCGAGTGTTGATGACCGGCACGTAAACGCAACCTGGGGTTCATCAATGGTGGAAATCACTTCAGGGACTCAAAACGGTGATTAATAGCCCATCTAACTGTGATTAATAGCCCATGAAACAGGCCAGAAACGGCCAAAACTGCGAGTGTTGATGACCGACACTTAAATAAAACCTGGGGTTCGTCAATGGTGGAAATTACTCCGGGGACTCAAAACGGTGATTAATAGCCCATGAAACAGGCCAGAATCGGCAAAAACTGCGAGTGTTGATGACCGACACGTAAATGCACCCTGGGGTTCTTCAATGGTGGAAATCACTCCGGGGACCCAAAACGGTGATTAATAGCCCATGTAACTGTGATTAATATCCCATGAAACAGGCCAGAAACAGCCAAAACTGCGAGTGTTGATGACCGACACGTAAATACAACCTGGGGTTCGGCAATGGTGGAAATCACTCCGGGAACTCAAAACTGTGATAATAGCCCATGTAATAATGATTAATAGCACATGAAACAGGCCAGAATCGGCCAAAACTGCGAGTGTTGATGACCGGCACGTAAACGCAACCTGGGGTTCGACAATGGTGAAAATCACTCCGGGGACTCAAAACGGTGATTAATAGCCCATCTAACTGTGATTAATAGCCCATGAAACAGGCCAGAAACGGCCAAAACTGCGAGTTGATGACCGACACGTAAATACAACCTGGGGTTCGTCAATGGTGGAAATCACTTCAGGGACTCAAAACGGTGATTAATAGCCCATCTAACTGTGATTAATAGCCCATGAAACAAGCCAGAATCGGCCAAAACTGCGAGTGTTGATGACCGGCACGTAAACGCAACCTGGGGTTCATCAATGGTGGAAATCACTTCAGGGACTCAAAACGGTGATTAATAGCCCATGTAACTGTGATTAATAGCCCATGAAACAGGCCAGAAACGGCCAAAACTGCGAGTGTTGATGACCGACACTTAAATAAAACCTGGGGTTCGTCAATGGTGGAAATTACTCCGGGGACTCAAAACGGTGATTAATAGCCCATGAAACAGGCCAGAATCGGCCAAAACTGCGAGTGTTGATGACCGACACGTAAATGCACCCTGGGGTTCTTCAATGGTGGAAATCACTCCGGGGACCCAAAACGGTGATTAATAGCCCATGTAACTGTGATTAATATCCCATGAAACAGGCCAGAAACAGCCAAAACTGCGAGTGTTGATGACCGACACGTAAATACAACCTGGGGTTCGGCAATGGTGGAAATCACTCCGGGAACTCAAAACTGTGATAATAGCCCATGTAATAATGATTAATAGCACATGAAACAGGCCAGAATCGGCCAAAACTGCGAGTGTTGATGACCGGCACGTAAACGCAACCTGGGGTTCGACAATGGTGAAAATCACTCCGGGGACTCAAAACGGTGATTAATAGCCCATCTAACTGTGATTAATAGCCCATGAAACAGGCCAGAAACGGCCAAAACTGCGAGTTGATGACCGACACGTAAATACAACCTGGGGTTCGTCAATGGTGGAAATCACTTCAGGGACTCAAAACGGTGATTAATAGCCCATGTAACTGTGATTAATAGCCCATGAAACAGGCCAGAAACGGCCAAAACTGCGAGTGTTGATGACCGACACTTAAATAAAACCTGGGGTTCGTCAATGGTGGAAATTACTCCGGGGACTCAAAACGGTGATTAATAGCCCATGAAACAGGCCAGAATCGGCCAAAACTGCGAGTGTTGATGACCGACACGTAAATGCACCCTGGGGTTCTTCAATGGTGGAAATCACTCCGGGGACCCAAAACGGTGATTAATAGCCCATGTAACTGTGATTAATATCCCATGAAACAGGCCAGAAACAGCCAAAACTGCGAGTGTTGATGACCGACACGTAAATACAACCTGGGGTTCGGCAATGGTGGAAATCACTCCGGGAACTCAAAACTGTGATAATAGCCCATGTAATAATGATTAATAGCACATGAAACAGGCCAGAATCGGCCAAAACTGCGAGTGTTGATGACCGGCACGTAAACGCAACCTGGGGTTCGACAATGGTGAAAATCACTCCGGGGACTCAAAACGGTGATTAATAGCCCATCTAACTGTGATTAATAGCCCATGAAACAGGCCAGAAACGGCCAAAACTGCGAGTTGATGACCGACACGTAAATACAACCTGGGGTTCGTCACTGGTGGAAATCACTTCAGGGACTCAAAACGGTGATTAATAGCCCATCTAACTGTGATTAATAGCCCATGAAACAAGCCAGAATCGGCCAAAACTGCGAGTGTTGATGACCGGCACGTAAACGCAACCTGGGGTTCATCAATGGTGGAAATCACTTCAGGGACTCAAAACGGTGATTAATAGCCCATCTAACTGTGATTAATAGCCCATGAAACAGGCCAGAAACGGCCAAAACTGCGAGTGTTGATGACCGACACTTAAATAAAACCTGGGGTTCGTCAATGGTGGAAATTACTCCGGGGACTCAAAACGGTGATTAATAGCCCATGAAACAGGCCAGAATCGGCCAAAACTGCGAGTGTTGATGACCGACACGTAAATGCACCCTGGGGTTTTTCAATGGTGGAAATCACTCCGGGGACACAAAACGGTGATTAATAGCCCATGTAACTGTGATTAATATCCCATGAAACAGGCCAGAAACGGCCAAAACTGCGAGTTGATGACCGACACGTAAATACAACCTGGGGTTCGTCAATGGTGGAAATCACTTCAGGGACTCAAAACGGTGATTAATAGCCCATCTAACTGTGATTAATAGCCCATGAAACAGGGCAGAAACGGCCAAAACTGCGAGTGTTGATGACCGACACGTAAATACAACCTGGGGTTCGTCAATGGTGGAAATCACTCCGGGAACTCAAAACTGTGATAATAGCCCATGTAATAATGATTAATAGCCCATGAAACAGGCCAGAATCGGCCAAAACTGCGAGTGTTGATGACCGGCACGTAAACGCAACCTGGGGTTCATCAATGGTGGAAATCACTTCAGGGACTCAAAACGGTGATTAATAGCCCATCTAACTGTGATTAATAGCCCATGAAACAGGCCAGAAACGGCCAAAACTGCGAGTGTTGATGACCGACACTTAAATAAAACCTGGGGTTCGTCAATGGTGGAAATTACTCCGGGGACTCAAAACGGTGATTAATAGCCCATGAAACAGGCCAGAATCGGCCAAAACTGCGAGTGTTGATGACCGACACGTAAATGCACCCTGGGGTTCTTCAATGGTGGAAATCACTCCGGGGACCCAAAACGGTGATTAATAGCCCATGTAACTGTGATTAATATCCCATGAAACAGGCCAGAAACAGCCAAAACTGCGAGTGTTGATGACCGACACGTAAATACAACCTGGGGTTCGGCAATGGTGGAAATCACTCCGGGAACTCAAAACTGTGATAATAGCCCATGTAATAATGATTAATAGCACATGAAACAGGCCAGAATCGGCCAAAACTGCGAGTGTTGATGACCGGCACGTAAACGCAACCTGGGGTTCGACAATGGTGAAAATCACTCCGGGGACTCAAAACGGTGATTAATAGCCCATCTAACTGTGATTAATAGCCCATGAAACAGGCCAGAAACGGCCAAAACTGCGAGTTGATGACCGACACGTAAATACAACCTGGGGTTCGTCAATGGTGGAAATCACTTCAGGGACTCAAAACGGTGATTAATAGCCCATCTAACTGTGATTAATAGCCCATGAAACAAGCCAGAATCGGCCAAAACTGCGAGTGTTGATGACCGGCACGTAAACGCAACCTGGGGTTCATCAATGGTGGAAATCACTTCAGGGACTCAAAACGGTGATTAATAGCCCAGCTAACTGTGATTAATAGCCCATGAAACAGGCCAGAAACGGCCAAAACTGCGAGTGTTGATGACCGACACTTAAATAAAACCTGGGGTTCGTCAATGGTGGAAATTACTCCGGGGACTCAAAACGGTGATTAATAGCCCATGAAACAGGCCAGAATCGGCCAAAACTGCGAGTGTTGATGACCGACACGTAAATGCACCCTGGGGTTCTTCAATGGTGGAAATCACTCCGGGGACCCAAAACGGTGATTAATAGCCCATGTAACTGTGATTAATATCCCATGAAACAGGCCAGAAACAGCCAAAACTGCGAGTGTTGATGACCGACACGTAAATACAACCTGGGGTTCGGCAATGGTGGAAATCACTCCGGGAACTCAAAACTGTGATAATAGCCCATGTAATAATGATTAATAGCACATGAAACAGGCCAGAATCGGCCAAAACTGCGAGTGTTGATGACCGGCACGTAAACGCAACCTGGGGTTCGACAATGGTGAAAATCACTCCGGGGACTCAAAACGGTGATTAATAGCCCATCTAACTGTGATTAATAGCCCATGAAACAGGCCAGAAACGGCCAAAACTGCGAGTTGATGACCGACACGTAAATACAACCTGGGGTTCGTCAATGGTGGAAATCACTTCAGGGACTCAAAACGGTGATTAATAGCCCATCTAACTGTGATTAATAGCCCATGAAACAAGCCAGAATCGGCCAAAACTGCGAGTGTTGATGACCGGCACGTAAACGCAACCTGGGGTTCATCAATGGTGGAAATCACTTCAGGGACTCAAAACGGTGATTAATAGCCCATCTAACTGTGATTAATAGCCCATGAAACAGGCCAGAAACGGCCAAAACTGCGAGTGTTGATGACCGACACTTAAATAAAACCTGGGGTTCGTCAATGGTGGAAATTACTCCGGGGACTCAAAACGGTGATTAATAGCCCATGAAACAGGCCAGAATCGGCCAAAACTGCGAGTGTTGATGACCGACACGTAAATGCACCCTGGGGTTCTTCAATGGTGGAAATCACTCCGGGGACCCAAAACGGTGATTAATAGCCCATGTAACTGTGATTAATATCCCATGAAACAGGCCAGAAACAGCCAAAACTGCGAGTGTTGATGACCGACACGTAAATACAACCTGGGGTTCGGCAATGGTGGAAATCACTCCGGGAACTCAAAACTGTGATAATAGCCCATGTAATAATGATTAATAGCACATGAAACAGGCCAGAATCGGCCAAAACTGCGAGTGTTGATGACCGGCACGTAAACGCAACCTGGGGTTCGACAATGGTGAAAATCACTCCGGGGACTCAAAACGGTGATTAATAGCCCATCTAACTGTGATTAATAGCCCATGAAACAGGCCAGAAACGGCCAAAACTGCGAGTTGATGACCGACACGTAAATACAACCTGGGGTTCGTCAATGGTGGAAATCACTTCAGGGACTCAAAACGGTGATTAATAGCCCATCTAACTGTGATTAATAGCCCATGAAACAAGCCAGAATCGGCCAAAACTGCGAGTGTTGATGACCGGCACGTAAACGCAACCTGGGGTTCATCAATGGTGGAAATCACTTCAGGGACTCAAAACGGTGATTAATAGCCCATCTAACTGTGATTAATAGCCCATGAAACAGGCCAGAAACGGCCAAAACTGCGAGTGTTGATGACCGACACTTAAATAAAACCTGGGGTTCGTCAATGGTGGAAATTACTCCGGGGACTCAAAACGGTGATTAATAGCCCATGAAACAGGCCAGAATCGGCCAAAACTGCGAGTGTTGATGACCGACACGTAAATGCACCCTGGGGTTCTTCAATGGTGGAAATCACTCCGGGGACCCAAAACGGTGATTAATAGCCCATGTAACTGTGATTAATATCCCATGAAACAGGCCAGAAACAGCCAAAACTGCGAGTGTTGATGACCGACACGTAAATACAACCTGGGGTTCGGCAATGGTGGAAATCACTCCGGGAACTCAAAACTGTGATAATAGCCCATGTAATAATGATTAATAGCACATGAAACAGGCCAGAATCGGCCAAAACTGCGAGTGTTGATGACCGGCACGTAAACGCAACCTGGGGTTCGACAATGGTGAAAATCACTCCGGGGACTCAAAACGGTGATTAATAGCCCATCTAACTGTGATTAATAGCCCATGAAACAGGCCAGAAACGGCCAAAACTGCGAGTTGATGACCGACACGTAAATACAACCTGGGGTTCGTCAATGGTGGAAATCACTTCAGGGACTCAAAACGGTGATTAATAGCCCATGTAACTGTGATTAATAGCCCATGAAACAGGCCAGAAACGGCCAAAACTGCGAGTGTTGATGACCGACACTTAAATAAAACCTGGGGTTCGTCAATGGTGGAAATTACTCCGGGGACTCAAAACGGTGATTAATAGCCCATGAAACAGGCCAGAATCGGCCAAAACTGCGAGTGTTGATGACCGACACGTAAATGCACCCTGGGGTTCTTCAATGGTGGAAATCACTCCGGGGACCCAAAACGGTGATTAATAGCCCATGTAACTGTGATTAATATCCCATGAAACAGGCCAGAAACAGCCAAAACTGCGAGTGTTGATGACCGACACGTAAATACAACCTGGGGTTCGGCAATGGTGGAAATCACTCCGGGAACTCAAAACTGTGATAATAGCCCATGTAATAATGATTAATAGCACATGAAACAGGCCAGAATCGGCCAAAACTGCGAGTGTTGATGACCGGCACGTAAACGCAACCTGGGGTTCGACAATGGTGAAAATCACTCCGGGGACTCAAAACGGTGATTAATAGCCCATCTAACTGTGATTAATAGCCCATGAAACAGGCCAGAAACGGCCAAAACTGCGAGTTGATGACCGACACGTAAATACAACCTGGGGTTCGTCACTGGTGGAAATCACTTCAGGGACTCAAAACGGTGATTAATAGCCCATCTAACTGTGATTAATAGCCCATGAAACAAGCCAGAATCGGCCAAAACTGCGAGTGTTGATGACCGGCACGTAAACGCAACCTGGGGTTCATCAATGGTGGAAATCACTTCAGGGACTCAAAACGGTGATTAATAGCCCATCTAACTGTGATTAATAGCCCATGAAACAGGCCAGAAACGGCCAAAACTGCGAGTGTTGATGACCGACACTTAAATAAAACCTGGGGTTCGTCAATGGTGGAAATTACTCCGGGGACTCAAAACGGTGATTAATAGCCCATGAAACAGGCCAGAATCGGCCAAAACTGCGAGTGTTGATGACCGACACGTAAATGCACCCTGGGGTTTTTCAATGGTGGAAATCACTCCGGGGACACAAAACGGTGATTAATAGCCCATGTAACTGTGATTAATATCCCATGAAACAGGCCAGAAACGGCCAAAACTGCGAGTTGATGACCGACACGTAAATACAACCTGGGGTTCGTCAATGGTGGAAATCACTTCAGGGACTCAAAACGGTGATTAATAGCCCATCTAACTGTGATTAATAGCCCATGAAACAGGGCAGAAACGGCCAAAACTGCGAGTGTTGATGACCGACACGTAAATACAACCTGGGGTTCGTCAATGGTGGAAATCACTCCGGGAACTCAAAACTGTGATAATAGCCCATGTAATAATGATTAATAGCCCATGAAACAGGCCAGAATCGGCCAAAACTGCGAGTGTTGATGACCGGCACGTAAACGCAACCTGGGGTTCGACAATGGTGAAAATCACTCCGGGGACTCAAAACGGTGATTAATAGCCCATCTAACTGTGATTAATAGCCCGTGAAACAGGCCAGAAACGGCCAAAACTGCGAGTTGATGACCGACACGTAAATACAACCTGGGGTTCGTCAATGGTGGAAATCACTCCGTGGACTCAAAACGGTGATTAATAGCCCATGTAACAATGATTAATAGCCCATGAAACAAGCCAGAATCGGCCAAAACTGCGAGTGTTGATGACCGGCACGTAAACGCAACCTGGGGTTCATCAATGGTGGAAATCACTTCAGGGACTCAAAACGGTGATTAATAGCCCATCTAACTGTGATTAATAGCCCATGAAACAGGCCAGAAACGGCCAAAACTGCGAGTGTTGATGACCGACACTTAAATAAAACCTGGGGTTCGTCAATGGTGGAAATTACTCCGGGGACTCAAAACGGTGATTAATAGCCCATGAAACAGGCCAGAATCGGCCAAAACTGCGAGTGTTGATGACCGACACGTAAATGCACCCTGGGGTTCTTCAATGGTGGAAATCACTCCGGGGACCCAAAACGGTGATTAATAGCCCATGTAACTGTGATTAATATCCCATGAAACAGGCCAGAAACAGCCAAAACTGCGAGTGTTGATGACCGACACGTAAATACAACCTGGGGTTCGGCAATGGTGGAAATCACTCCGGGAACTCAAAACTGTGATAATAGCCCATGTAATAATGATTAATAGCACATGAAACAGGCCAGAATCGGCCAAAACTGCGAGTGTTGATGACCGGCACGTAAACGCAACCTGGGGTTCGACAATGGTGAAAATCACTCCGGGGACTCAAAACGGTGATTAATAGCCCATCTAACTGTGATTAATAGCCCATGAAACAGGCCAGAAACGGCCAAAACTGCGAGTTGATGACCGACACGTAAATACAACCTGGGGTTCGTCAATGGTGGAAATCACTTCAGGGACTCAAAACGGTGATTAATAGCCCATCTAACTGTGATTAATAGCCCATGAAACAAGCCAGAATCGGCCAAAACTGCGAGTGTTGATGACCGGCACGTAAACGCAACCTGGGGTTCATCAATGGTGGAAATCACTTCAGGGACTCAAAACGGTGATTAATAGCCCAGCTAACTGTGATTAATAGCCCATGAAACAGGCCAGAAACGGCCAAAACTGCGAGTGTTGATGACCGACACTTAAATAAAACCTGGGGTTCGTCAATGGTGGAAATTACTCCGGGGACTCAAAACGGTGATTAATAGCCCATGAAACAGGCCAGAATCGGCCAAAACTGCGAGTGTTGATGACCGACACGTAAATGCACCCTGGGGTTCTTCAATGGTGGAAATCACTCCGGGGACCCAAAACGGTGATTAATAGCCCATGTAACTGTGATTAATATCCCATGAAACAGGCCAGAAACAGCCAAAACTGCGAGTGTTGATGACCGACACGTAAATACAACCTGGGGTTCGGCAATGGTGGAAATCACTCCGGGAACTCAAAACTGTGATAATAGCCCATGTAATAATGATTAATAGCACATGAAACAGGCCAGAATCGGCCAAAACTGCGAGTGTTGATGACCGGCACGTAAACGCAACCTGGGGTTCGACAATGGTGAAAATCACTCCGGGGACTCAAAACGGTGATTAATAGCCCATCTAACTGTGATTAATAGCCCATGAAACAGGCCAGAAACGGCCAAAACTGCGAGTTGATGACCGACACGTAAATACAACCTGGGGTTCGTCAATGGTGGAAATCACTTCAGGGACTCAAAACGGTGATTAATAGCCCATCTAACTGTGATTAATAGCCCATGAAACAAGCCAGAATCGGCCAAAACTGCGAGTGTTGATGACCGGCACGTAAACGCAACCTGGGGTTCATCAATGGTGGAAATCACTTCAGGGACTCAAAACGGTGATTAATAGCCCATCTAACTGTGATTAATAGCCCATGAAACAGGCCAGAAACGGCCAAAACTGCGAGTGTTGATGACCGACACTTAAATAAAACCTGGGGTTCGTCAATGGTGGAAATTACTCCGGGGACTCAAAACGGTGATTAATAGCCCATGAAACAGGCCAGAATCGGCCAAAACTGCGAGTGTTGATGACCGACACGTAAATGCACCCTGGGGTTCTTCAATGGTGGAAATCACTCCGGGGACCCAAAACGGTGATTAATAGCCCATGTAACTGTGATTAATATCCCATGAAACAGGCCAGAAACAGCCAAAACTGCGAGTGTTGATGACCGACACGTAAATACAACCTGGGGTTCGGCAATGGTGGAAATCACTCCGGGAACTCAAAACTGTGATAATAGCCCATGTAATAATGATTAATAGCACATGAAACAGGCCAGAATCGGCCAAAACTGCGAGTGTTGATGACCGGCACGTAAACGCAACCTGGGGTTCGACAATGGTGAAAATCACTCCGGGGACTCAAAACGGTGATTAATAGCCCATCTAACTGTGATTAATAGCCCATGAAACAGGCCAGAAACGGCCAAAACTGCGAGTTGATGACCGACACGTAAATACAACCTGGGGTTCGTCAATGGTGGAAATCACTTCAGGGACTCAAAACGGTGATTAATAGCCCATCTAACTGTGATTAATAGCCCATGAAACAAGCCAGAATCGGCCAAAACTGCGAGTGTTGATGACCGGCACGTAAACGCAACCTGGGGTTCATCAATGGTGGAAATCACTTCAGGGACTCAAAACGGTGATTAATAGCCCATCTAACTGTGATTAATAGCCCATGAAACAGGCCAGAAACGGCCAAAACTGCGAGTGTTGATGACCGACACTTAAATAAAACCTGGGGTTCGTCAATGGTGGAAATTACTCCGGGGACTCAAAACGGTGATTAATAGCCCATGAAACAGGCCAGAATCGGCCAAAACTGCGAGTGTTGATGACCGACACGTAAATGCACCCTGGGGTTCTTCAATGGTGGAAATCACTCCGGGGACCCAAAACGGTGATTAATAGCCCATGTAACTGTGATTAATATCCCATGAAACAGGCCAGAAACAGCCAAAACTGCGAGTGTTGATGACCGACACGTAAATACAACCTGGGGTTCGGCAATGGTGGAAATCACTCCGGGAACTCAAAACTGTGATAATAGCCCATGTAATAATGATTAATAGCACATGAAACAGGCCAGAATCGGCCAAAACTGCGAGTGTTGATGACCGGCACGTAAACGCAACCTGGGGTTCGACAATGGTGAAAATCACTCCGGGGACTCAAAACGGTGATTAATAGCCCATCTAACTGTGATTAATAGCCCATGAAACAGGCCAGAAACGGCCAAAACTGCGAGTTGATGACCGACACGTAAATACAACCTGGGGTTCGTCAATGGTGGAAATCACTTCAGGGACTCAAAACGGTGATTAATAGCCCATCTAACTGTGATTAATAGCCCATGAAACAAGCCAGAATCGGCCAAAACTGCGAGTGTTGATGACCGGCACGTAAACGCAACCTGGGGTTCATCAATGGTGGAAATCACTCCGGGAACTCAAAACTGTGATAATAGCCCATGTAACAATGATTAATAGCCCATGAAACAGGCCAGAATCGGCCAAAACTGCGAGTGTTGATGACCGACACGTAAATACAACCTGGGGTTCATCAATGGTGGAAATCACTCCGGGGACTCAAAACGGTGATTAATAGCCCATCTAACTGCGATTAATAGCCCATGAAACAGGCCAGAAACGGCCAAAACTGCGAGTTGATGACCGACACGTAAATACAACCTGGGGTTCGTCAATGGTGGAAATCACTTCAGGGACTCAAAACGGTGATTAATAGCCCATCTAACTGTGATTAATAGCCCATGAAACAAGCCAGAATCGGCCAAAACTGCGAGTGTTGATGACCGGCACGTAAATGCACCCTGGGGTTTTTCAATGGTGGAAATCACTACGGGGACACAAAACGGTGATTAATAGCCCATGTAACTGTGATTAATATCCCATGAAACAGGCCAGAAACAGCCAAAACTGCGAGTGTTGATGACCGACACGTAAATACAACCCGGGGTTCATCAATGGTGGAAATCACTCCGGGGACTCAAAACGGTGATTAATTGCCCATGTAACAGTGATTAATAGCCCATGAAACAGGCCAGAAACGGCCAAAACTGCGAGTGTTGATGACCGACACGTAAATACAACCTGGGGTTCATCAATGGTGGAAATCACTCCGGGGACTCAAAACGGTGATTAATAGCCCATGAAACAGGCCAGAATCGGCCAAAACTACGAGTGTTGATGACCGGCACGTAAACGCAACCTGGGGTTCGACAATGGTGGAAATCACTTCAGGGACTCAAAACGGTGATTAATAGCCCATCTAACTGCGATTAATAGCCCATGAAACAGGCCAGAAACGGCCAAAACTGCGAGTGTTGAAGACCGACACGTAAATACAACCTGGGGTTCGTCAATGGTGGAAATCACTCCGGGGACTCAAAACGGTGATTAATAGCCCATGTAACAATGATTAATAGCCCATGAAACAAGCCAGAATCGGCCAAAACTGCGAGTGTTGATGACCGGCACGTAAACGCAACCTGGGGTTCGTCAATGGTGGAAATCACTTCAGGGACTCAAAACGGTGATTAATAGCCCATGTAACAATGATTAATAGCCCATGAAACAAGCCAGAATCGGCCAAAACTGCGAGTGTTGATGACCGGCACGTAAACGCAACCTGGGGTTCGTCAATGGTGGAAATCACTCCAGGGACTCAAAACGGTGATTAATAGGCCATCTAACTGTGATTAATAGCCCATGAAACAGGCCAGAAACGGCCAAAACTGCGAGTTGATGACCGACACGTAAATACAACCTAGGGTTCGTCAATGGTGGAAATCACTCCGGGGACTCAAAACGGTGATTAATAGCCCATGTAACAATGATTAATAGCCCATGAAACAAGCCAGAATCGGCCAAAACTGCGAGTGTTGATGACCGACACGTAATCGCAACCTGGGGTTCGTCAATGGTGGAAATCACTTCAGGGACTCAAAATGGTGATTAATAGCCCATGAAACAGGCCAGAATCGGCCAAAACTGCGAGTGTTGATGACCGACACGTAAATACAACCTGGGGTTCATCAATGGTGGAAATCACTCCGGGGACTCAAAACGGTGATTAATAGCCCATGAAACAGGCCAGAAATGGCCAAAACTGCGAGTGTTGATGACCGACACGTAAATACAACCTGGGGTTCGTCAATGGTGGAAATCACTCCGGGAACTCAAAACTGTGATAATAGCCCATGTAACAATGATTAATAGCCCATGAAACAGGCCAGAATCGGCCAAAACTGCGAGTATTGATGACCGGCACGTAAACGCAACCTGGGGTTCGACAATGGTGAAAATCACTCCGGGGACTCAAAACTATGATTAATAGCCCATCTAACTGTGATTAATAGCCCATGAAACAGGCCAGAAACGGCCAAAACTGCGAGTTGATGACCGACACGTAAATACAACCTGGGGTTCGTCAATGGTGGAAATCACTTCAGGGACTCAAAACGGTGATTAATAGCCCATCTAACTGTGATTAATAGCCCATGAAACAGGCCAGAAACGGCCAAAACTGCGAGTGTTGATGACCGACACGTAAATACAACCTGGGGTTCGTCAATGGTGGAAATCACTCCGGGAACTCAAAACTGTGATAATAGCCCATGTAACAATGATTAATAGCCCATGAAACAGGCCAGAATCGGCCAAAACTGCGAGTGTTGATGACCGACACGTAAATACAACCTCGGGTTCATCAATGGTGGAAATCACTCCGGGGACTCAAAACGGTGATTAATAGCCCATGAAACAGGCCAGAAACGGCCAAAACTGCGAGTGTTGATGACCGACACGTAAATACAACCTGGGGTTCGTCAATGGTGGAAATCACTCCGGGAACTCAAAACTGTGATAATAGCCCATGTAATAATGATTAATAGCACATGAAACAGGCCAGAATCGGCCAAAACTGCGAGTGTTGATGACCGGCACGTAAACGCAACCTGGGGTTCGACAATGGTGAAAATCACTCCGGGGACTCAAAACGGTGATTAATAGCCCATCTAACTGTGATTAATAGCCCATGAAACAGGCCAGAAACGGCCAAAACTGCGAGTTGATGACCGACACGTAAATACAACCTAGGGTTCGTCAATGGTGGAAATCACTCCGGGGACTCAAAACGGTGATTAATAGCCCATGTAACAATGATTAATAGCCCATGAAACAAGCCAGAATCGGCCAAAACTGCGAGTGTTGATGACCGGCACGTAAACGCAACCTGGGGTTCGTCAATGGTGGAAATCACTTCAGGGACTCAAAACGGTGATTAATAGCCCATGTAACAATGATTAATAGCCCATGAAACAAGCCAGAATCGGCCAAAACTGCGAGTGTTGATGACCGGCACGTAAACGCAACCTGGGGTTCGTCAATGGTGGAAATCACTCCAGGGACTCAAAACGGTGATTAATAGGCCATCTAACTGTGATTAATAGCCCATGAAACAGGCCAGAAACGGCCAAAACTGCGAGTTGATGACCGACACGTAAATACAACCTAGGGTTCGTCAATGGTGGAAATCACTCCGGGGACTCAAAACGGTGATTAATAGCCCATGTAACAATGATTAATAGCCCATGAAACAAGCCAGAATCGGCCAAAACTGCGAGTGTTGATGACCGACACGTAATCGCAACCTGGGGTTCGTCAATGGTGGAAATCACTTCAGGGACTCAAAATGGTGATTAATAGCCCATGAAACAGGCCAGAATCGGCCAAAACTGCGAGTGTTGATGACCGACACGTAAATACAACCTGGGGTTCATCAATGGTGGAAATCACTCCGGGGACTCAAAACGGTGATTAATAGCCCATGAAACAGGCCAGAAATGGCCAAAACTGCGAGTGTTGATGACCGACACGTAAATACAACCTGGGGTTCGTCAATGGTGGAAATCACTCCGGGAACTCAAAACTGTGATAATAGCCCATGTAACAATGATTAATAGCCCATGAAACAGGCCAGAATCGGCCAAAACTGCGAGTATTGATGACCGGCACGTAAACGCAACCTGGGGTTCGACAATGGTGAAAATCACTCCGGGGACTCAAAACTATGATTAATAGCCCATCTAACTGTGATTAATAGCCCATGAAACAGGCCAGAAACGGCCAAAACTGCGAGTTGATGACCGACACGTAAATACAACCTGGGGTTCGTCAATGGTGGAAATCACTTCAGGGACTCAAAACGGTGATTAATAGCCCATCTAACTGTGATTAATAGCCCATGAAACAGGCCAGAAACGGCCAAAACTGCGAGTGTTGATGACCGACACGTAAATACAACCTGGGGTTCGTCAATGGTGGAAATCACTCCGGGAACTCAAAACTGTGATAATAGCCCATGTAACAATGATTAATAGCCCATGAAACAGGCCAGAATCGGCCAAAACTGCGAGTGTTGATGACCGACACGTAAATACAACCTCGGGTTCATCAATGGTGGAAATCACTCCGGGGACTCAAAACGGTGATTAATAGCCCATGAAACAGGCCAGAAACGGCCAAAACTGCGAGTGTTGATGACCGACACGTAAATACAACCTGGGGTTCGTCAATGGTGGAAATCACTCCGGGAACTCAAAACTGTGATAATAGCCCATGTAATAATGATTAATAGCACATGAAACAGGCCAGAATCGGCCAAAACTGCGAGTGTTGATGACCGGCACGTAAACGCAACCTGGGGTTCGACAATGGTGAAAATCACTCCGGGGACTCAAAACGGTGATTAATAGCCCATCTAACTGTGATTAATAGCCCATGAAACAGGCCAGAAACGGCCAAAACTGCGAGTTGATGACCGACACGTAAATACAACCTAGGGTTCGTCAATGGTGGAAATCACTCCGGGGACTCAAAACGGTGATTAATAGCCCATGTAACAATGATTAATAGCCCATGAAACAAGCCAGAATCGGCCAAAACTGCGAGTGTTGATGACCGACACGTAATCGCAACCTGGGGTTCGTCAATGGTGGAAATCACTTCAGGGACTCAAAATGGTGATTAATAGCCCATGAAACAGGCCAGAATCGGCCAAAACTGCGAGTGTTGATGACCGACACGTAAATACAACCTGGGGTTCATCAATGGTGGAAATCACTCCGGGGACTCAAAACGGTGATTAATAGCCCATGAAACAGGCCAGAAACGGCCAAAACTGCGAGTGTTGATGACCGACACGTAAATACAACCTGGGGTTCGTCAATGGTGGAAATCACTCCGGGAACTCAAAACTGTGATAATAGCCCATGTAACAATGATTAATAGCCCATGAAACAGGCCAGAATCGGCCAAAACTGCGAGTATTGATGACCGGCACGTAAACGCAACCTGGGGTTCGACAATGGTGAAAATCACTCCGAGGACTCAAAACGGTGATTAATAGCCCATCTAACTGTGATTAATAGCCCATGAAACAGGCCAGAAACGGCCAAAACTGCGAGTTGATGACCGACACGTAAATACAACCTTGGGTTCGTCAATGGTGGAAATCACTTCAGGGACTCAAAACGGTGATTAATAGCCCATCTAACTGTGATTAATAGCCCATGAAACAGGCCAGAAACGGCCAAAACTGCGAGTGTTGATGACCGACACGTAAATACAACCTGGGGTTCGTCAATGGTGGAAATCACTCCGGGAACTCAAAACTGTGATAATAGCCCATGTAACAATGATTAATAGCCCATGAAACAGGCCAGAATCGGCCAAAACTGCGAGTGTTGATGACCGACACGTAAATACAACCTGGGGTTCATCAATGGTGGAAATCACTCCGGGGACTCAAAACGGTGATTAATAGCCCATCTAACTGCGATTAATAGCCCATGAAACAGGCCAGAAACGGCCAAAACTGCGAGTGTTGAAGACCGACACGTAAATACAACCTGGGGTTCGTCAATGGTGGAAATCACTCCGGGGACTCAAAACGGTGATTAATAGCCCATGTAACAATGATTAATAGCCCATGAAACAAGCCAGAATCGGCCAAAACTGCGAGTGTTGATGACCGACACGTAATCGCAACCTGGGGTTCGTCAATGGTGGAAATCACTTCAGGGACTCAAAATGGTGATTAATAGCCCATGAAACAGGCCAGAATCGGCCAAAACTGCGAGTGTTGATGACCGACACGTAAATACAACCTGGGGTTCATCAATGGTGGAAATCACTCCGGGGACTCAAAACGGTGATTAATAGCCCATGAAACAGGCCAGAAACGGCCAAAACTGCGAGTGTTGATGACCGACACGTAAATACAACCTGGGGTTCGTCAATGGTGGAAATCACTCCGGGAACTCAAAACTGTGATAATAGCCCATGTAATAATGATTAATAGCACATGAAACAGGCCAGAATCGGCCAAAACTGCGAGTGTTGATGACCGGCACGTAAACGCAACCTGGGGTTCGACAATGGTGAAAATCACTCCGGGGATTCAAAACGGTGATTAATAGCCCATCTAACTGTGATTAATAGCCCATGAAACAGGCCAGAAACGGCCAAAACTGCGAGTTGATGACCGACACGTAAATACAACCTGGGGTTCGTCAATGGTGGAAATCACTTCAGGGACTCAAAACGGTGATTAATAGCCCATCTAACTGTGATTAATAGCCCATGAAACAGGCCAGAAACGGCCAAAACTGCGAGTGTTGATGACCGACACGTAAATACAACCTGGGGTTCGTCAATGGTGGAAATCACTCCGGGAACTCAAAACTGTGATAATAGCCCATGTAATAATGATTAATAGCCCATGAAACAGGCCAGAATCGGCCAAAACTGCGAGTGTTGATGACCGGCACGTAAACGCAACCTGGGGTTCGACAATGGTGAAAATCACTCCAGGGACTCAAAACGGTGATTAATAGCCCATCTAACTGTGATTAATAGCCCGTGAAACAGGCCAGAAACGGCCAAAACTGCGAGTTGATGACCGACACGTAAATACAACCTGGGGTTCGTCAATGGTGGAAATCACTCCGTGGACTCAAAACGGTGATTAATAGCCCATGTAACAATGATTAATAGCCCATGAAACAAGCCAGAATCGGCCAAAACTGCGAGTGTTGATGACCGGCACGTAAACGCAACCTGGGGTTCATCAATGGTGGAAATCACTTCAGGGACTCAAAACGGTGATTAATAGCCCATCTAACTGTGATTAATAGCCCATGAAACAGGCCAGAAACGGCCAAAACTGCGAGTGTTGATGACCGACACTTAACTAAAACCTGGGGTTCGTCAATGGTCGAAATTACTCCGGGGACTCAAAACGGTGATTAATAGCCCATGAAACAGGCCAGAATCGGCCAAAACTGCGAGTGTTGATGACCGACACGTAAATGCACCCTGGGGTTCTTCAATGGTGGAAATCACTCCGGGGACCCAAAACGGTGATTAATAGCCCATGTAACTGTGATTAATATCCCATGAAACAGGCCAGAAACAGCCAAAACTGCGAGTGTTGATGACCGACACGTAAATACAACCTGGGGTTCGGCAATGGTGGAAATCACTCCGGGAACTCAAAACTGTGATAATAGCCCATGTAATAATGATTAATAGCACATGAAACAGGCCAGAATCGGCCAAAACTGCGAGTGTTGATGACCGGCACGTAAACGCAACCTGGGGTTCGACAATGGTGAAAATCACTCCGGGGACTCAAAACGGTGATTAATAGCCCATCTAACTGTGATTAATAGCCCATGAAACAGGCCAGAAACGGCCAAAACTGCGAGTTGATGACCGACACGTAAATACAACCTGGGGTTCGTCAATGGTGGAAATCACTTCAGGGACTCAAAACGGTGATTAATAGCCCATCTAACTGTGATTAATAGCCCATGAAACAAGCCAGAATCGGCCAAAACTGCGAGTGTTGATGACCGGCACGTAAACGCAACCTGGGGTTCATCAATGGTGGAAATCACTTCAGGGACTCAAAACGGTGATTAATAGCCCATCTAACTGTGATTAATAGCCCATGAAACAGGCCAGAAACGGCCAAAACTGCGAGTGTTGATGACCGACACTTAAATAAAACCTGGGGTTCGTCAATGGTGGAAATTACTCCGGGGACTCAAAACGGTGATTAATAGCCCATGAAACAGGCCAGAATCGGCCAAAACTGCGAGTGTTGATGACCGACACGTAAATGCACCCTGGGGTTCTTCAATGGTGGAAATCACTCCGGGGACCCAAAACGGTGATTAATAGCCCATGTAACTGTGATTAATATCCCATGAAACAGGCCAGAAACAGCCAAAACTGCGAGTGTTGATGACCGACACGTAAATACAACCTGGGGTTCGGCAATGGTGGAAATCACTCCGGGAACTCAAAACTGTGATAATAGCCCATGTAATAATGATTAATAGCACATGAAACAGGCCAGAATCGGCCAAAACTGCGAGTGTTGATGACCGGCACGTAAACGCAACCTGGGGTTCGACAATGGTGAAAATCACTCCGGGGACTCAAAACGGTGATTAATAGCCCATCTAACTGTGATTAATAGCCCATGAAACAGGCCAGAAACGGCCAAAACTGCGAGTTGATGACCGACACGTAAATACAACCTGGGGTTCGTCAATGGTGGAAATCACTTCAGGGACTCAAAACGGTGATTAATAGCCCATCTAACTGTGATTAATAGCCCATGAAACAAGCCAGAATCGGCCAAAACTGCGAGTGTTGATGACCGGCACGTAAACGCAACCTGGGGTTCATCAATGGTGGAAATCACTTCAGGGACTCAAAACGGTGATTAATAGCCCATCTAACTGTGATTAATAGCCCATGAAACAGGCCAGAAACGGCCAAAACTGCGAGTGTTGATGACCGACACTTAAATAAAAGCTGGGGTTCGTCAATGGTGGAAATTACTCCGGGGACTCAAAACGGTGATTAATAGCCCATGAAACAGGCCAGAATCGGCCAAAACTGCGAGTGTTGATGACCGACACGTAAATGCACCCTGGGGTTCTTCAATGGTGGAAATCACTCCGGGGACCCAAAACGGTGATTAATAGCCCATGTAACTGTGATTAATATCCCATGAAACAGGCCAGAAACAGCCAAAACTGCGAGTGTTGATGACCGACACGTAAATACAACCTGGGGTTCGGCAATGGTGGAAATCACTCCGGGAACTCAAAACTGTGATAATAGCCCATGTAATAATGATTAATAGCACATGAAACAGGCCAGAATCGGCCAAAACTGCGAGTGTTGATGACCGGCACGTAAACGCAACCTGGGGTTCGACAATGGTGAAAATCACTCCGGGGACTCAAAACGGTGATTAATAGCCCATCTAACTGTGATTAATAGCCCATGAAACAGGCCAGAAACGGCCAAAACTGCGAGTTGATGACCGACACGTAAATACAACCTAGGGTTCGTCAATGGTGGAAATCACTTCAGGGACTCAAAACGGTGATTAATAGCCCATCTAACTGTGATTAATAGCCCATGAAACAAGCCAGAATCGGCCAAAACTGCGAGTGTTGATGACCGACACGTAAATGCACCCTGGGGTTTTTCAATGGTGGAAATCACTCCGGGGACACAAAACGGTGATTAATAGCCCATGTAACTGTGATTAATATCCCATGAAACAGGCCAGAAACGGCCAAAACTGCGAGTTGATGACCGACACGTAAATACAACCTGGGGTTCGTCAATGGTGGAAATCACTTCAGGGACTCAAAACGGTGATTAATAGCCCATCTAACTGTGATTAATAGCCCATGAAACAGGCCAGAAACGGCCAAAACTGCGAGTGTTGATGACCGACACGTAAATACAACCTGGGGTTCGTCAATGGTGGAAATCACTCCGGGAACTCAAAACTGTGATAATAGCCCATGTAATAATGATTAATAGCCCATGAAACAGGCCAGAATCGGCCAAAACTGCGAGTGTTGATGACCGGCACGTAAACGCAACCTGGGGTTCGACAATGGTGAAAATCACTCCGGGGACTCAAAACGGTGATTAATAGCCTATCTAACTGTGATTAATAGCCCGTGAAACAGGCCAGAAACGGCCAAAACTGCGAGTTGATGACCGACACGTAAATACAACCTGGGGTTCGTCAATGGTGGAAATCACTCCGTGGACTCAAAACGGTGATTAATAGCCCATGTAACAATGATTAATAGCCCATGAAACAAGCCAGAATCGGCCAAAACTGCGAGTGTTGATGACCGGCACGTAAACGCAACCTGGGGTTCATCAATGGTGGAAATCACTTCAGGGACTCAAAACGGTGATTAATAGCCCATCTAACTGTGATTAATAGCCCATGAAACAGGCCAGAAACGGCCAAAACTGCGAGTGTTGATGACCGACACTTAAATAAAACCTGGGGTTCGTCAATGGTGGAAATTACTCCGGGGACTCAAAACGGTGATTAATAGCCCATGAAACAGGCCAGAATCGGCCAAAACTGCGAGTGTTGATGACCGACACGTAAATGCACCCTGGGGTTCTTCAATGGTGGAAATCACTCCGGGGACCCAAAACGGTGATTAATAGCCCATGTAACTGTGATTAATATCCCATGAAACAGGCCAGAAACAGCCAAAACTGCGAGTGTTGATGACCGACACGTAAATACAACCTGGGGTTCGGCAATGGTGGAAATCACTCCGGGAACTCAAAACTGTGATAATAGCCCATGTAATAATGATTAATAGCACATGAAACAGGCCAGAATCGGCCAAAACTGCGAGTGTTGATGACCGGCACGTAAACGCAACCTGGGGTTCGACAATGGTGAAAATCACTCCGGGGACTCAAAACGGTGATTAATAGCCCATCTAACTGTGATTAATAGCCCATGAAACAGGCCAGAAACGGCCAAAACTGCGAGTTGATGACCGACACGTAAATACAACCTGGGGTTCGTCACTGGTGGAAATCACTTCAGGGACTCAAAACGGTGATTAATAGCCCATCTAACTGTGATTAATAGCCCATGAAACAAGCCAGAATCGGCCAAAACTGCGAGTGTTGATGACCGGCACGTAAACGCAACCTGGGGTTCATCAATGGTGGAAATCACTTCAGGGACTCAAAACGGTGATTAATAGCCCATCTAACTGTGATTAATAGCCCATGAAACAGGCCAGAAACGGCCAAAACTGCGAGTGTTGATGACCGACACTTAAATAAAACCTGGGGTTCGTCAATGGTGGAAATTACTCCGGGAACTCAAAACGGTGATTAATAGCCCATGAAACAGGCCAGAATCGGCCAAAACTGCGAGTGTTGATGACCGACACGTAAATGCACCCTGGGGTTTTTCAATGGTGGAAATCACTCCGGGGACACAAAACGGTGATTAATAGCCCATGTAACTGTGATTAATATCCCATGAAACAGGCCAGAAACAGCCAAAACTGCGAGTGTTGATGACCGACACGTAAATACAACCCGGGGTTCATCAATGGTGGAAATCACTCCGGGGACTCAAAACGGTGATTAATTGCCCATGTAACAGTGATTAATAGCCCATGAAACAGGCCAGAAACGGCCAAAACTACGAGTGTTGATGACCGACACGTAAATACAACCTGGGGTTCATCAATGGTGGAAATCACTCCGGGGACTCAAAACGGTGATTAATAGCCCATGAAACAGGCCAGAATCGGCCAAAACTACGAGTGTTGATGACCGGCACGTAAACGCAACCTGGGGTTCGACAATGGTGGAAATCACTTCAGGGACTCAAAACGGTGATTAATAGCCCATCTAACTGCGATTAATAGCCCATGAAACAGGCCAGAAACGGCCAAAACTGCGATTGTTGAAGACCGACACGTAAATACAACCTGGGGTTCGTCAATGGTGGAAATCACTCCGGGGACTCAAAACGGTGATTAATAGCCCATGTAACAATGATTAATAGCCCATGAAACAAGCCAGAATCGGCCAAAACTGCGAGTGTTGATGACCGGCACGTAAACGCAACCTGGGGTTCGTCAATGGTGGAAATCACTTCAGGGACTCAAAACGGTGATTAATAGCCCATGTAACAATGATTAATAGCCCATGAAACAAGCCAGAATCGGCCAAAACTGCGAGTGTTGATGACCGGCACGTAAACGCAACCTGGGGTTCGTCAATGGTGGAAATCACTCCAGGGACTCAAAACGGTGATTAATAGGCCATCTAACTGTGATTAATAGCCCATGAAACAGGCCAGAAACGGCCAAAACTGCGAGTTGATGACCGACACGTAAATACAACCTAGGGTTCGTCAATGGTGGAAATCACTCCGGGGACTCAAAACGGTGATTAATAGCCCATGTAACAATGATTAATAGCCCATGAAACAAGCCAGAATCGGCCAAAACTGCGAGTGTTGATGACCGACACGTAATCGCAACCTGGGGTTCGTCAATGGTGGAAATCACTTCAGGGACTCAAAATGGTGATTAATAGCCCATGAAACAGGCCAGAATCGGCCAAAACTGCGAGTGTTGATGACCGACACGTAAATACAACCTGGGGTTCATCAATGGTGGAAATCACTCCGGGGACTCAAAACGGTGATTAATAGCCCATGAAACAGGCCAGAAACGGCCAAAACTGCGAGTGTTGATGACCGACACGTAAATACAACCTGGGGTTCGTCAATGGTGGAAATCACTCCGGGAACTCAAAACTGTGATAATAGCCCATGTAACAATGATTAATAGCCCATGAAACAGGCCAGAATCGGCCAAAACTGCGAGTATTGATGACCGGCACGTAAACGCAACCTGGGGTTCGACAATGGTGAAAATCACTCCGGGGACTCAAAACTATGATTAATAGCCCATCTAACTGTGATTAATAGCCCATGAAACAGGCCAGAAACGGCCAAAACTGCGAGTTGATGACCGACACGTAAATACAACCTGGGGTTCGTCAATGGTGGAAATCACTTCAGGGACTCAAAACGGTGATTAATAGCCCATCTAACTGTGATTAATAGCCCATGAAACAGGCCAGAAACGGCCAAAACTGCGAGTTGATGACCGACACGTAAATACAACCTAGGGTTCGTCAATGGTGGAAATCACTCCGGGGACTCAAAACGGTGATTAATAGCCCATGTAACAATGATTAATAGCCCATGAAACAAGCCAGAATCGGCCAAAACTGCGAGTGTTGATGACCGACACGTAATCGCAACCTGGGGTTCGTCAATGGTGGAAATCACTTCAGGGACTCAAAATGGTGATTAATAGCCCATGAAACAGGCCAGAATCGGCCAAAACTGCGAGTGTTGATGACCGACACGTAAATACAACCTGGGGTTCATCAATGGTGGAAATCACTCCGGGGACTCAAAACGGTGATTAATAGCCCATGAAACAGGCCAGAAACGGCCAAAACTGCGAGTGTTGATGACCGACACGTAAATACAACATGGGGTTCGTCAATGGTGGAAATCACTCCGGGAACTCAAAACTGTGATAATAGCCCATGTAACAATGATTAATAGCCCATGAAACAGGCCAGAATCGGCCAAAACTGCGAGTATTGATGACCGGCACGTAAACGCAACCTGGGGTTCGACAATGGTGAAAATCACTCCGAGGACTCAAAACGGTGATTAATAGCCCATCTAACTGTGATTAATAGCCCATGAAACAGGCCAGAAACGGCCAAAACTGCGAGTTGATGACCGACACGTAAATACAACCTGGGGTTCGTCAATGGTGGAAATCACTTCAGGGACTCAAAACGGTGATTAATAGCCCATCTAACTGTGATTAATAGCCCATGAAACAGGCCAGAAACGGCCAAAACTGCGAGTGTTGATGACCGACACGTAAATACAACCTGGGGTTCGTCAATGGTGGAAATCACTCCGGGAACTCAAAACTGTGATAATAGCCCATGTAACAATGATTAATAGCCCATGAAACAGGCCAGAATCGGCCAAAACTGCGAGTGTTGATGACCGACACGTAAATACAACCTGGGGTTCATCAATGGTGGAAATCACTCCGGGGACTCAAAACGGTGATTAATAGCCCATCTAACTGCGATTAATAGCCCATGAAACAGGCCAGAAACGGCCAAAACTGCGAGTGTTGAAGACCGACACGTAAATACAACCTGGGGTTCGTCAATGGTGGAAATCACTCCGGGGACTCAAAACGGTGATTAATAGCCCATGTAACAATGATTAATAGCCCATGAAACAAGCCAGAATCGGCCAAAACTGCGAGTGTTGATGACCGACACATAATCGCAACCTGGGGTTCGTCAATGGTGGAAATCACTTCAGGGACTCAAAATGGTGATTAATAGCCCATGAAACAGGCCAGAATCGGCCAAAACTGCGAGTGTTGATGACCGACACGTAAATACAACCTGGGGTTCATCAATGGTGGAAATCACTCCGGGGACTCAAAACGGTGATTAATAGCCCATGAAACAGGCCAGAAACGGCCAAAACTGCGAGTGTTGATGACCGACACGTAAATACAACCTGGGGTTCGTCAATGGTGGAAATCACTCCGGGAACTCAAAACTGTGATAATAGCCCATGTAATAATGATTAATAGCACATGAAACAGGCCAGAATCGGCCAAAACTGCGAGTGTTGATGACCGGCACGTAAACGCAACCTGGGGTTCGACAATGGTGAAAATCACTCCGGGGATTCAAAACGGTGATTAATAGCCCATCTAACTGTGATTAATAGCCCATGAAACAGGCCAGAAACGGCCAAAACTGCGAGTTGATGACCGACACGTAAATACAACCTGGGGTTCGTCAATGGTGGAAATCACTTCAGGGACTCAAAACGGTGATTAATAGCCCATCTAACTGTGATTAATAGCCCATGAAACAGGCCAGAAACGGCCAAAACTGCGAGTGTTGATGACCGACACGTAAATGCACCCTGGGGTTTTTCAATGGTGGAAATCACTCCGGGGACACAAAACGGTGATTAATAGCCCATGTAACTGTGATTAATATCCCATGAAACAGGCCAGAAACAGCCAAAACTGCGAGTGTTGATGACCGACACTTAAATAAAACCTGGGGTTCGTCAATGGTGGAAATTACTCCGGGAACTCAAAACGGTGATTAATAGCCCATGAAACAGGCCAGAATCGGCCAAAACTGCGAGTGTTGATGACCGACACGTAAATGCACCCTGGGGTTTTTCAATGGTGGAAATCACTCCGGGGACACAAAACGGTGATTAATAGCCCATGTAACTGTGATTAATATCCCATGAAACAGGCCAGAAACAGCCAAAACTGCGAGTGTTGATGACCGACACGTAAATACAACCCGGGGTTCATCAATGGTGGAAATCACTCCGGGGACTCAAAACGGTGATTAATTGCCCATGTAACAGTGATTAATAGCCCATGAAACAGGCCAGAAACGGCCAAAACTACGAGTGTTGATGACCGACACGTAAATACAACCTGGGGTTCATCAATGGTGGAAATCACTCCGGGGACTCAAAACGGTGATTAATAGCCCATGAAACAGGCCAGAATCGGCCAAAACTACGAGTGTTGATGACCGGCACGTAAACGCAACCTGGGGTTCGACAATGGTGGAAATCACTTCAGGGACTCAAAACGGTGATTAATAGCCCATCTAACTGCGATTAATAGCCCATGAAACAGGCCAGAAACGGCCAAAACTGCGATTGTTGAAGACCGACACGTAAATACAACCTGGGGTTCGTCAATGGTGGAAATCACTCCGGGGACTCAAAACGGTGATTAATAGCCCATGTAACAATGATTAATAGCCCATGAAACAAGCCAGAATCGGCCAAAACTGCGAGTGTTGATGACCGGCACGTAAACGCAACCTGGGGTTCGTCAATGGTGGAAATCACTTCAGGGACTCAAAACGGTGATTAATAGCCCATGTAACAATGATTAATAGCCCATGAAACAAGCCAGAATCGGCCAAAACTGCGAGTGTTGATGACCGGCACGTAAACGCAACCTGGGGTTCGTCAATGGTGGAAATCACTCCAGGGACTCAAAACGGTGATTAATAGGCCATCTAACTGTGATTAATAGCCCATGAAACAGGCCAGAAACGGCCAAAACTGCGAGTTGATGACCGACACGTAAATACAACCTAGGGTTCGTCAATGGTGGAAATCACTCCGGGGACTCAAAACGGTGATTAATAGCCCATGTAACAATGATTAATAGCCCATGAAACAAGCCAGAATCGGCCAAAACTGCGAGTGTTGATGACCGACACGTAATCGCAACCTGGGGTTCGTCAATGGTGGAAATCACTTCAGGGACTCAAAATGGTGATTAATAGCCCATGAAACAGGCCAGAATCGGCCAAAACTGCGAGTGTTGATGACCGACACGTAAATACAACCTGGGGTTCATCAATGGTGGAAATCACTCCGGGGACTCAAAACGGTGATTAATAGCCCATGAAACAGGCCAGAAACGGCCAAAACTGCGAGTGTTGATGACCGACACGTAAATACAACCTGGGGTTCGTCAATGGTGGAAATCACTCCGGGAACTCAAAACTGTGATAATAGCCCATGTAACAATGATTAATAGCCCATGAAACAGGCCAGAATCGGCCAAAACTGCGAGTATTGATGACCGGCACGTAAACGCAACCTGGGGTTCGACAATGGTGAAAATCACTCCGGGGACTCAAAACTATGATTAATAGCCCATCTAACTGTGATTAATAGCCCATGAAACAGGCCAGAAACGGCCAAAACTGCGAGTTGATGACCGACACGTAAATACAACCTGGGGTTCGTCAATGGTGGAAATCACTTCAGGGACTCAAAACGGTGATTAATAGCCCATCTAACTGTGATTAATAGCCCATGAAACAGGCCAGAAACGGCCAAAACTGCGAGTTGATGACCGACACGTAAATACAACCTAGGGTTCGTCAATGGTGGAAATCACTCCGGGGACTCAAAACGGTGATTAATAGCCCATGTAACAATGATTAATAGCCCATGAAACAAGCCAGAATCGGCCAAAACTGCGAGTGTTGATGACCGACACGTAATCGCAACCTGGGGTTCGTCAATGGTGGAAATCACTTCAGGGACTCAAAATGGTGATTAATAGCCCATGAAACAGGCCAGAATCGGCCAAAACTGCGAGTGTTGATGACCGACACGTAAATACAACCTGGGGTTCATCAATGGTGGAAATCACTCCGGGGACTCAAAACGGTGATTAATAGCCCATGAAACAGGCCAGAAACGGCCAAAACTGCGAGTGTTGATGACCGACACGTAAATACAACATGGGGTTCGTCAATGGTGGAAATCACTCCGGGAACTCAAAACTGTGATAATAGCCCATGTAACAATGATTAATAGCCCATGAAACAGGCCAGAATCGGCCAAAACTGCGAGTATTGATGACCGGCACGTAAACGCAACCTGGGGTTCGACAATGGTGAAAATCACTCCGAGGACTCAAAACGGTGATTAATAGCCCATCTAACTGTGATTAATAGCCCATGAAACAGGCCAGAAACGGCCAAAACTGCGAGTTGATGACCGACACGTAAATACAACCTGGGGTTCGTCAATGGTGGAAATCACTTCAGGGACTCAAAACGGTGATTAATAGCCCATCTAACTGTGATTAATAGCCCATGAAACAGGCCAGAAACGGCCAAAACTGCGAGTGTTGATGACCGACACGTAAATACAACCTGGGGTTCGTCAATGGTGGAAATCACTCCGGGAACTCAAAACTGTGATAATAGCCCATGTAACAATGATTAATAGCCCATGAAACAGGCCAGAATCGGCCAAAACTGCGAGTGTTGATGACCGACACGTAAATGCACCCTGGGGTTTTTCAATGGTGGAAATCACTCCGGGGACACAAAACGGTGATTAATAGCCCATGTAACTGTGATTAATATCCCATGAAACAGGCCAGAAACAGCCAAAACTGCGAGTGTTGATGACCGACACTTAAATAAAACCTGGGGTTCGTCAATGGTGGAAATTACTCCGGGAACTCAAAACGGTGATTAATAGCCCATGAAACAGGCCAGAATCGGCCAAAACTGCGAGTGTTGATGACCGACACGTAAATGCACCCTGGGGTTTTTCAATGGTGGAAATCACTCCGGGGACACAAAACGGTGATTAATAGCCCATGTAACTGTGATTAATATCCCATGAAACAGGCCAGAAACAGCCAAAACTGCGAGTGTTGATGACCGACACGTAAATACAACCCGGGGTTCATCAATGGTGGAAATCACTCCGGGGACTCAAAACGGTGATTAATTGCCCATGTAACAGTGATTAATAGCCCATGAAACAGGCCAGAAACGGCCAAAACTACGAGTGTTGATGACCGACACGTAAATACAACCTGGGGTTCATCAATGGTGGAAATCACTCCGGGGACTCAAAACGGTGATTAATAGCCCATGAAACAGGCCAGAATCGGCCAAAACTACGAGTGTTGATGACCGGCACGTAAACGCAACCTGGGGTTCGACAATGGTGGAAATCACTTCAGGGACTCAAAACGGTGATTAATAGCCCATCTAACTGCGATTAATAGCCCATGAAACAGGCCAGAAACGGCCAAAACTGCGATTGTTGAAGACCGACACGTAAATACAACCTGGGGTTCGTCAATGGTGGAAATCACTCCGGGGACTCAAAACGGTGATTAATAGCCCATGTAACAATGATTAATAGCCCATGAAACAAGCCAGAATCGGCCAAAACTGCGAGTGTTGATGACCGGCACGTAAACGCAACCTGGGGTTCGTCAATGGTGGAAATCACTTCAGGGACTCAAAACGGTGATTAATAGCCCATGTAACAATGATTAATAGCCCATGAAACAAGCCAGAATCGGCCAAAACTGCGAGTGTTGATGACCGGCACGTAAACGCAACCTGGGGTTCGTCAATGGTGGAAATCACTCCAGGGACTCAAAACGGTGATTAATAGGCCATCTAACTGTGATTAATAGCCCATGAAACAGGCCAGAAACGGCCAAAACTGCGAGTTGATGACCGACACGTAAATACAACCTAGGGTTCGTCAATGGTGGAAATCACTCCGGGGACTCAAAACGGTGATTAATAGCCCATGTAACAATGATTAATAGCCCATGAAACAAGCCAGAATCGGCCAAAACTGCGAGTGTTGATGACCGACACGTAATCGCAACCTGGGGTTCGTCAATGGTGGAAATCACTTCAGGGACTCAAAATGGTGATTAATAGCCCATGAAACAGGCCAGAATCGGCCAAAACTGCGAGTGTTGATGACCGACACGTAAATACAACCTGGGGTTCATCAATGGTGGAAATCACTCCGGGGACTCAAAACGGTGATTAATAGCCCATGAAACAGGCCAGAAACGGCCAAAACTGCGAGTGTTGATGACCGACACGTAAATACAACCTGGGGTTCGTCAATGGTGGAAATCACTCCGGGAACTCAAAACTGTGATAATAGCCCATGTAACAATGATTAATAGCCCATGAAACAGGCCAGAATCGGCCAAAACTGCGAGTATTGATGACCGGCACGTAAACGCAACCTGGGGTTCGACAATGGTGAAAATCACTCCGGGGACTCAAAACTATGATTAATAGCCCATCTAACTGTGATTAATAGCCCATGAAACAGGCCAGAAACGGCCAAAACTGCGAGTTGATGACCGACACGTAAATACAACCTGGGGTTCGTCAATGGTGGAAATCACTTCAGGGACTCAAAACGGTGATTAATAGCCCATCTAACTGTGATTAATAGCCCATGAAACAGGCCAGAAACGGCCAAAACTGCGAGTTGATGACCGACACGTAAATACAACCTAGGGTTCGTCAATGGTGGAAATCACTCCGGGGACTCAAAACGGTGATTAATAGCCCATGTAACAATGATTAATAGCCCATGAAACAAGCCAGAATCGGCCAAAACTGCGAGTGTTGATGACCGACACGTAATCGCAACCTGGGGTTCGTCAATGGTGGAAATCACTTCAGGGACTCAAAATGGTGATTAATAGCCCATGAAACAGGCCAGAATCGGCCAAAACTGCGAGTGTTGATGACCGACACGTAAATACAACCTGGGGTTCATCAATGGTGGAAATCACTCCGGGGACTCAAAACGGTGATTAATAGCCCATGAAACAGGCCAGAAACGGCCAAAACTGCGAGTGTTGATGACCGACACGTAAATACAACATGGGGTTCGTCAATGGTGGAAATCACTCCGGGAACTCAAAACTGTGATAATAGCCCATGTAACAATGATTAATAGCCCATGAAACAGGCCAGAATCGGCCAAAACTGCGAGTATTGATGACCGGCACGTAAACGCAACCTGGGGTTCGACAATGGTGAAAATCACTCCGAGGACTCAAAACGGTGATTAATAGCCCATCTAACTGTGATTAATAGCCCATGAAACAGGCCAGAAACGGCCAAAACTGCGAGTTGATGACCGACACGTAAATACAACCTGGGGTTCGTCAATGGTGGAAATCACTTCAGGGACTCAAAACGGTGATTAATAGCCCATCTAACTGTGATTAATAGCCCATGAAACAGGCCAGAAACGGCCAAAACTGCGAGTGTTGATGACCGACACGTAAATACAACCTGGGGTTCGTCAATGGTGGAAATCACTCCGGGAACTCAAAACTGTGATAATAGCCCATGTAACAATGATTAATAGCCCATGAAACAGGCCAGAATCGGCCAAAACTGCGAGTGTTGATGACCGACACGTAAATACAACCTGGGGTTCATCAATGGTGGAAATCACTCCGGGGACTCAAAACGGTGATTAATAGCCCATCTAACTGCGATTAATAGCCCATGAAACAGGCCAGAAACGGCCAAAACTGCGAGTGTTGAAGACCGACACGTAAATACAACCTGGGGTTCGTCAATGGTGGAAATCACTCCGGGGACTCAAAACGGTGATTAATAGCCCATGTAACAATGATTAATAGCCCATGAAACAAGCCAGAATCGGCCAAAACTGCGAGTGTTGATGACCGACACATAATCGCAACCTGGGGTTCGTCAATGGTGGAAATCACTTCAGGGACTCAAAATGGTGATTAATAGCCCATGAAACAGGCCAGAATCGGCCAAAACTGCGAGTGTTGATGACCGACACGTAAATACAACCTGGGGTTCATCAATGGTGGAAATCACTCCGGGGACTCAAAACGGTGATTAATAGCCCATGAAACAGGCCAGAAACGGCCAAAACTGCGAGTGTTGATGACCGACACGTAAATACAACCTGGGGTTCGTCAATGGTGGAAATCACTCCGGGAACTCAAAACTGTGATAATAGCCCATGTAATAATGATTAATAGCACATGAAACAGGCCAGAATCGGCCAAAACTGCGAGTGTTGATGACCGGCACGTAAACGCAACCTGGGGTTCGACAATGGTGAAAATCACTCCGGGGATTCAAAACGGTGATTAATAGCCCATCTAACTGTGATTAATAGCCCATGAAACAGGCCAGAAACGGCCAAAACTGCGAGTTGATGACCGACACGTAAATACAACCTGGGGTTCGTCAATGGTGGAAATCACTTCAGGGACTCAAAACGGTGATTAATAGCCCATCTAACTGTGATTAATAGCCCATGAAACAGGCCAGAAACGGCCAAAACTGCGAGTGTTGATGACCGACACTTAAATAAAACCTGGGGTTCGTCAATGGTGGAAATTACTCCGGGGACTCAAAACGGTGATTAATAGCCCATGAAACAGGCCAGAATCGGCCAAAACTGCGAGTGTTGATGACCGACACGTAAATGCACCCTGGGGTTCTTCAATGGTGGAAATCACTCCGGGGACCCAAAACGGTGATTAATAGCCCATGTAACTGTGATTAATATCCCATGAAACAGGCCAGAAACAGCCAAAACTGCGAGTGTTGATGACCGACACGTAAATACAACCTGGGGTTCGGCAATGGTGGAAATCACTCCGGGAACTCAAAACTGTGATAATAGCCCATGTAATAATGATTAATAGCACATGAAACAGGCCAGAATCGGCCAAAACTGCGAGTGTTGATGACCGGCACGTAAACGCAACCTGGGGTTCGACAATGGTGAAAATCACTCCGGGGACTCAAAACGGTGATTAATAGCCCATCTAACTGTGATTAATAGCCCATGAAACAGGCCAGAAACGGCCAAAACTGCGAGTTGATGACCGACACGTAAATACAACCTGGGGTTCGTCAATGGTGGAAATCACTTCAGGGACTCAAAACGGTGATTAATAGCCCATCTAACTGTGATTAATAGCCCATGAAACAAGCCAGAATCGGCCAAAACTGCGAGTGTTGATGACCGACACGTAATCGCAACCTGGGGTTCGTCAATGGTGGAAATCACTTCAGGGACTCAAAATGGTGATTAATAGCCCATGAAACAGGCCAGAATCGGCCAAAACTGCGAGTGTTGATGACCGACACGTAAATACAACCTGGGGTTCATCAATGGTGGAAATCACTCCGGGGACTCAAAACGGTGATTAATAGCCCATGAAACAGGCCAGAAACGGCCAAAACTGCGAGTGTTGATGACCGACACGTAAATACAACCTGGGGTTCGTCAATGGTGGAAATCACTCCGGGAACTCAAAACTGTGATAATAGCCCATGTAACAATGATTAATAGCCCATGAAACAGGCCAGAATCGGCCAAAACTGCGAGTATTGATGACCGGCACGTAAACGCAACCTGGGGTTCGACAATGGTGAAAATCACTCCGGGGACTCAAAACTATGATTAATAGCCCATCTAACTGTGATTAATAGCCCATGAAACAGGCCAGAAACGGCCAAAACTGCGAGTTGATGACCGACACGTAAATACAACCTGGGGTTCGTCAATGGTGGAAATCACTTCAGGGACTCAAAACGGTGATTAATAGCCCATCTAACTGTGATTAATAGCCCATGAAACAGGCCAGAAACGGCCAAAACTGCGAGTTGATGACCGACACGTAAATACAACCTAGGGTTCGTCAATGGTGGAAATCACTCCGGGGACTCAAAACGGTGATTAATAGCCCATGTAACAATGATTAATAGCCCATGAAACAAGCCAGAATCGGCCAAAACTGCGAGTGTTGATGACCGACACGTAATCGCAACCTGGGGTTCGTCAATGGTGGAAATCACTTCAGGGACTCAAAATGGTGATTAATAGCCCATGAAACAGGCCAGAATCGGCCAAAACTGCGAGTGTTGATGACCGACACGTAAATACAACCTGGGGTTCATCAATGGTGGAAATCACTCCGGGGACTCAAAACGGTGATTAATAGCCCATGAAACAGGCCAGAAACGGCCAAAACTGCGAGTGTTGATGACCGACACGTAAATACAACATGGGGTTCGTCAATGGTGGAAATCACTCCGGGAACTCAAAACTGTGATAATAGCCCATGTAACAATGATTAATAGCCCATGAAACAGGCCAGAATCGGCCAAAACTGCGAGTATTGATGACCGGCACGTAAACGCAACCTGGGGTTCGACAATGGTGAAAATCACTCCGAGGACTCAAAACGGTGATTAATAGCCCATCTAACTGTGATTAATAGCCCATGAAACAGGCCAGAAACGGCCAAAACTGCGAGTTGATGACCGACACGTAAATACAACCTGGGGTTCGTCAATGGTGGAAATCACTTCAGGGACTCAAAACGGTGATTAATAGCCCATCTAACTGTGATTAATAGCCCATGAAACAGGCCAGAAACGGCCAAAACTGCGAGTGTTGATGACCGACACGTAAATACAACCTGGGGTTCGTCAATGGTGGAAATCACTCCGGGAACTCAAAACTGTGATAATAGCCCATGTAACAATGATTAATAGCCCATGAAACAGGCCAGAATCGGCCAAAACTGCGAGTGTTGATGACCGACACGTAAATACAACCTGGGGTTCATCAATGGTGGAAATCACTCCGGGGACTCAAAACGGTGATTAATAGCCCATCTAACTGCGATTAATAGCCCATGAAACAGGCCAGAAACGGCCAAAACTGCGAGTGTTGAAGACCGACACGTAAATACAACCTGGGGTTCGTCAATGGTGGAAATCACTCCGGGGACTCAAAACGGTGATTAATAGCCCATGTAACAATGATTAATAGCCCATGAAACAAGCCAGAATCGGCCAAAACTGCGAGTGTTGATGACCGACACGTAATCGCAACCTGGGGTTCGTCAATGGTGGAAATCACTTCAGGGACTCAAAATGGTGATTAATAGCCCATGAAACAGGCCAGAATCGGCCAAAACTGCGAGTGTTGATGACCGACACGTAAATACAACCTGGGGTTCATCAATGGTGGAAATCACTCCGGGGACTCAAAACGGTGATTAATAGCCCATGAAACAGGCCAGAAACGGCCAAAACTGCGAGTGTTGATGACCGACACGTAAATACAACCTGGGGTTCGTCAATGGTGGAAATCACTCCGGGAACTCAAAACTGTGATAATAGCCCATGTAATAATGATTAATAGCACATGAAACAGGCCAGAATCGGCCAAAACTGCGAGTGTTGATGACCGGCACGTAAACGCAACCTGGGGTTCGACAATGGTGAAAATCACTCCGGGGATTCAAAACGGTGATTAATAGCCCATCTAACTGTGATTAATAGCCCATGAAACAGGCCAGAAACGGCCAAAACTGCGAGTTGATGACCGACACGTAAATACAACCTGGGGTTCGTCAATGGTGGAAATCACTTCAGGGACTCAAAACGGTGATTAATAGCCCATCTAACTGTGATTAATAGCCCATGAAACAGGCCAGAAACGGCCAAAACTGCGAGTGTTGATGACCGACACTTAAATAAAACCTGGGGTTCGTCAATGGTGGAAATTACTCCGGGGACTCAAAACGGTGATTAATAGCCCATGAAACAGGCCAGAATCGGCCAAAACTGCGAGTGTTGATGACCGACACGTAAATGCACCCTGGGGTTCTTCAATGGTGGAAATCACTCCGGGGACCCAAAACGGTGATTAATAGCCCATGTAACTGTGATTAATATCCCATGAAACAGGCCAGAAACAGCCAAAACTGCGAGTGTTGATGACCGACACGTAAATACAACCTGGGGTTCGGCAATGGTGGAAATCACTCCGGGAACTCAAAACTGTGATAATAGCCCATGTAATAATGATTAATAGCACATGAAACAGGCCAGAATCGGCCAAAACTGCGAGTGTTGATGACCGGCACGTAAACGCAACCTGGGGTTCGACAATGGTGAAAATCACTCCGGGGACTCAAAACGGTGATTAATAGCCCATCTAACTGTGATTAATAGCCCATGAAACAGGCCAGAAACGGCCAAAACTGCGAGTTGATGACCGACACGTAAATACAACCTGGGGTTCGTCAATGGTGGAAATCACTTCAGGGACTCAAAACGGTGATTAATAGCCCATCTAACTGTGATTAATAGCCCATGAAACAAGCCAGAATCGGCCAAAACTGCGAGTGTTGATGACCGGCACGTAAACGCAACCTGGGGTTCATCAATGGTGGAAATCACTTCAGGGACTCAAAACGGTGATTAATAGCCCATCTAACTGTGATTAATAGCCCATGAAACAGGCCAGAAACGGCCAAAACTGCGAGTGTTGATGACCGACACTTAAATAAAACCTGGGGTTCGTCAATGGTGGAAATTACTCCGGGGACTCAAAACGGTGATTAATAGCCCATGAAACAGGCCAGAATCGGCCAAAACTGCGAGTGTTGATGACCGACACGTAAATGCACCCTGGGGTTCTTCAATGGTGGAAATCACTCCGGGGACCCAAAACGGTGATTAATAGCCCATGTAACTGTGATTAATATCCCATGAAACAGGCCAGAAACAGCCAAAACTGCGAGTGTTGATGACCGACACGTAAATACAACCTGGGGTTCGGCAATGGTGGAAATCACTCCGGGAACTCAAAACTGTGATAATAGCCCATGTAATAATGATTAATAGCACATGAAACAGGCCAGAATCGGCCAAAACTGCGAGTGTTGATGACCGGCACGTAAACGCAACCTGGGGTTCGACAATGGTGAAAATCACTCCGGGGACTCAAAACGGTGATTAATAGCCCATCTAACTGTGATTAATAGCCCATGAAACAGGCCAGAAACGGCCAAAACTGCGAGTTGATGACCGACACGTAAATACAACCTGGGGTTCGTCAATGGTGGAAATCACTTCAGGGACTCAAAACGGTGATTAATAGCCCATCTAACTGTGATTAATAGCCCATGAAACAAGCCAGAATCGGCCAAAACTGCGAGTGTTGATGACCGGCACGTAAACGCAACCTGGGGTTCATCAATGGTGGAAATCACTTCAGGGACTCAAAACGGTGATTAATAGCCCATCTAACTGTGATTAATAGCCCATGAAACAGGCCAGAAACGGCCAAAACTGCGAGTGTTGATGACCGACACTTAAATAAAACCTGGGGTTCGTCAATGGTGGAAATTACTCCGGGGACTCAAAACGGTGATTAATAGCCCATGAAACAGGCCAGAATCGGCCAAAACTGCGAGTGTTGATGACCGACACGTAAATGCACCCTGGGGTTCTTCAATGGTGGAAATCACTCCGGGGACCCAAAACGGTGATTAATAGCCCATGTAACTGTGATTAATATCCCATGAAACAGGCCAGAAACAGCCAAAACTGCGAGTGTTGATGACCGACACGTAAATACAACCTGGGGTTCGGCAATGGTGGAAATCACTCCGGGAACTCAAAACTGTGATAATAGCCCATGTAATAATGATTAATAGCACATGAAACAGGCCAGAATCGGCCAAAACTGCGAGTGTTGATGACCGGCACGTAAACGCAACCTGGGGTTCGACAATGGTGAAAATCACTCCGGGGACTCAAAACGGTGATTAATAGCCCATCTAACTGTGATTAATAGCCCATGAAACAGGCCAGAAACGGCCAAAACTGCGAGTTGATGACCGACACGTAAATACAACCTGGGGTTCGTCAATGGTGGAAATCACTTCAGGGACTCAAAACGGTGATTAATAGCCCATCTAACTGTGATTAATAGCCCATGAAACAAGCCAGAATCGGCCAAAACTGCGAGTGTTGATGACCGGCACGTAAACGCAACCTGGGGTTCATCAATGGTGGAAATCACTTCAGGGACTCAAAACGGTGATTAATAGCCCATCTAACTGTGATTAATAGCCCATGAAACAGGCCAGAAACGGCCAAAACTGCGAGTGTTGATGACCGACACTTAAATAAAACCTGGGGTTCGTCAATGGTGGAAATTACTCCGGGGACTCAAAACGGTGATTAATAGCCCATGAAACAGGCCAGAATCGGCCAAAACTGCGAGTGTTGATGACCGACACGTAAATGCACCCTGGGGTTCTTCAATGGTGGAAATCACTCCGGGGACCCAAAACGGTGATTAATAGCCCATGTAACTGTGATTAATATCCCATGAAACAGGCCAGAAACAGCCAAAACTGCGAGTGTTGATGACCGACACGTAAATACAACCTGGGGTTCGGCAATGGTGGAAATCACTCCGGGAACTCAAAACTGTGATAATAGCCCATGTAATAATGATTAATAGCACATGAAACAGGCCAGAATCGGCCAAAACTGCGAGTGTTGATGACCGGCACGTAAACGCAACCTGGGGTTCGACAATGGTGAAAATCACTCCGGGGACTCAAAACGGTGATTAATAGCCCATCTAACTGTGATTAATAGCCCATGAAACAGGCCAGAAACGGCCAAAACTGCGAGTTGATGACCGACACGTAAATACAACCTGGGGTTCGTCAATGGTGGAAATCACTTCAGGGACTCAAAACGGTGATTAATAGCCCATCTAACTGTGATTAATAGCCCATGAAACAAGCCAGAATCGGCCAAAACTGCGAGTGTTGATGACCGGCACGTAAACGCAACCTGGGGTTCATCAATGGTGGAAATCACTTCAGGGACTCAAAACGGTGATTAATAGCCCATCTAACTGTGATTAATAGCCCATGAAACAGGCCAGAAACGGCCAAAACTGCGAGTGTTGATGACCGACACTTAAATAAAACCTGGGGTTCGTCAATGGTGGAAATTACTCCGGGGACTCAAAACGGTGATTAATAGCCCATGAAACAGGCCAGAATCGGCCAAAACTGCGAGTGTTGATGACCGACACGTAAATGCACCCTGGGGTTCTTCAATGGTGGAAATCACTCCGGGGACCCAAAACGGTGATTAATAGCCCATGTAACTGTGATTAATATCCCATGAAACAGGCCAGAAACAGCCAAAACTGCGAGTGTTGATGACCGACACGTAAATACAACCTGGGGTTCGGCAATGGTGGAAATCACTCCGGGAACTCAAAACTGTGATAATAGCCCATGTAATAATGATTAATAGCACATGAAACAGGCCAGAATCGGCCAAAACTGCGAGTGTTGATGACCGGCACGTAAACGCAACCTGGGGTTCGACAATGGTGAAAATCACTCCGGGGACTCAAAACGGTGATTAATAGCCCATCTAACTGTGATTAATAGCCCATGAAACAGGCCAGAAACGGCCAAAACTGCGAGTTGATGACCGACACGTAAATACAACCTGGGGTTCGTCAATGGTGGAAATCACTTCAGGGACTCAAAACGGTGATTAATAGCCCATCTAACTGTGATTAATAGCCCATGAAACAAGCCAGAATCGGCCAAAACTGCGAGTGTTGATGACCGGCACGTAAACGCAACCTGGGGTTCATCAATGGTGGAAATCACTTCAGGGACTCAAAACGGTGATTAATAGCCCATCTAACTGTGATTAATAGCCCATGAAACAGGCCAGAAACGGCCAAAACTGCGAGTGTTGATGACCGACACTTAAATAAAACCTGGGGTTCGTCAATGGTGGAAATTACTCCGGGGACTCAAAACGGTGATTAATAGCCCATGAAACAGGCCAGAATCGGCCAAAACTGCGAGTGTTGATGACCGACACGTAAATGCACCCTGGGGTTCTTCAATGGTGGAAATCACTCCGGGGACCCAAAACGGTGATTAATAGCCCATGTAACTGTGATTAATATCCCATGAAACAGGCCAGAAACAGCCAAAACTGCGAGTGTTGATGACCGACACGTAAATACAACCTGGGGTTCGGCAATGGTGGAAATCACTCCGGGAACTCAAAACTGTGATAATAGCCCATGTAATAATGATTAATAGCACATGAAACAGGCCAGAATCGGCCAAAACTGCGAGTGTTGATGACCGGCACGTAAACGCAACCTGGGGTTCGACAATGGTGAAAATCACTCCGGGGACTCAAAACGGTGATTAATAGCCCATCTAACTGTGATTAATAGCCCATGAAACAGGCCAGAAACGGCCAAAACTGCGAGTTGATGACCGACACGTAAATACAACCTGGGGTTCGTCAATGGTGGAAATCACTTCAGGGACTCAAAACGGTGATTAATAGCCCATCTAACTGTGATTAATAGCCCATGAAACAAGCCAGAATCGGCCAAAACTGCGAGTGTTGATGACCGGCACGTAAACGCAACCTGGGGTTCATCAATGGTGGAAATCACTTCAGGGACTCAAAACGGTGATTAATAGCCCATCTAACTGTGATTAATAGCCCATGAAACAGGCCAGAAACGGCCAAAACTGCGAGTGTTGATGACCGACACTTAAATAAAACCTGGGGTTCGTCAATGGTGGAAATTACTCCGGGGACTCAAAACGGTGATTAATAGCCCATGAAACAGGCCAGAATCGGCCAAAACTGCGAGTGTTGATGACCGACACGTAAATGCACCCTGGGGTTCTTCAATGGTGGAAATCACTCCGGGGACCCAAAACGGTGATTAATAGCCCATGTAACTGTGATTAATATCCCATGAAACAGGCCAGAAACAGCCAAAACTGCGAGTGTTGATGACCAACACGTAAATACAACCTGGGGTTCGGCAATGGTGGAAATCACTCCGGGAACTCAAAACTGTGATAATAGCCCATGTAATAATGATTAATAGCACATGAAACAGGCCAGAATCGGCCAAAACTGCGAGTGTTGATGACCGGCACGTAAACGCAACCTGGGGTTCGACAATGGTGAAAATCACTCCGGGGACTCAAAACGGTGATTAATAGCCCATCTAACTGTGATTAATAGCCCATGAAACAGGCCAGAAACGGCCAAAACTGCGAGTTGATGACCGACACGTAAATACAACCTGGGGTTCGTCAATGGTGGAAATCACTTCAGGGACTCAAAACGGTGATTAATAGCCCATCTAACTGTGATTAATAGCCCATGAAACAAGCCAGAATCGGCCAAAACTGCGAGTGTTGATGACCGGCACGTAAACGCAACCTGGGGTTCATCAATGGTGGAAATCACTTCAGGGACTCAAAACGGTGATTAATAGCCCATCTAACTGTGATTAATAGCCCATGAAACAGGCCAGAAACGGCCAAAACTGCGAGTGTTGATGACCGACACTTAAATAAAACCTGGGGTTCGTCAATGGTGGAAATTACTCCGGGGACTCAAAACGGTGATTAATAGCCCATGAAACAGGCCAGAATCGGCCAAAACTGCGAGTGTTGATGACCGACACGTAAATGCACCCTGGGGTTCTTCAATGGTGGAAATCACTCCGGGGACCCAAAACGGTGATTAATAGCCCATGTAACTGTGATTAATATCCCATGAAACAGGCCAGAAACAGCCAAAACTGCGAGTGTTGATGACCGACACGTAAATACAACCTGGGGTTCGGCAATGGTGGAAATCACTCCGGGAACTCAAAACTGTGATAATAGCCCATGTAATAATGATTAATAGCACATGAAACAGGCCAGAATCGGCCAAAACTGCGAGTGTTGATGACCGGCACGTAAACGCAACCTGGGGTTCGACAATGGTGAAAATCACTCCGGGGACTCAAAACGGTGATTAATAGCCCATCTAACTGTGATTAATAGCCCATGAAACAGGCCAGAAACGGCCAAAACTGCGAGTTGATGACCGACACGTAAATACAACCTGGGGTTCGTCAATGGTGGAAATCACTTCAGGGACTCAAAACGGTGATTAATAGCCCATCTAACTGTGATTAATAGCCCATGAAACAAGCCAGAATCGGCCAAAACTGCGAGTGTTGATGACCGGCACGTAAACGCAACCTGGGGTTCATCAATGGTGGAAATCACTTCAGGGACTCAAAACGGTGATTAATAGCCCATCTAACTGTGATTAATAGCCCATGAAACAGGCCAGAAACGGCCAAAACTGCGAGTGTTGATGACCGACACTTAAATAAAACCTGGGGTTCGTCAATGGTGGAAATTACTCCGGGGACTCAAAACGGTGATTAATAGCCCATGAAACAGGCCAGAATCGGCCAAAACTGCGAGTGTTGATGACCGACACGTAAATGCACCCTGGGGTTCTTCAATGGTGGAAATCACTCCGGGGACCCAAAACGGTGATTAATAGCCCATGTAACTGTGATTAATATCCCATGAAACAGGCCAGAAACAGCCAAAACTGCGAGTGTTGATGACCAACACGTAAATACAACCTGGGGTTCGGCAATGGTGGAAATCACTCCGGGAACTCAAAACTGTGATAATAGCCCATGTAATAATGATTAATAGCACATGAAACAGGCCAGAATCGGCCAAAACTGCGAGTGTTGATGACCGGCACGTAAACGCAACCTGGGGTTCGACAATGGTGAAAATCACTCCGGGGACTCAAAACGGTGATTAATAGCCCATCTAACTGTGATTAATAGCCCATGAAACAGGCCAGAAACGGCCAAAACTGCGAGTTGATGACCGACACGTAAATACAACCTGGGGTTCGTCAATGGTGGAAATCACTTCAGGGACTCAAAACGGTGATTAATAGCCCATCTAACTGTGATTAATAGCCCATGAAACAAGCCAGAATCGGCCAAAACTGCGAGTGTTGATGACCGGCACGTAAACGCAACCTGGGGTTCATCAATGGTGGAAATCACTTCAGGGACTCAAAACGGTGATTAATAGCCCATCTAACTGTGATTAATAGCCCATGAAACAGGCCAGAAACGGCCAAAACTGCGAGTGTTGATGACCGACACTTAAATAAAACCTGGGGTTCGTCAATGGTGGAAATTACTCCGGGGACTCAAAACGGTGATTAATAGCCCATGAAACAGGCCAGAATCGGCCAAAACTGCGAGTGTTGATGACCGACACGTAAATGCACCCTGGGGTTCTTCAATGGTGGAAATCACTCCGGGGACCCAAAACGGTGATTAATAGCCCATGTAACTGTGATTAATATCCCATGAAACAGGCCAGAAACAGCCAAAACTGCGAGTGTTGATGACCAACACGTAAATACAACCTGGGGTTCGGCAATGGTGGAAATCACTCCGGGAACTCAAAACTGTGATAATAGCCCATGTAATAATGATTAATAGCACATGAAACAGGCCAGAATCGGCCAAAACTGCGAGTGTTGATGACCGGCACGTAAACGCAACCTGGGGTTCGACAATGGTGAAAATCACTCCGGGGACTCAAAACGGTGATTAATAGCCCATCTAACTGTGATTAATAGCCCATGAAACAGGCCAGAAACGGCCAAAACTGCGAGTTGATGACCGACACGTAAATACAACCTGGGGTTCGTCAATGGTGGAAATCACTTCAGGGACTCAAAACGGTGATTAATAGCCCATCTAACTGTGATTAATAGCCCATGAAACAAGCCAGAATCGGCCAAAACTGCGAGTGTTGATGACCGGCACGTAAACGCAACCTGGGGTTCATCAATGGTGGAAATCACTTCAGGGACTCAAAACGGTGATTAATAGCCCATCTAACTGTGATTAATAGCCCATGAAACAGGCCAGAAACGGCCAAAACTGCGAGTGTTGATGACCGACACTTAAATAAAACCTGGGGTTCGTCAATGGTGGAAATTACTCCGGGGACTCAAAACGGTGATTAATAGCCCATGAAACAGGCCAGAATCGGCCAAAACTGCGAGTGTTGATGACCGACACGTAAATGCACCCTGGGGTTCTTCAATGGTGGAAATCACTCCGGGGACCCAAAACGGTGATTAATAGCCCATGTAACTGTGATTAATATCCCATGAAACAGGCCAGAAACAGCCAAAACTGCGAGTGTTGATGACCAACACGTAAATACAACCTGGGGTTCGGCAATGGTGGAAATCACTCCGGGAACTCAAAACTGTGATAATAGCCCATGTAATAATGATTAATAGCACATGAAACAGGCCAGAATCGGCCAAAACTGCGAGTGTTGATGACCGGCACGTAAACGCAACCTGGGGTTCGACAATGGTGAAAATCACTCCGGGGACTCAAAACGGTGATTAATAGCCCATCTAACTGTGATTAATAGCCCATGAAACAGGCCAGAAACGGCCAAAACTGCGAGTTGATGACCGACACGTAAATACAACCTGGGGTTCGTCAATGGTGGAAATCACTTCAGGGACTCAAAACGGTGATTAATAGCCCATCTAACTGTGATTAATAGCCCATGAAACAAGCCAGAATCGGCCAAAACTGCGAGTGTTGATGACCGGCACGTAAACGCAACCTGGGGTTCATCAATGGTGGAAATCACTTCAGGGACTCAAAACGGTGATTAATAGCCCATCTAACTGTGATTAATAGCCCATGAAACAGGCCAGAAACGGCCAAAACTGCGAGTGTTGATGACCGACACTTAAATAAAACCTGGGGTTCGTCAATGGTGGAAATTACTCCGGGGACTCAAAACGGTGATTAATAGCCCATGAAACAGGCCAGAATCGGCCAAAACTGCGAGTGTTGATGACCGACACGTAAATGCACCCTGGGGTTCTTCAATGGTGGAAATCACTCCGGGGACCCAAAACGGTGATTAATAGCCCATGTAACTGTGATTAATATCCCATGAAACAGGCCAGAAACAGCCAAAACTGCGAGTGTTGATGACCAACACGTAAATACAACCTGGGGTTCGGCAATGGTGGAAATCACTCCGGGAACTCAAAACTGTGATAATAGCCCATGTAATAATGATTAATAGCACATGAAACAGGCCAGAATCGGCCAAAACTGCGAGTGTTGATGACCGGCACGTAAACGCAACCTGGGGTTCGACAATGGTGAAAATCACTCCGGGGACTCAAAACGGTGATTAATAGCCCATCTAACTGTGATTAATAGCCCATGAAACAGGCCAGAAACGGCCAAAACTGCGAGTTGATGACCGACACGTAAATACAACCTGGGGTTCGTCAATGGTGGAAATCACTTCAGGGACTCAAAACGGTGATTAATAGCCCATCTAACTGTGATTAATAGCCCATGAAACAAGCCAGAATCGGCCAAAACTGCGAGTGTTGATGACCGGCACGTAAACGCAACCTGGGGTTCATCAATGGTGGAAATCACTTCAGGGACTCAAAACGGTGATTAATAGCCCATCTAACTGTGATTAATAGCCCATGAAACAGGCCAGAAACGGCCAAAACTGCGAGTGTTGATGACCGACACTTAAATAAAACCTGGGGTTCGTCAATGGTGGAAATTACTCCGGGGACTCAAAACGGTGATTAATAGCCCATGAAACAGGCCAGAATCGGCCAAAACTGCGAGTGTTGATGACCGACACGTAAATGCACCCTGGGGTTCTTCAATGGTGGAAATCACTCCGGGGACCCAAAACGGTGATTAATAGCCCATGTAACTGTGATTAATATCCCATGAAACAGGCCAGAAACAGCCAAAACTGCGAGTGTTGATGACCAACACGTAAATACAACCTGGGGTTCGGCAATGGTGGAAATCACTCCGGGAACTCAAAACTGTGATAATAGCCCATGTAATAATGATTAATAGCACATGAAACAGGCCAGAATCGGCCAAAACTGCGAGTGTTGATGACCGGCACGTAAACGCAACCTGGGGTTCGACAATGGTGAAAATCACTCCGGGGACTCAAAACGGTGATTAATAGCCCATCTAACTGTGATTAATAGCCCATGAAACAGGCCAGAAACGGCCAAAACTGCGAGTTGATGACCGACACGTAAATACAACCTGGGGTTCGTCAATGGTGGAAATCACTTCAGGGACTCAAAACGGTGATTAATAGCCCATCTAACTGTGATTAATAGCCCATGAAACAAGCCAGAATCGGCCAAAACTGCGAGTGTTGATGACCGGCACGTAAACGCAACCTGGGGTTCATCAATGGTGGAAATCACTTCAGGGACTCAAAACGGTGATTAATAGCCCATCTAACTGTGATTAATAGCCCATGAAACAGGCCAGAAACGGCCAAAACTGCGAGTGTTGATGACCGACACTTAAATAAAACCTGGGGTTCGTCAATGGTGGAAATTACTCCGGGGACTCAAAACGGTGATTAATAGCCCATGAAACAGGCCAGAATCGGCCAAAACTGCGAGTGTTGATGACCGACACGTAAATGCACCCTGGGGTTCTTCAATGGTGGAAATCACTCCGGGGACCCAAAACGGTGATTAATAGCCCATGTAACTGTGATTAATATCCCATGAAACAGGCCAGAAACAGCCAAAACTGCGAGTGTTGATGACCAACACGTAAATACAACCTGGGGTTCGGCAATGGTGGAAATCACTCCGGGAACTCAAAACTGTGATAATAGCCCATGTAATAATGATTAATAGCACATGAAACAGGCCAGAATCGGCCAAAACTGCGAGTGTTGATGACCGGCACGTAAACGCAACCTGGGGTTCGACAATGGTGAAAATCACTCCGGGGACTCAAAACGGTGATTAATAGCCCATCTAACTGTGATTAATAGCCCATGAAACAGGCCAGAAACGGCCAAAACTGTGAGTTGATGACCGACACGTAAATACAACCTGGGGTTCGTCAATGGTGGAAATCACTTCAGGGACTCAAAACGGTGATTAATAGCCCATCTAACTGTGATTAATAGCCCATGAAACAAGCCAGAATCGGCCAAAACTGCGAGTGTTGATGACCGGCACGTAAACGCAACCTGGGGTTCATCAATGGTGGAAATCACTTCAGGGACTCAAAACGGTGATTAATAGCCCATCTAACTGTGATTAATAGCCCATGAAACAGGCCAGAAACGGCCAAAACTGCGAGTGTTGATGACCGACACTTAAATAAAACCTGGGGTTCGTCAATGGTGGAAATTACTCCGGGGACTCAAAACGGTGATTAATAGCCCATGAAACAGGCCAGAATCGGCCAAAACTGCGAGTGTTGATGACCGACACGTAAATGCACCCTGGGGTTCTTCAATGGTGGAAATCACTCCGGGGACCCAAAACGGTGATTAATAGCCCATGTAACTGTGATTAATATCCCATGAAACAGGCCAGAAACAGCCAAAACTGCGAGTGTTGATGACCAACACGTAAATACAACCTGGGGTTCGGCAATGGTGGAAATCACTCCGGGAACTCAAAACTGTGATAATAGCCCATGTAATAATGATTAATAGCACATGAAACAGGCCAGAATCGGCCAAAACTGCGAGTGTTGATGACCGGCACGTAAACGCAACCTGGGGTTCGACAATGGTGAAAATCACTCCGGGGACTCAAAACGGTGATTAATAGCCCATCTAACTGTGATTAATAGCCCATGAAACAGGCCAGAAACGGCCAAAACTGCGAGTTGATGACCGACACGTAAATACAACCTGGGGTTCGTCAATGGTGGAAATCACTTCAGGGACTCAAAACGGTGATTAATAGCCCATCTAACTGTGATTAATAGCCCATGAAACAAGCCAGAATCGGCCAAAACTGCGAGTGTTGATGACCGGCACGTAAACGCAACCTGGGGTTCATCAATGGTGGAAATCACTTCAGGGACTCAAAACGGTGATTAATAGCCCATCTAACTGTGATTAATAGCCCATGAAACAGGCCAGAAACGGCCAAAACTGCGAGTGTTGATGACCGACACTTAAATAAAACCTGGGGTTCGTCAATGGTGGAAATTACTCCGGGGACTCAAAACGGTGATTAATAGCCCATGAAACAGGCCAGAATCGGCCAAAACTGCGAGTGTTGATGACCGACACGTAAATGCACCCTGGGGTTCTTCAATGGTGGAAATCACTCCGGGGACCCAAAACGGTGATTAATAGCCCATGTAACTGTGATTAATATCCCATGAAACAGGCCAGAAACAGCCAAAACTGCGAGTGTTGATGACCGACACGTAAATACAACCTGGGGTTCGGCAATGGTGGAAATCACTCCGGGAACTCAAAACTGTGATAATAGCCCATGTAATAATGATTAATAGCACATGAAACAGGCCAGAATCGGCCAAAACTGCGAGTGTTGATGACCGGCACGTAAACGCAACCTGGGGTTCGACAATGGTGAAAATCACTCCGGGGACTCAAAACGGTGATTAATAGCCCATCTAACTGTGATTAATAGCCCATGAAACAGGCCAGAAACGGCCAAAACTGCGAGTTGATGACCGACACGTAAATACAACCTGGGGTTCGTCAATGGTGGAAATCACTTCAGGGACTCAAAACGGTGATTAATAGCCCATCTAACTGTGATTAATAGCCCATGAAACAAGCCAGAATCGGCCAAAACTGCGAGTGTTGATGACCGGCACGTAAACGCAACCTGGGGTTCATCAATGGTGGAAATCACTTCAGGGACTCAAAACGGTGATTAATAGCCCATCTAACTGTGATTAATAGCCCATGAAACAGGCCAGAAACGGCCAAAACTGCGAGTGTTGATGACCGACACTTAAATAAAACCTGGGGTTCGTCAATGGTGGAAATTACTCCGGGGACTCAAAACGGTGATTAATAGCCCATGAAACAGGCCAGAATCGGCCAAAACTGCGAGTGTTGATGACCGACACGTAAATGCACCCTGGGGTTCTTCAATGGTGGAAATCACTCCGGGGACCCAAAACGGTGATTAATAGCCCATGTAACTGTGATTAATATCCCATGAAACAGGCCAGAAACAGCCAAAACTGCAAGTGTTGATGACCGACACGTAAATACAACCTGGGGTTCGGCAATGGTGGAAATCACTCCGGGAACTCAAAACTGTGATAATAGCCCATGTAATAATGATTAATAGCACATGAAACAGGCCAGAATCGGCCAAAACTGCGAGTGTTGATGACCGGCACGTAAACGCAACCTGGGGTTCGACAATGGTGAAAATCACTCCGGGGACTCAAAACGGTGATTAATAGCCCATCTAACTGTGATTAATAGCCCATGAAACAGGCCAGAAACGGCCAAAACTGCGAGTTGATGACCGACACGTAAATACAACCTGGGGTTCGTCAATGGTGGAAATCACTTCAGGGACTCAAAACGGTGATTAATAGCCCATCTAACTGTGATTAATAGACCATGAAACAAGCCAGAATCGGCCAAAACTGCGAGTGTTGATGACCGGCACGTAAACGCAACCTGGGGTTCATCAATGGTGGAAATCACTTCAGGGACTCAAAACGGTGATTAATAGCCCATCTAACTGTGATTAATAGCCCATGAAACAGGCCAGAAACGGCCAAAACTGCGAGTGTTGATGACCGACACTTAAATAAAACCTGGGGTTCGTCAATGGTGGAAATTACTCCGGGGACTCAAAACGGTGATTAATAGCCCATGAAACAGGCCAGAATCGGCCAAAACTGCGAGTGTTGATGACCGACACGTAAATGCACCCTGGGGTTCTTCAATGGTGGAAATCACTCCGGGGACCCAAAACGGTGATTAATAGCCCATGTAACTGTGATTAATATCCCATGAAACAGGCCAGAAACAGCCAAAACTGCGAGTGTTGATGACCGACACGTAAATACAACCTGGGGTTCGGCAATGGTGGAAATCACTCCGGGAACTCAAAACTGTGATAATAGCCCATGTAATAATGATTAATAGCACATGAAACAGGCCAGAATCGGCCAAAACTGCGAGTGTTGATGACCGGCACGTAAACGCAACCTGGGGTTCGACAATGGTGAAAATCACTCCGGGGACTCAAAACGGTGATTAATAGCCCATCTAACTGTGATTAATAGCCCATGAAACAGGCCAGAAACGGCCAAAACTGCGAGTTGATGACCGACACGTAAATACAACCTGGGGTTCGTCAATGGTGGAAATCACTTCAGGGACTCAAAACGGTGATTAATAGCCCATCTAACTGTGATTAATAGCCCATGAAACATGCCAGAATCGGCCAAAACTGCGAGTGTTGATGACCGGCACGTAAACGCAACCTGGGGTTCATCAATGGTGGAAATCACTTCAGGGACTCAAAACGGTGATTAATAGCCCATCTAACTGTGATTAATAGCCCATGAAACAGGCCAGAAACGGCCAAAACTGCGAGTGTTGATGACCGACACTTAAATAAAACCTGGGGTTCGTCAATGGTGGAAATTACTCCGGGGACTCAAAACGGTGATTAATAGCCCATGAAACAGGCCAGAATCGGCCAAAACTGCGAGTGTTGATGACCGACACGTAAATGCACCCTGGGGTTCTTCAATGGTGGAAATCACTCCGGGGACCCAAAACGGTGATTAATAGCCCATGTAACTGTGATTAATATCCCATGAAACAGGCCAGAAACAGCCAAAACTGCGAGTGTTGATGACCGACACGTAAATACAACCTGGGGTTCGGCAATGGTGGAAATCACTCCGGGAACTCAAAACTGTGATAATAGCCCATGTAATAATGATTAATAGCACATGAAACAGGCCAGAATCGGCCAAAACTGCGAGTGTTGATGACCGGCACGTAAACGCAACCTGGGGTTCGACAATGGTGAAAATCACTCCGGGGACTCAAAACGGTGATTAATAGCCCATCTAACTGTGATTAATAGCCCATGAAACAGGCCAGAAACGGCCAAAACTGCGAGTTGATGACCGACACGTAAATACAACCTGGGGTTCGTCAATGGTGGAAATCACTTCAGGGACTCAAAACGGTGATTAATAGCCCATCTAACTGTGATTAATAGCCCATGAAACAAGCCAGAATCGGCCAAAACTGCGAGTGTTGATGACCGGCACGTAAACGCAACCTGGGGTTCATCAATGGTGGAAATCACTTCAGGGACTCAAAACGGTGATTAATAGCCCATCTAACTGTGATTAATAGCCCATGAAACAGGCCAGAAACGGCCAAAACTGCGAGTGTTGATGACCGACACTTAAATAAAACCTGGGGTTCGTCAATGGTGGAAATTACTCCGGGGACTCAAAACGGTGATTAATAGCCCATGAAACAGGCCAGAATCGGCCAAAACTGCGAGTGTTGATGACCGACACGTAAATGCACCCTGGGGTTCTTCAATGGTGGAAATCACTCCGGGGACCCAAAACGGTGATTAATAGCCCATGTAACTGTGATTAATATCCCATGAAACAGGCCAGAAACAGCCAAAACTGCGAGTGTTGATGACCGACACGTAAATACAACCTGGGGTTCGGCAGTGGTGGAAATCACTCCGGGAACTCAAAACTGTGATAATAGCCCATGTAATAATGATTAATAGCACATGAAACAGGCCAGAATCGGCCAAAACTGCGAGTGTTGATGACCGGCACGTAAACGCAACCTGGGGTTCGACAATGGTGAAAATCACTCCGGGGACTCAAAACGGTGATTAATAGCCCATCTAACTGTGATTAATAGCCCATGAAACAGGCCAGAAACGGCCAAAACTGCGAGTTGATGACCGACACGTAAATACAACCTGGGGTTCGTCAATGGTGGAAATCACTTCAGGGACTCAAAACGGTGATTAATAGCCCATCTAACTGTGATTAATAGCCCATGAAACAAGCCAGAATCGGCCAAAACTGCGAGTGTTGATGACCGGCACGTAAACGCAACCTGGGGTTCATCAATGGTGGAAATCACTTCAGGGACTCAAAACGGTGATTAATAGCCCATCTAACTGTGATTAATAGCCCATGAAACAGGCCAGAAACGGCCAAAACTGCGAGTGTTGATGACCGACACTTAAATAAAACCTGGGGTTCGTCAATGGTGGAAATTACTCCGGGGACTCAAAACGGTGATTAATAGCCCATGAAACAGGCCAGAATCGGCCAAAACTGCGAGTGTTGATGACCGACACGTAAATGCACCCTGGGGTTCTTCAATGGTGGAAATCACTCCGGGGACCCAAAACGGTGATTAATAGCCCATGTAACTGTGATTAATATCCCATGAAACAGGCCAGAAACAGCCAAAACTGCGAGTGTTGATGACCGACACGTAAATACAACCTGGGGTTCGGCAATGGTGGAAATCACTCCGGGAACTCAAAACTGTGATAATAACCCATGTAATAATGATTAATAGCACATGAAACAGGCCAGAATCGGCCAAAACTGCGAGTGTTGATGACCGGCACGTAAACGCAACCTGGGGTTCGACAATGGTGAAAATCACTCCGGGGACTCAAAACGGTGATTAATAGCCCATCTAACTGTGATTAATAGCCCATGAAACAGGCCAGAAACGGCCAAAACTGCGAGTTGATGACCGACACGTAAATACAACCTGGGGTTCGTCAATGGTGGAAATCACTTCAGGGACTCAAAACGGTGATTAATAGCCCATCTAACTGTGATTAATAGCCCATGAAACAAGCCAGAATCGGCCAAAACTGCGAGTGTTGATGACCGGCACGTAAACGCAACCTGGGGTTCATCAATGGTGGAAATCACTTCAGGGACTCAAAACGGTGATTAATAGCCCATCTAACTGTGATTAATAGCCCATGAAACAGGCCAGAAACGGCCAAAACTGCGAGTGTTGATGACCGACACTTAAATAAAACCTGGGGTTCGTCAATGGTGGAAATTACTCCGGGGACTCAAAACGGTGATTAATAGCCCATGAAACAGGCCAGAATCGGCCAAAACTGCGAGTGTTGATGACCGACACGTAAATGCACCCTGGGGTTCTTCAATGGTGGAAATCACTCCGGGGACCCAAAACGGTGATTAATAGCCCATGTAACTGTGATTAATATCCCATGAAACAGGCCAGAAACAGCCAAAACTGCGAGTGTTGATGACCGACACGTAAATACAACCTGGGGTTCGGCAATGGTGGAAATCACTCCGGGAACTCAAAACTGTGATAATAGCCCATGTAATAATGATTAATAGCACATGAAACAGGCCAGAATCGGCCAAAACTGCGAGTGTTGATGACCGGCACGTAAACGCAACCTGGGGTTCGACAATGGTGAAAATCACTCCGGGGACTCAAAACGGTGATTAATAGCCCATCTAACTGTGATTAATAGCCCATGAAACAGGCCAGAAACGGCCAAAACTGCGAGTTGATGACCGACACGTAAATACAACCTGGGGTTCGTCAATGGTGGAAATCACTTCAGGGACTCAAAACGGTGATTAATAGCCCATCTAACTGTGATTAATAGCCCATGAAACAAGCCAGAATCGGCCAAAACTGCGAGTGTTGATGACCGGCACGTAAACGCAACCTGGGGTTCATCAATGGTGGAAATCACTTCAGGGACTCAAAACGGTGATTAATAGCCCATCTAACTGTGATTAATAGCCCATGAAACAGGCCAGAAACGGCCAAAACTGCGAGTGTTGATGACCGACACTTAAATAAAACCTGGGGTTCGTCAATGGTGGAAATTACTCCGGGGACTCAAAACGGTGATTAATAGCCCATGAAACAGGCCAGAATCGGCCAAAACTGCGAGTGTTGATGACCGACACGTAAATGCACCCTGGGGTTCTTCAATGGTGGAAATCACTCCGGGGACCCAAAACGGTGATTAATAGCCCATGTAACTGTGATTAATATCCCATGAAACAGGCCAGAAACAGCCAAAACTGCGAGTGTTGATGACCGACACGTAAATACAACCTGGGGTTCGGCAGTGGTGGAAATCACTCCGGGAACTCAAAACTGTGATAATAGCCCATGTAATAATGATTAATAGCACATGAAACAGGCCAGAATCGGCCAAAACTGCGAGTGTTGATGACCGGCACGTAAACGCAACCTGGGGTTCGACAATGGTGAAAATCACTCCGGGGACTCAAAACGGTGATTAATAGCCCATCTAACTGTGATTAATAGCCCATGAAACAGGCCAGAAACGGCCAAAACTGCGAGTTGATGACCGACACGTAAATACAACCTGGGGTTCGTCAATGGTGGAAATCACTTCAGGGACTCAAAACGGTGATTAATAGCCCATCTAACTGTGATTAATAGCCCATGAAACAAGCCAGAATCGGCCAAAACTGCGAGTGTTGATGACCGGCACGTAAACGCAACCTGGGGTTCATCAATGGTGGAAATCACTTCAGGGACTCAAAACGGTGATTAATAGCCCATCTAACTGTGATTAATAGCCCATGAAACAGGCCAGAAACGGCCAAAACTGCGAGTGTTGATGACCGACACTTAAATAAAACCTGGGGTTCGTCAATGGTGGAAATTACTCCGGGGACTCAAAACGGTGATTAATAGCCCATGAAACAGGCCAGAATCGGCCAAAACTGCGAGTGTTGATGACCGACACGTAAATGCACCCTGGGGTTCTTCAATGGTGGAAATCACTCCGGGGACCCAAAACGGTGATTAATAGCCCATGTAACTGTGATTAATATCCCATGAAACAGGCCAGAAACAGCCAAAACTGCGAGTGTTGATGACCGACACGTAAATACAACCTGGGGTTCGGCAATGGTGGAAATCACTCCGGGAACTCAAAACTGTGATAATAACCCATGTAATAATGATTAATAGCACATGAAACAGGCCAGAATCGGCCAAAACTGCGAGTGTTGATGACCGGCACGTAAACGCAACCTGGGGTTCGACAATGGTGAAAATCACTCCGGGGACTCAAAACGGTGATTAATAGCCCATCTAACTGTGATTAATAGCCCATGAAACAGGCCAGAAACGGCCAAAACTGCGAGTTGATGACCGACACGTAAATACAACCTGGGGTTCGTCAATGGTGGAAATCACTTCAGGGACTCAAAACGGTGATTAATAGCCCATCTAACTGTGATTAATAGCCCATGAAACAAGCCAGAATCGGCCAAAACTGCGAGTGTTGATGACCGGCACGTAAACGCAACCTGGGGTTCATCAATGGTGGAAATCACTTCAGGGACTCAAAACGGTGATTAATAGCCCATCTAACTGTGATTAATAGCCCATGAAACAGGCCAGAAACGGCCAAAACTGCGAGTGTTGATGACCGACACTTAAATAAAACCTGGGGTTCGTCAATGGTGGAAATTACTCCGGGGACTCAAAACGGTGATTAATAGCCCATGAAACAGGCCAGAATCGGCCAAAACTGCGAGTGTTGATGACCGACACGTAAATGCACCCTGGGGTTCTTCAATGGTGGAAATCACTCCGGGGACCCAAAACGGTGATTAATAGCCCATGTAACTGTGATTAATATCCCATGAAACAGGCCAGAAACAGCCAAAACTGCGAGTGTTGATGACCGACACGTAAATACAACCTGGGGTTCGGCAATGGTGGAAATCACTCCGGGAACTCAAAACTGTGATAATAGCCCATGTAATAATGATTAATAGCACATGAAACAGGCCAGAATCGGCCAAAACTGCGAGTGTTGATGACCGGCACGTAAACGCAACCTGGGGTTCGACAATGGTGAAAATCACTCCGGGGACTCAAAACGGTGATTAATAGCCCATCTAACTGTGATTAATAGCCCATGAAACAGGCCAGAAACGGCCAAAACTGCGAGTTGATGACCGACACGTAAATACAACCTGGGGTTCGTCAATGGTGGAAATCACTTCAGGGACTCAAAACGGTGATTAATAGCCCATCTAACTGTGATTAATAGCCCATGAAACAAGCCAGAATCGGCCAAAACTGCGAGTGTTGATGACCGGCACGTAAACGCAACCTGGGGTTCATCAATGGTGGAAATCACTTCAGGGACTCAAAACGGTGATTAATAGCCCATCTAACTGTGATTAATAGCCCATGAAACAGGCCAGAAACGGCCAAAACTGCGAGTGTTGATGACCGACACTTAAATAAAACCTGGGGTTCGTCAATGGTGGAAATTACTCCGGGGACTCAAAACGGTGATTAATAGCCCATGAAACAGGCCAGAATCGGCCAAAACTGCGAGTGTTGATGACCGACACGTAAATGCACCCTGGGGTTCTTCAATGGTGGAAATCACTCCGGGGACCCAAAACGGTGATTAATAGCCCATGTAACTGTGATTAATATCCCATGAAACAGGCCAGAAACAGCCAAAACTGCGAGTGTTGATGACCGACACGTAAATACAACCTGGGGTTCGGCAATGGTGGAAATCACTCCGGGAACTCAAAACTGTGATAATAGCCCATGTAATAATGATTAATAGCACATGAAACAGGCCAGAATCGGCCAAAACTGCGAGTGTTGATGACCGGCACGTAAACGCAACCTGGGGTTCGACAATGGTGAAAATCACTCCGGGGACTCAAAACGGTGATTAATAGCCCATCTAACTGTGATTAATAGCCCATGAAACAGGCCAGAAACGGCCAAAACTGCGAGTTGATGACCGACACGTAAATACAACCTGGGGTTCGTCAATGGTGGAAATCACTTCAGGGACTCAAAACGGTGATTAATAGCCCATCTAACTGTGATTAATAGCCCATGAAACAAGCCAGAATCGGCCAAAACTGCGAGTGTTGATGACCGGCACGTAAACGCAACCTGGGGTTCATCAATGGTGGAAATCACTTCAGGGACTCAAAACGGTGATTAATAGCCCATCTAACTGTGATTAATAGCCCATGAAACAGGCCAGAAACGGCCAAAACTGCGAGTGTTGATGACCGACACTTAAATAAAACCTGGGGTTCGTCAATGGTGGAAATTACTCCGGGGACTCAAAACGGTGATTAATAGCCCATGAAACAGGCCAGAATCGGCCAAAACTGCGAGTGTTGATGAACGACACGTAAATGCACCCTGGGGTTCTTCAATGGTGGAAATCACTCCGGGGACCCAAAACGGTGATTAATAGCCCATGTAACTGTGATTAATATCCCATGAAACAGGCCAGAAACAGCCAAAACTGCGAGTGTTGATGACCGACACGTAAATACAACCTGGGGTTCGTCAATGGTGGAAATCACTCCGGGAACTCAAAACTGTGATAATAGCCCATGTAATAATGATTAATAGCACATGAAACAGGCCAGAATCGGCCAAAACTGCGAGTGTTGATGACCGGCACGTAAACGCAACCTGGGGTTCGACAATGGTGAAAATCACTCCGGGGACTCAAAACGGTGATTAATAGCCCATCTAACTGTGATTAATAGCCCATCTAACTGTGATTAATAGCCCATGAAACAGGCCAGAAACGGCCAAAACTGCGAGTTGATGACCGACACGTAAATACAACCTGGGGTTCGTCAATGGTGGAAATCACTTCAGGGACTCAAAACGGTGATTAATAGCCCATCTAACTGTGATTAATAGCCCATGAAACAAGCCAGAATCGGCCAAAACTGCGAGTGTTGATGACCGGCACGTAAACGCAACCTGGGGTTCGTCAATGGTGGAAATCACTTCAGGGACTCAAAACGGTGATTAATAGCCCATCTAACTGTGATTAATAGCCCATGAAACAGGCCAGAAACGGCCAAAACTGCGAGTGTTGATGACCGACACTTAAATAAAACCTGGGGTTCGTCAATGGTGGAAATTACTTCGGGGACTCAAAACGGTGATTAATAGCCCATGAAACAGGCCAGAATCGGCCAAAACTGCGAGTGTTGATGACCGACACGTAAATGCACCCTGGGGTTCTTCAATGGTGGAAATCACTCCGGGGACCCAAAACGGTGATTAATAGCCCATGTAACTGTGATTAATATCCCATGAAACAGGCCAGAAACAGCCAAAACTGCGAGTGTTGATGACCGACACGTAAATACAACCTGGGGTTCGTCAATGGTGGAAATCACTCCGGGAACTCAAAACTGTGATAATAGCCCATGTAATAATGATTAATAGCACATGAAACAGGCCAGAATCGGCCAAAACTGCGAGTGTTGATGACCGGCACGTAAACGCAACCTGGGGTTCGACAATGGTGAAAATCACTCCGGGGACTCAAAACGGTGATTAATAGCCCATCTAACTGTGATTAATAGCCCATGAAACAGGCCAGAAACGGCCAAAACTGCGAGTTGATGACCGACACGTAAATACAACCTGGGGTTCGTCAATGGTGGAAATCACTTCAGGGACTCAAGACGGTGATTAATAGCCCATCTAACTGTGATTAATAGCCCATGAAACAAGCCAGAATCGGCCAAAACTGCGAGTGTTGATGACCGGCACGTAAACGCAACCTGGGGTTCGTCAATGGTGGAAATCACTTCAGGGACTCAAAACGGTGATTAATAGCCCATCTAACTGTGATTAATAGCCCATGAAACAGGCCAGAATCGGCCAAAACTGCGAGTGTTGATGACCGGCACGTAAACGCAACCTGGGGTTCGACAATGGTGAAAATCACTCCGGGGACTCAAAACGGTGATTAATAGCCCATCTAACTGTGATTAATAGCCCATGAAACAGGCCAGAAACGGCCAAAACTGCGAGTTGATGACCGACACGTAAATACAACCTGGGGTTCGTCAATGGTGGAAATCACTTCAGGGACTCAAAACGGTGATTAATAGCCCATCTAACTGTGATTAATAGCCCATGAAACAAGCCAGAATCGGCCAAAACTGCGAGTGTTGATGACCGGCACGTAAACGCAACCTGGGGTTCGTCAATGGTGGAAATCACTTCAGGGACTCAAAACGGTGATTAATAGCCCATCTAACTGTGATTAATAGCCCATGAAACAGGCCAGAAACGGCCAAAACTGCGAGTGTTGATGACCGACACTTAAATAAAACCTGGGGTTCGTCAATGGTGGAAATTACTTCGGGGACTCAAAACGGTGATTAATAGCCCATGAAACAGGCCAGAATCGGCCAAAACTGCGAGTGTTGATGACCGACACGTAAATGCACCCTGGGGTTCTTCAATGGTGGAAATCACTCCGGGGACCCAAAACGGTGATTAATAGCCCATGTAACTGTGATTAATATCCCATGAAACAGGCCAGAAACAGCCAAAACTGCGAGTGTTGATGACCGACACGTAAATACAACCTGGGGTTCGTCAATGGTGGAAATCACTCCGGGAACTCAAAACTGTGATAATAGCCCATGTAATAATGATTAATAGCACATGAAACAGGCCAGAATCGGCCAAAACTGCGAGTGTTGATGACCGGCACGTAAACGCAACCTGGGGTTCGACAATGGTGAAAATCACTCCGGGGACTCAAAACGGTGATTAATAGCCCATCTAACTGTGATTAATAGCCCATGAAACAGGCCAGAAACGGCCAAAACTGCGAGTTGATGACCGACACGTAAATACAACCTGGGGTTCGTCAATGGTGGAAATCACTTCAGGGACTCAAGACGGTGATTAATAGCCCATCTAACTGTGATTAATAGCCCATGAAACAAGCCAGAATCGGCCAAAACTGCGAGTGTTGATGACCGGCACGTAAACGCAACCTGGGGTTCGTCAATGGTGGAAATCACTTCAGGGACTCAAAACGGTGATTAATAGCCCATCTAACTGTGATTAATAGCCCATGAAACAGGCCAGAAACGGCCAAAACTGCGAGTGTTGATGACCGACACTTAAATAAAACCTGGGGTTCGTCAATGGTGGAAATTACTTCGGGGACTCAAAACGGTGATTAATAGCCCATGAAACAGGCCAGAATCGGCCAAAACTGCGAGTGTTGATGACCGACACGTAAATGCACCCTGGGGTTCTTCAATGGTGGAAATCACTCCGGGGACCCAAAACGGTGATTAATAGCCCATGTAACTGTGATTAATATCCCATGAAACAGGCCAGAAACAGCCAAAACTGCGAGTGTTGATGACCGACACGTAAATACAACCTGGGGTTCGTCAATGGTGGAAATCACTCCGGGAACTCAAAACTGTGATAATAGCCCATGTAATAATGATTAATAGCACATGAAACAGGCCAGAATCGGCCAAAACTGCGAGTGTTGATGACCGGCACGTAAACGCAACCTGGGGTTCGACAATGGTGAAAATCACTCCGGGGACTCAAAACGGTGATTAATAGCCCATCTAACTGTGATTAATAGCCCATGAAACAGGCCAGAAACGGCCAAAACTGCGAGTTGATGACCGACACGTAAATACAACCTGGGGTTCGTCAATGGTGGAAATCACTTCAGGGACTCAAGACGGTGATTAATAGCCCATCTAACTGTGATTAATAGCCCATGAAACAAGCCAGAATCGGCCAAAACTGCGAGTGTTGATGACCGGCACGTAAACGCAACCTGGGGTTCGTCAATGGTGGAAATCACTTCAGGGACTCAAAACGGTGATTAATAGCCCATCTAACTGTGATTAATAGCCCATGAAACAGGCCAGAAACGGCCAAAACTGCGAGTGTTGATGACCGACACTTAAATAAAACCTGGGGTTCGTCAATGGTGGAAATTACTTCGGGGACTCAAAACGGTGATTAATAGCCCATCTAACTGTGATTAATAGCCCATGAAACAGGCCAGAAACGGCCAAAACTGCGAGTGTTGATGACCGACACGTAAATGCACCCTGGGGTTCTTCAATGGTGGAAATCACTCCGGGGACCCAAAACGGTGATTAATAGCCCATGTAACTGTGATTAATATCCCATGAAACAGGCCAGAAACAGCCAAAACTGCGAGTGTTGATGACCGACACGTAAATACAACCTGGGGTTCGTCAATGGTGGAAATCACTCCGGGAACTCAAAACTGTGATAATAGCCCATGTAATAATGATTAATAGCACATGAAACAGGCCAGAATCGGCCAAAACTGCGAGTGTTGATGACCGGCACGTAAACGCAACCTGGGGTTCGACAATGGTGAAAATCACTCCGGGGACTCAAAACGGTGATTAATAGCCCATCTAACTGTGATTAATAGCCCATGAAACAGGCCAGAAACGGCCAAAACTGCGAGTTGATGACCGACACGTAAATACAACCTGGGGTTCGTCAATGGTGGAAATCACTTCAGGGACTCAAAACGGTGATTAATAGCCCATCTAACTGTGATTAATAGCCCATGAAACAGGCCAGAAACGGCCAAAACTGCGAGTGTTGATGACCGACACGTAAATACAACCTGGGGTTCGTCAATGGTGGAAATCACTCCGGGAACTCAAAACTGTGATAATAGCCCATGTAATAATGATTAATAGCCCATGAAACAGGCCAGAATCGGCCAAAACTGCGAGTGTTGATGACCGGCACGTAAACGCAACCTGGGGTTCGACAATGGTGAAAATCACTCCGGGGACTCAAAACGGTGATTAATAGCCCATCTAACTGTGATTAATAGCCCATGAAACAGGCCAGAAACGGCCAAAACTGCGAGTTGATGACCGACACGTAAATACAACCTGGGGTTCGTCAATGGTGGAAATCACTTCAGGGACTCAAAACGGTGATTAATAGCCCATCTAACTGTGATTAATAGCCCATGAAACAGGCCAGAAACGGCCAAAACTGCGAGTGTTGATGACCGACACGTAAATACAACCTGGGGTTCGTCAATGGTGGAAATCACTCCGGGAACTCAAAACTGTGATAATAGCCCATGTAATAATGATTAATAGCCCATGAAACAGGCCAGAATCGGCCAAAACTGCGAGTGTTGATGACCGGCACGTAAACGCAACCTGGGGTTCGACAATGGTGAAAATCACTCCAGGGACTCAAAACGGTGATTAATAGCCCATCTAACTGTGATTAATAGCCCGTGAAACAGGCCAGAAACGGCCAAAACTGCGAGTTGATGACCGACACGTAAATACAACCTGGGGTTCGTCAATGGTGGAAATCAATCCGTGGACTCAAAACGGTGATTAATAGCCCATGTAACAATGATTAATAGCCCATGAAACAAGCCAGAATCGGCCAAAACTGCGAGTGTTGATGACCGGCACGTAAACGCAACCTGGGGTTCATCAATGGTGGAAATCACTTCAGGGACTCAAAACGGTGATTAATAGCCCATCTAACTGTGATTAATAGCCCATGAAACAGGCCAGAAACGGCCAAAACTGCGAGTGTTGATGACCGACACTTAAATAAAACCTGGGGTTCGTCAATGGTGGAAATTACTCCGGGGACTCAAAACGGTGATTAATAGCCCATGAAACAGGCCAGAATCGGCCAAAACTGCGAGTGTTGATGACCGACACGTAAATGCACCCTGGGGTTCTTCAATGGTGGAAATCACTCCGGGGACCCAAAACGGTGATTAATAGCCCATGTAACTGTGATTAATATCCCATGAAACAGGCCAGAAACAGCCAAAACTGCGAGTGTTGATGACCGACACGTAAATACAACCTGGGGTTCGTCAATGGTGGAAATCACTCCGGGAACTCAAAACTGTGATAATAGCCCATGTAATAATGATTAATAGCACATGAAACAGGCCAGAATCGGCCAAAACTGCGAGTGTTGATGACCGGCACGTAAACGCAACCTGGGGTTCGACAATGGTGAAAATCACTCCGGGGACTCAAAACGGTGATTAATAGCCCATCTAACTGTGATTAATAGCCCATGAAACAGGCCAGAAACGGCCAAAACTGCGAGTTGATGACCGACACGTAAATACAACCTGGGGTTCGTCAATGGTGGAAATCACTTCAGGGACTCAAAACGGTGATTAATAGCCCATCTAACTGTGATTAATAGCCCATGAAACAAGCCAGAATCGGCCAAAACTGCGAGTGTTGATGACCGGCACGTAAACGCAACCTGGGGTTCGTCAATGGTGGAAATCACTTCAGGGACTCAAAACGGTGATTAATAGCCCATCTAACTGTGATTAATAGCCCATGAAACAGGCCAGAAACGGCCAAAACTGCGAGTGTTGATGACCGACACTTAAATAAAACCTGGGGTTCGTCAATGGTGGAAATTACTTCGGGGACTCAAAACGGTGATTAATAGCCCATGAAACAGGCCAGAATCGGCCAAAACTGCGAGTGTTGATGACCGACACGTAAATGCACCGTGGGGTTCTTCAATGGTGGAAATCACTCCGGGGACCCAAAACGGTGATTAATAGCCCATGTAACTGTGATTAATATCCCATGAAACAGGCCAGAAACAGCCAAAACTGCGAGTGTTGATGACCGACACGTAAATACAACCTGGGGTTCGTCAATGGTGGAAATCACTCCGGGAACTCAAAACTGTGATAATAGCCCATGTAATAATGATTAATAGCACATGAAACAGGCCAGAATCGGCCAAAACTGCGAGTGTTGATGACCGGCACGTAAACGCAACCTGGGGTTCGACAATGGTGAAAATCACTCCGGGGACTCAAAACGGTGATTAATAGCCCATCTAACTGTGATTAATAGCCCATGAAACAGGCCAGAAACGGCCAAAACTGCGAGTTGATGACCGACACGTAAATACAACCTGGGGTTCGTCAATGGTGGAAATCACTTCAGGGACTCAAAACGGTGATTAATAGCCCATCTAACTGTGATTAATAGCCCATGAAACAAGCCAGAATCGGCCAAAACTGCGAGTGTTGATGACCGGCACGTAAACGCAACCTGGGGTTCATCAATGGTGGAAATCACTTCAGGGACTCAAAACGGTGATTAATAGCCCATCTAACTGTGATTAATAGCCCATGAAACAGGCCAGAAACGGCCAAAACTGCGAGTGTTGATGACCGACACTTAAATAAAACCTGGGGTTCGTCAATGGTGGAAATTACTTCGGGGACTCAAAACGGTGATTAATAGCCCATGAAACAGGCCAGAATCGGCCAAAACTGCGAGTGTTGATGACCGACACGTAAATGCACCCTGGGGTTCTTCAATGGTGGAAATCACTCCGGGGACCCAAAACGGTGATTAATAGCCCATGTAACTATGATTAATATCCCATGAAACAGGCCAGAAACAGCCAAAACTGCGAGTGTTGATGACCGACACGTAAATACAACCTGGGGTTCGTCAATGGTGGAAATCACTCCGGGAACTCAAAACTGTGATAATAGCCCATGTAATAATGATTAATAGCACATGAAACAGGCCAGAATCGGCCAAAACTGCGAGTGTTGATGACCGGCACGTAAACGCAACCTGGGGTTCGACAATGGTGAAAATCACTCCGGGGACTCAAAACGGTGATTAATAGCCCATCTAACTGTGATTAATAGCCCATGAAACAGGCCAGAAACGGCCAAAACTGCGAGTTGATGACCGACACGTAAATACAACCTGGGGTTCGTCAATGGTGGAAATCACTTCAGGGACTCAAAACGGTGATTAATAGCCCATCTAACTGTGATTAATATCCCATGAAACAGGCCAGAAACGGCCAAAACTGCGAGTGTTGATGACCGACACGTAAATACAACCTGGGGTTCGTCAATGGTGGAAATCACTCCGGGAACTCAAAACTGTGATAATAGCCCATGTAATAATGATTAATAGCACATGAAACAGGCCAGAATCGGCCAAAACTGCGAGTGTTGATGACCGGCACGTAAACGCAACCTGGGGTTCGACAATGGTGAAAATCACTCCGGGGACTCAAAACGGTGATTAATAGCCCATCTAACTGTGATTAATAGCCCATGAAACAGGCCAGAAACGGCCAAAACTGCGAGTTGATGACCGACACGTAAATACAACCTGGGGTTCGTCAATGGTGGAAATCACTTCAGGGACTCAAAACGGTGATTAATAGCCCATCTAACTGTGATTAATAGCCCATGAAACAAGCCAGAATCGGCCAAAACTGCGAGTGTTGATGACCGGCACGTAAACGCAACCTGGGGTTCATCAATGGTGGAAATCACTTCAGGGACTCAAAACGGTGATTAATAGCCCATCTAACTGTGATTAATAGCCCATGAAACAGGCCAGAAACGGCCAAAACTGCGAGTGTTGATGACCGACACTTAAATAAAACCTGGGGTTCGTCAATGGTGGAAATTACTTCGGGGACTCAAAACGGTGATTAATAGCCCATGAAACAGGCCAGAATCGGCCAAAACTGCGAGTGTTGATGACCGACACGTAAATGCACCCTGGGGTTCTTCAATGGTGGAAATCACTCCGGGGACCCAAAACGGTGATTAATAGCCCATGTAACTATGATTAATATCCCATGAAACAGGCCAGAAACAGCCAAAACTGCGAGTGTTGATGACCGACACGTAAATACAACCTGGGGTTCGTCAATGGTGGAAATCACTCCGGGAACTCAAAACTGTGATAATAGCCCATGTAATAATGATTAATAGCACATGAAACAGGCCAGAATCGGCCAAAACTGCGAGTGTTGATGACCGGCACGTAAACGCAACCTGGGGTTCGACAATGGTGAAAATCACTCCGGGGACTCAAAACGGTGATTAATAGCCCATCTAACTGTGATTAATAGCCCATGAAACAGGCCAGAAACGGCCAAAACTGCGAGTTGATGACCGACACGTAAATACAACCTGGGGTTCGTCAATGGTGGAAATCACTTCAGGGACTCAAAACGGTGATTAATAGCCCATCTAACTGTGATTAATATCCCATGAAACAGGCCAGAAACGGCCAAAACTGCGAGTGTTGATGACCGACACGTAAATACAACCTGGGGTTCGTCAATGGTGGAAATCACTCCGGGAACTCAAAACTGTGATAATAGCCCATGTAATAATGATTAATAGCACATGAAACAGGCCAGAATCGGCCAAAACTGCGAGTGTTGATGACCGGCACGTAAACGCAACCTGGGGTTCGACAATGGTGAAAATCACTCCGGGGACTCAAAACGGTGATTAATAGCCCATCTAACTGTGATTAATAGCCCGTGAAACAGGCCAGAAACGGCCAAAACTGCGAGTTGATGACCGACACGTAAATACAACCTGGGGTTCGTCAATGGTGGAAATCACTCCGTGGACTCAAAACGGTGATTAATAGCCCATGTAACAATGATTAATAGCCCATGAAACAAGCCAGAATCGTCCAAAACTGCGAGTGTTGATGACCGGCACGTAAACGCAACCTGGGGTTCATCAATGGTGGAAATCACTTCAGGGACTCAAAACGGTGATTAATAGCCCATCTAGCTGTGATTAATAGCCCATGAAACAGGCCAGAAACGGCCAAAACTGCGAGTGTTGATGACCGACACTTAAATAAAACCTGGGGTTCGTCAATGGTGGAAATTACTCCGGGGACTCAAAACGGTGATTAATAGCCCATGAAACAGGCCAGAATCGGCCAAAACTGCGAGTGTTGATGACCGACACGTAAATGCACCCTGGGGTTCTTCAATGGTGGAAATCACTCCGGGGACCCAAAACGGTGATTAATAGCCCATGTAACTGTGATTAATATCCCATGAAACAGGCCAGAAACAGCCAAAACTGCGAGTGTTGATGACCGACACGTAAATACAACCTGGGGTTCGTCAATGGTGGAAATCACTCCGGGAACTCAAAACTGTGATAATAGCCCATGTAATAATGATTAATAGCACATGAAACAGGCCAGAATCGGCCAAAACTGCGAGTGTTGATGACCGGCACGTAAACGCAACCTGGGGTTCGACAATGGTGAAAATCACTCCGGGGACTCAAAACGGTGATTAATAGCCCATCTAACTGTGATTAATAGCCCATGAAACAGGCCAGAAACGGCCAAAACTGCGAGTTGATGACCGACACGTAAATACAACCTGGGGTTCGTCAATGGTGGAAATCACTTCAGGGACTCAAAACGGTGATTAATAGCCCATCTAACTGTGATTAATAGCCCATGAAACAAGCCAGAATCGGCCAAAACTGCGAGTGTTGATGACCGGCACGTAAACGCAACCTGGGGTTCATCAATGGTGGAAATCACTTCAGGGACTCAAAACGGTGAGTAATAGCCCATCTAACTGTGATTAATAGCCCATGAAACAGGCCAGAAACGGCCAAAACTGCGAGTGTTGATGACCGACACTTAAATAAAACCTGGGGTTCGTCAATGGTGGAAATTACTCCGGGGACTCAAAACGGTGATTAATAGCCCATGAAACAAGCCAGAATCGGCCAAAACTGCGAGTGTTGATGACCGACACGTAAATGCACCCTGGGGTTCTTCAATGGTGGAAATCACTCCGGGGACCCAAAACGGTGATTAATAGCCCATGTAACTGTGATTAATATCCCATGAAACAGGCCAGAAACAGCCAAAACTGCGAGTGTTGATGACCGACACGTAAATACAACCTGGGGTTCGTTAATGGTGGAAATCACTCCGGGAACTCAAAACTGTGATAATAGCCCATGTAATAATGATTAATAGCACATGAAACAGGCCAGAATCGGCCAAAACTGCGAGTGTTGATGACCGGCACGTAAACGCAACCTGGGGTTCGACAATGGTGAAAATCACTCCGGGGACTCAAAACGGTGATTAATAGCCCATCTAACTGTGATTAATAGCCCATGAAACAGGCCAGAAACGGCCAAAACTGCGAGTTGATGACCGACACTTAAATAAAACCTGGGGTTCGTCAATGGTGGAAATTACTCCGGGGACTCAAAACGGTGATTAATAGCCCATGAAACAGGCCAGAATCGGCCAAAACTGCGAGTGTTGATGACCGACACGTAAATGCACCCTGGGGTTCTTCAATGGTGGAAATCACTCCGGGTACCCAAATGGGTGATTAATAGCCCATGTAACTGTGATTAATATCCCATGAAACAGGCCAGAAACAGCCAAAACTGCGAGTGTTGATGACCGACACGTAAATACAACCTGGGGTTCGGCAATGGTGGAAATCACTCCGGGAACTCAAAACTGTGATAATAGCCCATGTAATAATGATTAATAGCACATGAAACAGGCCAGAATCGGCCAAAACTGCGAGTGTTGATGACCGGCACGTAAACGCAACCTGGGGTTCGACAATGGTGAAAATCACTCCGGGGACTCAAAACGGTGATTAATAGCCCATCTAACTGTGATTAATAGCCCATGAAACAGGCCAGAAACAGCCAAAACTGCGAGTGTTGATGACCGACACGTAAATACAACCTGGGGTTCGTCAATGGTGGAAATCACTCCGGGAACTCAAAACTTTGATAATAGCCCATGTAATAATGATTAATAGCACATGAAACAGGCCAGAATCGGCCAAAACTGCGAGTGTTGATGACCGGCACGTAAACGCAACCTGGGGTTCGACAATGGTGAAAATCACTCCGGGGACTCAAAACGGTGATTAATAGCCCATCTAACTGTGATTAATAGCCCATGAAACAGGCCAGAAACGGCCAAAACTGCGAGTTGATGACCGACACGTAAATACAACCTGGGGTTCGTCAATGGTGGAAATCACTTCAGGGACTCAAAACGGTGATTAATAGCCCATCTAACTGTGATTAATAGCCCATGAAACAAGCCAGAATCGGCCAAAACTACGAGTGTTGATGACCGGCACGTAAACGCAACCTGGGGTTCATCAATGGTGGAAATCACTTCAGGGACTCAAAACGGTGATTAATAGCCCATCTAACTGTGATTAATAGCCCATGAAACAGGCCAGAAACGGCCAAAACTGCGAGTGTTGATGACCGACACTTAAATAAAACCTGGGGTTCGTCAATGGTGGAAATTACTTCGGGGACTCAAAACGGTGATTAATAGCCCATGAAACAGGCCAGAATCGGCCAAAACTGCGAGTGTTGATGACCGACACGTAAATGCACCCTGGGGTTCTTCAATGGTGGAAATCACTCCGGGGACCCAAAACGGTGATTAATAGCCCATGTAACTATGATTAATATCCCATGAAACAGGCCAGAAACAGCCAAAACTGCGAGTGTTGATGACCGACACGTAAATACAACCTGGGGTTCGTCAATGGTGGAAATCACTCCGGGAACTCAAAACTGTGATAATAGCCCATGTAATAATGATTAATAGCACATGAAACAGGCCAGAATCGGCCAAAACTGCGAGTGTTGATGACCGGCACGTAAACGCAACCTGGGGTTCGACAATGGTGAAAATCACTCCGGGGACTCAAAACGGTGATTAATAGCCCATCTAACTGTGATTAATAGCCCATGAAACAGGCCAGAAACGGCCAAAACTGCGAGTTGATGACCGACACGTAAATACAACCTGGGGTTCGTCAATGGTGGAAATCACTTCAGGGACTCAAAACGGTGATTAATAGCCCATCTAACTGTGATTAATATCCCATGAAACAGGCCAGAAACGGCCAAAACTGCGAGTGTTGATGACCGACACGTAAATACAACCTGGGGTTCGTCAATGGTGGAAATCACTCCGGGAACTCAAAACTGTGATAATAGCCCATGTAATAATGATTAATAGCACATGAAACAGGCCAGAATCGGCCAAAACTGCGAGTGTTGATGACCGGCACGTAAACGCAACCTGGGGTTCGACAATGGTGAAAATCACTCCGGGGACTCAAAACGGTGATTAATAGCCCATCTAACTGTGATTAATAGCCCGTGAAACAGGCCAGAAACGGCCAAAACTGCGAGTTGATGACCGACACGTAAATACAACCTGGGGTTCGTCAATGGTGGAAATCACTCCGTGGACTCAAAACGGTGATTAATAGCCCATGTAACAATGATTAATAGCCCATGAAACAAGCCAGAATCGGCCAAAACTGCGAGTGTTGATGACCGGCACGTAAACGCAACCTGGGGTTCATCAATGGTGGAAATCACTTCAGGGACTCAAAACGGTGATTAATAGCCCATCTAGCTGTGATTAATAGCCCATGAAACAGGCCAGAAACGGCCAAAACTGCGAGTGTTGATGACCGACACTTAAATAAAACCTGGGGTTCGTCAATGGTGGAAATTACTCCGGGGACTCAAAACGGTGATTAATAGCCCATGAAACAGGCCAGAATCGGCCAAAACTGCGAGTGTTGATGACCGACACGTAAATGCACCCTGGGGTTCTTCAATGGTGGAAATCACTCCGGGGACCCAAAACGGTGATTAATAGCCCATGTAACTGTGATTAATATCCCATGAAACAGGCCAGAAACAGCCAAAACTGCGAGTGTTGATGACCGACACGTAAATACAACCTGGGGTTCGTCAATGGTGGAAATCACTCCGGGAACTCAAAACTGTGATAATAGCCCATGTAATAATGATTAATAGCACATGAAACAGGCCAGAATCGGCCAAAACTGCGAGTGTTGATGACCGGCACGTAAACGCAACCTGGGGTTCGACAATGGTGAAAATCACTCCGGGGACTCAAAACGGTGATTAATAGCCCATCTAACTGTGATTAATAGCCCATGAAACAGGCCAGAAACGGCCAAAACTGCGAGTTGATGACCGACACGTAAATACAACCTGGGGTTCGTCAATGGTGGAAATCACTTCAGGGACTCAAAACGGTGATTAATAGCCCATCTAACTGTGATTAATAGCCCATGAAACAAGCCAGAATCGGCCAAAACTGCGAGTGTTGATGACCGGCACGTAAACGCAACCTGGGGTTCATCAATGGTGGAAATCACTTCAGGGACTCAAAACGGTGAGTAATAGCCCATCTAACTGTGATTAATAGCCCATGAAACAGGCCAGAAACGGCCAAAACTGCGAGTGTTGATGACCGACACTTAAATAAAACCTGGGGTTCGTCAATGGTGGAAATTACTCCGGGGACTCAAAACGGTGATTAATAGCCCATGAAACAAGCCAGAATCGGCCAAAACTGCGAGTGTTGATGACCGACACGTAAATGCACCCTGGGGTTCTTCAATGGTGGAAATCACTCCGGGGACCCAAAACGGTGATTAATAGCCCATGTAACTGTGATTAATATCCCATGAAACAGGCCAGAAACAGCCAAAACTGCGAGTGTTGATGACCGACACGTAAATACAACCTGGGGTTCGTTAATGGTGGAAATCACTCCGGGAACTCAAAACTGTGATAATAGCCCATGTAATAATGATTAATAGCACATGAAACAGGCCAGAATCGGCCAAAACTGCGAGTGTTGATGACCGGCACGTAAACGCAACCTGGGGTTCGACAATGGTGAAAATCACTCCGGGGACTCAAAACGGTGATTAATAGCCCATCTAACTGTGATTAATAGCCCATGAAACAGGCCAGAAACGGCCAAAACTGCGAGTTGATGACCGACACTTAAATAAAACCTGGGGTTCGTCAATGGTGGAAATTACTCCGGGGACTCAAAACGGTGATTAATAGCCCATGAAACAGGCCAGAATCGGCCAAAACTGCGAGTGTTGATGACCGACACGTAAATGCACCCTGGGGTTCTTCAATGGTGGAAATCACTCCGGGTACCCAAATGGGTGATTAATAGCCCATGTAACTGTGATTAATATCCCATGAAACAGGCCAGAAACAGCCAAAACTGCGAGTGTTGATGACCGACACGTAAATACAACCTGGGGTTCGGCAATGGTGGAAATCACTCCGGGAACTCAAAACTGTGATAATAGCCCATGTAATAATGATTAATAGCACATGAAACAGGCCAGAATCGGCCAAAACTGCGAGTGTTGATGACCGGCACGTAAACGCAACCTGGGGTTCGACAATGGTGAAAATCACTCCGGGGACTCAAAACGGTGATTAATAGCCCATCTAACTGTGATTAATAGCCCATGAAACAGGCCAGAAACAGCCAAAACTGCGAGTGTTGATGACCGACACGTAAATACAACCTGGGGTTCGTCAATGGTGGAAATCACTCCGGGAACTCAAAACTTTGATAATAGCCCATGTAATAATGATTAATAGCACATGAAACAGGCCAGAATCGGCCAAAACTGCGAGTGTTGATGACCGGCACGTAAACGCAACCTGGGGTTCGACAATGGTGAAAATCACTCCGGGGACTCAAAACGGTGATTAATAGCCCATCTAACTGTGATTAATAGCCCATGAAACAGGCCAGAAACGGCCAAAACTGCGAGTTGATGACCGACACGTAAATACAACCTGGGGTTCGTCAATGGTGGAAATCACTTCAGGGACTCAAAACGGTGATTAATAGCCCATCTAACTGTGATTAATAGCCCATGAAACAAGCCAGAATCGGCCAAAACTACGAGTGTTGATGACCGGCACGTAAACGCAACCTGGGGTTCATCAATGGTGGAAATCACTTCAGGGACTCAAAACGGTGATTAATAGCCCATCTAACTGTGATTAATAGCCCATGAAACAGGCCAGAAACGGCCAAAACTGCGAGTGTTGATGACCGACACTTAAATAAAACCTGGGGTTCGTCAATGGTGGAAATTACTTCGGGGACTCAAAACGGTGATTAATAGCCCATGAAACAGGCCAGAATCGGCCAAAACTGCGAGTGTTGATGACCGACACGTAAATGCACCCTGGGGTTCTTCAATGGTGGAAATCACTCCGGGGACCCAAAACGGTGATTAATAGCCCATGTAACTATGATTAATATCCCATGAAACAGGCCAGAAACAGCCAAAACTGCGAGTGTTGATGACCGACACGTAAATACAACCTGGGGTTCGTCAATGGTGGAAATCACTCCGGGAACTCAAAACTGTGATAATAGCCCATGTAATAATGATTAATAGCACATGAAACAGGCCAGAATCGGCCAAAACTGCGAGTGTTGATGACCGGCACGTAAACGCAACCTGGGGTTCGACAATGGTGAAAATCACTCCGGGGACTCAAAACGGTGATTAATAGCCCATCTAACTGTGATTAATAGCCCATGAAACAGGCCAGAAACGGCCAAAACTGCGAGTTGATGACCGACACGTAAATACAACCTGGGGTTCGTCAATGGTGGAAATCACTTCAGGGACTCAAAACGGTGATTAATAGCCCATCTAACTGTGATTAATATCCCATGAAACAGGCCAGAAACGGCCAAAACTGCGAGTGTTGATGACCGACACGTAAATACAACCTGGGGTTCGTCAATGGTGGAAATCACTCCGGGAACTCAAAACTGTGATAATAGCCCATGTAATAATGATTAATAGCACATGAAACAGGCCAGAATCGGCCAAAACTGCGAGTGTTGATGACCGGCACGTAAACGCAACCTGGGGTTCGACAATGGTGAAAATCACTCCGGGGACTCAAAACGGTGATTAATAGCCCATCTAACTGTGATTAATAGCCCGTGAAACAGGCCAGAAACGGCCAAAACTGCGAGTTGATGACCGACACGTAAATACAACCTGGGGTTCGTCAATGGTGGAAATCACTCCGTGGACTCAAAACGGTGATTAATAGCCCATGTAACAATGATTAATAGCCCATGAAACAAGCCAGAATCGGCCAAAACTGCGAGTGTTGATGACCGGCACGTAAACGCAACCTGGGGTTCATCAATGGTGGAAATCACTTCAGGGACTCAAAACGGTGATTAATAGCCCATCTAGCTGTGATTAATAGCCCATGAAACAGGCCAGAAACGGCCAAAACTGCGAGTGTTGATGACCGACACTTAAATAAAACCTGGGGTTCGTCAATGGTGGAAATTACTCCGGGGACTCAAAACGGTGATTAATAGCCCATGAAACAGGCCAGAATCGGCCAAAACTGCGAGTGTTGATGACCGACACGTAAATGCACCCTGGGGTTCTTCAATGGTGGAAATCACTCCGGGGACCCAAAACGGTGATTAATAGCCCATGTAACTGTGATTAATATCCCATGAAACAGGCCAGAAACAGCCAAAACTGCGAGTGTTGATGACCGACACGTAAATACAACCTGGGGTTCGTCAATGGTGGAAATCACTCCGGGAACTCAAAACTGTGATAATAGCCCATGTAATAATGATTAATAGCACATGAAACAGGCCAGAATCGGCCAAAACTGCGAGTGTTGATGACCGGCACGTAAACGCAACCTGGGGTTCGACAATGGTGAAAATCACTCCGGGGACTCAAAACGGTGATTAATAGCCCATCTAACTGTGATTAATAGCCCATGAAACAGGCCAGAAACGGCCAAAACTGCGAGTTGATGACCGACACGTAAATACAACCTGGGGTTCGTCAATGGTGGAAATCACTTCAGGGACTCAAAACGGTGATTAATAGCCCATCTAACTGTGATTAATAGCCCATGAAACAAGCCAGAATCGGCCAAAACTGCGAGTGTTGATGACCGGCACGTAAACGCAACCTGGGGTTCATCAATGGTGGAAATCACTTCAGGGACTCAAAACGGTGAGTAATAGCCCATCTAACTGTGATTAATAGCCCATGAAACAGGCCAGAAACGGCCAAAACTGCGAGTGTTGATGACCGACACTTAAATAAAACCTGGGGTTCGTCAATGGTGGAAATTACTCCGGGGACTCAAAACGGTGATTAATAGCCCATGAAACAAGCCAGAATCGGCCAAAACTGCGAGTGTTGATGACCGACACGTAAATGCACCCTGGGGTTCTTCAATGGTGGAAATCACTCCGGGGACCCAAAACGGTGATTAATAGCCCATGTAACTGTGATTAATATCCCATGAAACAGGCCAGAAACAGCCAAAACTGCGAGTGTTGATGACCGACACGTAAATACAACCTGGGGTTCGTTAATGGTGGAAATCACTCCGGGAACTCAAAACTGTGATAATAGCCCATGTAATAATGATTAATAGCACATGAAACAGGCCAGAATCGGCCAAAACTGCGAGTGTTGATGACCGGCACGTAAACGCAACCTGGGGTTCGACAATGGTGAAAATCACTCCGGGGACTCAAAACGGTGATTAATAGCCCATCTAACTGTGATTAATAGCCCATGAAACAGGCCAGAAACGGCCAAAACTGCGAGTTGATGACCGACACTTAAATAAAACCTGGGGTTCGTCAATGGTGGAAATTACTCCGGGGACTCAAAACGGTGATTAATAGCCCATGAAACAGGCCAGAATCGGCCAAAACTGCGAGTGTTGATGACCGACACGTAAATGCACCCTGGGGTTCTTCAATGGTGGAAATCACTCCGGGTACCCAAATGGGTGATTAATAGCCCATGTAACTGTGATTAATATCCCATGAAACAGGCCAGAAACAGCCAAAACTGCGAGTGTTGATGACCGACACGTAAATACAACCTGGGGTTCGGCAATGGTGGAAATCACTCCGGGAACTCAAAACTGTGATAATAGCCCATGTAATAATGATTAATAGCACATGAAACAGGCCAGAATCGGCCAAAACTGCGAGTGTTGATGACCGGCACGTAAACGCAACCTGGGGTTCGACAATGGTGAAAATCACTCCGGGGACTCAAAACGGTGATTAATAGCCCATCTAACTGTGATTAATAGCCCATGAAACAGGCCAGAAACAGCCAAAACTGCGAGTGTTGATGACCGACACGTAAATACAACCTGGGGTTCGTCAATGGTGGAAATCACTCCGGGAACTCAAAACTTTGATAATAGCCCATGTAATAATGATTAATAGCACATGAAACAGGCCAGAATCGGCCAAAACTGCGAGTGTTGATGACCGGCACGTAAACGCAACCTGGGGTTCGACAATGGTGAAAATCACTCCGGGGACTCAAAACGGTGATTAATAGCCCATCTAACTGTGATTAATAGCCCATGAAACAGGCCAGAAACGGCCAAAACTGCGAGTTGATGACCGACACGTAAATACAACCTGGGGTTCGTCAATGGTGGAAATCACTTCAGGGACTCAAAACGGTGATTAATAGCCCATCTAACTGTGATTAATAGCCCATGAAACAAGCCAGAATCGGCCAAAACTACGAGTGTTGATGACCGGCACGTAAACGCAACCTGGGGTTCATCAATGGTGGAAATCACTTCAGGGACTCAAAACGGTGATTAATAGCCCATCTAACTGTGATTAATAGCCCATGAAACAGGCCAGAAACGGCCAAAACTGCGAGTGTTGATGACCGACACTTAAATAAAACCTGGGGTTCGTCAATGGTGGAAATTACTTCGGGGACTCAAAACGGTGATTAATAGCCCATGAAACAGGCCAGAATCGGCCAAAACTGCGAGTGTTGATGACCGACACGTAAATGCACCCTGGGGTTCTTCAATGGTGGAAATCACTCCGGGGACCCAAAACGGTGATTAATAGCCCATGTAACTATGATTAATATCCCATGAAACAGGCCAGAAACAGCCAAAACTGCGAGTGTTGATGACCGACACGTAAATACAACCTGGGGTTCGTCAATGGTGGAAATCACTCCGGGAACTCAAAACTGTGATAATAGCCCATGTAATAATGATTAATAGCACATGAAACAGGCCAGAATCGGCCAAAACTGCGAGTGTTGATGACCGGCACGTAAACGCAACCTGGGGTTCGACAATGGTGAAAATCACTCCGGGGACTCAAAACGGTGATTAATAGCCCATCTAACTGTGATTAATAGCCCATGAAACAGGCCAGAAACGGCCAAAACTGCGAGTTGATGACCGACACGTAAATACAACCTGGGGTTCGTCAATGGTGGAAATCACTTCAGGGACTCAAAACGGTGATTAATAGCCCATCTAACTGTGATTAATATCCCATGAAACAGGCCAGAAACGGCCAAAACTGCGAGTGTTGATGACCGACACGTAAATACAACCTGGGGTTCGTCAATGGTGGAAATCACTCCGGGAACTCAAAACTGTGATAATAGCCCATGTAATAATGATTAATAGCACATGAAACAGGCCAGAATCGGCCAAAACTGCGAGTGTTGATGACCGGCACGTAAACGCAACCTGGGGTTCGACAATGGTGAAAATCACTCCGGGGACTCAAAACGGTGATTAATAGCCCATCTAACTGTGATTAATAGCCCGTGAAACAGGCCAGAAACGGCCAAAACTGCGAGTTGATGACCGACACGTAAATACAACCTGGGGTTCGTCAATGGTGGAAATCACTCCGTGGACTCAAAACGGTGATTAATAGCCCATGTAACAATGATTAATAGCCCATGAAACAAGCCAGAATCGGCCAAAACTGCGAGTGTTGATGACCGGCACGTAAACGCAACCTGGGGTTCATCAATGGTGGAAATCACTTCAGGGACTCAAAACGGTGATTAATAGCCCATCTAGCTGTGATTAATAGCCCATGAAACAGGCCAGAAACGGCCAAAACTGCGAGTGTTGATGACCGACACTTAAATAAAACCTGGGGTTCGTCAATGGTGGAAATTACTCCGGGGACTCAAAACGGTGATTAATAGCCCATGAAACAGGCCAGAATCGGCCAAAACTGCGAGTGTTGATGACCGACACGTAAATGCACCCTGGGGTTCTTCAATGGTGGAAATCACTCCGGGGACCCAAAACGGTGATTAATAGCCCATGTAACTGTGATTAATATCCCATGAAACAGGCCAGAAACAGCCAAAACTGCGAGTGTTGATGACCGACACGTAAATACAACCTGGGGTTCGTCAATGGTGGAAATCACTCCGGGAACTCAAAACTGTGATAATAGCCCATGTAATAATGATTAATAGCACATGAAACAGGCCAGAATCGGCCAAAACTGCGAGTGTTGATGACCGGCACGTAAACGCAACCTGGGGTTCGACAATGGTGAAAATCACTCCGGGGACTCAAAACGGTGATTAATAGCCCATCTAACTGTGATTAATAGCCCATGAAACAGGCCAGAAACGGCCAAAACTGCGAGTTGATGACCGACACGTAAATACAACCTGGGGTTCGTCAATGGTGGAAATCACTTCAGGGACTCAAAACGGTGATTAATAGCCCATCTAACTGTGATTAATAGCCCATGAAACAAGCCAGAATCGGCCAAAACTGCGAGTGTTGATGACCGGCACGTAAACGCAACCTGGGGTTCATCAATGGTGGAAATCACTTCAGGGACTCAAAACGGTGAGTAATAGCCCATCTAACTGTGATTAATAGCCCATGAAACAGGCCAGAAACGGCCAAAACTGCGAGTGTTGATGACCGACACTTAAATAAAACCTGGGGTTCGTCAATGGTGGAAATTACTCCGGGGACTCAAAACGGTGATTAATAGCCCATGAAACAGGCCAGAATCGGCCAAAACTGCGAGTGTTGATGACCGACACGTAAATGCACCCTGGGGTTCTTCAATGGTGGAAATCACTCCGGGGACCCAAAACGGTGATTAATAGCCCATGTAACTGTGATTAATATCCCATGAAACAGGCCAGAAACAGCCAAAACTGCGAGTGTTGATGACCGACACGTAAATACAACCTGGGGTTCGTTAATGGTGGAAATCACTCCGGGAACTCAAAACTGTGATAATAGCCCATGTAATAATGATTAATAGCACATGAAACAGGCCAGAATCGGCCAAAACTGCGAGTGTTGATGACCGGCACGTAAACGCAACCTGGGGTTCGACAATGGTGAAAATCACTCCGGGGACTCAAAACGGTGATTAATAGCCCATCTAACTGTGATTAATAGCCCATGAAACAGGCCAGAAACGGCCAAAACTGCGAGTTGATGACCGACACTTAAATAAAACCTGGGGTTCGTCAATGGTGGAAATTACTCCGGGGACTCAAAACGGTGATTAATAGCCCATGAAACAGGCCAGAATCGGCCAAAACTGCGAGTGTTGATGACCGACACGTAAATGCACCCTGGGGTTCTTCAATGGTGGAAATCACTCCGGGTACCCAAATGGGTGATTAATAGCCCATGTAACTGTGATTAATATCCCATGAAACAGGCCAGAAACAGCCAAAACTGCGAGTGTTGATGACCGACACGTAAATACAACCTGGGGTTCGGCAATGGTGGAAATCACTCCGGGAACTCAAAACTGTGATAATAGCCCATGTAATAATGATTAATAGCACATGAAACAGGCCAGAATCGGCCAAAACTGCGAGTGTTGATGACCGGCACGTAAACGCAACCTGGGGTTCGACAATGGTGAAAATCACTCCGGGGACTCAAAACGGTGATTAATAGCCCATCTAACTGTGATTAATAGCCCATGAAACAGGCCAGAAACAGCCAAAACTGCGAGTGTTGATGACCGACACGTAAATACAACCTGGGGTTCGTCAATGGTGGAAATCACTCCGGGAACTCAAAACTTTGATAATAGCCCATGTAATAATGATTAATAGCACATGAAACAGGCCAGAATCGGCCAAAACTGCGAGTGTTGATGACCGGCACGTAAACGCAACCTGGGGTTCGACAATGGTGAAAATCACTCCGGGGACTCAAAACGGTGATTAATAGCCCATCTAACTGTGATTAATAGCCCATGAAACAGGCCAGAAACGGCCAAAACTGCGAGTTGATGACCGACACGTAAATACAACCTGGGGTTCATCAATGGTGGAAATCACTTCAGGGACTCAAAACGGTGATTAATAGCCCATCTAACTGTGATTAATAGCCCATGAAACAAGCCAGAATCGGCCAAAACTGCGAGTGTTGATGACCGGCACGTAAACGCAACCTGGGGTTCATCAATGGTGGAAATCACTTCAGGGACTCAAAACGGTGATTAATAGCCCATCTAACTGTGATTAATAGCCCATGAAACAGGCCAGAAACGGCCAAAACTGCGAGTGTTGATGACCGACACTTAAATAAAACCTGGGGTTCGTCAATGGTGGAAATTACTCCGGGGACTCAAAACGGTGATTAATAGCCCATGAAACAGGCCAGAATCGGCCAAAACTGCGAGTGTTGATGACCGACACGTAAATGCACCCTGGGGTTCTTCAATGGTGGAAATCACTCCGGGGACCCAAAACGGTGATTAATAGCCCATGTAACTGTGATTAATATCCCATGAAACAGGCCAGAAACAGCCAAAACTGCGAGTGTTGATGACCGACACGTAAATACAACCTGGGGTTCGGCAATGGTGGAAATCACTCCGGGAACTCAAAACTGTGATAATAGCCCATGTAATAATGATTAATAGCACATGAAACAGGCCAGAATCGGCCAAAACTGCGAGTGTTGATGACCGGCACGTAAACGCAACCTGGGGTTCGACAATGGTGAAAATCACTCCGGGGACTCAAAACGGTGATTAATAGCCCATCTAACTGTGATTAATAGCCCATGAAACAGGCCAGAAACGGCCAAAACTGCGAGTTGATGACCGACACGTAAATACAACCTGGGGTTCGTCAATGGTGGAAATCACTTCAGGGACTCAAAACGGTGATTAATAGCCCATCTAACTGTGATTAATAGCCCATGAAACAAGCCAGAATCGGCCAAAACTGCGAGTGTTGATGACCGGCACGTAAACGCAACCTGGGGTTCATCAATGGTGGAAATCACTTCAGGGACTCAAAACGGTGATTAATAGCCCATCTAACTGTGATTAATAGCCCATGAAACAGGCCAGAAACGGCCAAAACTGCGAGTGTTGATGACCGACACTTAAATAAAACCTGGGGTTCGTCAATGGTGGAAATTACTCCGGGGACTCAAAACGGTGATTAATAGCCCATGAAACAGGCCAGAATCGGCCAAAACTGCGAGTGTTGATGACCGACACGTAAATGCACCCTGGGGTTCTTCAATGGTGGAAATCACTCCGGGTACCCAAATGGGTGATTAATAGCCCATGTAACTGTGATTAATATCCCATGAAACAGGCCAGAAACAGCCAAAACTGCGAGTGTTGATGACCGACACGTAAATACAACCTGGGGTTCGGCAATGGTGGAAATCACTCCGGGAACTCAAAACTGTGATAATAGCCCATGTAATAATGATTAATAGCACATGAAACAGGCCAGAATCGGCCAAAACTGCGAGTGTTGATGACCGGCACGTAAACGCAACCTGGGGTTCGACAATGGTGAAAATCACTCCGGGGACTCAAAACGGTGATTAATAGCCCATCTAACTGTGATTAATAGCCCATGAAACAGGCCAGAAACAGCCAAAACTGCGAGTGTTGATGACCGACACGTAAATACAACCTGGGGTTCGTCAATGGTGGAAATCACTCCGGGAACTCAAAACTTTGATAATAGCCCATGTAATAATGATTAATAGCACATGAAACAGGCCAGAATCGGCCAAAACTGCGAGTGTTGATGACCGGCACGTAAACGCAACCTGGGGTTCGACAATGGTGAAAATCACTCCGGGGACTCAAAACGGTGATTAATAGCCCATCTAACTGTGATTAATAGCCCATGAAACAGGCCAGAAACGGCCAAAACTGCGAGTTGATGACCGACACGTAAATACAACCTGGGGTTCGTCAATGGTGGAAATCACTTCAGGGACTCAAAACGGTGATTAATAGCCCATCTAACTGTGATTAATAGCCCATGAAACAAGCCAGAATCGGCCAAAACTGCGAGTGTTGATGACCGGCACGTAAACGCAACCTGGGGTTCATCAATGGTGGAAATCACTTCAGGGACTCAAAACGGTGATTAATAGCCCATCTAACTGTGATTAATAGCCCATGAAACAGGCCAGAAACGGCCAAAACTGCGAGTGTTGATGACCGACACTTAAATAAAACCTGGGGTTCGTCAATGGTGGAAATTACTCCGGGGACTCAAAACGGTGATTAATAGCCCATGAAACAGGCCAGAATCGGCCAAAACTGCGAGTGTTGATGACCGACACGTAAATGCACCCTGGGGTTCTTCAATGGTGGAAATCACTCCGGGGACCCAAAACGGTGATTAATAGCCCATGTAACTGTGATTAATATCCCATGAAACAGGCCAGAAACAGCCAAAACTGCGAGTGTTGATGACCGACACGTAAATACAACCTGGGGTTCGGCAATGGTGGAAATCACTCCGGGAACTCAAAACTGTGATAATAGCCCATGTAATAATGATTAATAGCACATGAAACAGGCCAGAATCGGCCAAAACTGCGAGTGTTGATGACCGGCACGTAAACGCAACCTGGGGTTCGACAATGGTGAAAATCACTCCGGGGACTCAAAACGGTGATTAATAGCCCATCTAACTGTGATTAATAGCCCATGAAACAGGCCAGAAACGGCCAAAACTGCGAGTGTTGATGACCGACACGTAAATACAACCTGGGGTTCGTCAATGGTGGAAATCACTCCGGGAACTCAAAACTGTGATAATAGCCCATGTAATAATGATTAATAGCACATGAAACAGGCCAGAATCGGCCAAAACTGCGAGTGTTGATGACCGGCACGTAAACGCAACCTGGGGTTCGACAATGGTGAAAATCACTCCGGGGACTCAAAACGGTGATTAATAGCCCATCTAACTGTGATTAATAGCCCATGAAACAGGCCAGAAACGGCCAAAACTGCGAGTTGATGACCGACACGTAAATACAACCTGGGGTTCGTCAATGGTGGAAATCACTTCAGGGACTCAAAACGGTGATTAATAGCCCATCTAACTGTGATTAATAGCCCATGAAACAAGCCAGAATCGGCCAAAACTGCGAGTGTTGATGACCGGCACGTAAACGCAACCTGGGGTTCATCAATGGTGGAAATCACTTCAGGGACTCAAAACGGTGATTAATAGCCCATCTAACTGTGATTAATAGCCCATGAAACAGGCCAGAAACGGCCAAAACTGCGAGTGTTGATGACCGACACTTAAATAAAACCTGGGGTTCGTCAATGGTGGAAATTACTCCGGGGACTCAAAACGGTGATTAATAGCCCATGAAACAGGCCAGAATCGGCCAAAACTGCGAGTGTTGATGACCGACACGTAAATGCACCCTGGGGTTCTTCAATGGTGGAAATCACTCCGGGGACCCAAAACGGTGATTAATAGCCCATGTAACTGTGATTAATATCCCATGAAACAGGCCAGAAACAGCCAAAACTGCGAGTGTTGATGACCGACACGTAAATACAACCTGGGGTTCGGCAATGGTGGAAATCACTCCGGGAACTCAAAACTGTGATAATAGCCCATGTAATAATGATTAATAGCACATGAAACAGGCCAGAATCGGCCAAAACTGCGAGTGTTGATGACCGGCACGTAAACGCAACCTGGGGTTCGACAATGGTGAAAATCACTCCGGGGACTCAAAACGGTGATTAATAGCCCATCTAACTGTGATTAATAGCCCATGAAACAGGCCAGAAACGGCCAAAACTGCGAGTGTTGATGACCGACACGTAAATACAACCTGGGGTTCGTCAATGGTGGAAATCACTCCGGGAACTCAAAACTGTGATAATAGCCCATGTAATAATGATTAATAGCACATGAAACAGGCCAGAATCGGCCAAAACTGCGAGTGTTGATGACCGGCACGTAAACGCAACCTGGGGTTCGACAATGGTGAAAATCACTCCGGGGACTCAAAACGGTGATTAATAGCCCATCTAACTGTGATTAATAGCCCATGAAACAGGCCAGAAACGGCCAAAACTGCGAGTTGATGACCGACACGTAAATACAACCTGGGGTTCGTCAATGGTGGAAATCACTTCAGGGACTCAAAACGGTGATTAATAGCCCATCTAACTGTGATTAATAGCCCATGAAACAAGCCAGAATCGGCCAAAACTGCGAGTGTTGATGACCGGCACGTAAACGCAACCTGGGGTTCATCAATGGTGGAAATCACTTCAGGGACTCAAAACGGTGATTAATAGCCCATCTAACTGTGATTAATAGCCCATGAAACAGGCCAGAAACGGCCAAAACTGCGAGTGTTGATGACCGACACTTAAATAAAACCTGGGGTTCGTCAATGGTGGAAATTACTCCGGGGACTCAAAACGGTGATTAATAGCCCATGAAACAGGCCAGAATCGGCCAAAACTGCGAGTGTTGATGACCGACACGTAAATGCACCCTGGGGTTCTTCAATGGTGGAAATCACTCCGGGGACCCAAAACGGTGATTAATAGCCCATGTAACTGTGATTAATATCCCATGAAACAGGCCAGAAACAGCCAAAACTGCGAGTGTTGATGACCGACACGTAAATACAACCTGGGGTTCGGCAATGGTGGAAATCACTCCGGGAACTCAAAACTGTGATAATAGCCCATGTAATAATGATTAATAGCACATGAAACAGGCCAGAATCGGCCAAAACTGCGAGTGTTGATGACCGGCACGTAAACGCAACCTGGGGTTCGACAATGGTGAAAATCACTCCGGGGACTCAAAACGGTGATTAATAGCCCATCTAACTGTGATTAATAGCCCATGAAACAGGCCAGAAACGGCCAAAACTGCGAGTGTTGATGACCGACACGTAAATACAACCTGGGGTTCGTCAATGGTGGAAATCACTCCGGGAACTCAAAACTGTGATAATAGCCCATGTAATAATGATTAATAGCACATGAAACAGGCCAGAATCGGCCAAAACTGCGAGTGTTGATGACCGGCACGTAAACGCAACCTGGGGTTCGACAATGGTGAAAATCACTCCGGGGACTCAAAACGGTGATTAATAGCCCATCTAACTGTGATTAATAGCCCATGAAACAGGCCAGAAACGGCCAAAACTGCGAGTTGATGACCGACACGTAAATACAACCTGGGGTTCGTCAATGGTGGAAATCACTTCAGGGACTCAAAACGGTGATTAATAGCCCATCTAACTGTGATTAATAGCCCATGAAACAAGCCAGAATCGGCCAAAACTGCGAGTGTTGATGACCGGCACGTAAACGCAACCTGGGGTTCATCAATGGTGGAAATCACTTCAGGGACTCAAAACGGTGATTAATAGCCCATCTAACTGTGATTAATAGCCCATGAAACAGGCCAGAAACGGCCAAAACTGCGAGTGTTGATGACCGACACTTAAATAAAACCTGGGGTTCGTCAATGGTGGAAATTACTCCGGGGACTCAAAACGGTGATTAATAGCCCATGAAACAGGCCAGAATCGGCCAAAACTGCGAGTGTTGATGACCGACACGTAAATGCACCCTGGGGTTCTTCAATGGTGGAAATCACTCCGGGGACCCAAAACGGTGATTAATAGCCCATGTAACTGTGATTAATATCCCATGAAACAGGCCAGAAACAGCCAAAACTGCGAGTGTTGATGACCGACACGTAAATACAACCTGGGGTTCGGCAATGGTGGAAATCACTCCGGGAACTCAAAACTGTGATAATAGCCCATGTAATAATGATTAATAGCACATGAAACAGGCCAGAATCGGCCAAAACTGCGAGTGTTGATGACCGGCACGTAAACGCAACCTGGGGTTCGACAATGGTGAAAATCACTCCGGGGACTCAAAACGGTGATTAATAGCCCATCTAACTGTGATTAATAGCCCATGAAACAGGCCAGAAACGGCCAAAACTGCGAGTGTTGATGACCGACACGTAAATACAACCTGGGGTTCGTCAATGGTGGAAATCACTCCGGGAACTCAAAACTGTGATAATAGCCCATGTAATAATGATTAATAGCACATGAAACAGGCCAGAATCGGCCAAAACTGCGAGTGTTGATGACCGGCACGTAAACGCAACCTGGGGTTCGACAATGGTGAAAATCACTCCGGGGACTCAAAACGGTGATTAATAGCCCATCTAACTGTGATTAATAGCCCATGAAACAGGCCAGAAACGGCCAAAACTGCGAGTTGATGACCGACACGTAAATACAACCTGGGGTTCGTCAATGGTGGAAATCACTTCAGGGACTCAAAACGGTGATTAATAGCCCATCTAACTGTGATTAATAGCCCATGAAACAAGCCAGAATCGGCCAAAACTGCGAGTGTTGATGACCGGCACGTAAACGCAACCTGGGGTTCATCAATGGTGGAAATCACTTCAGGGACTCAAAACGGTGATTAATAGCCCATCTAACTGTGATTAATAGCCCATGAAACAGGCCAGAAACGGCCAAAACTGCGAGTGTTGATGACCGACACTTAAATAAAACCTGGGGTTCGTCAATGGTGGAAATTACTCCGGGGACTCAAAACGGTGATTAATAGCCCATGAAACAGGCCAGAATCGGCCAAAACTGCGAGTGTTGATGACCGACACGTAAATGCACCCTGGGGTTCTTCAATGGTGGAAATCACTCCGGGGACCCAAAACGGTGATTAATAGCCCATGTAACTGTGATTAATATCCCATGAAACAGGCCAGAAACAGCCAAAACTGCGAGTGTTGATGACCGACACGTAAATACAACCTGGGGTTCGGCAATGGTGGAAATCACTCCGGGAACTCAAAACTGTGATAATAGCCCATGTAATAATGATTAATAGCACATGAAACAGGCCAGAATCGGCCAAAACTGCGAGTGTTGATGACCGGCACGTAAACGCAACCTGGGGTTCGACAATGGTGAAAATCACTCCGGGGACTCAAAACGGTGATTAATAGCCCATCTAACTGTGATTAATAGCCCATGAAACAGGCCAGAAACGGCCAAAACTGCGAGTGTTGATGACCGACACGTAAATACAACCTGGGGTTCGTCAATGGTGGAAATCACTCCGGGAACTCAAAACTGTGATAATAGCCCATGTAATAATGATTAATAGCACATGAAACAGGCCAGAATCGGCCAAAACTGCGAGTGTTGATGACCGGCACGTAAACGCAACCTGGGGTTCGACAATGGTGAAAATCACTCCGGGGACTCAAAACGGTGATTAATAGCCCATCTAACTGTGATTAATAGCCCATGAAACAGGCCAGAAACGGCCAAAACTGCGAGTGTTGATGACCGACACGTAAATACAACCTGGGGTTCGTCAATGGTGGAAATCACTCCGGGAACTCAAAACTGTGATAATAGCCCATGTAATAATGATTAATAGCACATGAAACAGGCCAGAATCGGCCAAAACTGCGAGTGTTGATGACCGGCACGTAAACGCAACCTGGGGTTCGACAATGGTGAAAATCACTCCGGGGACTCAAAACGGTGATTAATAGCCCATCTAACTGTGATTAATAGCCCATGAAACAGGCCAGAAACGGCCAAAACTGCGAGTTGATGACCGACACGTAAATACAACCTGGGGTTCGTCAATGGTGGAAATCACTTCAGGGACTCAAAACGGTGATTAATAGCCCATCTAACTGTGATTAATAGCCCATGAAACAAGCCAGAATCGGCCAAAACTGCGAGTGTTGATGACCGGCACGTAAACGCAACCTGGGGTTCATCAATGGTGGAAATCACTTCAGGGACTCAAAACGGTGATTAATAGCCCATCTAACTGTGATTAATAGCCCATGAAACAGGCCAGAAACGGCCAAAACTGCGAGTGTTGATGACCGACACTTAAATAAAACCTGGGGTTCGTCAATGGTGGAAATTACTCCGGGGACTCAAAACGGTGATTAATAGCCCATGAAACAGGCCAGAATCGGCCAAAACTGCGAGTGTTGATGACCGACACGTAAATGCACCCTGGGGTTCTTCAATGGTGGAAATCACTCCGGGGACCCAAAACGGTGATTAATAGCCCATGTAACTGTGATTAATATCCCATGAAACAGGCCAGAAACAGCCAAAACTGCGAGTGTTGATGACCGACACGTAAATACAACCTGGGGTTCGGCAATGGTGGAAATCACTCCGGGAACTCAAAACTGTGATAATAGCCCATGTAATAATGATTAATAGCACATGAAACAGGCCAGAATCGGCCAAAACTGCGAGTGTTGATGACCGGCACGTAAACGCAACCTGGGGTTCGACAATGGTGAAAATCACTCCGGGGACTCAAAACGGTGATTAATAGCCCATCTAACTGTGATTAATAGCCCATGAAACAGGCCAGAAACGGCCAAAACTGCGAGTGTTGATGACCGACACGTAAATACAACCTGGGGTTCGTCAATGGTGGAAATCACTCCGGGAACTCAAAACTGTGATAATAGCCCATGTAATAATGATTAATAGCACATGAAACAGGCCAGAATCGGCCAAAACTGCGAGTGTTGATGACCGGCACGTAAACGCAACCTGGGGTTCGACAATGGTGAAAATCACTCCGGGGACTCAAAACGGTGATTAATAGCCCATCTAACTGTGATTAATAGCCCATGAAACAGGCCAGAAACGGCCAAAACTGCGAGTTGATGACCGACACGTAAATACAACCTGGGGTTCGTCAATGGTGGAAATCACTTCAGGGACTCAAAACGGTGATTAATAGCCCATCTAACTGTGATTAATAGCCCATGAAACAAGCCAGAATCGGCCAAAACTGCGAGTGTTGATGACCGGCACGTAAACGCAACCTGGGGTTCATCAATGGTGGAAATCACTTCAGGGACTCAAAACGGTGATTAATAGCCCATCTAACTGTGATTAATAGCCCATGAAACAGGCCAGAAACGGCCAAAACTGCGAGTGTTGATGACCGACACTTAAATAAAACCTGGGGTTCGTCAATGGTGGAAATTACTCCGGGGACTCAAAACGGTGATTAATAGCCCATGAAACAGGCCAGAATCGGCCAAAACTGCGAGTGTTGATGACCGACACGTAAATGCACCCTGCGGTTCTTCAATGGTGGAAATCACTCCGGGGACCCAAAACGGTGATTAATAGCCCATGTAACTGTGATTAATATCCCATGAAACAGGCCAGAAACAGCCAAAACTGCGAGTGTTGATGACCGACACGTAAATACAACCTGGGGTTCGGCAATGGTGGAAATCACTCGGGGAACTCAAAACTGTGATAATAGCCCATGTAATAATGATTAATAGCACATGAAACAGGCCAGAATCGGCCAAAACTGCGAGTGTTGATGACCGGCACGTAAACGCAACCTGGGGTTCGACAATGGTGAAAATCACTCCGGGGACTCAAAACGGTGATTAATAGCCCATCTAACTGTGATTAATAGCCCATGAAACAGGCCAGAAACGGCCAAAACTGCGAGTGTTGATGACCGACACGTAAATACAACCTGGGGTTCGTCAATGGTGGAAATCACTCCGGGAACTCAAAACTGTGATAATAGCCCATGTAATAATGATTAATAGCACATGAAACAGGCCAGAATCGGCCAAAACTGCGAGTGTTGATGACCGGCACGTAAACGCAACCTGGGGTTCGACAATGGTGAAAATCACTCCGGGGACTCAAAACGGTGATTAATAGCCCATCTAACTGTGATTAATAGCCCATGAAACAGGCCAGAAACGGCCAAAACTGCGAGTTGATGACCGACACGTAAATACAACCTGGGGTTCGTCAATGGTGGAAATCACTTCAGGGACTCAAAACGGTGATTAATAGCCCATCTAACTGTGATTAATAGCCCATGAAACAAGCCAGAATCGGCCAAAACTGCGAGTGTTGATGACCGGCACGTAAACGCAACCTGGGGTTCATCAATGGTGGAAATCACTTCAGGGACTCAAAACGGTGATTAATAGCCCATCTAACTGTGATTAATAGCCCATGAAACAGGCCAGAAACGGCCAAAACTGCGAGTGTTGATGACCGACACTTAAATAAAACCTGGGGTTCGTCAATGGTGGAAATTACTCCGGGGACTCAAAACGGTGATTAATAGCCCATGAAACAGGCCAGAATCGGCCAAAACTGCGAGTGTTGATGACCGACACGTAAATGCACCCTGGGGTTCTTCAATGGTGGAAATCACTCCGGGGACCCAAAACGGTGATTAATAGCCCATGTAACTGTGATTAATATCCCATGAAACAGGCCAGAAACAGCCAAAACTGCGAGTGTTGATGACCGACACGTAAATACAACCTGGGGTTCGTCAATGGTGGAAATCACTCCGGGAACTCAAAACTGTGATAATAGCCCATGTAATAATGATTAATAGCACATGAAACAGGCCAGAATCGGCCAAAACTGCGAGTGTTGATGACCGGCACGTAAACGCAACCTGGGGTTCGACAATGGTGAAAATCACTCCGGGGACTCAAAACGGTGATTAATAGCCCATCTAACTGTGATTAATAGCCCATGAAACAGGCCAGAAACGGCCAAAACTGCGAGTGTTGATGACCGACACGTAAATACAACCTGGGGTTCGTCAATGGTGGAAATCACTCCGGGAACTCAAAACTGTGATAATAGCCCATGTAATAATGATTAATAGCACATGAAACAGGCCAGAATCGGCCAAAACTGCGAGTGTTGATGACCGGCACGTAAACGCAACCTGGGGTTCGACAATGGTGAAAATCACTCCGGGGACTCAAAACGGTGATTAATAGCCCATCTAACTGTGATTAATAGCCCATGAAACAGGCCAGAAACGGCCAAAACTGCGAGTTGATGACCGACACGTAAATACAACCTGGGGTTCGTCAATGGTGGAAATCACTTCAGGGACTCAAAACGGTGATTAATAGCCCATCTAACTGTGATTAATAGCCCATGAAACAAGCCAGAATCGGCCAAAACTGCGAGTGTTGATGACCGGCACGTAAACGCAACCTGGGGTTCATCAATGGTGGAAATCACTTCAGGGACTCAAAACGGTGATTAATAGCCCATCTAACTGTGATTAATAGCCCATGAAACAGGCCAGAAACGGCCAAAACTGCGAGTGTTGATGACCGACACTTAAATAAAACCTGGGGTTCGTTAATGGTGGAAATTACTCCGGGGACTCAAAACGGTGATTAATAGCCCATGAAACAGGCCAGAATCGGCCAAAACTGCGAGTGTTGATGACCGACACGTAAATGCACCCTGGGGTTCTTCAATGGTGGAAATCACTCCGGGGACCCAAAACGGTGATTAATAGCCCATGTAACTGTGATTAATATCCCATGAAACAGGCCAGAAACAGCCAAAACTGCGAGTGTTGATGACCGACACGTAAATACAACCTGGGGTTCGTCAATGGTGGAAATCACTCCGGGAACTCAAAACTGTGATAATAGCCCATGTAATAATGATTAATAGCACATGAAACAGGCCAGAATCGGCCAAAACTGCGAGTGTTGATGACCGGCACGTAAACGCAACCTGGGGTTCGACAATGGTGAAAATCACTCCGGGGACTCAAAACGGTGATTAATAGCCCATCTAACTGTGATTAATAGCCCATGAAACAGGCCAGAAACGGCCAAAACTGCGAGTTGATGACCGACACGTAAATACAACCTGGGGTTCGTCAATGGTGGAAATCACTTCAGGGACTCAAAACGGTGATTAATAGCCCATCTAACTGTGATTAATAGCCCATGAAACAGGCCAGAAACGGCCAAAACTGCGAGTGTTGATGACCGACACGTAAATACAACCTGGGGTTCGTCAATGGTGGAAATCACTCCGGGAACTCAAAAATGTGATAATAGCCCATGTAATAATGATTAATAGCCCATGAAACAGGCCAGAATCGGCCAAAACTGCGAGTGTTGATGACCGGCACGTAAACGCAACCTGGGGTTCGACAATGGTGAAAATCACTCCGGGGACTCAAAACGGTGATTAATAGCCCATCTAACTGTGATTAATAGCCCATGAAACAGGCCAGAAACGGCCAAAACTGCGAGTTGATGACCGACACGTAAATACAACCTGGGGTTCGTCAATGGTGGAAATCACTTCAGGGACTCAAAACGGTGATTAATAGCCCATCTAACTGTGATTAATAGCCCATGAAACAAGCCAGAATCGGCCAAAACTGCGAGTGTTGATGACCGGCACGTAAACGCAACCTGGGGTTCATCAATGGTGGAAATCACTTCAGGGACTCAAAACGGTGATTAATAGCCCATCTAACTGTGATTAATAGCCCATGAAACAGGCCAGAAACGGCCAAAACTGCGAGTGTTGATGACCGACACTTAAATAAAACCTGGGGTTCGTCAATGGTGGAAATTACTCCGGGGACTCAAAACGGTGATTAATAGCCCATGAAACAGGCCAGAATCGGCCAAAACTGCGAGTGTTGATGACCGACACGTAAATGCACCCTGGGGTTCTTCAATGGTGGAAATCACTCCGGGGACCCAAAACGGTGATTAATAGCCCATGTAACTGTGATTAATATCCCATGAAACAGGCCAGAAACAGCCAAAACTGCGAGTGTTGATGACCGACACGTAAATACAACCTGGGGTTCGTCAATGGTGGAAATCACTCCGGGAACTCAAAACTGTGATAATAGCCCATGTAATAATGATTAATAGCACATGAAACAGGCCAGAATCGGCCAAAACTGCGAGTGTTGATGACCGGCACGTAAACGCAACCTGGGGTTCGACAATGGTGAAAATCACTCCGGGGACTCAAAACGGTGATTAATAGCCCATCTAACTGTGATTAATAGCCCATGAAACAGGCCAGAAACGGCCAAAACTGCGAGTTGATGACCGACACGTAAATACAACCTGGGGTTCGTCAATGGTGGAAATCACTTCAGGGACTCAAAACGGTGATTAATAGCCCATCTAACTGTGATTAATAGCCCATGAAACAGGCCAGAAACGGCCAAAACTGCGAGTGTTGATGACCGACACGTAAATACAACCTGGGGTTCGTCAATGGTGGAAATCACTCCGGGAACTCAAAAATGTGATAATAGCCCATGTAATAATGATTAATAGCCCATGAAACAGGCCAGAATCGGCCAAAACTGCGAGTGTTGATGACCGGCACGTAAACGCAACCTGGGGTTCGACAATGGTGAAAATCACTCCGGGGACTCAAAACGGTGATTAATAGCCCATCTAACTGTGATTAATAGCCCGTGAAACAGGCCAGAAACGGCCAAAACTGCGAGTTGATGACCGACACGTAAATACAACCTGGGGTTCGTCAATGGTGGAAATCACTCCGTGGACTCAAAACGGTGATTAATAGCCCATGTAACAATGATTAATAGCCCATGAAACAAGCCAGAATCGGCCAAAACTGCGAGTGTTGATGACCGGCACGTAAACGCAACCTGGGGTTCATCAATGGTGGAAATCACTTCAGGGACTCAAAACGGTGATTAATAGCCCATCTAACTGTGATTAATAGCCCATGAAACAGGCCAGAAACGGCCAAAACTGCGAGTGTTGATGACCGACACTTAAATAAAACCTGGGGTTCGTCAATGGTGGAAATTACTCCGGGGACTCAAAACGGTGATTAATAGCCCATGAAACAGGCCAGAATCGGCCAAAACTGCGAGTGTTGATGACCGACACGTAAATGCACCCTGGGGTTCTTCAATGGTGGAAATCACTCCGGGGACCCAAAACGGTGATTAATAGCCCATGTAACTGTGATTAATATCCCATGAAACAGGCCAGAAACAGCCAAAACTGCGAGTGTTGATGACCGACACGTAAATACAACCTGGGGTTCGTCAATGGTGGAAATCACTCCGGGAACTCAAAACTGTGATAATAGCCCATGTAATAATGATTAATAGCACATGAAACAGGCCAGAATCGGCCAAAACTGCGAGTGTTGATGACCGGCACGTAAACGCAACCTGGGGTTCGACAATGGTGAAAATCACTCCGGGGACTCAAAACGGTGATTAATAGCCCATCTAACTGTGATTAATAGCCCATGAAACAGGCCAGAAACGGCCAAAACTGCGAGTGTTGATGACCGACACGTAAATACAACCTGGGGTTCGTCAATGGTGGAAATCACTCCGGGAACTCAAAACTGTGATAATAGCCCATGTAATAATGATTAATAGCACATGAAACAGGCCAGAATCGGCCAAAACTGCGAGTGTTGATGACCGGCACGTAAACGCAACCTGGGGTTCGACAATGGTGAAAATCACTCCGGGGACTCAAAACGGTGATTAATAGCCCATCTAACTGTGATTAATAGCCCATGAAACAGGCCAGAAACGGCCAAAACTGCGAGTTGATGACCGACACGTAAATACAACCTGGGGTTCGTCAATGGTGGAAATCACTTCAGGGACTCAAAACGGTGATTAATAGCCCATCTAACTGTGATTAATAGCCCATGAAACAAGCCAGAATCGGCCAAAACTGCGAGTGTTGATGACCGGCACGTAAACGCAACCTGGGGTTCATCAATGGTGGAAATCACTTCAGGGACTCAAAACGGTGATTAATAGCCCATCTAACTGTGATTAATAGCCCATGAAACAGGCCAGAAACGGCCAAAACTGCGAGTGTTGATGACCGACACTTAAATAAATCCTGGGGTTCGTCAATGGTGGAAATTACTCCGGGGACTCAAAACGGTGATTAATAGCCCATGAAACAGGCCAGAATCGGCCAAAACTGCGAGTGTTGATGACCGACACGTAAATGCACCCTGGGGTTCTTCAATGGTGGAAATCACTCCGGGGACCCAAAACGGTGATTAATAGCCCATGTAACTGTGATTAATATCCCATGAAACAGGCCAGAAACAGCCAAAACTGCGAGTGTTGATGACCGACACGTAAATACAACCTGGGGTTCGTCAATGGTGGAAATCACTCCGGGAACTCAAAACTGTGATAATAGCCCATGTAATAATGATTAATAGCACATGAAACAGGCCAGAATCGGCCAAAACTGCGAGTGTTGATGACCGGCACGTAAACGCAACCTGGGGTTCGACAATGGTGAAAATCACTCCGGGGACTCAAAACGGTGATTAATAGCCCATCTAACTGTGATTAATAGCCCATGAAACAGGCCAGAAACGGCCAAAACTGCGAGTGTTGATGACCGACACGTAAATACAACCTGGGGTTCGTCAATGGTGGAAATCACTCCGGGAACTCAAAACTGTGATAATAGCCCATGTAATAATGATTAATAGCACATGAAACAGGCCAGAATCGGCCAAAACTGCGAGTGTTGATGACCGGCACGTAAACGCAACCTGGGGTTCGACAATGGTGAAAATCACTCCGGGGACTCAAAACGGTGATTAATAGCCCATCTAACTGTGATTAATAGCCCATGAAACAGGCCAGAAACGGCCAAAACTGCGAGTTGATGACCGACACGTAAATACAACCTGGGGTTCGTCAATGGTGGAAATCACTTCAGGGACTCAAAACGGTGATTAATAGCCCATCTAACTGTGATTAATAGCCCATGAAACAAGCCAGAATCGGCCAAAACTGCGAGTGTTGATGACCGGCACGTAAACGCAACCTGGGGTTCATCAATGGTGGAAATCACTTCAGGGACTCAAAACGGTGATTAATAGCCCATCTAACTGTGATTAATAGCCCATGAAACAGGCCAGAAACGGCCAAAACTGCGAGTGTTGATGACCGACACTTAAATAAAACCTGGGGTTCGTCAATGGTGGAAATTACTCCGGGGACTCAAAACGGTGATTAATAGCCCATGAAACAGGCCAGAATCGGCCAAAACTGCGAGTGTTGATGACCGACACGTAAATGCACCCTGGGGTTCTTCAATGGTGGAAATCACTCCGGGGACCCAAAACGGTGATTAATAGCCCATGTAACTGTGATTAATATCCCATGAAACAGGCCAGAAACAGCCAAAACTGCGAGTGTTGATGACCGACACGTAAATACAACCTGGGGTTCGTCAATGGTGGAAATCACTCCGGGAACTCAAAACTGTGATAATAGCCCATGTAATAATGATTAATAGCACATGAAACAGGCCAGAATCGGCCAAAACTGCGAGTGTTGATGACCGGCACGTAAACGCAACCTGGGGTTCGACAATGGTGAAAATCACTCCGGGGACTCAAAACGGTGATTAATAGCCCATCTAACTGTGATTAATAGCCCATGAAACAGGCCAGAAACGGCCAAAACTGCGAGTTGATGACCGACACGTAAATACAACCTGGGGTTCGTCAATGGTGGAAATCACTTCAGGGACTCAAAACGGTGATTAATAGCCCATCTAACTGTGATTAATAGCCCATGAAACCGGCCAGAAACGGCCAAAACTGCGAGTGTTGATGACCGACACGTAAATACAACCTGGGTTCGTCAATGGTGGAAATCACTCCGGGAACTCAAAAATGTGATAATAGCCCATGTAATAATGATTAATAGCCCATGAAACAGGCCAGAATCGGCCAAAACTGCGAGTGTTGATGACCGGCACGTAAACGCAACCTGGGGTTCGACAATGGTGAAAATCACTCCGGGGACTCAAAACGGTGATTAATAGCCCATCTAACTGTGATTAATAGCCCATGAAACAGGCCAGAAACGGCCAAAACTGCGAGTTGATGACCGACACGTAAATACAACCTGGGGTTCGTCAATGGTGGAAATCACTTCAGGGACTCAAAACGGTGATTAATAGCCCATCTAACTGTGATTAATAGCCCATGAAACAAGCCAGAATCGGCCAAAACTGCGAGTGTTGATGACCGGCACGTAAACGCAACCTGGGGTTCATCAATGGTGGAAATCACTTCAGGGACTCAAAACGGTGATTAATAGCCCATCTAACTGTGATTAATAGCCCATGAAACAGGCCAGAAACGGCCAAAACTGCGAGTGTTGATGACCGACACTTAAATAAAACCTGGGGTTCGTCAATGGTGGAAATTACTCCGGGGACTCAAAACGGTGATTAATAGCCCATGAAACAGGCCAGAATCGGCCAAAACTGCGAGTGTTGATGACCGACACGTAAATGCACCCTGGGGTTCTTCAATGGTGGAAATCACTCCGGGGACCCAAAACGGTGATTAATAGCCCATGTAACTGTGATTAATATCCCATGAAACAGGCCAGAAACAGCCAAAACTGCGAGTGTTGATGACCGACACGTAAATACAACCTGGGGTTCGTCAATGGTGGAAATCACTCCGGGAACTCAAAACTGTGATAATAGCCCATGTAATAATGATTAATAGCACATGAAACAGGCCAGAATCGGCCAAAACTGCGAGTGTTGATGACCGGCACGTAAACGCAACCTGGGGTTCGACAATGGTGAAAATCACTCCGGGGACTCAAAACGGTGATTAATAGCCCATCTAACTGTGATTAATAGCCCATGAAACAGGCCAGAAACGGCCAAAACTGCGAGTTGATGACCGACACGTAAATACAACCTGGGGTTCGTCAATGGTGGAAATCACTTCAGGGACTCAAAACGGTGATTAATAGCCCATCTAACTGTGATTAATAGCCCATGAAACAGGCCAGAAACGGCCAAAACTGCGAGTGTTGATGACCGACACGTAAATACAACCTGGGGTTCGTCAATGGTGGAAATCACTCCGGGAACTCAAAAATGTGATAATAGCCCATGTAATAATGATTAATAGCCCATGAAACAGGCCAGAATCGGCCAAAACTGCGAGTGTTGATGACCGGCACGTAAACGCAACCTGGGGTTCATCAATGGTGGAAATCACTTCAGGGACTCAAAACGGTGATTAATAGCCCATCTAACTGTGATTAATAGCCCATGAAACAGGCCAGAAACGGCCAAAACTGCGAGTGTTGATGACCGACACTTAAATAAAACCTGGGGTTCGTCAATGGTGGAAATTACTCCGGGGACTCAAAACGGTGATTAATAGCCCATGAAACAGGCCAGAATCGGCCAAAACTGCGAGTGTTGATGACCGACACGTAAATGCACCCTGGGGTTCTTCAATGGTGGAAATCACTCCGGGGACCCAAAACGGTGATTAATAGCCCATGTAACTGTGATTAATATCCCATGAAACAGGCCAGAAACAGCCAAAACTGCGAGTGTTGATGACCGACACGTAAATACAACCTGGGGTTCGTCAATGGTGGAAATCACTCCGGGAACTCAAAACTGTGATAATAGCCCATGTAATAATGATTAATAGCACATGAAACAGGCCAGAATCGGCCAAAACTGCGAGTGTTGATGACCGGCACGTAAACGCAACCTGGGGTTCGACAATGGTGAAAATCACTCCGGGGACTCAAAACGGTGATTAATAGCCCATCTAACTGTGATTAATAGCCCATGAAACAGGCCAGAAACGGCCAAAACTGCGAGTTGATGACCGACACGTAAATACAACCTGGGGTTCGTCAATGGTGGAAATCACTTCAGGGACTCAAAACGGTGATTAATAGCCCATCTAACTGTGATTAATAGCCCATGAAACAGGCCAGAAACGGCCAAAACTGCGAGTGTTGATGACCGACACGTAAATACAACCTGGGGTTCGTCAATGGTGGAAATCACTCCGGGAACTCAAAAATGTGATAATAGCCCATGTAATAATGATTAATAGCCCATGAAACAGGCCAGAATCGGCCAAAACTGCGAGTGTTGATGACCGGCACGTAAACGCAACCTGGGGTTCGACAATGGTGAAAATCACTCCGGGGACTCAAAACGGTGATTAATAGCCCATCTAACTGTGATTAATAGCCCGTGAAACAGGCCAGAAACGGCCAAAACTGCGAGTTGATGACCGACACGTAAATACAACCTGGGGTTCGTCAATGGTGGAAATCACTCCGTGGACTCAAAACGGTGATTAATAGCCCATGTAACAATGATTAATAGCCCATGAAACAAGCCAGAATCGGCCAAAACTGCGAGTGTTGATGACCGGCACGTAAACGCAACCTGGGGTTCATCAATGGTGGAAATCACTTCAGGGACTCAAAACGGTGATTAATAGCCCATCTAACTGTGATTAATAGCCCATGAAACAGGCCAGAAACGGCCAAAACTGCGAGTGTTGATGACCGACACTTAAATAAAACCTGGGGTTCGTCAATGGTGGAAATTACTCCGGGGACTCAAAACGGTGATTAATAGCCCATGAAACAGGCCAGAATCGGCCAAAACTGCGAGTGTTGATGACCGACACGTAAATGCACCCTGGGGTTCTTCAATGGTGGAAATCACTCCGGGGACCCAAAACGGTGATTAATAGCCCATGTAACTGTGATTAATATCCCATGAAACAGGCCAGAAACAGCCAAAACTGCGAGTGTTGATGACCGACACGTAAATACAACCTGGGGTTCGTCAATGGTGGAAATCACTCCGGGAACTCAAAACTGTGATAATAGCCCATGTAATAATGATTAATAGCACATGAAACAGGCCAGAATCGGCCAAAACTGCGAGTGTTGATGACCGGCACGTAAACGCAACCTGGGGTTCGACAATGGTGAAAATCACTCCGGGGACTCAAAACGGTGATTAATAGCCCATCTAACTGTGATTAATAGCCCATGAAACAGGCCAGAAACGGCCAAAACTGCGAGTTGATGACCGACACGTAAATACAACCTGGGGTTCGTCAATGGTGGAAATCACTTCAGGGACTCAAAACGGTGATTAATAGCCCATCTAACTGTGATTAATAGCCCATGAAACAGGCCAGAAACGGCCAAAACTGCGAGTGTTGATGACCGACACTTAAATAAAACCTGGGGTTCGTCAATGGTGGAAATTACTCCGGGGACTCAAAACGGTGATTAATAGCCCATGAAACAGGCCAGAATCGACCAAAACTGCGAGTGTTGATGACCGACACGTAAATGCACCCTGGGGTTCTTCAATGGTGGAAATCACTCCGGGGACCCAAAACGGTGATTAATAGCCCATGTAATTGTGATTAATATCCCATGAAACAGGCCAGAAACAGCCAAAACTGCGAGTGTTGATGACCGACACGTAAATACAACCTGGGGTTCGTCAATGGTGGAAATTACTCCGGGGACTCAAAACGGTGATTAATAGCCCATGAAACAGGCCAGAATCGGCCAAAACTGCGAGTGTTGATGACCGACACGTAAATGCACCCTGGGGTTCTTCAATGGTGGAAATCACTCCGGGGACCCAAAACGGTGATTAATAGCCCATGTAACTGTGATTAATATCCCATGAAACAGGCCAGAAACAGCCAAAACTGCGAGTGTTGATGACCGACACGTAAATACAACCTGGGGTTCGTCAATGGTGGAAATCACTCCGGGAACTCAAAACTGTGATAATAGCCCATGTAATAATGATTAATAGCACATGAAACAGGCCAGAATCGGCCAAAACTGCGAGTGTTGATGACCGGCACGTAAACGCAACCTGGGGTTCGACAATGGTGAAAATCACTCCGGGGACTCAAAACGGTGATTAATAGCCCATCTAACTGTGATTAATAGCCCATGAAACAGGCCAGAAACGGCCAAAACTGCGAGTTGATGACCGACACGTAAATACAACCTGGGGTTCGTCAATGGTGGAAATCAATTCAGGGACTCAAAACGGTGATTAATAGCCCATCTAACTGTGATTAATAGCCCATGAAACAGGCCAGAAACGGCCAAAACTGCGAGTGTTGATGACCGACACGTAAATACAACCTGGGGTTCGTCAATGGTGGAAATCACTCCGGGAACTCAAAACTGTGATAATAGCCCATGTAATATTGATTAATAGCCCATGAAACAGGCCAGAATCGGCCAAAACTGCGAGTGTTGATGACCGGCACGTAAACGCAACCTGGGGTTCGACAATGGTGAAAATCACTCCGGGGACTCAAAACGGTGATTAATAGCCCATCTAACTGTGATTAATAGCCCGTGAAACAGGCCAGAAACGGCCAAAACTGCGAGTTGATGACCGACACGTAAATACAACCTGGGGTTCGTCAATGGTGGAAATCACTCCGGGGACTCAAAACGGTGATTAATAGCCCATGTAACAATGATTAATAGCCCATGAAACAAGCCAGAATCGGCCAAAACTGCGAGTGTTGATGACCGGCACGTAAACGCAACCTGGGGTTCATCAATGGTGGAAATCACTTCACGGACTCAAAACGGTGATTAATAGCCCATCTAACTGTGATTAATAGCCCATGAAACAGGCCAGAAACGGCCAAAACTGCGAGTGTTGATGACCGACACGTAAATACAACCTGGGGTTCGTCAATGGTGGAAATCACTCCGGGAACTCAAAACTGTGATAATAGCCCATGTAATATTGATTAATAGCCCATGAAACAGGCCAGAATCGGCCAAAACTGCGAGTGTTGATGACCGGCACGTAAACGCAACCTGGGGTTCGACAATGGTGAAAATCACTCCGGGGACTCAAAACGGTGATTAATAGCCCATCTAACTGTGATTAATAGCCCGTGAAACAGGCCAGAAACGGCCAAAACTGCGAGTTGATGACCGACACGTAAATACAACCTGGGGTTCGTCAATGGTGGAAATCACTCCGGGGACTCAAAACGGTGATTAATAGCCCATGTAACAATGATTAATAGCCCATGAAACAAGCCAGAATCGGCCAAAACTGCGAGTGTTGATGACCGGCACGTAAACGCAACCTGGGGTTCATCAATGGTGGAAATCACTTCAGGGACTCAAAACGGTGATTAATAGCCCATCTAACTGTGATTAATAGCCCATGAAACAGGCCAGAAACGGCCAAAACTGCGAGTGTTGATGACCGACACTTAAATAAAACCTGGGGTTCGTCAATGGTGGAAATTACTCCGGGGACTCAAAACGGTGATTAATAGCCCATGAAACAGGCCAGAATCGGCCAAAACTGCGAGTGTTGATGACCGACACGTAAATGCACCCTGGGGTTCTTCAATGGTGGAAATCACTCCGGGGACCCAAAACGGTGATTAATAGCCCATGTAACTGTGATTAATATCCCATGAAACAGGCCAGAAACAGCCAAAACTGCGAGTGTTGATGACCGACACGTAAATACAACCTGGGGTTCGTCAATGGTGGAAATCACTCCGGGAACTCAAAACTGTGATAATAGCCCATGTAATAATGATTAATAGCACATGAAACAGGCCAGAATCGGCCAAAACTGCGAGTGTTGATGACCGGCACGTAAACGCAACCTGGGGTTCGACAATGGTGAAAATCACTCCGGGGACTCAAAACGGTGATTAATAGCCCATCTAACTGTGATTAATAGCCCATGAAACAGGCCAGAAACGGCCAAAACTGCGAGTTGATGGCCGACACGTAAATACAACCTGGGGTTCGTCAATGGTGGAAATCACTTCAGGGACTCAAAACGGTGATTAATAGCCCATCTAACTGTGATTAATAGCCCATGAAACAAGCCAGAATCGGCCAAAACTGCGAGTGTTGATGACCGGCACGTAAACGCAACCTGGGGTTCATCAATGGTGGAAATCACTTCAGGGACTCAAAACGGTGATTAATAGCCCATCTAACTGTGATTAATAGCCCATGAAACAGGCCAGAAACGGCCAAAACTGCGAGTGTTGATGACCGACACTTAAATAAAACCTGGGGTTCGTCAATGGTGGAAATTACTTCGGGGACTCAAAACGGTGATTAATAGCCCATGAAACAGGCCAGAATCGGCCAAAACTGCGAGTGTTGATGACCGACACGTAAATGCACCCTGGGGTTCTTCAATGGTGGAAATCACTCCGGGGACCCAAAACGGTGATTAATAGCCCATGTAACTGTGATTAATATCCCATGAAACAGGCCAGAAACAGCCAAAACTGCGAGTGTTGATGACCGACACGTAAATACAACCTGGGGTTCGTCAATGGTGGAAATCACTCCGGGAACTCAAAACTGTGATAATAGCCCATGTAATAATGATTAATAGCACATGAAACAGGCCAGAATCGGCCAAAACTGCGAGTGTTGATGACCGGCACGTAAACGCAACCTGGGGTTCGACAATGGTGAAAATCACTCCGGGGACTCAAAACGGTGATTAATAGCCCATCTAACTGTGATTAATAGCCCATGAAACAGGCCAGAAACGGCCAAAACTGCGAGTTGATGACCGACACGTAAATACAACCTGGGGTTCGTCAATGGTGGAAATCACTTCAGGGACTCAAAACGGTGATTAATAGCCCATCTAACTGTGATTAATAGCCCATGAAACAGGCCAGAAACGGCCAAAACTGCGAGTGTTGATGACCGACACGTAAATACAACCTGGGGTTCGTCAATGGTGGAAATCACTCCGGGAACTCAAAACTGTGATAATAGCCCATGTAATATTGATTAATAGCCCATGAAACAGGCCAGAATCGGCCAAAACTGCGAGTGTTGATGACCGGCACGTAAACGCAACCTGGGGTTCGACAATGGTGAAAATCACTCCGGGGACTCAAAACGGTGATTAATAGCCCATCTAACTGTGATTAATAGCCCGTGAAACAGGCCAGAAACGGCCAAAACTGCGAGTTGATGACCGACACGTAAATACAACCTGGGGTTCGTCAATGGTGGAAATCACTCCGGGGACTCAAAACGGTGATTAATAGCCCATGTAACAATGATTAATAGCCCATGAAACAAGCCAGAATCGGCCAAAACTGCGAGTGTTGATGACCGGCACGTAAACGCAACCTGGGGTTCATCAATGGTGGAAATCACTTCAGGGACTCAAAACGGTGATTAATAGCCCATCTAACTGTGATTAATAGCCCATGAAACAGGCCAGAAACGGCCAAAACTGCGAGTGTTGATGACCGACACTTAAATAAAACCTGGGGTTCGTCAATGGTGGAAATTACTCCGGGGACTCAAAACGGTGATTAATAGCCCATGAAACAGGCCAGAATCGGCCAAAACTGCGAGTGTTGATGACCGACACGTAAATGCACCCTGGGGTTCTTCAATGGTGGAAATCACTCCGGGGACCCAAAACGGTGATTAATAGCCCATGTAACTGTGATTATCCCATGAAACAGGCCAGAAACAGCCAAAACTGCGAGTGTTGATGACCGACACGTAAATACAACCTGGGGTTCGTCAATGGTGGAAATCACTCCGGGAACTCAAAACTGTGATAATAGCCCATGTAATAATGATTAATAGCACATGAAACAGGCCAGAATCGGCCAAAACTGCGAGTGTTGATGACCGGCACGTAAACGCAACCTGGGGTTCGACAATGGTGAAAATCACTCCGGGGACTCAAAACGGTGATTAATAGCCCATCTAACTGTGATTAATAGCCCATGAAACAGGCCAGAAACGGCCAAAACTGCGAGTTGATGACCGACACGTAAATACAACCTGGGGTTCGTCAATGGTGGAAATCACTTCAGGGACTCAAAACGGTGATTAATAGCCCATCTAACTGTGATTAATAGCCCATGAAACAAGCCAGAATCGGCCAAAACTGCGAGTGTTGATGACCGGCACGTAAACGCAACCTGGGGTTCATCAATGGTGGAAATCACTTCAGGGACTCAAAACGGTGATTAATAGCCCATCTAACTGTGATTAATAGCCCATGAAACAGGCCAGAAACGGCCAAAACTGCGAGTGTTGATGACCGACACTTAAATAAAACCTGGGGTTCGTCAATGGTGGAAATTACTTCGGGGACTCAAAACGGTGATTAATAGCCCATGAAACAGGCCAGAATCGGCCAAAACTGCGAGTGTTGATGACCGACACGTAAATGCACCCTGGGGTTCTTCAATGGTGGAAATCACTCCGGGGACCCAAAACGGTGATTAATAGCCCATGTAACTGTGATTAATATCCCATGAAACAGGCCAGAAACAGCCAAAACTGCGAGTGTTGATGACCGACACGTAAATACAACCTGGGGTTCGTCAATGGTGGAAATCACTCCGGGAACTCAAAACTGTGATAATAGCCCATGTAATAATGATTAATAGCACATGAAACAGGCCAGAATCGGCCAAAACTGCGAGTGTTGATGACCGGCACGTAAACGCAACCTGGGGTTCGACAATGGTGAAAATCACTCCGGGGACTCAAAACGGTGATTAATAGCCCATCTAACTGTGATTAATAGCCCATGAAACAGGCCAGAAACGGCCAAAACTGCGAGTTGATGACCGACACGTAAATACAACCTGGGGTTCGTCAATGGTGGAAATCACTTCAGGGACTCAAAACGGTGATTAATAGCCCATCTAACTGTGATTAATAGCCCATGAAACAAGCCAGAATCGGCCAAAACTGCGAGTGTTGATGACCGGCACGTAAACGCAACCTGGGGTTCATCAATGGTGGAAATCACTTCAGGGACTCAAAACGGTGATTAATAGCCCATCTAACTGTGATTAATAGCCCATGAAACAGGCCAGAAACGGCCAAAACTGCGAGTGTTGATGACCGACACTTAAATAAAACCTGGGGTTCGTCAATGGTGGAAATTACTTCGGGGACTCAAAACGGTGATTAATAGCCCATGAAACAGGCCAGAATCGGCCAAAACTGCGAGTGTTGATGACCGACACGTAAATGCACCCTGGGGTTCTTCAATGGTGGAAATCACTCCGGGGACCCAAAACGGTGATTAATAGCCCATGTAACTGTGATTAATATCCCATGAAACAGGCCAGAAACAGCCAAAACTGCGAGTGTTGATGACCGACACGTAAATACAACCTGGGGTTCGTCAATGGTGGAAATTACTCCGGGGACTCAAAACGGTGATTAATAGCCCATGAAACAGGCCAGAATCGGCCAAAACTGCGAGTGTTGATGACCGACACGTAAATGCACCCTGGGGTTCTTCAATGGTGGAAATCACTCCGGGGACCCAAAACGGTGATTAATAGCCCATGTAACTGTGATTAATATCCCATGAAACAGGCCAGAAACAGCCAAAACTGCGAGTGTTGATGACCGACACGTAAATACAACCTGGGGTTCGTCAATGGTGGAAATCACTCCGGGAACTCAAAACTGTGATAATAGCCCATGTAATAATGATTAATAGCACATGAAACAGGCCAGAATCGGCCAAAACTGCGAGTGTTGATGACCGGCACGTAAACGCAACCTGGGGTTCGACAATGGTGAAAATCACTCCGGGGACTCAAAACGGTGATTAATAGCCCATCTAACTGTGATTAATAGCCCATGAAACAGGCCAGAAACGGCCAAAACTGCGAGTTGATGACCGACACGTAAATACAACCTGGGGTTCGTCAATGGTGGAAATCACTTCAGGGACTCAAAACGGTGATTAATAGCCCATCTAACTGTGATTAATAGCCCATGAAACAGGCCAGAAACGGCCAAAACTGCGAGTGTTGATGACCGACACGTAAATACAACCTGGGGTTCGTCAATGGTGGAAATCACTCCGGGAACTCAAAACTGTGATAATAGCCCATGTAATATTGATTAATAGCCCATGAAACAGGCCAGAATCGGCCAAAACTGCGAGTGTTGATGACCGGCACGTAAACGCAACCTGGGGTTCGACAATGGTGAAAATCACTCCGGGGACTCAAAACGGTGATTAATAGCCCATCTAACTGTGATTAATAGCCCGTGAAACAGGCCAGAAACGGCCAAAACTGCGAGTTGATGACCGACACGTAAATACAACCTGGGGTTCGTCAATGGTGGAAATCACTCCGGGGACTCAAAACGGTGATTAATAGCCCATGTAACAATGATTAATAGCCCATGAAACAAGCCAGAATCGGCCAAAATTGCGAGTGTTGATGACCGGCACGTAAACGCAACTTGGGGTTCATCAATGGTGGAAATCACTTCAGGGACTCAAAACGGTGATTAATAGCCCATCTAACTGTGATTAATAGCCCATGAAACAGGCCAGAAACGGCCAAAACTGCGAGTGTTGATGACCGACACTTAAATAAAACCTGGGGTTCGTCAATGGTGGAAATTACTCCGGGGACTCAAAACGGTGATTAATAGCCCATGAAACAGGCCAGAATCGGCCAAAACTGCGAGTGTTGATGACCGACACGTAAATGCACCCTGGGGTTCTTCAATGGTGGAAATCACTCCGGGGACCCAAAACGGTGATTAATAGCCCATGTAACTGTGATTATCCCATGAAACAGGCCAGAAACAGCCAAAACTGCGAGTGTTGATGACCGACACGTAAATACAACCTGGGGTTCGTCAATGGTGGAAATCACTCCGGGAACTCAAAACTGTGATAATAGCCCATGTAATAATGATTAATAGCACATGAAACAGGCCAGAATCGGCCAAAACTGCGAGTGTTGATGACCGGCACGTAAACGCAACCTGGGGTTCGACAATGGTGAAAATCACTCCGGGGACTCAAAACGGTGATTAATAGCCCATCTAACTGTGATTAATAGCCCATGAAACAGGCCAGAAACGGCCAAAACTGCGAGTTGATGACCGACACGTAAATACAACCTGGGGTTCGTCAATGGTGGAAATCACTTCAGGGACTCAAAACGGTGATTAATAGCCCATCTAACTGTGATTAATAGCCCATGAAACAAGCCAGAATCGGCCAAAACTGCGAGTGTTGATGACCGGCACGTAAACGCAACCTGGGGTTCATCAATGGTGGAAATCACTTCAGGGACTCAAAACGGTGATTAATAGCCCATCTAACTGTGATTAATAGCCCATGAAACAGGCCAGAAACGGCCAAAACTGCGAGTGTTGATGACCGACACTTAAATAAAACCTGGGGTTCGTCAATGGTGGAAATTACTTCGGGGACTCAAAACGGTGATTAATAGCCCATGAAACAGGCCAGAATCGGCCAAAACTGCGAGTGTTGATGACCGACACGTAAATGCACCCTGGGGTTCTTCAATGGTGGAAATCACTCCGGGGACCCAAAACGGTGATTAATAGCCCATGTAACTGTGATTAATATCCCATGAAACAGGCCAGAAACAGCCAAAACTGCGAGTGTTGATGACCGACACGTAAATACAACCTGGGGTTCGTCAATGGTGGAAATCACTCCGGGAACTCAAAACTGTGATAATAGCCCATGTAATAATGATTAATAGCACATGAAACAGGCCAGAATCGGCCAAAACTGCGAGTGTTGATGACCGGCACGTAAACGCAACCTGGGGTTCGACAATGGTGAAAATCACTCCGGGGACTCAAAACGGTGATTAATAGCCCATCTAACTGTGATTAATAGCCCATGAAACAGGCCAGAAACGGCCAAAACTGCGAGTTGATGACCGACACGTAAATACAACCTGGGGTTCGTCAATGGTGGAAATCACTTCAGGGACTCAAAACGGTGATTAATAGCCCATCTAACTGTGATTAATAGCCCATGAAACAGGCCAGAAACGGCCAAAACTGCGAGTGTTGATGACCGACACTTAAATAAAACCTGGGGTTCGTCAATGGTGGAAATTACTCCGGGGACTCAAAACGGTGATTAATAGCCCATGAAACAGGCCAGAATCGACCAAAACTGCGAGTGTTGATGACCGACACGTAAATGCACCCTGGGGTTCTTCAATGGTGGAAATCACTCCGGGGACCCAAAACGGTGATTAATAGCCCATGTAACTGTGATTAATATCCCATGAAACAGGCCAGAAACAGCCAAAACTGCGAGTGTTGATGACCGACACGTAAATACAACCTGGGGTTCGTCAATGGTGGAAATCACTCCGGGAACTCAAAACTGTGATAATAGCCCATGTAATAATGATTAATAGCACATGAAACAGGCCAGAATCGGCCAAAACTGCGAGTGTTGATGACCGGCACGTAAACGCAACCTGGGGTTCGACAATGGTGAAAATCACTCCGGGGACTCAAAACGGTGATTAATAGCCCATCTAACTGTGATTAATAGCCCATGAAACAGGCCAGAAACGGCCAAAACTGCGAGTTGATGACCGACACGTAAATACAACCTGGGGTTCGTCAATGGTGGAAATCACTTCAGGGACTCAAAACGGTGATTAATAGCCCATCTAACTGTGATTAATAGCCCATGAAACAGGCCAGAAACGGCCAAAACTGCGAGTGTTGATGACCGACACGTAAATACAACCTGGGGTTCGTCAATGGTGGAAATCACTCCGGGAACTCAAAACTGTGATAATAGCCCATGTAATATTGATTAATAGCCCATGAAACAGGCCAGAATCGGCCAAAACTGCGAGTGTTGATGACCGGCACGTAAACGCAACCTGGGGTTCGACAATGGTGAAAATCACTCCGGGGACTCAAAACGGTGATTAATAGCCCATCTAACTGTGATTAATAGCCCGTGAAACAGGCCAGAAACGGCCAAAACTGCGAGTTGATGACCGACACGTAAATACAACCTGGGGTTCGTCAATGGTGGAAATCACTCCGGGGACTCAAAACGGTGATTAATAGCCCATGTAACAATGATTAATAGCCCATGAAACAAGCCAGAATCGGCCAAAACTGCGAGTGTTGATGACCGGCACGTAAACGCAACTTGGGGTTCATCAATGGTGGAAATCACTTCAGGGACTCAAAACGGTGATTAATAGCCCATCTAACTGTGATTAATAGCCCATGAAACAGGCCAGAAACGGCCAAAACTGCGAGTGTTGATGACCGACACTTAAATAAAACCTGGGGTTCGTCAATGGTGGAAATTACTCCGGGGACTCAAAACGGTGATTAATAGCCCATGAAACAGGCCAGAATCGGCCAAAACTGCGAGTGTTGATGACCGACACGTAAATGCACCCTGGGGTTCTTCAATGGTGGAAATCACTCCGGGGACCCAAAACGGTGATTAATAGCCCATGTAACTGTGATTAATATCCCATGAAACAGGCCAGAAACAGCCAAAACTGCGAGTGTTGATGACCGACACGTAAATACAACCTGGGGTTCGTCAATGGTGGAAATCACTCCGGGAACTCAAAACTGTGATAATAGCCCATGTAATAATGATTAATAGCACATGAAACAGGCCAGAATCGGCCAAAACTGCGAGTGTTGATGACCGGCACGTAAACGCAACCTGGGGTTCGACAATGGTGAAAATCACTCCGGGGACTCAAAACGGTGATTAATAGCCCATCTAACTGTGATTAATAGCCCATGAAACAGGCCAGAAACGGCCAAAACTGCGAGTTGATGACCGACACGTAAATACAACCTGGGGTTCGTCAATGGTGGAAATCACTTCAGGGACTCAAAACGGTGATTAATAGCCCATCTAACTGTGATTAATAGCCCATGAAACAAGCCAGAATCGGCCAAAACTGCGAGTGTTGATGACCGGCACGTAAACGCAACCTGGGGTTCATCAATGGTGGAAATCACTTCAGGGACTCAAAACGGTGAGTAATAGCCCATCTAACTGTGATTAATAGCCCATGAAACAGGCCAGAAACGGCCAAAACTGCGAGTGTTGATGACCGACACTTAAATAAAACCTGGGGTTCGTCAATGGTGGAAATTACTCCGGGGACTCAAAACGGTGATTAATAGCCCATGAAACAGGCCAGAATCGGCCAAAACTGCGAGTGTTGATGACCGACACGTAAATGCACCCTGGGGTTCTTCAATGGTGGAAATCACTCCGGGGACCCAAAACGGTGATTAATAGCCCATGTAACTGTGATTAATATCCCATGAAACAGGCCAGAAACAGCCAAAACTGCGAGTGTTGATGACCGACACGTAAATACAACCTGGGGTTCGTTAATGGTGGAAATCACTCCGGGAACTCAAAACTGTGATAATAGCCCATGTAATAATGATTAATAGCACATGAAACAGGCCAGAATCGGCCAAAACTGCGAGTGTTGATGACCGGCACGTAAACGCAACCTGGGGTTCGACAATGGTGAAAATCACTCCGGGGACTCAAAACGGTGATTAATAGCCCATCTAACTGTGATTAATAGCCCATGAAACAGGCCAGAAACGGCCAAAACTGCGAGTTGATGACCGACACGTAAATACAACCTGGGGTTCGTCAATGGTGGAAATCACTTCAGGGACTCAAAACGGTGATTAATAGCCCATCTAACTGTGATTAATAGCCCATGAAACAGGCCAGAAACGGCCAAAACTGCGAGTGTTGATGACCGACACGTAAATACAACCTGGGGTTCGTCAATGGTGGAAATCACTCCGGGAACTCAAAACTGTGATAATAGCCCATGTAATATTGATTAATAGCCCATGAAACAGGCCAGAATCGGCCAAAACTGCGAGTGTTGATGACCGGCACGTAAACGCAACCTGGGGTTCGACAATGGTGAAAATCACTCCGGGGACTCAAAACGGTGATTAATAGCCCATCTAACTGTGATTAATAGCCCGTGAAACAGGCCAGAAACGGCCAAAACTGCGAGTTGATGACCGACACGTAAATACAACCTGGGGTTCGTCAATGGTGGAAATCACTCCGGGGACTCAAAACGGTGATTAATAGCCCATCTAACTGTGATTAATAGCCCGTGAAACAGGCCAGAAACGGCCAAAACTGCGAGTTGATGACCGACACGTAAATACAACCTGGGGTTCGTCAATGGTGGAAATCACTCCGGGGACTCAAAACGGTGATTAATAGCCCATGTAACAATGATTAATAGCCCATGAAACAAGCCAGAATCGGCCAAAACTGCGAGTGTTGATGACCGGCACGTAAACGCAACTTGGGGTTCATCAATGGTGGAAATCACTTCAGGGACTCAAAACGGTGATTAATAGCCCATCTAACTGTGATTAATAGCCCATGAAACAGGCCAGAAACGGCCAAAACTGCGAGTGTTGATGACCGACACTTAAATAAAACCTGGGGTTCGTCAATGGTGGAAATTACTCCGGGGACTCAAAACGGTGATTAATAGCCCATGAAACAGGCCAGAATCGGCCAAAACTGCGAGTGTTGATGACCGACACGTAAATGCACCCTGGGGTTCTTCAATGGTGGAAATCACTCCGGGGACCCAAAACGGTGATTAATAGCCCATGTAACTGCGATTAATATCCCATGAAACAGGCCAGAAACAGCCAAAACTGCGAGTGTTGATGACCGACACGTAAATACAACCTGGGGTTCGTCAATGGTGGAAATCACTCCGGGAACTCAAAACTGTGATAATAGCCCATGTAATAATGATTAATAGCACATGAAACAGGCCAGAATCGGCCAAAACTGCGAGTGTTGATGACCGGCACGTAAACGCAACCTGGGGTTCGACAATGGTGAAAATCACTCCGGGGACTCAAAACGGTGATTAATAGCCCATCTAACTGTGATTAATAGCCCATGAAACAGGCCAGAAACGGCCAAAACTGCGAGTTGATGACCGACACGTAAATACAACCTGGGGTTCGTCAATGGTGGAAATCACTTCAGGGACTCAAAACGGTGATTAATAGCCCATCTAACTGTGATTAATAGCCCATGAAACAAGCCAGAATCGGCCAAAACTGCGAGTGTTGATGACCGGCACGTAAACGCAACCTGGGGTTCATCAATGGTGGAAATCACTTCAGGGACTCAAAACGGTGAGTAATAGCCCATCTAACTGTGATTAATAGCCCATGAAACAGGCCAGAAACGGCCAAAACTGCGAGTGTTGATGACCGACACTTAAATAAAACCTGGGGTTCGTCAATGGTGGAAATTACTCCGGGGACTCAAAACGGTGATTAATAGCCCATGAAACAGGCCAGAATCGGCCAAAACTGCGAGTGTTGATGACCGACACGTAAATGCACCCTGGGGTTCTTCAATGGTGGAAATCACTCCGGGGACCCAAAACGGTGATTAATAGCCCATGTAACTGTGATTAATATCCCATGAAACAGGCCAGAAACAGCCAAAACTGCGAGTGTTGATGACCGACACGTAAATACAACCTGGGGTTCGTTAATGGTGGAAATCACTCCGGGAACTCAAAACTGTGATAATAGCCCATGTAATAATGATTAATAGCACATGAAACAGGCCAGAATCGGCCAAAACTGCGAGTGTTGATGACCGGCACGTAAACGCAACCTGGGGTTCGACAATGGTGAAAATCACTCCGGGGACTCAAAACGGTGATTAATAGCCCATCTAACTGTGATTAATAGCCCATGAAACAGGCCAGAAACGGCCAAAACTGCGAGTTGATGACCGACACGTAAATACAACCTGGGGTTCGTCAATGGTGGAAATCACTTCAGGGACTCAAAACGGTGATTAATAGCCCATCTAACTGTGATTAATAGCCCATGAAACAGGCCAGAAACGGCCAAAACTGCGAGTGTTGATGACCGACACGTAAATACAACCTGGGGTTCGTCAATGGTGGAAATCACTCCGGGAACTCAAAACTGTGATAATAGCCCATGTAATATTGATTAATAGCCCATGAAACAGGCCAGAATCGGCCAAAACTGCGAGTGTTGTTGACCGGCACGTAAACGCAACCTGGGGTTCGACAATGGTGAAAATCACTC